>CM024757.1:57294953-57894953 GCA_014218235.1 Colocasia esculenta | reverse complement strand
CCTCTATCGTGATGTGATTGCGACAGGGCCTGTCGTCGCGATCTGGCTGCCTGATCTGACGAGCCCGTCGCGACCTTCAAACGACCCCGTCGCGATCTGTCTACTTGAACTGACCAGGCCATCGCGACCTATACAAGAGCCTGTCGTGTTCTGCCTAAACCCGTCACGACCCTTACAAGGGTGCGTCGCGTTCTGACTTTTTTCATAAAAACCCCCAAATTTCGATGCTCTAACTCTATACAATGCTTGTACACTTTGTTAACCGTCATATACACAGAAAATTACACTTGTCATAAATCAAATATTTACGTGTGATAAAATACATGCACATGATCTTTCTCTAACTATAATTTCTCTTAACACAAACACACACTTGAACCATCCAATATGGCTTAATTTGGCATGAAAATACTTCATAATGTATCTGGTAATTTATGTAATAAATTGCCATATTTTAAATAAGACTTGTCTACGTTTTCTCGCGGTGAATACCGATATCGATGCTCCACTGTTCTAGAATTCCTCTAGAATGTCGAGCACTTGTTTCTATATACACACTCTCTCTTGACTTGGACGAACTCTCCATCAGACACTCCTTCTGCCGGACTAGTGAGTCTTTGTTCAAGGCCTCCGTAAGTCTCCTCTGTCCATCGATTCCTACATGGTCGACGAGCCGGTTGTAGCCTAACACCTATTACACCCTTTAGGGATCAATATGGTCCAAACGGCTATTAGAAGTTCGCTCTTATCTAGAATCACGCCGGACCTCTAGACCTGTGCTTAACTTGGCCAGTGGTAGGGTCGTGAGTTCCACCTGACTGCCAACACTAAGTGCGCGTGTTGGGAAACTGTTACTATCGCTCGTTACTCGACGTTTCTTGTGCAATGACCATAAGTTCTCATCTATACTCTACTCACTCATCTGTTCACGTTCACTCTACTACCTCGTCGATTCATCTAGCACTCTCATCTATTTCTTGGTACTCTATATTGGCCATTGACTGATTGTCTAAAGATAAACAATATAACCAATGCCTGGTAATATATAAAGGGCCCAATCTGGTCCTGGGATGTGCGCCCGAAAGTGCTAGTGCCCATGAGAGTTAAATGATCAGAGTGTTTGGCATTACACTCGAGTGCTATCTATCTCGACTATCTAAATGACAATCAAAAAGTGCTATGTTCTCTCGTTGTCTATTGACAAAAAGTGTTATACTATACTCGTTGTGCTATTGCTATACTTTGTGCTATTTGTGCTATGGCCATCTTGCTATTTTGTGCTATACTCGACACTTGTGCTATATATGGAAAGTTGTGCTATTTTTTTCTCGTGCTATCCTGCTATCTTTTACTTGACTCTCTCGCTCTGTCATTAGTTACTCTGCCTTTAATGCATTAATCATTTAAAGCCTGCTTGACTATTGAGATTTAAGTCCTACTGGGCGTTATCGCTCACCTACGTTATTTGTCATTGTGTTCTCAGGTGAGACTGAGGATGAACTATACACTCAAGAGGATGGGAACGACCAGGAGTGATGTCATGAGTACCCTAGTGTCCTAGTACTATGATAGAGTCTTAGTTTAGTCTTTTTCTTTATTTCAATGTAATTGGGCCCTATAGAATGGCTCTAATATTAGTGGTTGTAACTAGACATTTGAAAGATTATTAATGAAATGAATTTGCTTTAGTATTTATTCTTGTCCAATGGTTTGATGTCTAGTACTCGCTCTATACTCGTTTACTTTGCAACTGCCTCGCGTTCCGATATTCCGCATCAGGGCGTGACAGTTTTGTGGTATCAGAGCCTAGGTTATTCTTAAGTATAGGATGATCTAGGTTAACCTGCCTCGACTAGAGTCAATTATCCTACCTATGTGAGTTGTGGTTAGAGTCAAGGGTAACTAGCTAAAATAAACTCACACACGAACGAATTAAATTTCACATCAATATCATAACAATAAGTTATTTTTGTAGGAACTAAGAAATCAAGATGACGGCTGAACGTGCTCAAATGAGGGGCATGCAACAGACCATTTAAGAACTTACGCGCGCGATTGTGCAAGCTACCCAAGGAGGTAGCATTCATGGTGCAGGCGACCAGCATCATAACTTCCAAAGTCTGAACCCACCTAGGTTCAGTGGATCCACGGATCCGGATGAAGCAGAACACTGGCTCAAAGAAACGGAAAGAATCTTCCATGTCATGCAATGTGCAGCGGGGGATAAGCTGCTGCTAGCCACCTTTCAACTTGAAAAGGACGCCCGCGCTTGGTGGGAGTCTGTGGAAGCGACCCGAGTGAATGGTCAGTTCACTTGGGCCAAATTCAAAGAAGCTTTTAATTCCAAATATTTCTCAAAGCGTGTCCAAGAAAGGAAGGCTGCCGAATTTGCTGCTCTTAAGCAGCGGAGCCTGACAGTGGCCGAATATGAAGCCTAGTTCTCTAGACTGGCAAGGTATGCTGAACACCTAGTGAACACGGAGAGAATGAAGGCTAAGCGCTTCCTCAATGGCCTTAATCCTTAATACATTACCCAACTGGCACCTCTCAACATCTAGACATACGCCGAGATGGTAAAGAAAGCTCAACTGCTGGAAGATGCTACGAACTTCACCGACCGTATCAAAGGGAAGTTCGTAAAGAAGGAAATGACTTCTGGACCATCATCTGCCAAGCCAAACAATGGCAAGAAACGTCCCTTCAACATCACTGAGGGGTCCAGCCAAGAAAGAAAACCCAAGGTCTTCGTACCCAACACCCCAGCCAAAAGCAACTGCAAGCATTGTGACAATCCAGGTCACACTGCTGATGAATGCTGGAGGAAAGTCGGTGCATGACTGTGCTGCGGAAGTCACGAGCACCGCATCCCCGAGTGCCCACTACTGAAAGAACATAAGAGGCACCCTAATGCGCCTAAGAAATAGGGAATACTGCAAGCCCTGCATGATGAGGAACCCGCTACGGACGGTGGCGTAGTAGAAGGTACTCTACAAATTTTCTCCTTATCAGCATTTGTCTTATTTGATACTGAAGCAACTCATTCATTTATATCTCAACACTTTGCTGATACCCTAACTGCAAAACCTATATCCATGGGTTGTGAGTTCTCTGTCACAACGCCACTAGGGGAAAAGGAGAAATTGAACAAAAACTTTCCATCTGCCGATGTAATGATCGGAGACCATAACCTAAAAGCCGACCTGGTGTGTATGCCCATGGAAGGCTATGATGTAATTTTGGGAGCCGACTGATTGTCCACATATGGGGCAAGTGTCGACTGTAAGAAAGGGAAGGTTACCTTTAGTGACTTTCCTAAATTGGCATTCTCTGGGATTAGACATAAGAGACGGATGTCTCTAATCTTCACCATAAAAGCCCACAATATGATAAGGAAAGGCTGCATTGCTTTCCTTGCGGTCGTAGTAGTGGAAAAGAAGGGTTCTAAGATAGAAGACATCCACATAGTCCAAGATTACCCTGATGTGTTTCCTGAAGATCTGCCAGGGATTCCCTCGGAATGAGATGTCAACTTCGCCATAGAGTTGATCCCTGAAGCTGCCCCAGTATCGCGTCAACCATACCGGATGTCACCTGCCAAACTAAAGGAGTTGAAGACGCAGCTGATGGAGCTATTAGAGAAGGGGTTCATTAGACCAAGTACTTCCCCATGGGGAGCACCTGTGCTATTCGTCAAGAAGAAAGATGGATCGATGAGGCTATGCATCGACTATCGTCAACTCAATCAGCTGACCATCAAGAATAAGTGCCCACTGCCTAGGGTAGATGAACTATTCGACCAGATATCCGGAGCTCAATATTTCTCCAAGATCGATCTTTGATCTGGCTATCACCAAATGAGGATCAAGGATGATGATATCTTCAAAACGGCTTTCAGGAGCAGGTATGAACATTATGAATTCGTCGTTATGCATTTTGGTCTAACCAATGCTCCTACAGCCTTTATGAAACTCATGAACAGCATATATCGGCCATACCTTGACAAGTTTGTGGTCGTCTTCATCGACGATATCCTCATATATTCAAAAACCAAAGAAGAGCATGAAGAACACCTGAAGATTGCATTGCAAGTCTTGCGAGACAACAAACTGTACGCAAAGCATAGCAAGTGTGAATTCTAGCTCGAAGAAGTGTCCTTCTTAGGCCATGTCATCTCAAAGGACGGCATCTCCGTTGATCCCTCCAAAGTCAAAGCTGTACTCAATTGGGAGAGACCAACCAACGTCATCGAGATCAGAAGCTTCTTAGGACTGGCTGGCTACTACAAGCGGTTCATCAAGGACTTCTCCAAGATTGTCGTTCCTCTTACACGACTGACACGAAAGGAGAATCCATACTCTTGGAGTAAAGAGTGTGAGAAAAGTATCCAAACTCTTAAAGATTGCCTTACTTCAGCACCTGTTCTTGCTCTGCCAATAGAGGGAGAAGGTTTCTCTGTCTACACTGATGCCTCATGAATTGGGCTAGGGTGTGTACTGATGCAAAAGAAGAAAGTCATCGCCTACTCTTCTCGACAACTGAAGACTCATGAAGTCAACTACCCCATGCATGATCTGGAGTTGGCTTCCGTGGTCTTCGCCTTGAAAATCTAGAGACATTACCTCTATGGGGAGAAGTTCACCGTCTACTCAGACCATAAAAGCCTGAAGTACTTATTCTCCCAGAAGGAACTCAACATGAGACTGAGAAGATGGTTAGAATACCTAAAAGATTTTGACTTCAACATCCAATACCATCCAGGCAAGGGAAACGTCGTGGTTGATGCTCTTAGTAGAAAGCCGATGGCATCTGTTTCAAGTCTAGTTCTTGGCGAGATGCAACTACTAGAACAATTCGCAAGGTTAGACTTAAATATTGAACATAGGGATGATCAAGTCTTGGTTGCCAATATCAAGATTCAATCTGATCTGCTAGAGGAGATCAAAGCTCAACAAGATGATGATCCATTCTTAGTTCGCATCAAGGAAACTCTAGCCGAAAGACCGGACTTTGCTATGACCGAAGATGGAAGGCCTGTCTTATATGTAGAAGGAGATTGTAAGACTAGATGCCTTATATGTCAAGGAGATTGTAAGACTACATGGCGTTCCATCATCCATAGTCTCGGATCAAGATCCGAGATTCACATCTCATTTTTGGAAAGGACTACAAGGTGCAATGGGTACTAAACTCAACTTTAGTACCGCATTTCATCCACAAACTGATGGGCAAACTGAAAGAACCAACCAAATAGTGGAAGACATGTTGAGAGCTTGCACTATAGACTTCTAAGGATATTGGAACGAGCATCTATCCCTCATTGAGTTCACCTATAACAATAGTTACCAGGGAGTATTAAGATGGCACCGTTCAAAGCACTTCAAGGAAGAAATTGTAGATCTCCTGCATGCCGGAATGAGGTGGGAGAACAGCAATGGCTAGGCTGGATATGGTACAGCAAACAACAAAGGACATTCAGGTGATTACTGACCGGCTTAAGACTGCTCAGTATAGACAGAAGAGCGATGCCAACAAAAGGAGGCGAGACTTAGAATTCCAAGTTGGTGATCATGTATTCTTAAGGGTGTCACCTACTCATGGCATCCAAAGATTTGGTGTAAAAGGAAAGCTTAGTCCTAGATTCATCGGTCCTTTTGAGGTACTCGAAAGGATTGGTGAGGTTGCATACCGACTGGCATTGCCACCGGATCTGGCATGTGTACACAATGTGTTCCATGTCTCCATGCTCAGGAAATATGTATATGATCCTACACACATCATATGCCACGAGAAGCTGGTATTGAACAAGGATGTGACGTATGAAGAGAAGCCAGTCAAGATACTAGAACGGAAGGTACAACAGCTCAGGAACCATCCCATTCACGTGGTTAAAGTCTTATGGAATAACCGCAGAGTGGAAGAAGCCACTGTAATCACGGGGAATGTGCACCCCCAAGACACGCAAACATGGATTAACTATTGAAGCATGGAAAATGGATGTGATCGCCACCTAGATAGTTGCCTTATAATAAGAATGAGACGGGCTAACTAAGCTAGGAAATGCAAAGAGGACAGAAGGACTCACTGACATCGCGACAGGAGACCCCGGAGCGATGGGCTTGTTGTCGCGACGCCCGTGTAGGGCGCATCTCTATGTCACGTTGCCGTCGTCTGTCGCGTCCTCTGCAGTGCGGGAGAAATGTGAGGGGACCTTCTTCCTGTTCTCCATCTAGCTAGAGAACAAGAGCTACTCGTCAGCCTTCGCTTGGGTGCCTGCCAAAACAACGAAAACAAGAAAAGAAACCCCGTTAGAATAAGTTTAAGTGTAAAATCTATCCATAAATGAAAGAGGAGGATGGAGCATGGGGGGAACGAATCTGTGGGGTGGTTTTTAACCCCTTGGGTGTATGGAAAGCGTGGGAAGGAAAGAAATGCAGCCTATCTAGAAAATAAAATAACATGCATGGGAAAAGGAAATGAGGGAAGAGGGAAGAAAGAGCCCCATATGGGGCGACTCCCTGGCATTTATATGCGTCCTTGGCTCGTGCTGGAACCTCAGACGAAGTGGGGGCAGCCCTCCTCAAGCTCCAAGCTCCGTAGATGAAGAAATGGGCATGGCTTAGTGAAGGGAATAAGAGGAAAATGAGCGGAATGGAAGAGTTGCGAGCTAAGTGTTGGTCACAAGAAATTTCGGCAGCCCTTCGGGGTGAAAAATGGGGCTCCCTCGTTCTGAAGGAAGGGCCTTGCTTTATAAAGAAATGAGAGAGAATGTAACGACCTCTCATATCGGTACGGTTCCACCAACCCACGTCGATATAAAAGGTATCACTACAGTGGGACATTTACCCAACACTAGTACGATAGGCTGAAACATACACAAATATATATTTATCTCATGACAGCGGAATTTAAAGAACTGAAAAGAAATTTTATTCCATCATCCACATTCTATCCACAGTCCGTATAGAAGAAAGAGAGCTAATTATTCATAACTGAAATACAACAAATACATTGTCCACATGAGACTACGCAGAGTCTTTATTACATACTATAAATTAATGGAAAAGTGCAATGCTAACTCCACAACACTCTCTCCTATTCTCGCTCCGAGTCGCTCCTAACGATCTCCTCGGAAGAAGTAGAAACGTCTGCACCTGTACGCCGAAGCAAGAATGAGTTCAAAAGAACTCAACAAGTAACACCAGCACACTAAACATACATGCATCGAGTAATATCCATACTCTTAAGCTACATCATTTACACATAATGCATGGAAGTGACAATTTCTCAAATAAAAGTCTATTCATGATTTCTACACATTTTTCACAGAGGATTTGGTTTTTATATACAATAAGCAAATCCTATCACATGATTTCTACACTTTTCACTATGCTAAACTGATTTCATTCATAAGCCACATGTTGATCATTTTACACAATATTTACACATTTCATAACAATTAATTTAACATGAATTCTAAGGCAATTGTACACATAGATAACATATTCATATTAGTGAAAAGCTCGCTGTTTTACTACTATCATGTCACATTCATAAGAAACTTATCATTTTGCATGCTTTCATAAAAATTTTATGAATACATATTCACTTACACAGGTTCACAATTTACACATTTTCACTTTCACTTAAACACAATTTCACTTTCACTTAATGCCGTGACACATAGCCCAAACACTTTAGAAGGACACACACTGATCACATCACATATCAATCACCTAGGCATTCCAGTGATCAATCTTAGTTACTGCGCAGAACCGGGAGAAGCACTCTCCACCCTAACCAGCGATACTTGCTCGCCTCCAGGACTTAATCCCAATGCCCATGGGACATCACACACTTTGAACTTTCCCATGGGGACTTACCACAGTACAGTTCCTCAGCCCTCTAAGGTAGCAGTGTCACACATTGGCACATTAATACATTTTCTAAATTTTAACACATTTAAACACAACATAATCACACATTCATCTCATGTTCACACATTTACATTCTTCAATATTACCTAACATGGTACTACTGTTTTCAGTATTAATCAAATTTTTACAACAATCCTAATCATGCTGAAATTTTTGCATAATTAAACATTTATCATATTAGCATGTAAACCATTAATACTTAACATAAAACAAGTTTATATAGCTACTGTCATCTGTTCAATACAAAATTGAACCAGAAATTCATCATAGTTTAACTATCATGCATACCAAGTTTTGCATTTTTCTGAGTTACACATATTTTCTGAAAATTCTAACAGTGATGTATCAATAGTAAAAATAGTCAAACTGATACCATTTTTCATTATTCGGATTCACAATTTATTTCATACATGAATACTGACAGTACAAATTCTATCACAAAATTCAGGGATTTAACTAGTTTCGCAAAAATTCTTAGCTTTTATGCATTGAATAGACATGTTAACTATTTTTCAGTCCAGAAAATTTAATAAACTGTACAGATATTATAAATTGCTCAAATTTTTATATCATGCATCAGATCTTATGAACAATGTACAGAATATTTATGACACTAAATTTCTACACATAATTCATAAATGACATTTTCCAAGAATTTACATTCTATTGGTAACACATTCCAAAATTCTAATAATTAGTGAACACTACAAAAATGCACAAAAACTCACAGTACACCCAAACATATTTTACATATCATATAAAATTTTTACCGTATATCCTTATGCGGAAAAACTCGAAAATTAGTTCATATAAGGACAGACTTGCTCACTGTTGCAGTCTGAAGAACTCGACGGCAAGGGGTGGCCGTCTATAGGTTAACGGCATTAGATGATGCCGTCAACACATGATATTAGCGGCAAGGGATCTTGTCGTTAATATCTTATCTGCAGAACACAGACTGAAAGCCAATAAATCACTTGAACAGGGGGTTCCAGGACACGAGAAAAATCTGAGGAAAATCCTGGGACATACTAGACACATGTAGGGTTAATGTGTATGGGGTACTTGCCTTCTGTAAATTCTACCGACGATGATTTAAGCCGGGAGAAGCCTCCTCGGCCTGTGCCAAAGAGTCTCCAAATCTCTCCTTCTTCGGATCTTCTGATGATCTTCACAGCACACCAGCGTGGGGAGTCGTTCCGGATGTTCAAGGTCGACACCAGTTGATGCAGATCGCCAGACGAAGCCTCCCGAAGTCGGATCTTTCAGATTCAAGTTAGGGTTTTTGCACAGAAAAAGAGGTTTTTGACTCAAGAGCCAAAGGGATGGATCTGGCCGAAATCTGAATATTATAAAGGGTTGGGGTCGGATAGGTTACTGGGGTAAGTCTCAGAGCGTTGGGAAGGGTTTCCTAATCAAGAGGCTCAATTTCTAGAGGCGTTTCCGGATCTGAAAACGTAACAGATCTGGGATATTGGCGTCCATATCCATGGTCGCCTATCAGAAATGGGCGTCCATCGATGTTGCCGCTACCCTTGTCAGCGTCAGCCCATGTGGACGCCGACTGGCCGACAAAACTTACTTTAATTCTGCAGAATTTATAATACTACACACTATATACTAATATATATATATATATATTATAATATATAATTAAATACACTAAGTACATTCAACAATACTCATCCATACAATTTATATCAATAAATATTATACCTAATAATCATACATCAATAGTAACACTTATACGCACATACATATACTTAACAAACAAGGTGAATTTCAAGGGCCTTACAGAGAATAATTCCATTTTTATGATAATTACCAAATAAGAGATAATTGCCATTAATCTCGTGGGTGAGAGTCCAAAGGGTGGCCAGGGAGTCCCACAAGCCCAAGATGCGCTCAGAAGGTTGGGGGTTGCTTGGGGATAAATGCAAAGGCCATAAGAGGATAAATAGGAGGTGGTTGTGGAGGCCAGTGCATTCGGCTGTTGTCGCGATGGGTCGTAGGGGCGCGACAGGGATTAACGCGACGACCACAAGGGGCGCGACAGCAAGGCCATGTGCATGGATATGCATGGGCTGTCGTGACGGCCATAGGGGGCGCAACAAGGGTTAACGCGTCGCCACGACCCGTCGCGTTAAGGAAAATCGATTATTCTTGAATTATTAGCCAATCAAATGGGAGAATAATGGTCATTTAAAGCTCAAGGACTCTTTTAAATGACAATGGACGGGATATCATGAAAATGGGCTGTTAATGGGCTCAAAGCAAGGCTAATGGTGGGCTCAAGGTGAATGACCAACTTGGGGCTTACTAAGATAACAAGAAATATGGTTCGACTTGTAGGCCAGAATCGGGTGTCTACAGATTTGCCCCTCTTTGGCTTCCACTTTACAAGGGGGCGAAGCAGAAGTGAAGCGGAAGGTGTCATGAAGTGATGGCGAAGCAGAAATGACGTGGTGTGGACTGAAAAGTGGGAGCCAAGGTAAAGAGACACCCGATCTAATCAACAAGCAAGTGGAATTTTCGTGAAAGCCCCGAGTTAGTTGCTCGAGCAGAATGCAAGGAAGACGCAAGTCTGGACGAGGAGAAAGGAAGAAAAGGACGATCAACCCCTCGATTAAGAGGTACCCTAGTCGATTGGCCTGCAGGTTTCATTTTGGAAGGACGTGCGTGCCAGGCAGGTAACCATGACTCTGTCCTGGGAGTGGTTCGCAACCAAAAATGGATCAAAAGGAATAAGGATGAAATTGTATAGAGAATCCAGACAAGGAAATCCTTGACAAACTGACGGGAACAACTCACTCGGAGGCAGACCTTCCGATTCGGAGTGGAATAGGATTTCTTATTTTGAATATAAGGAATGGTTGGTCACTCAACAAGGGCTCACCATTAGCCAGGGATGAGACGTGAAAGCTCAAAGTCCTATATGATGCATGAGGGCTAAAGGAAAAGAAATCATTAAAACAAATGCAAAGAAAGGAGAAAATAGAAAATATATCAAGGATAATATTGCTAAACCAGACAAAAATGGGTCGAGAGTCTTCTCACAACTATTGTGCAAGACAAAGTCTGTCGTTCCCAAACTCACCTGACTTAACGGCCAATCCAACGATTAACAATGTGCACTTAGATCATCACTGTTTTTAGTAAAGGGGACTCAATCCCAGAACACATTGAGAACTTGCTGGTCCTTGAAATGGATAATAAGTAGAATACCATATAGTAATACAAGGGAATAGGGATAGAAATACTTACCTGAACTTACCTGTGAAGTCCCATTTTTTTTATTTTCTGATTTTTTGATTTTTTTTTGAAGAATAATCAAAGCAATAAGCACAACGATGAGACATAATACACACATGTAATCAACTAAGCAAACAAACTATGCACAGACACAAAATAACACTCAAGATAGAAAGGCGACACACCAGAAGACCGCGACATAATCGCGACGCCCTATGTGGTCGTGACATGAAGGCGTCATATCGCGGCATCACGATATTGACCGAGGCGATAAACACAGAAAAAATTTGTGTTTATCCTATCCTAAGACCATCTAGACTACTAATAGGACTCCTAAACAACTCCTAGTGTTATCCTAACACCTAGATTCAGGATTAAGCTGAATTTGCAACCCCAGGGCTCTATAAATAGGGGTGTTTAGGGGGCTAAACTCGCAGCTCTTTCTCTCTCTCTTCCTCTCTTTCAATTTTCTCTCTCCTCAGCCATGAAGAGGACTTTCTCTGCCTTCCAGGATGATATCAAACCATATGCAGGCCCCAAAGTGGCCCTAGTGTCCCACGCCGAGCTACAACGCCTCTCCTCTATGCCCGGGCACATTTGCGCAAGGCCGAAACACCAAGTAAGTGCACTTTTCTCTTTCTCTAGCTCTTCTCTCTCTTCATGATCTTCTTCTTCTTCCTCTCCTCCTGCTACTACCAACCCTCTTTTCTTCCTCTTTTCTGCTATTCCAGATCCTCCCGGGTCATAGTAGATTCTCCAAAGTCCCGTGGTTGGTGCCCATGATTGAGATGCTCCCTCTAGCTTCTACCCAGCATCTGTGTGAATGGGGGCTCTCAACGGTGCTGGTTCTGGCAAAACAGTACCACAAGATCGTGTATGTGTGGAACAGCATCACTGCACTGGCAGAATTGTGGCATCCCCAGACACATACGTTTATCTTCCCCGGGTTTGAGGCCACTATACTGCTGGAGGAACTAGAGCTGATGTTGGGTCTCCCGAAGTACAAAAGAGGCGAGGAGCATGCCCTCTCCTACACTATGGCGCCTATCGACGCATGGAGCATCCTCGGCGAGATCACCACCAAGAAAACGGATTTGCACAGCATGACTATCCAGAACCATGTCCACCTCCTCCCCATCTCCCAGTGGGTTGTCTCCCATTGCAAGCGCAAAACTGGGAACCACCTTGCTATAGCCAAAGTTGTCGCCATCTGCATCTGCAGTGTTATTCTCTTCCCGGCAGAAGATGGTGTCATCTCCTTTGCCAACCTGAGCATAATCAACTCCGTACCCGAAGGTATGAGTATTGCACAGGTCGTCCTTGGTTAACTTTATGTCGATCTTTCTTCTGCAGCCACTGGAGGCCCTTTCTATGGTTCTGTTATCGCCCTCGAGATCTGGATGGGAATGCACATTCAATTCTAGGCGATGGACAACCTTTCTACTGAGTGCAAGAGCATGCTGCACCACCCATTAGCCTTCGTGGGTGCACCACTCTACATGACACCGCAGGCGTGGTGCAAGATGGCACAAGTGAAGGGGCTGAAAGGATGGCGCGATTACTTCAAGGCAATGACGGTGGCAAAGTTCGATATGTGCCCATGCTACCTCCATAATAGGATGATCCGCCTACCACAGCGCACGGGACTGGCTCTATGGCTCATAGGCAACGAGGCATTGGCCCTATATAACTCGGATCGCTGCCACCTTCAGTGCGGAGCAGCACGCATGGTGGTTCCTCTACTCTCGCACTACCCGCCCATTCAGGAACGGAAGAAGGGTGATGACCAAGATGAGCAAGATGTGCGGAGAGCCATCGTCCACTGGGAGGGATGAGCCGTGGGTCTCCTCCAAGCAGAGGTACTGGAGGATGAGGATGTGACCCGAGAGTATCTCGAGGCATTAAAGAGGGTTCGTCCGGTTGAACCGGGAGCTTGAGATGGATTAGATTGATGTAGGCATTGTATCAGATGGTAATTAAGGGAGAAGAGTGCATTTGATTGAATGCAGGAAAGATTACGCATTGTACTTGATGAATTGAATGAATAAAAACATCATCTTAAGTTTTGCGCACTGTGTTCTGTTGAAACCGCGACCCCTAAGGCTGACTCCTCCTGGTCGAGATGTGGCGGGAGGGCGCGACAATGTCGCGGCCTATCATGTCACCGCGACAAGCACGCGACGCCCCGCTGTGTCGCGACATAAACCGAAGGGTCAAAATGCAAAAGCCTCCCTTTTTTTCCCTCTTTCACGCGTTCAAACCCTCTCATTCTCCGGCAATTCCTTTCCCAAACTCTCTTACTCTCTTGTTCCCCCTTTGCTCTCCCTCTTTCAAGCTCTCTCAATCTCACACTCTCACTTCCTGAATCCGATGGAAGGCGGCGGTGGCAATGGCGGCGGCGGCTCACCGGGCGACGAGAGGAGGAAGCGGCCAGTGACGAGGACTGCCCGGCGATGCGAGGAGGCAGCCACGGCGGAGGAAGTGGTGTCGGGCGTGGAGATGGAAGAGGAGGAGGCACCCGTGGTCAATCTCAAGGCGGCGGCAAGGGCTCGCGAAAACGCGATGCAAAAGGTATGCATTTGAAACCCTAGCCCGAAAATTTATGAGTGTGGATGCTTGAATAAGCCCCTAGAGGGCCCAATGTAGGGCATGACGCCCATGGAAACGGCCGCCGGACAAAGGAAGTTCTGGTTGGTCCTCGCCTGATAACGCGACGGATCGTCCCGTCACGACACCAGGTGTCGCGACGAGTCAACTGGTCGCGACCCTGTCGCGGCGGTAAAGACTGTCGCGACAAGGTCGCAATCCACTAGGGGGGCGCGATCTTGTTGCGACACATCGGGGTGCCGCGACAAGTTCGTGTCCCACTAAACCGCCGCAACCTCAGCTGAGACACTAACCAGGAGAGTGATTAAACTGATTTTTTTTTTTTTGAACTGACTTGTGCTTGCAGGGAGAAATGAGGGCCCGGGCCTCCTAGCTCCTAGTTTTAGCGGTATACTTAGCCCTTCCTAGCTTTCAGAGAGAGAGGTTAGATGGGATGGGATTTGGGGAGGTACTAAGAATGGATAGGATGAGGGTGGATCCGCACTCATCCAGGCCCTGCGTAGCAGGTGGGACATGGAGGTGACTGCCTTTGTGTTCCCGTGGGGTCAGATGATCCCCAGCTTGGAAGATGTGAGTGAGTCGGATCACAGGATTGAGGGTGTACAAGCGGCCTGTGAGTGGGTTCACCTACCCTTGTTATAGAGACATAGCCCACAGACTCCTAGGTTTGACCGTAGAGCCGAGGTCTTCCCTTATCCCCAGAGTGAGACTTCAGGAGAGTTTAGGGCTTTATGAGACAGGGAAGCAGGTGGGAGAGACGGTGGATGGGCAGTTGCAGAGGTTGACGAGAGAGTGCCGGGAGGTTTTAGCTGATGAGCCAGGAGCCGAGGCAGACCTGGACTTGTGTCGCTTTCTCATCTTGTTCCTCGGCAGACTTTTGTTTGCCACGAGGGACGATGCGGTCCATTGCCGATTTCTGCCACTAATGGAGGACCTAGGCCAGGTGGGGGACTTCGCGTGGGGAGCAGCTTCCTTAGCTCATCAGTTTGACAGCTTGGGCGCCACCGAGCGACAGACGTCCACGAGCGGATTCTTCCCTTTTCTTCAGGTACTCTTCTTCCCTTTTACTCCTTTACTTACACTGTACTTTCTATGAATTGAGATCTGACTGCTTTCAAATTCTTACAGATCTGGGCCTACCTTCACCTCCCCAGCCTAAGGAGAGGGATTCTGGAGCGACCGGGCCTCGTGCCCATAGCTCGACGCTGGGAGCCACGCCGCGACAGGCATACGCTAGAGGACCAGCTGGCGTCTATCCAGGACGCGATCGACACCTACCCTCAGCTAGATGTGAGTGATCTAACCCTTTCTAAGTCCAATTGATTTGAATTGCTTGGCAACTAATCAAATGGCTTTAATGTGCAGGTGGGTGGCAGCCATATCTAGAGAGGGGGATGAGGGACAGCCTTGGTTGGTGGCAGGCCCACCCCTACTTGGTAGGTCGGTGTGGGGGTGCATGCACTCAACCTCGTGCTACCTCTCCACCTACATCTGTCTCAGAGGCGCTGGCCTACGACAGAGTGTCGTGGAGTTCCCCAGCCGAGACCGGACCCCTAGGCCTGGTTGGAGCTTCCGAGAACTTCATGACACCACAAACTAGCGCGAGCGTGCCCACGAGCAGATAGACAGCTGGGAGCGCAAAGGCAAGCAGGTCAAGTCCACCGCCACATCATATGACACATACCTTCAGGCATTCTCGTAAAGTACGGGGCAAAAGTCAATAGGGGAGCGAGGCGACAGGTAAACTTCTAAACTCAGACTTCATGAATTTCTATTTAATGGAATTGAGCTAACAGTTAGAAATGAATTTAGGTGGACGTGGCTGGAGAAATTGCCTCACTTCGGGGCCCTGCTCCACTCGGCGGTGTTAGGATCGAGAGGGGTCGCGCAGAGGGAGGACGAGAGCTGGTAAGCACCTACACAAAACTTCAGTACTCTACCAAATTCCTTAGCTGATTTGAGAAACTAACATGTGTTGCATGTGCAGCGGAGGGAGGTTAGACAGGGTGAGGAGAGCAGCAGAGGCTGGTGCTTCCTCCTCCAGAGCGGCGAAGGGCTCCCAGTCGGATCTAGAGGATCGACTGGCAGCCACAGTGAGGAGGGCCGAGGAGGCGCGGGCTGAGTTGGCCGAGAGGGTAAGCAAGACATTGATTTAAATTGAAAATATTTACATTTGGCACTGACTTGGCTTTTCTTACAGGAGACGGAGCAGGTCGACACCGTGACAGTCGAGAGGGATCAGCTGCGCATCTGGGCAGAGGCAACTGAGTCTCGGGTGGCAGAGGTGACAAGGGAGCTGGCGACGCTATGAGTGCAGGGGTCATCAGTGGACCAGGAGGAGCTAGCCCGGCTTCGCGCTGATCTGCATGCACAGCAGACATTAGTGCGGGGACTTCAGGAGGTGATGACGGCCATAGGCCAATCAGAGAGCCAGAGTAGGAGCGGCGCGAGTGGGGCCAGCGGAGCAACTGGTGCCTCCGTTAGGCAGTATTTAGCAGGTTCCTCCAGCCGGCGGAGGAACGAGGAGATGGAGAGGCGCCTCGGCGGTGAGACGAGCTCCAGAGCGGTCGGGGTAGTGGTGAGATGCCACCACCACCAGATAGGCATGAGGGATCGGGGAGAGTGGTGGTGGATAGTGAGGAGTTTGTGAGCCACCTCCCCCTTATCTTTGTACATAATGCTTATCTCTTAGTGGATATTTTATTTTATGTCAATATTTATGATAATGAATGAATTTGCAATTGACACGAATGTGAGATGAGATCCGAATAAGAGAGAGGGAAGAGAGTACCCTGAGTACATTGTTGCACATATTCCAAAAAATTCCCTGTCCCTGCACACTTAGGAAAACAGGTTAGATCTGCTCTTTGACTCAGCCCCTTGCGCTAAGTAAAAATGATTTTAACTTCGTAATTGTCAAGGGGCTGAACCTTATTTAAATAGGTGGAAAAGCAATTCGAAATAAAACATGCCAAAAGAAAACGATATGTACACACACATTTTTTATTTTCAGGATTTTCTAATTTTTTTAGATTTTGAGATTTTCTATTTTTTTTATTTTGAAATTTTTTGATTTTTTTTTGTTTTGAAATTTTTGATTTTTTTTATTTTTGGGGTTTTCTGATTTTTTTAGATTTTTTGGATTTTCTGATTTTTTTTATTTTTTGGGTTTTCTGATAACGACATCATTTGCATTTGAGCGATTGGCTATGGATCTTATTCCTATCTTATGTTTGTCAAATATCGCCTAAGCACAATGTGCATTTGCTTTGGCTTCCCAAAGGCCACTTGCCCCTAGTCACTAACGTTCTAACATAGACCAGGTGCGGGGTTCTCCAGTCATTAGCGGGTATAAGAAGACTTAAAAAAGACAAGACTTGGACTTGGTGCTCGGGAGACTAGCTTGTATGACTTGCAAGGGTGTACCTCACATGGAATCCGTCTGTTGTCCAGAGACTTTGTGGTCATTATTTTGTCTGGGGCATGCGTATGACCAGGCTCAAGGGCGTCCCGCGGGGAACTGTACTGCCACTCTTTGACATACCCCTTATTTTCAATTTTCTGCTTACTTTTCATTCTTGTCAATTTTCTCTTTCCTTTTCTTTTCTTTCTTTTGAACAGATTGTCTCTCTTTGAGACTTCATACATATGAGTTACACCTCCATTAGTCCACAAGTCAGTGTCCCTTTGCCCCTAGACCTTGTCTGAGCAAGAAGAGAATTGACCTTGGCACCCCATACTAGGGCTAGGCAGGAACACCACTAACTAAGGAAAATTAGCCCTGGGTTGCCGTGTGGTGTGTGCGACTGAGCATGAGGGTTATTTGACAACAAATGAAAGGGAGTGAGACACATAGCTACTAACATTCTTTTGCAAAACGATGTCGCTATTGAAAACCTTTTATTAAGGGTAGAATATTTTAAGATACAACTCATTCCACGGGTGAGAGAGCTCCTCACCATCGGCATTGATAAGCCTATACGCGTTCCCAGGGTACACTTCCTTAACAACGTACGGCCCTTCCCAGTTTGCTTGCAACTTTGACCTAGGACCTCTAGGTTTTATAAAAAATCACTTCAAACCATGTCTCCTTCTTGGAATTTGCGTTCAATCACTTTCTTTTGAAAAGATCTTGAGAGTCTATTTTGATATGAAAGCACATGATCGGCCGCGGCTATACGCCGTTCGTCTAGGAGTTCCAACTGTGTAAGCAACGCCTCTCGATGTTTGTCGGGATTAAGTTCTTTGTCCAACTGAACTCTTAGCGAAGGAATGAGGATCTCATGTGGGCATACGGCCTCCATCCCATATGTAAGTGAAAAGGGAGTTTTCCCAGTGGGCATGCGGACGGAGGTACGATAGGCCCACAGAGCCTCAATCAATTTTTTCAGGCCAATCAGCGAACTTATGAGACTCGCAAGTTTTCTTTAAAATTTTCAAAAGTGTTTTATTTGTGGCTTCAGCTTGGCCATTGCCCTGCGGATAATATGGAGACGAATGATGCAAGGAAATGTTGAATTTCTTACATAGGTCTTGAAGTTCTTGTGAGATGAGCTGGGGTTCATTGTCGATGACGAAGCCACTTGGCACTCCGAACCGCGAGATGATGTTCCTCATGATGAATCTGCACACGGTCGAGCCTTTGATTTCTGCAAATGTTTCTGCTTTGGCCCACTTGGTGAAGTACTCAGTAGCAGTGAGAATGAAAGATTTCTGTTTTACTTAAGCATTAGGATCACCAAGGGGTCCAATGATATCAAAGGCCCACATGGAGAAAGGCCAAGGGGAAGATAGTGGATGCAAAGAAGAGGATGGAGCATGGATCTTATCGGCATGAAGCTGGCACTTGACACACCTATGGACATAGATGGCACAGTCTTCTTCTAAGGTTGGCCAGTAATAGCCCTGCCTAAAAATCTTCTTAGCCAACATTTGGCTATTCGCATGCCCTCCACATTCACTAGAGTGGGCTCCTTCCACTACCTTCCAGGCTTCTTCGTCTGACAAGCATCTGAGGAGCATTCCATTTAGAGCGTGCTTGTACAACACTTCTCCAACAATGGTATATCTTAACGTTGCTCTATGGATGGCTCTTCTATCCTCTGCTTCTGCTTCTTCTGGGAAGGTACCGTCTCTGCAATACAACTCAATCTCATGGTACCATGGCCTTTCTTCTGCCATCATTCCTCCTAGCTCTACTAACAACACTTCCTTCGCTTCTCTTCTTTCTGCCTTTAAGACTAAAGAGCTCCTAAGGTTATTGAACCAAGGGTTCTGAGTGGAGGGAGCTTCTAATCTTTGAATAGTGATTGTCTCAGCACTGTGGCTGAGAGGGAAAGAGAGAGATGAGGCCAGGGATGCCAGGGCATCGACCAGGATATTCTGAGAGTGAGGAGTGTGAATGTAGATGAGTTTACGGAATTACTTGGCTAGGAGAGTGACCAGATCTTGATAGGGTTTGAGCTTAGGGTCACGAGTGCGATAGGTAGAAAGGACCTGCCAGAGGACAAGCTGAGAGTCTCCTATGATCTTGAGATGGCACGCGCCTAAGAGATAGGCAAGCTTTAGACCAGCTAGGAGAGCCTCATACTCGGAGACATTATTGGTGGCAGGGAACTGGAGTTGATATGCAAGTGGAATGGTGATCCCTTCTGGGGTGAGCAAGACAACACCTATGCCCCGTCCCCTAGAATTGAGAGCCCCATCGAAATGGAGCGACCAAAAGGGATCGCGAGAGATGAGTGACAGGTTTTCATCGGGGAAATCCTCTTGAACTGTGTCACTGTGGGGAAGAGGAAGGTGAACGAGGTGCTCAGCAATGGCATACCCTTTTATAGCTTTCTGGACTACAAAGGTGATATTGAATTGAGACAAGAAGCTCTGCCAACGCGCCAATCTGTCGGCGAGGACTGGCTTCTCCAGGAGATACGTAATAGGATCCATTCTAGAAATCAAACTCACCCTATGGGATAGGAAGTAGTGCTTCAATTTCTGCACTACCCACACCAGCGCTGCACATGTTTTCTCCATTGTGGTGAGCTTGAGCTCGGAAGGGTTGAAGAGCCTAGACATGTAATAGACTGCCCTTTCTTTGCCAAAATCATCATGTTGCGCAAGGATAGCTCCTAGGGAGTCCTCAATAGTCGACAGATATAGGATTAAGGGTTTCCCAGGGACGGGCGCCTACAGCACGGGCGGATTCATAAGATAACTCTTAAGCTCATCGAAGGCTTCTTGGCATTTGACGTTCCATTCAAACTTGGCTCCTCCTTTTAACAGTTCACAGAAAGGATGACATCTTTGAGAGTGCTGAGATATGAATCTCCTTATGAACTGAAGCCGACCAATTAAACCTCGAAGCTCAGATATGTTCTTAGGAGAGGCATTTCATTTATTGCCTTAGCCTTGTGAGGGTCTATCTGAATCCCCCGTTTGCTGACTATGAAACCTAACAATTTACCTAAAGAAACCCCAAACACGCACTTCTTTGGATTCATCTTCAATTTATATTCTTGTGCGCGGCGGAATATTTTGGCAAGCACAGAGGAGTGTTCTCTTCGAGTTCGAGACTTCACCACAATATCATCCACATAAACCTCAACATCATATGGATCATATCGTGAAGATAGCTAACATTGCCCTTTGATAAGTGGCCGCCGGCATTCTTCAATCCAAACGGCATAACCACATAGCAATAAGTTCCCCACGGTGTGGTGAAGGAGGTTTTCTCTTGGTCCTCCGGGGCTAGACGAATTTGATTATATCCTGAGTACCCATCCATGAACGATAGAGTTTCATACCCAGCAGTGTTATCAATCAACACATCTAAATGAGGTAAAGGGAAATCGTCTTTTGGACATGCCTTATTCAAGTCCCGGAAGTCAATGCAAATTCGCACTCTCTCATCTTTTTTCATTACCGGGACTATGTTCTCCGAACACAATGGATAGAGGACTACACAGATGAACTTAGCTTTGTGTAGTTTATCAATTTCCTCTTTCATCTTCAGAGCAATGTGGGGGAGGAAATGCCTTAACTTCTGTTTAACGGCAACTGCCTCTGGCTTCAAGATTAACCTATGTTCCACCAATTCGGGGTCGATGCCAGGCATGTCGTCATATGACCAGGCAAAAGAATCCTTGAACTCCCTTAGCATTTCTATGAGCACCACTTTCTTCCTCAGGAGGGAGACTGGAAGCTATAGTTAGGAGCCTGGGATCTTCTTCAGTTCCAATGTTTACCTCTTTGGTGGGTTCGTCCACTGCTGATGTAGGCTCGTCGAATCTTCTCATGCCACTTGCATACATCTCGGCAGCGTCCTCTATCTCACCATCCTCTTCATCCGCTGGCTCTTCCTCAGCTAAAATCTCATAAACTCCAAATCCGTCGTCTAGCCCTTCATCTTCGTGCTGAGCTTCTATGTTTAGAATTACAGCTTCCTGAACGAACTCTTCAACAGCTAGAAGAGCACCACACCTTTGCACCAGATCCATCAAATATCTATTAGGTATGCCACTACCCTCTCTCTTCCTAGACGGGGGCGGGGACTTGCTAGATCCTACCCCTGAATCAAAACTAGGGTTGATATTTACAGGAGGCTCTGGAGAAGTGTCCAGAGGATTATTTGAAGGGAAAGAAACAAGCGCGG
Source organism: Colocasia esculenta (assembly GCA_014218235.1). NCBI lineage: Eukaryota > Viridiplantae > Streptophyta > Magnoliopsida > Alismatales > Araceae > Colocasia > Colocasia esculenta. Next base: position 57,873,512 of record CM024757.1, on the reverse strand, counting down.
CTGGGCCACAGGAATCCTCCGATGGGTCTAGAGGTGGAGGCGGGCCACCCGAGCTCAGGGTGCCCGCAGCAGAGTTGGGGTGCAGGGGAACAGAATGCCCCTAACCTAGAATGCCCAAAATGACCATGGTGGTCGGTGGGCGAAGATTGCGGCTCAAGCAGAAGGAAGGGAAAGTGGGGATCGCCGCCAAGGAAGAGGAGAGTGTGACGGGGATCGCTGTCAAGGGAGCGAAGGAGCGTGCAGGTGACAGGGATCACTGTCGACAGCAAGGGAGCACCGGGACAGGGATCGTCGTTCGAGTGCTGAGAACGAGGGTGACGGGGATCGCCGCCAAGCAAAGGGGATTGCAGCAGGAAGTGACGGGGATCGCCGCCAGGAGTTGGTATCAAAGTGGGGAATTGGTTTTTGGAAGGAGAGGAAGGACAAGGATCGCCGTCCGATGAAGGAGGAAGGAGGGAAAGACAGGGATCTCCGTCCGAAGAAAAGGGAGAGAAGACGGGGATCGTCGTCCGATTAATGAGGGGATTGAAGGGAGGAAGCATACCCATTTTTTTATTTTTTTATTTTTTGATATATTAAACTAAGGAAAGAAATAAACTATCTACATGCAGAGGCGTTGGGAGAAGGACAACACCGAGCCATTAAAGAAAATAGTGAAAAGGGACGAGGAAACAGTTAACGCTTTGAGAGCGTCAGGGGAGAATTGAAGGATAAGAGGAGGAGATAAAGGGATGAAGGCGAAATTATAAACAAGGATGGAAAATACAAAATGACTAGAAGGCCAGGAATACCCTGACCAGAACTCCTTTGTTGGGTTGATGGGGTTCACGACTCCAAAATCCTCACCAAGTCCAAGCAACTGTCGCTTGGTGGTGGCTGCTGATACCGATTGTTCCATTGCTGGAGAGTGTGGAATGTTGTCCTTACTGAACAACTGACTGACTACCATCACGAGGTCTTCAAGGTCTTGTTCTTCTGCCTCTGCTACCGGGGACTGCATGGTGTTGTCCTCCTTGAACAAAAAACTGATGTTTGAGACTAAATCTTCCAGATCTGGTTCTTCTGCCCCTGTTTCTTCTGGCTTCCTCTTTTTGCTGGGCCGCTAGGCCTCTAAAGCTTGATATGGGGACACTAGTGCTTATATCATGATAGTATTGTAGCCTGGCTGTATGAGCCCTCTGACAAAATGATCATAGAGTGTCCAGGTAAGAGGGTCTTGGTCTGACTTTGGTGCAGATCAATGTGCCGCCCATGGTTTGAGTCCTTCTTGATATCCAAGGCCACGCTTTGTGAATTTCTTGGGGTCATTGATGCTCTGAGTCCTCCCCTGAAGGCGGGCGCCAAGACTCTTTCCTGGTTGATATCCAATCCTAACCATGATATTCCACCCCTTGGTGTTTGTCAATGTGTTCTTCTTAATGGCGGCCACTGATGGAGATATAATCTGACGGCTGTTGGAAAATGTGTAAGCCCATGGAAAATTCACATCAAGTACTGAGATGATGGGCTTGTTAGATGGCCAGACTGATGGCATTATCTTCTCGATCGCCCCTACAGTATGTGAAGTTGCTGCACTTTTAACTTTGACTATGCGGCCCTGGAATGGAAATTTCAAGCATTGATGAGTTGTAGAGGGTACTGCCCCTAACGCCTCAATCCATGGGCAACCCAGAATGGCTTTGAAGGTCAGATCAATGTTGAGCACATAAAAATCCACTGTCATGACAAGTGGGCCTAATTCTGCTTGTAAAGAGATGATGTTGTGGCAAGGCCGCTGGGAATTGCCATAGGCCGCTATGGTTGTAGGAGTGGGCTGTAGGCGGTGCTCGGAAATGTTGCAGGACCTCAAAGTGCTTAGTGGGTACACATTTATAGAAGCTTCAGTGTCGACTAATGCGGCATCAACAGCCACATTGTTTATGGTTAAGGTGACACATAAAGGCATTCTCCTGGCCTCTGGGGGAGCTAGCTCTCTGTTCTGTAAAATAATGGTTGGCCCTTTGTTGATAATGGAGAGAATAGATGGCAGATTATGTGGTTTCATATCTTCATTTACCATGACCCTTTGCAGAAAGGCTCTCAGGACATCTTGGTGTGTCTGCGACTTTTTAATTAGCTCTAGGATGGATATCTTGGCTGGAGTTTGATCCAGATGCTTAGTATGTCATTGGGTCCCGGGACCGGATCTATCTCCTCAATGTCTTGTTGCTGTTGCTGGTTGTTGGAAGTTTGGGTCGGCTGACCCGGCATAGACACGGATGCATTTGTGTACATCCGGTGGAACATCCGCCCGCTCCGTAGGGTGAGGTTGTGGTAAAGGGGAGGTGAAGTGGTGTCAATGATGGAGGGGTGGCTAATAAGGGTGTTGGTGCAGGGGAGAATGGGATGTTGAGAGGTGACGGGATAACGGGTGGTATGACGGGGTTGTTGTAGGGTGGTGAGGTAAGGGTGGCAACGGTGGGTGTGGTAGGTGTGGATGTGGTGGTATTAGGCATGGTAGAAGTACGTGTGGCGTGGGAAATAACCAAAAGTTGGCCTACTTCGTGCTCGTCGTCATAGGCCCACGCGGCTGCTGGTGGTGGATGGTGGACGACGGGGTTAACTTGAGCGGGTGGAGGAGGTGGTGGAGCAGGCTGAGGGTTCAAAGCGGGCTGGTGTTGCGGCATGAGTTACGAATTATGCCGAGGTCATTGATTGGTTGTTGTGCTTGCTGTTGTTGCTGCTGTTGTTGGTACTACTGCTAGAATGGCTGTTGCTGCTGGAATTGTTGCTGTTGCTGCTGGAATTGCTGCTGCTGTTGTTGTGGATGTTGTCGCCTTTGCTGCTGTTGTTGCTGCCTTTGACCTTATTGGTCTCTTAGTGTCTGGATCAATCTCTTCATCTCGACCCAATCAATCTGATTCTGCTCATGGAGATCATAAATAATGTCTCGAAATTGGAAGAGATCTGACACATTGTTTCCCGGATGGCGATGGTACACACAATATTTTGTTTGGTCCGCAGCCATGTTCCAATTTGATTTTTCGGGAGGGAGCCTAAGAGCATTTAGAGACATAAGGGCCGCAAAGATGTCGGTCGGGGTCTCAGGAAGAGGAGGATACTGAGCTCTCTTGGGCCCATTGGGTTTTCGGGGAGCATAGCCATTTTGGGGCGAAGGGACTTGATTGTATTGACGCTGGTCTTGCTGGGGTTTTGGCCCTGAGGAGGCGGCTGCCTACTGTTCCATGGTTGCTGGGGTTACTGATTAAAGGGTGCCCTACCTACCAGCCTTGGGGGTTGTTCACTGCACTTACCTGCTCATTGGTTTGATTCCCTCAGTGACAGGACCCTGGGGCTTCTTGGGATAGCGGGATTTAGGGGCCTCAAACATAGAGTGGATGGGTGAATCCTTTAGTTGGGTATGGATGAAACGGGCTCGGCTATACAACTGGTGCATGAAGGTGATATCGTTCATAGCTAGGATGGAACGGTAGGTGGGTGTGGTGTTGGAAATCAGCAATTTAACTTTCTCTTCCTCCGGCATGGGGCATCGGACCTTAGAAGCCAAGGCACGCCACCTGTCGGCGTAGACAGCAAATTCTTCATCAGGCTTCATTTTCTCAGCCACTAGATCAATAAAAGAATACTCGGGGTCCGACCCGATCTTGAAACTACTGTAAGAACATTTCTTGAACAATGCAAAAATCTTCGGCCTCCTCGGGGTCAAAGAGTAGAACCACTCGAGGGCCGCTCCATCCAATGACTTTCGAAACAATACGCCATGAGATGGCGGTCATACTTGTGCGGTGCAGACTCATACAAAAAATCTTTCAAATGCACATAAGGATCTCCTACCTCAGAATAATGCCGGTACACAGGAAGTTCTGACTGAGGTGGGACCCGGAGGTATTGAAAAGATGGAAGGGGAATGTCCACGGCTTTCTGCGGGTCCAATTGTCTCCTTAGGTCATGGAGCTCCCTCTTCATGGTCGTCCACTCCGCAAGGAAGTCGGAGGGAGACGTGGCATGGTGAGTAGGGACGAGGGAGCGGGGTTGCTCTAAGGAGTAAGACCTCTCGCAGGGAAGGGGAACAGGTTCAGCCCTATAGAATGAGGAGACTGGAGGGGATCTGGGCCGAACATCCTGCGCCGAGAAATAGCTAGGCTCAGAGAAGTGAATAGCCCGCGGACGGAGGGGTGTAGGATCTACCACCACGGAGGGTACGTGTGGTGCTGAAATAACAAGAGCGGAGGAAGCTGCTTGTTGGGCAGAACTGTGAATGGGAGGAGATAAGGGTCGCTTGCCTTTGGCAGCGGCCAGAAATTCACGGACTTGGTCCGGACTCAGATGAGGGAGAAGCAGACTGAATTGAGAATATGGGTCATCCGCCCCAGGAGGAGAAGGAGGGCGGGATTGACCACCGGTGGCAAGAGAGGGCTCGATGTGCCCGGAGAGGACAGCCGTGGAGGGCTGGGCTACATCCTCCAGAAGCCCAATGGGCAGAGAATCATCGGCAAGGATGCGGAAATGGTCCATGTCGAACAGGGGATTATGATATAGAATGATGGAGGGAGGGGACTGACTCGATCTACCTAAACAATGACGCATGCACTGTCCCTAAGCAATTAGGGGAGATGACACTAACCAAGCAAATCCTAAACTCTATTACTAACAAGAAGGGACCGTGAGATGAGAAGGGATGCATCGAATAAGCACTCAAGTTATTATAATTAGCGCCCAAATTTTAGAATTTGCACTTAACCTTTAAATGGATCGATCAATGGAATATCGCTCGGTCAAGCAGGACCCTAATAGGTATGAACTCAAGTCCTCCAGTGTAACTAGGGGAGACACACGGCTCACACGTGGAGATGGCTCAAACTAAGGGTACAATGGGTACAACCAGCCCAGTGAACCGACCCTCGGGAGGCGGCCCTAGTCAGCCCACGAGTGCTCGCAGGTGAAAGGACCCACTCAACCAAGGAGGATGACCTAAACAATACGGATCAGTAGTGTATGCGTGGGCCTAAGTACCCAAAAAATGTATGGAACATCTAACTAATAGCAAGACAGGGTGACTAACAAGCCTCGGGCGAAGTCGTGGCGGCCAGATACGCCGCGACCCTATCGCGACTGGGAACCCAGCTGCGATATCAGCAGAATGCTGAAACCCTCAGTCACAAGCAAACAAAGAACACATAGACTAACCTAAAGTTCAATACAAGCATGGAATAACTAAAATAACACAGCAAGGCTCATGGATCACACAGAAACCGGCACATGGATCAAAGCACTAACAACATATGTGTACCTGAAGATGCGTCCTCCAAGCAGGGCGCGACCTGATCGCGGCCCCTCGACCCACCGCGACAAGATCCGAAAAGACAGACAACAAAAGAAAAGGAAAATCCGAACCCTAGCAGGATTCTAACAATCAGAAACGCGAACACACATGGCAGAACATCATGGAAGGGACATGGACGAATCCTCAGAACAGAAATAGAGTTGACATAAGAGGAGAAGGGCGTACCTCTTGTCGAGTCGATCACTGCCGACGCTACTAGATCGCGGCAACGCGATACGCCGCGTTCTCAATAGAAGATAGGAACGTCAAACCAATACAAAAAACATACCTAACAGGGTTCTAGGAAAGCATTTAAACAACAAAGAAACATGGCGGGCAAACAAGCTAAACTCACGAGGCTAGCACTGAAGGTCCCACCATGATCGCCAAAAGGTGTAATCACGGGGAATGTGCACCCCCAAGACACGCAAACATGGATTAACTATTGAAGCATGGAAAATGGATGTGATCTCCACCTAGATAGTTGCCTTATAATAAGAATGAGATGGGCTAACTAAGCTAGGAAATGGAAAGAGGACAGAAGGACTCACTGAGATCGCAACAGGGGACCCCGGTGAGATGAGCTTGTTGTCGGGACGCCCGTGTAGGGTGCATCTCTATGTCACGTCGCCGTCGTCCGTCGCGTCCTCTGCAGTGTGGGAGAAATGTGAGGGGACCTTCTTCCTATTCTCCGGCCGGCCAGAGAACAATAGCTGCTCGTCAGCCTTCGCTTGGGTGCCTGCCAAAACAACGAAAAACAAGAAAAAGAAAGAACCCCGTTAGAACAAGTTTAAGTGTAAAATCTATCCTAAATGAAAGAGGAGGATGGAGCATGGGGGGAACGAACTTGGGGGGTGGTTTTTTAACCCCTTGGGTGTATGGAAAGCGTGGGAAGGAAAGAAATGCAGCCTATCTAGAAATAAAATACATGCATGGGAAAAGGAAATGAGGGAAGAGGGAAGAAAGAGCCCCATATGGGGCGACCCCTGGCGTTTATATGCGTCCTTGGCTTGTGCTGGAACCTCAGACGAAGTGGGGGCCGCCCTCCTCAAGCTCCAAGCTCCGTAGATGAAGAAATGGGCATGGCTTGGTGAAGGGAATAAGAGGAAAATGAGCGGAATGGAAGAGCTGCGAGCTAAGTGTTGGTCACAAGAAATTTCGACAGCCCTTCGGGGTGAAAAATGGGGATCCCCTCGTTCTGAAGAAAGGGTCTTTCTTTTATAAAGAAATGAGAGAGAATAATCCCATTTTTATGATAATTACCCAAATAAGAGATAATTTCCATTAAATCTCATGGGTGAGAGTCCAAAGGGTGGCCAGGGAGTCCCACAAGCCCAAGATGCGCTCAGGAGGTTGGGGGGTTGCTTGGGGATAAATGCAAAGGCCATAAGAGGATAAATAGAAGGTGGTTGTGGAGACCAGTGCATTCGGCTATTGTCGCGACGGGTCGTAGGGCGCGACAGGGATTAACGCGACGGCTAGAAGGGGCGCGACAGCAAGGCCACGTGCATGGATATGCATGGGCTGTCGTGATGGCCATAGGGGGCGCAACAAGGGTTAACGCGGCGCCACGACCTGTCGCGTTAAGGAAAATCGATTATTCTTGAGTTATTGACCAATCAAATGGAAAATAATGGTCATTTAAGGCTCAAGGACTCTTTTAAAAGATAATAGACGAGATATCATGAAAATTGGGTTGTTAATGGGCTCAAAGCAAGGCTAATGGTGGGCTCAAGGTGAATGACCAACTTGGGGCTTACTAAGATAACAATAAATATGGTTCAACTTGTAGGCCAGAATCGGGTGTCTACAGCCACATGGGAACCGAAAGGAACCATCAGACGGAACTACCCCGATCTTTTCGGTAAGACATTCTCTCCTTGATGATCATATGAATTTGGGGACCAAATTCTTTTTAAGAGGGGGAGGATGTAGCAACCTGGATTTTCGAAAAATAAAAATTAAATAATAATAGAAATAAAAGTAATTAGAAAATCAAATAAAAGAGAATTAAATAAAACCCATTAAATGAAAAGAAGTAATGGGTTTTGTTAAATAGACCATTAGAAATTAGTGGGCCAAAATAGAGATTTTTAAAAGGGGAATAATAGGAAATACCTAAATTCGTAACTAAATTATTACTTAAATAGAAAAGGGGTATTTAATGCATTAAATAGCTAGTTTGAGTTAGATTTGGGTTCCTAAACCTACCCTAATAGGTTGGCCACGAATGGGTCCCAACCTAACCCAAATAGAAGTTCTCATGCTTAGAAAGGAGAGGAAATAGGAAATCCCAAAATTTAATAGGAATTAGAGTCCTATTATGAATTAGAAATACAAGAGACATAAATACTCTTTTAAACCTCCATGGCCGGCCTTAGCTCATTGCTAAGGGTTTCTGGACCAGGAAGAGAGGCCAAGGAGGAGGAGAACTCATGGGGAGAAGGAGCTCTCAAGCCATCAACCCCGTTCTTCAAGTTCTAGCCCTAGAAGAGTAAAACGACCAAAGGTAGGCATTCTCACGAGCAAAACTAAATCAATTTCGTATGTAGGTTGATCTAAACCTCAAGAACAAAAGTCCTTTGCTTTCATTTTTTTATCGAGTCAATATTTTCTTCTTGATTTTTCATGTTCTGTAACTAGCATGAGCCCGACCCTTCATCTTAATTCTTGTTCTCCTTATATACTCAACCCCATGCCACGAGATTTTTACTATAGGAACTTATGCATGTTAGGCATCTTTTGGCCCTAAAAGTCCTAATTTTCATTCATCCTATCTTGTGAATTTAATCATTGATCTCAACTATGTACTATTTCATGTTCATCATGAATACCTGTGTTTAAAACATGTCTAAACCCTATTTGTTTTCCAATTCCTATTTACTGTAAGTACCCATGCATGTCTAGATCAATTCACAACTAGTTTCATGATTTTTCATCACTTGTACAAATAGTTATGATTTTCTGAATCACCCTTTGTCAAATAGGGTAAGTCTGGCCCGCAATCCAATATACTGTTCTTGTCCCTATCGGACTCGGGCGCAGACTCTGTGAATGCGACGGCCAGATAGACCGCGTTCACAAAGCCATCGCGACAAGTCCCTCCGTCGCGATCTGATCGCAACAGGGCCTGTCGTCGCGATCTGGCTGCCTGATCTGACGAGCCCGTCGCGACCTTCAAACGACCCCGTCGCGATCTGTCTGCTTGAACTAACCAGGCCGTCGTGACCTGTACAAGAGCCTATCGCGTTCTGCCTGAACCCCGTCGTGACCCTTACAAGGGTGCGTCGCGTTATGGCTTTTTGCATAAAAACCCCCAAATTTCGATGCTCTGACTCTATACAGTGCTTGTACACTTTGTTAACCGTCATATACATAGAAAATTACACTTGTCATAAATCAAATATTTACGTGTGATATATACATGCACATGATCTTTCTCTATCTATATTTCTCTTAACACAGGCACACACTTGAACCATCCAATATGACTTAATTTGGCATGAAAATATTTCATAATGTATCTGGTAATTTATGTAATTAAATTGCCATATTTTAAATAAGACTTGTCTACATTTTCTCACGATGTTTTGGGAATATTGATATCGACGCTCCATTGTTCTAGAATTCCTCTAGAATGTCGAGCACTTGTTTTATATACACACTCTCTCTTGATTTGGACGAACTCTCTGTCGGATACTCCTTCTGCCGGACTAGTGAGTCTTTGTTCAAGGCCTCCGTAAGTCTCCTCTGTCCATGGATTCCCACATGGTCGACGAGCCGGTTGTACCCTAACACCTATTACACCCTTTAGGGATCAATATGGTCCAAACAGCTATTAGAAGTTCGCTCTTATCTAGAATCACACTGGACCTCTGGACCTGTGCTTAACTTAGCCAGTGGTAGGGTCGTGAGTTCCACCTGACTGCCAACACCGAGTGCGCATGTTGGGCAACTATTACTATCGCTCGTTACTCGACGTTTCTTGTGCAATGACCATAAGTTCTCATCTATACTCTACTCACACATCTGTTCACGTTCACTCTACTATCTCGTCGATTCATCTAGCGCTCTCATCTATTTCTTGGTACTCTATATTTGCCATTGACTGATTGTCTAAAGATAAACAATATAACCAATGCTTGACAATATATAAAGAGCCCGATCTGGTCCTGGGATGTGTGCCCGAAAGTGCTAATGCCCATGGGAGTTAAATGATCAAAGTGTTTGGCATTACACTCGAGTGCTATCTATCTTGACTATCTAAATGACAATCAAAAAGTGTTATGTTCTCTCGTTGTCTATTGACAAAACGTACTATACTATACTCGTTATGCTATTGCTATACTTTGTGATATTTGTTCTATGGTCATCTTGCTATTTTGTGCTATACTCGACACTTGTGCTATATATGGAAAGTTGTGCTATTTTGTTCTCGTGCTATCCTTCTATCTTTTACTTGACTCTCTCGCTCTATCATTAGTTACTCTGCCTTTAATGCATTAATCATTTAAAGCCTGCTTGACTATTGAGATTTAAGTCCTACTGGGTGTTATCGCTCACCCTACGTTATTTGTCGTTGTGTTCTCAGGTGAGACCGAGGATGAACTATACACTCAAGAGGACAGGAACGACCAGGAGTGATGTCAGGAGTACCCTAGTGTCCTAGTACTATGATAGAGTTTTAGTTTAGTCTTTTGCTTTATTTCAATGTAATTGGGCCCTATAGAACGGCTCTGATATTAGTGGTTGTAACTAGACATTTGAAAGATTATTAATGAAATGAATTTGCTTTAGTATTTATTCTTGTCCAATGGTTTGATGTTTAGTACTCGGTCTATACCCATTTACTTGCAACTGCCTCGTGTTCTGATATTCCGCGTCGGGGCGTGACATCTAACTACACCTGCTTCTTGGCTTTCAAAGCTACATCATTTTTCTTGTTGTTGGGTTGCTTAGCCTCTTCCCTCTTGAGATTGATCTCATAAGCCATGAGGTATCCAATAAGCTCTTCCACCGTTAGGCTTGCCAAGTTATTAGAATCTTTAACCATTGTGGCCTAGGTGTGCCACACTCGATGCAGGTTCTATCTACCATTCACAAGAAATATGTGCTGAAATTAAATAAATGTAAATACTTAGTAGGAACTAACTCATTCACAAGGAACGTTTCGGGTAACCATACAAACTATGAGTTGCAAGGCACGATGTTACCACTTGGGTCACAGAAATTGGTCCACGAAACCAGAATCAAACTTGGAGAAGAGCTAACAGGCAACCTCATAGACTCGCAATCAAAAATACATTACAACTGCCACATCCACGCCTTACTACTTCTTGACCAAAGAGGCTGTGGAGACTACATGCAAGGGATTAGTTGGAGATCAACATGTCTATTGGTGTCCCCAACCAAGAGTGCACTCAATCAACACATAGTATGTTGTCCCAACTGTAATATTTATAAATTATGTAAATAAAAAATAAAATACATAAATATGTTAAGTACAAATATGCAATCTTAGACTTTTGTCAACGGTTGAAAGAGAGGCTTCTGACATATGTTAGGTTAACCATATGCCAGTGAACATGGATAGCTGCTGACAAATGTTCAATATATGCCAGCAGCTAAAAGCGACTGCTAACATATGTTGACCTTTTGTCAACGGGTCATTTTAACTATTGATAAAGGTTCAACATATGTTTAATGGAGCCGCTGATAAAGATTACATATGTCAACGACCGCTTTTAGCTGTTGACATATCTTGAATCTTTGTCAGTAGCTGTCATTCAGTTGACATATGTAATCTTTGTCAGCAGATCAAAGAACTATTGACATATACTCACTGACAAAACCATGTTTTCCTAGAGTGAGGCTCTCTTGTTGCCTTGAAGTTGGGAGCTTATAGGCTTACTAGATGGACGTTGCGAAATGAGAAGAGTGCCCTCTATTTATAGGGGATGAGAGTCTTGAGGGACAAGCAAGTAAGCTTGGGAGAGGCCTGCATGTCCACCTAACTGTCCTTGCATGGATTCCAGAAAAAATCTAGCCATATCATTAATATCTACACAAGATCTCATAAAAAATTTATGTGGTGCCGACATTTGGTTAAGTGTCAACATTTAGAATTTTCTATGTCAACATTTGTATTTGTTCAAAGTGAAAGCTACATAAAAAATTGATATTGTGAGGATAGGATCGTATAATGAATTCTAGAAATTTCCTTGTGTGATGGACCCTCGAAATATTACAAGCAGGGGAGGGAATTTGACTTTTAAGATTTTGAAAGGTTTCATGTCAACATTCAACTAAATGTGGGCATCTGCATTTGTATGACCCTCTTTGGTAGGTTTTGAACAAAAATGAGAGTTTGCCGTATAATGTTTAAAATTTATAAATATGGACATTCTAAAATTTGACATATACTTTCAAATAAATTTTCATGATACATACTTGTAAGCTAAAAGGATTAATAAGATTCAATTTTTGATACTTTTTTGCAATCATCAAAACATACTAATCAATGGTGGTTGTGAGATAATTACCCATATCGAAATCCGGAGGTCAACAACTGGTGCACCACTTGCCCTGACCTCTAAAATACTTGACTCTTACAATTCTCTTCCAAATGGCATTTGAATCATCCCCAAGCTTCCAAAGCCATTTAGCCGCCACGGCATGAAGGCCCACTCTCTCTTGGACCTTGCTTCTGAAGACAAGTGGCCATTTCAGAAGGTGAGTCGCTTCCCTGAACCCTTACCACCAGCCCAAAAGGAATCGCTACTTATAGCTGCATGGTGGTTACGACCGCTTTAGACAGAACCCATTTCCCACCAGCTGATAGAAATTTGGCCTTCCATTCCTCAAGTCACTTCAAATTTCTTGATGAGGAGGTCCCGGTCTCTTACCCAAAGCACATCACATTTGAGAGGCAAGCCAAGATAGGGAAAGATGACCTCTTACGTCCCATGAGATCAGGCACATCTTGTGTCTTACTGATCTCCATGGCAACACCAATAACTCTGACTTATCTAAGTTGATCATGAACCCGAGATACTTTACACTAAGTATTAACAAGCCTTTCACATTCCTCAACCTATCGAAATTGCCTGAAGTTAATATGAGGGTGTCATCAGAAAATTGCAAGTTCGATAAGCATAGTCCATTCCTTCCACCCTTCCACTTCACAGCTGAAGACCATAAGGTGCTAAAAATCTGCCCAAAAAGAAGGAAGATAAGTGGGGAAGTAGGGTCACCCTGCACAAAGAACAGATTGCCCACAAGGCAGGATGAGCAGGTCGATGCTCAAAATGAGGCAGCAGCAACTTACAATGTCTGATGATAAAACATAAACCTTCCAACACTGATTATAAATAAATTACAATAATGTACAAGGGTCGATCCTGGAAGCTCATCTATTAGCTGCAACCTTTGATGTACCAGTAAATGATTATTTTCTGCAGTTAGATATCTGTTTGATACGCAACTAGTTTGCATTCACAAGAAATTTCTTGGCAACCATATAAGGGACAATCTAAATACCCCAACAACCAAGCTTAAAAAGCATTACCAATAATCTCCACAAGAACAGGAACCATTTTTGAAGTGATGAAAGCGACTTGGGTCTCTCAAAACAATTTCACGATCAACAACCTTTGATATCAGCTTTATAGCAGAGTGGCAATCACCACAAACACGGAGGTTCTTCATCACTCGTATTACACTGCCTTTAACAGTGTTGAGAAGCCCAAATGCAATGGCCAGCTTCTCACTGTGAAGGTTTAGAATCAATTCCTTCTGTTCTTCATCTACATCATGCAGGGCATATCTTTTATCAATAACATAACCGGACTCTTTGAGCTTACCGGACAACCAGTCAAGCATGCCATGTATCTCCTTGCTCATAGGGTGAGATTTATCACCACAGACAAATCTGTGCCTAGATCCCTTCAATGTAATCCAGCTGTAACCAGTCATCTTGGAAGTTCCACTGCATTTCATCATATTTCTGATGTTTAAGACATCATCCCATTTACCAGCAGAGGCAAATACATTTGATAGCAAAACATAGGCAGCACTATTTTGTGGATCAAGGTTAAAAATATATTTTGCAGCTCGTGTGGCAGCTTCTACATTGCAGTGCACCCTACAAGCACTGAGCAAGGTCAGCCAAACTGTGGTGTTGGGTTCCAAGGGCATCTTCTTTATGAAGTCCTCTGCTTCATCAAAGTTCCCAGACCGCCCTAGAATGTCGACCATGCAAACATAGTGCTCAAGCTGTATTTTAACGGATGCTTCCTGTCTTAGCAAATGGAAGAAATGTCTCCCCTTCTCAAGCATCCCAGAGTGGCTGCAAGCAGTAAGTAATCCCACATACGTGATCTCATCAGGTTGAACAAGGTTGACGGACATGTCATCATGAATGTTAAGAGCATGTTTGACCCAGCCATTCTGAGCACAACCAACAATGACAGAGTTCCAAGAGACAAGGTTCTTAGTGCTCAGGTTACTGAACACGGTCAATGCATTGTCCATAACACCACATTTAGAATACAAGACAATGAGTGAATTGCCCACGAATACATCTACATCCAAACCAACCTTCATGCTACTGGCATGAATCAACTTTCCCTTGTCCAGATCCTCAAGCTCACAGCATGCGTTCAATGAACTGGTGTATGTAGATTGGTTGGGTCTCCCCAGCCAACAACATGTGTGAAGCAAATCCAAGGCATCAAACACCTGCCATTGGAACACTATCCAGTTACAGAGTAGTCCAAGTGACAACATTCTTATGCCTGTCTTCTAGGAAAATTGTATGCACTCCCAATCAGCTTACAGGCGGCATAAAATGTGATGAGAGAAGCAGAAACATAGGCATCAGGGGTATAGCCTAACTTCACTACCTGGCCGTGGACTTGGGAACCCAAACCCGGTCAGGCAAATTCGCGCAAGCCGTCAGTACACATGCAAAAGTGCTTGACGTTGGTTGGATCCCAGAAATAGACATCTTTTGAAAGAGACGTAGTGCTTCCTCACTTTCGCCACTCTGATCGAGCCCACCGATCATCGTAGTCCAGGAGATCACATTCGGGCACGGCATTGTCCCAAACAGCAAGCGGGCCTCCCTGGTCCTCCCATTCCAGCAGTACCCAAAGATCATGGAGTTCCATGCAACAACATCCCGGAAGGGCATGTTCCGGAACAACTCCTTCGCCTGCGCAATCCTCCCCGCCCGCGCGAGCCCATCCAACATCGTGGTCCAAGAGATGGCATTCCTCTCAGGCATGCAATCGAACAGGCGGCGGGCAAGAACCAAGTCCCCGCAGTCCACGCACCCCTTCATCATAGAGTTCCAGCAGGCCACGTCCCTTACAGTCATTGCGTCGAAGAGGCGGAGCGCGTCCCGCATGCGGCCGGCGCGGGAATAACCAGTGATCATGATGGTGTAGTGGAACACGTCCGGGGAGAGGAGGATACCGTGGAAGACGCGACGGGCTTCCTCCAGGTTGTCGCTCCTGACGAGACGCGACAGCACGGAAGCCCATGAGGAGGAGGAGGAGGAGGAGGCAGCGCGCTCCGTGATGTTGTTCTCGGACGATGACGCCGCCGCCGCCGGGTAGACGAAGAGTGTTTTCTGCGGAGAGCTTTGGGGTGGAGGAAGAGGAACAGGAAGAGAGGAGAAGGCCCTCCCCTCGGGCATGGGTTGGCGGTGTGCAACTTCATCATGGGCGCTATTCACGTCTCTTGAGTTGAGAAGCCAACTAAATTGGAGGGAAGGTATTGTATTGGGAATTATTGGCAAGAGTAATAGTTATCATATGAGAATATAATAATTATATTAAGCAAAGATTAATTCAGAGTCTTTCACGATAGATAGACTTTTTTTTTTTTATCCCTGTCAAAAAAAATTTCAAGTGACAATCTCTACTTCCGAAAGGACTTATTTTGTAGTCCTTATTTTTTGAGAAGAACATTTAATGTCTTCTCTCTCTTAATCACCTTTTTTCTAATTCTTAGTTTGCCCTCGTCCCTCACAAGATGTATTGTGTCTGTTTCTTTTCTCCATACCTTAATATATATTTAAGATAACTATGTTAATTTTTTAAATAAAATAATATATGTTTTAAAGTAAAAGTAAATATATTATTTAAAAGTAAATGTATGGTTTAAAGAATAGCACACTCACTTAAAGTATTTTATGTTCTTTGAGCAATATGTGTTTTGAAATAAATATCCACATGCCTTTAAGTAAATATTTTGCATTCGAGGACCCCGTTGGGTCGATCGGTTTAGAACTCTTGCTTAAAGCAAGAGGTCCCGAGTTCGATTCTGGGGGGGATTTACCTGATTTACAGCAATCCTCGAGGTGTGTAAACCGGAGTTTTTCTGTCAAATGGGGTAAGGCAATACGGTATAAAAACGGAAGTAGCTGCCAAGTCCTGACCTTGGAGTTCACGAACACCAATCCTTGAGTTCCACAAACCACACGGGGCGGCTTTTTTCCTCGTTATCAAAAAAATAATAATTTATGCATTCTAAAGTGAATGTTTAGATGTATTAAAGTAAAATGTTACTTTAAGACTTTTGTACATTTGACTTTAAAACACTACTTTAAAGACTTTAAAAGTTTAAAATGCTACTTTAAAACACCTAAATAATCACTTTAGATGTTTTAAGACGGGCGACTGACTTGCGGCGGTGGGCAGTTGGAACCGACAGTCGATCGGCGACAGTGGGTAGTCGATCGGCGACAGTGGCTGATCAACAGTGGTAGGCAACCACAGCGGGGAAGCAACCGACTAGCCAATAGCGGCAGTTGCCCACCACCCATCGTCGTCGGTCGGCCGCCCACCCCTCGTCGTCGTCTGCCTACCATCATCGGTTGCCCACTGTTGCTAACTGTGCACCATTGTCGGTCAGCCACCTATGGCTATCGACCGACCGTCTACCGTTAGTTAGCCACCCACTGCCAGCGACTCGCTACCCACCCCTCACCGTCTGCCACCCACCATCATCATCTGACTGCCCACAACCGCCCATCATCGCCGACTAGCTTTACTTCAAATGTTAATTAGTTTTAAAGTAAATGTTCAACTCTTTTACTTGAAGACATTTACTTTAAAACAAATGAACATTTATATGTTCTTTTGCTTTAATACCATGTATGTTCACATATTCTCTCATACTTTAAAGTCATATATTGTGTTACTTTAAGTCATGTATTGTTTTACTTTAACCCATACATTACTTTAAGTCATATACTCTTTCACTTTAAGCCATGTACTATTTTACTTTAATGACATATGCATTTTACTTTAAAATAATAAAGAAGAGAGAAGAATAAAATAAGATTAAAAAAAATGAGTGGAGAGGGTAAAACCAAAATGAAAAATGTTCTGACATGACTAAGAACTAAAAAATAAGTCTCATAAAAAGTAAGAACTTTCTCACAGGAAAGGAGCACTACTTGACGACACTGGATTACCGAACCGCAGAAAGAAGGCTGACGGGGCCACACCCCCTAGGGTTGCGAGCCTTCTGGGGCCTTCTATCTACGCCCGAGTAAAAAGTGCGACCCCTTTCTCACACAGTTAGGCACTAAAAAATAAAGACTTTGAAAGGTAAATATTTTCGTTATTTTTTAAAGAGATCTGAAAATAAGTCTCTCTTCCTCCAAGCATCTAATTAATTTTCCCATATAGTAATCATACAAAATTTATACATCATTTTACCATTTGTTTTAGACTTAAAATTGTTAATTTTATCTAAATTTGATTTATATTCGATTCGATTCCAAAGTCTCTCTCTCTCTCTCTCTCTCTCTCTCTCTCTCTCCTCTCTCTCTCTCTCTCCCCCCCCCCCTACTACCCTGAAACAACAATTCTAATTATCTCAAAATTGAGAAGGGTTTTCTACTTTCTATACAGTGGGAAAGAGGAATGTTTGATTTTTTTTTTGTGACTTGATCAATATCTAAAATGAAACAAACTTCAAAAGAAAATGAGCAAAACATAAGAACATCTCAGATAAAGGTTGAAAAATGTAAGAAACTTCATTTAGTCATTCAAGTCAACCCAACACAATCATTTAGTGTTTATTTAATATTACATACAAAATACAATACTCATATACAATTCTTAACATTACATTACATACAATACTCATCTAACATTACATGCAATCTTACAAACTAAATACAATACTCATATCGTCGTCCTCACGTTCCTCATCTTTCTTTAAATAGTTCTACCTTCTTTTTTCCACTTTTTCTTGGCCATCTTTGAAAATTTACAAATTAGCACCATCTTCCTTAACATACAAATAAAAATACTTACAAGAAATGATTTTTTTTATCTAATCCTCTTCATCATTTTGAGCATGTATGTCCACAAAACCTCATAGTACGGGGTATGACTTCTATCTACGAACAACCTCACATTATATGTGCTCTCCACAAAGCGCAAATAATCAGTGTAAGACATGTAATTTTGATATAGGTCTTCATACATATGCTGATATTCTATATATTGACATGTTCCTTAGCGCACTATTGTAGGCCCTGATGATGGAATGATCAAAATCTACATGTACGAACTATCATCGTCATACTAGTATCCAGAGACATAATAGCCACCATATCCATGATGTTGTGCATATGGATCCAACTGTGTATGTTTTGAAAAGAAACTATGACCCTCACTGGCAGCCTCAGATGATATATCTTCATGTGTGCTTAATCTCTCAAAATCGGATACAATGTCTTGATAGTTGCAACTGTCTGCAGGCCCTATGTGTCTCCCTTTGTCATCTACTTTCCACCTTCTTCTTGTGTTTAGTGGAGTACCGTGATCTATGTTGTCCTGAATAGTATGCATGAACTCAGACTCTAATGTAAAGTGCATGCTCTCACCACCACCCACCACCATCGCCGCCACCTCCACCACCCACCACCATTGCCGCCACCTCTACCACCACCACTGGGAGCTCTACCAGATGGAGAAGAGGGATTTGAAGAGTCATCTCTCGTGCTTTTTTTTGAGATAGCTCAAATGGTGAAGGAGTCACATCTAAATCATCCACTGTGGTGACATCTGTAATGTCAAGTAGATCTTCATGTTACGTGTTTTTCTTTTTCCTAGAACCAAAAATTTCGTTGTCTATCCAGATTACTTCGGTGGTCCTCCCTATGAAATATCTTTTTTCCTTCCTTGTTTTGAACCGCCTGGCCAACCAATAGATGCCTGCGAGAGTAGTATATTGTACACATAGGTTGATATTTTTTTACTTGTCATATGTAAGTCTCTACTCATTTAGTGATCCCACCTATCTTCGACAATGTCGATGAATATATGGGCATATTTAGATGATGCTGCAAGTATACATTTCTTGGCAGCCTCTAGTTTTACATACACCAACCCCATCGTTGGTGCTCTACCACCATCCATAAGTCTCAGGACCTCATAAAGAGGCTCAATCATCTACACAATCTTGTTGACCCTCAACTAAAAATTTGATATGTTGACCAAACCCTCCACCTCCTAGCCATCTCGTGAAGTCGCAAAATAGGAGGATAGTCATTGGTCACTTCTGAACATTTTCTTCAATCCATCTCTATGCTTCAAGAGACTATCCATGCTAATGTAATTTGTGGCAAAACGTATAATGGCAGGCCTCAATATCTCACCACCACAAAAATCTCTCATCCATCACAGCACAAGGATGTGATTATAGATGTATCGTGTAATGTTCTGTGCTGCTTCAATGACTTGCTTAACCTGCATATTCATATAACATTATTTTTATGACTATCATTGAAGCTGTCAGAAATTTACATATAACTCAAATTTTATCTGGTGAGGTTGACCAATTTCTTTCAACATTAAATCAACACAATGCACTGGACAAGGGGTCTAAAAAATGTGAGGATGTGCCATCATCAATTCTCCCCTGCCTTCTTATAGTTTGAGTTGTTATCTATCACCACCTGCATAATGTATTCCTCACCAATCTCTGCGGCCATCTGCTCCATAAGCTACAAAATGTACTGATGATTAGGAATATAGTTAGAAGCATCCATAGACTTGTGATATAAGACATGTCGATCGCAGTACACTAGAAAGTTTATGAGGCTACTTTTTATGGTGTCCGACCATCCATCACACATAAGAGTGATGTCATGCTTTTGCCATTTTCTCTTGATTAAGGCAATGTAAGTTTTCAATTCTTCAACCTCTGCATCCAAATAAACACCAGTAAGCTCCTTTACTGTGGGAGGATGTACATGCCTTCCAAGATTCTGGATCTCTTGCATCATTAGATTGTAGTATGGACTATTGGTTGCACTAAAAGCTAATCATGAATGATGTCAAAATTTGGCAACAGCCTATCCAACTGCCATCTCGGCCCTTTACTCTGCAAAGAGTATTCAATTCGGATTTGCTTTCCATGCTCCCTCTAAAAGACATAGGAGTCAATCTCTTGCACATTTGGGCCCATATTTCTCTTCCTTTAGGGTAGAGAAGAGGTTGAATGCCGAGGAGGATCAGTGTAATAGCGATGAAGGCATTGCGGTCTGGAAGGTTGTGAAGATGAGACTCCTTCACCGCGAACATATGCTTCTGAGTCACCCGTCGCTCATGCCTCGGCTTGGCTCTCACGTATAGCCTGTTTCAAGTCTTGTTCGAATGGATCTCGAACTATGACATGAACATTGGGGGTCTGGGATAGGAGCTATTGTTCATCTTGAGATCCTCCTTCATCATGTTCTAATGTAGCTTGGCTTTGCATCCTCTTCTCTGCCCTAATGTGTCTCAAATGTTGTGCCGTCGTAATCTTAACATCATATGACACACTCAGACAACCAATCACTTCACTATATCATTCACCTTTACCTCCTTCCAAGTGTTTCTTTAAATGGAAGACACCTCCACCACTGAACTGCATAGAACAATATTTACATTAAAATCAATGTCTTTTCCCCTTAAGTATTGTCTCATGTTGCCACCCAATATCATCACTATGTCTTCGTAGAGACATCTGTAATGTTACAACAATGACATAGGACAATATCATTAACATTTATTAACAAGTTAACATAAATATAAACCATAAAAAATAAACATAATCTTTGTGCAATAATCACTGAAAAATAGCACATGAGATTACAATATCTCTTCGTTTCATAACATCACATTTTGATTTTACTTAAAAACATGCCAAAATAATATTAAAATAATGTAATAAATTGTTGATCACCAATTAATCAACATTAATGAATATATCTTCTCATGCACTTATATGATCACCCTATTAATAATTGCATAATTATTGATGATAAAGATGTTATTTTATCAAAATTCCCTCATTCCCTCTCTTTCGTTTTCAACTCTATTTCCAAATTTCAACCTACTTTTCTATTTTAATTTTTTCTCTCTTCTCACCCTTAACTCTCTCCCCTTTCCCCTCTTCCACCTCCTTTCTTTCTTCCCCTCTCTCTTTTGTGCAGCCTCCCTCTCTTTCTTCTTCTTCTTCTTCGGCACTTCTCTCTCTTCTTCTTGTTCTTCCTCCTCCTCTCTTTCTTCTTTCTCTCCCTCTTTATTTATCTCTATCCCTACGCATAGTCGCCCAACGCCACATCTGTCGCCCTACCTGCTTATTGTGCAACCCATAGCGCAGACCCGCCAAGCGCCACGCTCGCGTGCCCCCACGTGCACCGCCTGTGCGCACACTCGCCTCACCTCCCCACCCCATGTTACATGCATGCAACATGGAGTCGGTGGTCACCTCCCCCTCTCTCCTCTCTCGCATCTCTCTCCTCTCCCTTACGTCTCTCTCTACTCTTCTATCTCTCCTCTCTCTCATCTCTTCCATACTCTCTCCTCTCTCTGCTCTTCTCTACTCTCTCTCCTTTCTCTAGCTTCTCTCTCCGCTCTCTCATCTCTTTTCTACCCTCTCTCCCCACTCTTTTTGTGATACCCCAAAATTTTCTTTCTTTTATATGATGCATATGTCTTAACTTGTCGCGTGAGTAGCGTGTGTATTCAATTGTGCATATTATCATTTCTATGCTTTCTCATTAGTTCATGCATGTATATACAGGATAGTTAGGTAAGAATAGGAAATTAGTTAAATTTATGTATAAGGTGTATACCAAAAATCTGAAGCATAAAATAGTTAAGTAATATTGTGCATGTGATAAGTAAATAATGATATAGGCCATGTAGGATCATGAGAGCTATTTCTGTACAGGTATAAATATAAACATGAGTGTGCATGCATTATCTAGCTATCAATGTAGGCATTATTTAATTATTAATGTATCTATGGCATTTAGTTATTTTAAACATGTTGTAAGTAACCATGGTGTATATAGGTGTACATATATATATGCTAATCTTGTTTAAATGATACTTAATTACTTTAAGCATGTTAAATTAATTATGATGTGTAAGGTGCTTGAATGATAATGTATATGTAGAATTTGAATAATGATGAACGCATTTCATTATAAATACATGCGATGTATGTAGTCATGTAATGTTAATGTATATGTGCTTATGTGCATGTTATTGATGTATATTATCCTTAATTATGATTAGTATAAGTTATATTTAAATAAAAATTATGGAATGAGTGTACTTCATGTGGTAAGGGTATATATGATTATTTTTATATATATTAAATTATTCTAGTATTTTTACGCATTTATTTCGGAGTTTATTAGGGTCTTGATTGCACTGGGGAGTTGGCGGCCAAGGTCTGGACGCCAGAGTTGTTGGCGTCAACATCCCTGGACGCCAACACCAGGTAGGCGACCACCCCCTGGACGCCAACCTCAAGTTGGCGGCCAGACCCTTGACGTCAACTGTGCAGTTGACTACAACCGATGTTGACGTCAATATCCTCCTACGTAACGGTTCCAGATTTGTTAATGCTCGCTTTATGGCCGGTTCCAGTTTAGGAAACCCTTCCTAAACCTTGGGTAGCCTACCTCAGTGCGTACCCAACCTATCCAACTTTATAAAAACCCATTTTTTGGCCACACAAAGCCCTTTTGGTCATTGTGAAACCCTAGTTTTCCCTGTGAGAAAAGCTGAACTTCCCAAGCTCTGATCCGGCGACTGGAGGATTTTCTTGGAGATCTACGACGACTGGAGCGTAGTCTAACTATCAAGGAGGCATCCCCAACCCTGAGGAACGATCTACATCGACGGGAGAACAAGATTCAAGGAGTTTCTGAGCACCCTCTTGCTCTGGCCGAGGAGGGCTTCAACGACAAAGATTTGATCTTTTAGGATTTTATTAGAGGCAAGTAACCTATGTACATCTTTCCTATACATGTCCCCTAGGTCCTATGATTTTTATGGATTTTTCCTCGCGTCCTGGACCCTCAAACTTCCCCGTACATGTGAATGTGTCTGTGCATATTGCTGTCTGGAAGTTGACGGCAACATCCCTTGCCGTTAAGTTCATCAGTTGACGGCAAGAGATGTCGCAGTTAACCCAGTTGGCGGCCAGGACCATGCAGTTAAATTCGTCAGTGTTCTGAAAAATGATGTTTAATTTATTTAAATGATTTCTGGGTATGTTTTCCTGCTGAAATTTTTATGAGGGGTCAAGGGTGATTAGTAGGTCATACCATGAGGTTTTCGTGAATTTTCATGATTTATGTTATTTATTAAAATTCTGGAGTTTGAATTATGACCATAAGATGAGCATGTTTAATTTGTATAATTAGGACGGTTGTGAGTTCGAGCATGGTGAATTTTCTGTAATGATATGATTATAGTATAAACACATTGACACTGTAAAATTAGACTATTTTATTGGAAATCTCTATTTTAAGAAATTTGTGAGAAATGCACCTGTAGTTTGGATTAATTGTTATAATTACATTTTTTGTTCATAAAAATCCGAAAAATTGAGCATGTGTTTTGTTTACTGTCTTTAACTTATGATAAAATTTTCGTGTAGTTCTAATGACACTAGGTATTTTCATGGTTTTAAATGTGAAAATAACCATGTTGTGCATGTTAGAGTAATATAGTATAAATGGAAAGTTAGCAGCATGTTAATGCCTTACCTTGAGTGATTTATCACTGTTAAACAGCAACGTGAATTTTTGTAAAAGGGAATGTGAGTATTAAGCGAAGTGAATGTAGAATTTGAATGAAAGTTGTGTATAAGCATGAGTAATAATGTGATGAGAATGAGAATGTGGTTAAGGTAAAATATGTGCCAAGAATGACACTGCTACCATAGGGGTCTGAGAGCTGTACCATAGAAAAGTCCCTATGGAAGGCTCAACGTTATGAGATAAATCCTAAGGACATTAGGATAAAATCCTGGAGGTGGACAAGTACCGCTAGATAGGGTGGAGAGGGCTTCTCCTGGTTCTGCGCAGTTACCTAGATTTGTCACCGTAATGCTTAGGTGATGAATATGTGAAAGTGAGTGCTAAGTGATAAGCGCTAAGTGCTAAAGTGATTGTTTTCCTCTACTTGGTAGTTAGGACTATGTGTCACGGCAACTTAAGAGATTAAATGTGAACATAGTGTAAAGTGATAAATGTGAATGCAAGAGTAAGTAAAATGGAAGGAGTGAGAATTTATATGTAAGGAAGAGTAAAAGATAGCAAAAGTACAAGTGTAGGTGAAAACCAATGTATCATTACATGTTTATTTATTTATGTCATTTATGTGTTACTATCATATTTATAATATCATGTTTTGTACCATGTTAAATGTTATGTAATATAATTTAATAATCTCCATATGGCGGTATGTATGAATATGTGCATGTAAACATGTAAAGAAATGCAATGTAGAAGAACGAGTAGGTAAATTTGACAATGAATAAGATAGCGTGAGAATAAGTGTAAGTCCATGTAATTAAGTTTAATTCATGTCAAAACAGCAAGGTAAATGAGATTTTGTTTTTGGTAAACACACGAAATAATGTCTAAGTTCCATGATAGAATTGCTATTCATTTAGTATGTAGTTTCATGCTTAAATTGTAGATGATTACCATCCGATTTGAATGTATTAAATCTTCATTCCATGTTTAATAAAGGTGATATCATGGTGAATTATTCATATTAAAAACAGCAAATGAAATGTGTAAATAAATGAGAAAAGTGCATGTGAAAAGTAAATAGAGATCATGTTAGGTTGTTATCTACGTTATGTATAATTACATGTTCTAATTGGTAGAGCTGTTACACAATAAGGAAAAATGTTTAGACTAATATATCATGTTACATGGTAGGTGTTAAGAGTGCATATGTTCATGTCATGTATGTATTAATTGGATTATGCTTAACTACGATAGAAAGATTAGCATCATATATGAAGTTCACTAGAAACCATGTGCAAGTGTCATGAGTGTATGATGAATCTTACCTTAAAACAGCAAGTTAGTTATATGATAAAGTGATATGAATGCATGTGAAATTGACTAAATACTATGGTAAACGTATTCGTCATCTTGTACATAACCTTGTGTTCAAATTTGATTAAATTATGCAATGATATGATAAGGATTTGAACTATGTATCATATAATATATCATGTGTAGAGAACTTGTGTAGATGTCTGTTATTTTATAATTTAATATGAGCATGTGTTAATTTTGGAAGGTGTTTGGGAGACCTATGTGTTGTTAATCATTAAAGTTTGTACTATATGAATTATTTTAATTAATATAATAGCATGTGTCTCATTATGGTTGGTAGTATAATGTGTATGTGATATGTATAAGTTTGATGTTTAGATTACTTGCTGAGTCTTATAAGACTCATACTTGCTTCGGCGTATAAGTGTGACAGGTTATCTAGTAGCTAAGGAGAGAACAGTGAAGATTGATACCACATACAAGAAATAGCACTTGAGGAGATTTTATTTTTGGTAGTTGCTTTAATTTATAGTTTGAATGATGTAATTCATATGGACAATGTATAGTCAATGTAGTTCTTTTCAAGTTGTAATAATGTGGACTCTAATACTTTCTTTTACTACATAGACTGTGGAATGTGTGGTGATGATGGAATGAAGTAATATATTTTTTTTAATTCCGCTGTACTCTTTTATTATTCATGGACATATCAACCTTATCGCTTAGTGTTGGGTTACTATCCCACTGTGACGAAGCTCTTTGTACCGATGGGGATTTGTATAATCGTACCGGTATAAAGGGGGTCGTTACACTTTTCTATTTTCTTTCTCTCTCTATCTTGTAGATCTCTCTCTCACATTTACCGTCCAAGGAGTAGCTTTTCCGGAAGAAGAGAGGAGGAAGACATGTCCTGCGTAGAGAGAGGTCTTGGGTTGGGACTTGGGAGGGATGTGGGAGTGTCCATGGGTGCATGTCTCGATTTAAAGAGTGAAAAAAGGAACAAAAAATTAAAAAATGCACTATGTACCTTAGGCGGCGTGGGTGATGGATGTGTCGCGAAAAGGGAAATACATAAAAGGGTGAGCGTGGGTGAAGCCATGGAGTTGGATGCATTAGGGGGAGGGGAGGGAAGGAAAATAAAAAAATAAATAAAGAACAAACCGCACTGTGTACACATGAAAAGCCTGTGGATGCATGTGTTGGCTGGGGGGAGGGAAAAAAAGAGAGAGAGAGAGACACTAGGGCTGACCAAACCGGCACGGTCCAATTGGTTCCCAGTCCACCGTGCAGCGATGTGTCGCGGCGGCACCACCAGGTAGCCCCATTGGGGTGACCCGACCATGCCTGGGCTTGTGGGAGCCCAGGCACGGTGTGGTTTGGGCGTACTGCCATGGTACACGACAATACGTCCATTCATCGTGTTGACGTCTTAATACATAAACACATTGGAATATCCTTCCATGCTACAGTTCATGCTACTCTTTTGTCGCTGTCATTTTTTGGAAAAGAATAACTTCAATTCAACATTTTTAGATTTGGAAATAAAATACTTAGATTAGTCATCGCAATTATCTAATCTTAAGCAAAACCATGTGGTGTCACGCCCCAAAATTTAGCAGCGGAATTAAATATCGAGAGAGTGAGCGATACAAGTACAAATATCAGCAGTCGAGTAATTTAGAGCGACAACTAAATATAACGAAAGACTTGAGACAATAATTTTGCCAGCCAAACAATTCTTTATTTCATTTCCCATAAAACTAACTTACAGCCTTTCATCATCAGAGCCAACCACAAGGCCCATTATTGGAATTCAAGTACATATGACTCAAGAAGAAGTAAACTAACTATTATAGACTCTATTTGTAGCAACTCTGATTTTTAAATCCTAAATAAAATAAAAATTTAATTAAAATAAATGTGATAAATAGATTTAAGTTAAATTAAAGAGGGAATAATTGAATTAAAGGAAATTAAATCAAAGCCCATTAAGCTAAATTAAAAGATGGGTTATATTAGAAGTCCAAACATAAAAGAGTGGGCCCAATTATGAAGAACCCATCTTTGGATGGGAGTTAATTAAGTTAATTTCGTACTTAAATTAATAATAAATAGAAAAGGGTTAAGATAATCATTAAATAACCCATAATTATCTTAAAAAGGAGTCATCATCCCATCCTAACCCATTACCCACGAGATTAGACCTCTCATCTAGCCTATTTAGTAGATAAATGCTACAATTTAGGTTGATAATTATGGAATTTCTGAGTTTGAAGAGAATAGGAGAGTTTTAAGGTTATAGGACTCTTTAAGCATACAAAACACCTTTAATTCATTTCTACCAAGTCCCATTACGTTGCTGGAGCTCTAGAGAATGAAGAGAGGAGGCTGAGGATGAGGAGCAAGGAGAGAAAGGGCTTGGAGCAAGAGGATCTCACCTTCTACTTCGTCCAAAACCCTAGGATTTCTTTATAGCGCGAAAAGGTAGGCAATCTCTCAAGCTTAACCTAATTAAACTTGACTCTAAGTAGACCTTGATCCCCTCTATAAAAGCCCCATGATTGCCCTAATTTTCATTGCTTCATGAGAGAGTATTAAATACTCTAATCCCTGTCATCATCATGTACCCGAACCAACTTGTATGCTTTTGTGGACACCTAAAATTTCTAATGGGCCCATCTGCGGCCGGCCCGGGTTTCTCCCCATCAGAACAGAAAACCACCCATTTAAATAGCCCACTTACAAGGCCCATTTCACCCCATGCAAAAGTAGGGGGGTGAGATTAAGCCATGGCAACACCTCCCAAAGGTGATTGCCAAAAATGGCAAAAAGGAGGGCCTGCGCATGTTGTGGGCAGGGGTCTGGCTGGGGCCTTTTGTGTGGGTTTTCTGGAGTTTTTTAAAGGGAAAAAAGGGGCTGGCTGAGGCTTCTTGCGGAAGAAGGTGTAGGAATAAAAGGAGAAGGGCTGGCTGAGGGTCTTGCAGAAGAAGAGAAGAAAAGAAAGGGCCTTCTTCCTCCTCCATCAGCTGCTGCTGCTGCACCCTTCCTCTCCTCAAGAAGAGCTCCCGTGAGCACCGGCAAGAGAGCCAAGAAGAGAAAGAAAAGGTGAAGAAAAAAGGAGAAAGAGAGAAAGAGAGGAGAGGGAGTTGCCATCCCTATGAACAGTCTTGTCATGTGAGTGGGAGGAAGAGAGGAGAGGAGCATGAGGTGGCGGTGGCCTTCCCTTCCCTCTCCATTTCTTTAAGTCTGTGTACACTCTTCACCTCTCATGTCAAAAAGGAGATGTCTCATCTGTATGCCCTTTTGTCCTCTCTTTGATGCCAAATGCATGTCTTCTTTTGGTTATTCTATTTGATGCAAGTGTCCCTCCCCCATTTACATTTAATGCATGTGCAGGTTTTCTTCTAGTTTTCCTTTCTTTGATGGTATGAGGGGTCACGGTTTGAGGAGAGACTCCCCCTTTACATGGTGGGTTCCTCTTCAACCCAAGAGACTCACATAAGACCCTCTATGCACTCCTATATCTCAATAAATGGGGTTTTAGGAGGAATAGAGTTTAATGGGCCTTATGTGTGCCCTTTGTGCATGCATTAAGCTTACTGTTCTGCTTCATTTAAGAGAGGCTTTTGACTGTTTTGAGCTTTTAAACAGTCCCCCTTGCTTGGTTGGGCCGCCCCCTCTCTTGGAGCCCACAGTTGTCTATTGTGTGCTATCAAGGGAAATGGGCTATCTCCATTGATTTGCCCATTAAATGTGAGGGTCTTCTTACTGTTTTTTTTTTTGCCCCTTAAAGGGTTCGGATTTGTGTTGCTAAACAGCCTCCTTAGGTGCATTTCTCCCTTGGGACATGCCCCTTTGCTAGCCAAGAGGTTGAGCAATCCATGCTCATGCCTTCTTGCTTAGCACCCTATGTAAGAGACCCATTAAAACCTCCTGTTTTGACCCTCCAAGACCGCAGGTTTTCACTGTTTAGAATAGCACATTTAGATGCATTTCACCTTGGGGACATGCCCCTTTGCTAGCAAATGAGTTAGGCATTTAATGCCCATGCTTAAAGCTTGGCATTGCATGCAATTGATCCCCTTAAATCACCGATTTTGATCCTCTAAGAGTTCAGGTTTTCACTGCTAAAACCACCCTAAATGTGTGCATATTTGCCCTAGAAATGTCCTCATTGTGCTAGCAAAAGGGTTGGACAATCAATGTCCATGCCCAAAGCTTAGCATCTTGTATAAAAGGCCCATTAGATCTCTGTTTTGGCCTTCTTAAAACTCAGGTTTCCATGGCTTCAAAACAGCCCATTAAGAGACTTTTGTGCTCAAGGGTATGTCCATTTGCAAGCCAAGGGTTGAGCACTTAATGCTCATGCCCCCATACTTAGCACCCATAATGGACAGCCCAATAAGTCTATCTTGGGCATAAAATCGCCCCTTCACGTGGGTGAGACCAACTTCAAGAGTGTTGGCCCTTTGCCCACAAGAGAAGGGTCCCAGCCGTTGGTTCTGTCGGTGGCCCTCTGATACGGCAGCCCTGAACAGGCCTGCCGATTCGGCAGCCAGCCACTCATCCTTGGCCGGACCATGGAAGCTAAGCCATGCTTCATATGGTTCAAGGCAAGGAAATGGACAATGGATCGATGAGAAGCCCGTTTAAACCCCGGGTTAGACAATATGATGTCTATGCCCGGGCATATGGGCCCACGCATGCCTCACTCACCGATCGGTATTTATGTGGTCATGGTGTTACCCACCTCCACCAAAGGCTTGCCTTGGGTTGGTGCCATGTGCCATTTGGGTTATGTCGTCATTTGACATATACCTGAAGGATCGTAAAAGGTGTGGACAAGATCTAGAAGGGGGGGTTGAATAGATCTATGCCAACTAATGCGGAAGCTAAACCAATTTTCAAAAACCTTTGAATCAGAGTTAGATTGAAAGAAAATTTCACAGATCTGAAGAGAGATTAAGTGAGTTAAACAATTGGAGTGTGAAAAACAAGTTGATTAGATAGATTCAAACGATCCTATGCATTCATCTAACGAAGAGCAAATTCAAACCACAAACAGACCAATGCACAGAGATTTTTAGGTGGTTCGGAAATCACACCACGTGACTCCTACATCCACCCCTCACACACAGTGAGGATCCACTAACAACCTGGGTAACACAACCCATACTGGAGCCTGACAACTCCACAACTGAGTTAGACAACTCACACACTACCTAGAGCAAGACTACTCTAGACTCTGAGCAAGACTGCTCAACCAACAACTTGAGTACGACGACTCAAAACCCTGAGCACAGAGGCTCACAATCACTTGCTAGAACAGAAACAACAAGATCCAGATCCTCTAGCAATGATCTGATCTATTAAGGCCAATTCAAGAAAATTGATGCAATCGATTATGCACAATTTCTAGAATAGCCAAGAAGAAACAAGAAAGACTCAAGACATGAGGTTGACAGTTCTTGTTCTTCAAGAAAACTCCCTTGTAGAAGCAGAATTGGATGGATCTTGATCACTTGAAGTCCCTTGGCCGATGCTCTGCAACTTTGATCTCGGGATCTTCCTTGAGTGCTTCACAATTGCTGGCTTCTACTTGATCTGCTCCCTTGAAGTTGATCCTAGTGCTTCATGTTGATCAATCTTCGATTCTTGTGCTTGGAGAAGTGTGAATTGTGGTGTGGAAGCACAGGAGGAAGCAAAACAGGGAGGAGAGACTCTCTTGCCGCCACAACCAGTTTCTGGAGGCTCTGAGAAGGTTCTCTTATGGAAGGGTGCCCATTAGGAGGGTATTTATACCCTAAATATCCGAAAGATACCCTTGGGGTATGTGGGCACAAGATCCAAGGTTGATCCACCTTCTCCCTAGGGTGCCACGTGTCCAGGAGGAAGTTTAAGTCACAGAGATTCCGGAGTGTGTCGACCTGCCCATGAGGTGTGTCGACACACTCTCCCAGACTGGCAAATCAGATCCCTGGGAGAGGTCTCTAGTGTCGACCTGAGATGATCCAGTGTCGACCTCATGTCCCAGACAGCAAAACAGCCCTTCTGAGAAGGCTCTCTAGTGTCGACCTGATCTCATCTCGTGTCGACCTGCTTTGGCCATCTGAAAAACAGGCCTTCTAGGAGAGCCATCTAGTGTCGACCTGCCTGCATTTGGTGTCGACCTGCTTTGGCTATCTGAACAACAGACCTTCTGGGAAGGCTCTCTAGTGTCGACCTGCTCTGGACTAGTGTCGACCTGAGATGGACTTTTCTTCACATTTCTGCCTTTGTTCTGAACCATTGTGTCGACACCACTGATGGTTGTGTCGACACTACCTTTGCAGAAAGTGTTTGTCCCTGAGAAAATAAACACATAAATCATTAGTTAAATATATTATCATGAATATCAATGATAAATGTGCTTGGAAACATGCTTTTTGAATATTGTAATTTCAAGTGATGTATTTTACATGTTCCAATGGTTATGCATTAAAATCACAACTTGTCATCATCAAAATGTGAGGAGAAATGTATTATATTCACACTCAACCCAACAATCTCCCCCTTTTTGATGATGGCAACATTAAGTTCATTTGGAATTGGAAATTTTCAATGAAATGTGATTTTAAGCATTTTCATTTTCTTTTATTTATACTTGTCAAGGACCTTTGAACATTTTTAGTGACATTGAAATTTATACACATGATAGACACAATGTTACTAGAAATAAGCTATTTTGACACACAGGTCAAGCAGCTTGACAAGCATTCATCACATTCACATTCATTCAAAAGATTTGCAATCACATTTAAGGCACAAAAATAGGCACAGAAATTTCTATTCATTTCATTTCATTCAAGATGTGAACATTACAATTTCAAACAAACTTCTCCCCCTTTGACATTATCAAAAGAATTACATTATTGGGGAGGAGGAGGAGGAGGAATGGGTAACAAAATAGTCTCAATATCTGTTAGCCTCTTTTCCATTGAAGTTAGACTAAACTTCATCTGAGCTTGGATAGTTGAGAGTCTTGTGTGCAGAAGATGCTCCATTCTCTCTGAGTTCTCTGACATGGATGCTTGAATTGCAGTGAATTCCTTTGACATTGGCTGTGATGAAGATGAAGATCCAGCTGACCAACCAGGCCTATTCAAAACTTTGAATTCTTTCTTGAGTGCAGACATCTCTTCATCTATGTGAGCAAAGAGATTCTTCATACTCTCCAGATCATCCACCAGGTGAGCAAAAGACAATCTTGTCTTGCTTATCTGAGATAGTGTCTCCTTTGTGTTGAAGACATCAGCTTGGGAATTTGCCAAAATTCCCTTCAGGACTATTTCCAATTCTTTTTATGCTCTTTCAGTTCAACAGAGGCATCTGCCAAAGTGCCAATCAGCCTGTTGAATCTCTGGGTGGCATGGTCTGAGGCTGCCTTCTGTTCAATAAACCTGGCAGACACTGAATTCTCCAACCTTTGAATCCTCAATTCAAAGTTTTCTGACATGGATTGAATGGAGGTGTTCAAAGCATCAAACTTATCATTTAGGAAGGTGTACAACTCTGGTGGAACAGAAGGTCCACCAAAGGAAGAGGATGCTTGAACTGGAGGTGGTGGAGAAAATGATGGGATTTCAGGTTCAAGGTTCATGGAGGAGGAGGGCTGAGGTTGAGGAGAGTGAGGGGCAATGAAAGGTTCCTCAACTTCATCTGCCACATGAGGCTGATCCTCATTTATAGGAGGCTGGTCCTCATGAACTTGAGGCTGATCCTCTGGAGCTAGAGGCTGTTCCTCTGGAACTGGAGGCTGTTCCTCTTGAACTGGAGGCTGATCCTCCTGAGCCACAGGGGCCTCTACTGCAGCTGGCCCTCTCCTTACCTGATCACCAACAATCCTAAAGCCCATGAATTTCTGAACATGCTTAAAGCAATAGATGTTGGACTTAGGAATCTTCTCAGATTTTTCATTCTCTAAAGACACACCAAAGTGTTTGAATACTTGAGTGAGATGGGCTGCATATGGAAGGGATCTATGCAAGTCTGCCCTAGTGGTCTCAGAGATAATCTGGTACATGATGACATGAAGATTTATCTTGATGTCCTTGCTCATACAATACAGCACAAACCTTTGAATATCTGTAAGCCTATCTCTCCCACCACCTTGAGGTGTTATGATGGTAGTGAGCATGTGATGAGTAAGCCTCAACACAGGGGGAAAGGTGTTGGTATTGAATTTTGTGACATGGGTTTGCTTAGGATCAGACTCATCTGCAGACAAACCAGTCATTATGGTGTAGGCTTCATGAAGATTAAATTCAAAGTTGTGGTAGTCTTCACCTTCATCTGGGATCTTGAAGATAGTGGCTGCTAAGTCTGTAGGCATGTCAATGGCAATTCCCTTGACCTTTGACTTGTACCCTTCTTCTGTGCATTCCAAATTCTGATAGAATTCTTGTACAAGTCTAGGGTAAATGATACGAAATTCTGATATGAAAGACTGCCAAGACTGGAATTTGAAGAAGTTCAAGACTTCAGGAAATGCAGCAATGAGTTCACTGTCATCCAAATCCACTGCTCTGGGTTTCAGGATGGTCTTCCCGGCACTTAGGGGTTTGGAAGGGGGTCTCCTAGTGGGCTGGGAGGACTCTGAGGAAGAGGATGAGGATGAGGATGAGGACTTCTCAGAAATTTCAGGAGAAGAGTCCAGGGTTTTCCTCCTAGGGTACATAGACCCTTGACCTCGACCAGAGGAGGATGCCCTACCTCTCTTAGCAGATGAAGATCATGGCTGCTCTGCAGGATCATGGCGACGCTTGGTTCTCCTCTCAGTGGGAAAAACATCATCTGCCGGATTTGGCCTTGCCGAAGCCCTTGACTTTGCTCCACGGCGAGGAAGCTGCTTGGGTGCCATGGAAGCAGAGTGGAATCGGGGATGATAGAGAGAGAGGGATGAGAGAAAAACAGTTGGAGATGGAATGGAGGAGAGAAGAGATGAAAAGGGTTCAAATCGCCTGCCGAAAATCAAGAGAATGGCGACCGTCGAGTCGACCTGGAGAAGAAAAGGGGGTTTTGGATAACCTACCCCGTAGGAACAACACGCGCTTAACCGGCGCCCACGGTTTAATTGATTCTGGCAGGGGGGTCAGTGTCGACACTAGAAGAGGTGAGTGTCGACCTGAGTCAAAGTGTGTCGACACTAGATAGAGTAGTGTCGACCTGGCCTGATGAAAAATGTTGGATTTGAGTATGGAAAAATTATGAGACTTTTGGGACATCTTTATAATGATAAGCAATGGGTGGAATAATCATTTCAAGGATATTTAAGAGACTAAAAAATTCATTTGTTAAATTTTGCAAAAATTCAACACAATTCAAGTTTTACACAATATCCAACAGGATATGAGCATTCAGTGACTTGAGTCATTAAAATGATAATTTGAGGGATATAAAACATTTAACAATCAACTACACACTACCATATTCTTCAATTCCAAAGAGATAAAAAAAAATCTTTTAGACTGAAAACAAGTGTGTTGACAGTAAACATTTTTTAAGAACAACTTGATGATGGATAAGAATGATTCTTTAAAACAAATTCTCCAATGACAAATATTTTGTTTTGAAACAAACTATCAAATGAGATATATCTTGTTCACTCAAGAACTAATGCTTTTTACACACTATAGTCCTTGGATACTGAAGATTTATCCATTATCAAGTCTCAAAGGGGTAAATGATGAC
This sequence comes from Colocasia esculenta, assembly GCA_014218235.1. Lineage (NCBI taxonomy): Eukaryota > Viridiplantae > Streptophyta > Magnoliopsida > Alismatales > Araceae > Colocasia > Colocasia esculenta. The sequence continues at coordinate 57,839,067 of CM024757.1, read as the reverse complement.
CTTTTGACATGAAAATATACGTTTTTTAGACGCCAATATTTCCAGTTACTCAGTCATCATAAAAAATTGGGCATATTTATTTTGTTTTGCATTGATTTTTAATTTTTAATCCCCTTTGAACAGAGATAGCATTAGTGCCTCATGACATACATGGCACTTCATTCATTGTGAAGGTGTGCAGTTTCTCAGCACATGTGCCATTGCTCTGTTGAATTGATAGATTTTGGAGAGTTTTTGACAAAAAGATATCATCTATATCCAACATCAATTGCAAACAAAAACATGTTTAAGATCAAGACACACATTATCCTTCAGTCTTAGAAAGAAATCTGAATTTCTATAGTTTTGAAGAATATAGGTGAGAGTTGACAAATGAATGTAGTAGATCACTCAAGGGATCATTTTGAGACTCTAGACACCTGAATGAGGACATCATGCAAGGAAATTGATGTAATGCAAGAAAAGTTTTGAATTTTTCAAAATATATGACTTGTGAATTTTCTAGCTCCCCCTGAGATGAGGATTTCAACCACTTTTCATCAGAATAAAGATATGCAAGTTTTGAAATCAGAAATAATTCTCTTTGAACAACAAAAGCTCCCCCTCAACAATTGCATATTCATTCTTGGTACTTGGCGGAGACACATACTCTCGCATAGTGAAAGTGTCCAGACAAGCAGAACTTGTCCTTCTTCAAATCACCATTTGATATACCAAGAAGTTCAACACAATGTGAGGTGAAAAGTTCATTGTCAAACAGAAATAGAGTGAAATAGAGAGAGATATGATGAATCAAGGAAGCAAATGAGTATGATAATGCAAAGAACTCCCCCTCAGAAGATGCCTAACACTCAACCTAATCCCAATGGACATTTACAAAGACCAAGTTCTCTCCTTAAGGATGAGAACCTACTGTCAGGAAGGGGTTTAGTGAAAATGTCAGCAATTTGCTTTTCAGTTTCTATAAAGTGGAGTTCAAAAGATTTCTTTGCTACCTCATCTCTCAAGAAATGATGCCTAATTTCAATATGCTTGGTTCTGGAATGCTGAATGGGATTTTTAGACAGATTTATTGCACTTGTGTTATCACAAAGGATGGGAACACAACCTAACTCTTGGTTGTAATCAAGAAGTTGATGTTTCACCCAAAGAATTTGGGTTCCACACCTACCAGCAGCAACATACTCAGCCTCTGCAGTTGACAGAGCAACTGAATGTTGCTTCTTAGAAGCCCAAGAGATTAGGCACCCACCTAGGTACAAACACAAGCCACTTGTGCTTTTTCTATCTAATTTACAACCAGCATAATCAGCATCACAATAGGCAATCAAATCTAACTTGCAATTAGCAGGATACCAAATTCCTAAATCACATGTTCCAACAAGATATTTGAAAATTCTTTTAACAGCTAGCATGTGACTTTCTTTAGGATTTGATTGAAATCTAGCACACAAACACACACTGAATTGAATATCAGGTCTAGAAGTTGTAAGATAAAGTAGAGAACCAATCATACCTCTGTAGGTCTTTGGGTCTACTGACTTACCATTTGAGTCTTCTTCTAGCTTAGCATTTATAGCAATTGGTGTGTTGGAGTGCTTGAGGTTCTGAAAGTCAAACCTTTTCAGAAGTTCTTTGACATATTTGGTTTGACTGATGAAGATTCCCTCATGTGTTTGGTTGACCTGCAATCCCAAGAAAAACTTTAGATCTCCCATTAAACTCATTTCAAATTCATTTTTCATTTGATTTGAAAATTCATTGCACAGGCTTTTATTTGTTGATCCAAATATTATGTCATCAACATAAATTTGGACTGCAATTATTTCCTTTTTGACTATTTTTGTGAACAAAGTTTGATCAACATTACCTCTAGAGTATCCTTTTTCAAGCAAAAAGAACTCAAACGGTCATACCAAGCTCTTGGAGCTTGTTTAAGACCATAGAGAGCCTTATTAAGCTTGAAAACATGGTTAGGATGATTTTCATTTTCAAATCCAGGAGGTTGTTCAACAAAAACATTTTCCTTTATATATCCATTGAGAAATGCACTTTTAACATCCATTTGATAGATTTTAAATTTCATGGAGGATGCAAAAGCAAGGAAAATCCTAACTGCTTCTAGTCTAGCTACAGGGGCATATGATTCTTCAAAGTCAATTCCAAACTCTTGATTGTACCCCTTTGCAACTAGCCTAGCTTTATTTCTTATGACTTGACCATTTTCATTCAATTTATTTCTGAAAACCCATCTAGTGCCAATGACTGTTTGGTCACTAGGTCTAGGTACTAATTCCCAAACTTGATTTCTTTCAAATTGATGAAGTTCATCATGCATGGCATTAATCCAATCAGAACTTGATAAAGCTTCATCAATTGATTTTGGTTCAACTTGGGAAATTAGAGCTAGTGGGTCTTCTTCAAGAGCATGCAGGAATGAAGATCTAGTCCTAACTCTATCATGTAAATTACCAACTACATTATCCAAAGGGTGATCTCTCAAAATTCGATGTTCAGAAGTTACCTGTTGAGGGGTATTCAAATTTGGAGCAATGTTACCTGTTCCACTTGAAGATGGTGAATTGTTGTTCAAGTTCTCACCACAGTCTTCAAGCTCCTCAACAGTTGGTGAAGAGTCCACAATGAAGTCATCCTCTTCACTGTCTTTTTTTCCCTGCAAGATTTAGAAGTGTTAGTTGAAAAGGAATTTTCATCAAATATAATATGAGGAGACTCTTCAACAGTTTTGTTTTTCAGGATGTACACTCTGAAAGCTCTTGACACTTCAGAATAGCCAAGGAAGATGGCTTCCTGACTTTTAGCATCAAATTTGTCAAGATTTTCTTTATTATTATTGTGTACATAACATTTGCACCCAAAGGTTTTGAAATAAGAAACAGTTGCTTTTTGTTTTTCAATAGTTCATAGGGGGTTTTCTGATTTTTGGTCTGATCAAGGCTCTATTTAGAATGTGATTTGCTGTGTTTACAGCTTCAGCCCAGAAGGATCTGGGCAATTTACTTTCTAAGAGCATGGATCTAGCCATCTCCACAAGAGTTCTGTTCTTTCTTTCCACAACTCCATTTTGTTCTGGAGTTCTTGGTGAAGAAAACTTGTGGAATATATGAAATTCAGCACACAAATCAGAAAAAGATTGGTTTTCAAATTCACCCCCATGATCAGTCAAAATATTTTTGATTTTATATGAATAATTTGTTAAGGCAGTGGTGCAGAATTTCCTGAACTCAAGGGAAGAATCACTTTTGTGGGACAAGAAGATAACCCAAGTAAATCTAGTAAAATCATCAATGATTACAAATCCATATCTCTTGCCACTTAGACTTAGAACCCTTGTTGGGCCAAAAAGGTCCATGTGAAGTAGTTCTAGTGGCCTAGATGTGAGTACTTCATTGAAGTTCTTAAAAGATTTCCTGGTTTGTTTTCCTTGGGCACAGATCCCACAAACTTGATTTTCAATGTTTGAAAAGGATTCAGGAAGACCCTTAACCAAATTCAGCCTTAACAATTTATTTAAAGTTCTGAAACTTGCATGGCCAAGTCTTTTGTGCCAAGTCCATGCAATTTCATCTTTATTTGCAACAAAGCAAAGATTTTCAGAAAAGTTTTTATTAAGGTCAATCATATAAACATTGTTTTCCCTTTTTCCAAAAAAATTAATTTTATCAGTTGATGAATCAATTATTTTGCAAAAATCAGATTCAAACACAACTTTGTGACCTTTGTCACATAGTTGGCTGATACTGAGCAAGTTGTAATCAAGACCATCAACTAATAAAACACTATCAACAGAGTTTGAGGAAGTTTGACCAACCTTTCCAGATCCAATGATCTTTCCTTTATTTTTACCTCCAAATGTTACTGAACCTCCCTCCTTCTCTAGCAGGAAAGAAAATTTAGCTTTATCTCCAGTCATGTGTCGTGAACACCCACTATCAAGGAACCACACGTTTGAATTGGGTGCACGACCTTCCTGCAAGATCAATCAATGAAGAGAAGATTTTGGTACCCAAACAGTGTTGGGACCATCAGAATGTTTGGACATTTTCATCAAATCTTTTCTTATCCAAATTTGGTTTGTTTTTTATTTTGGTTTTATGACATTGGTGTTCTCTGACTTTTTCATTTTCTTCTTTTCTTTAGGAATGAAAACACCAGTGTTTTTGGTAGGAGGGGTGTTTTTCATTTGAGCATGAGAATTCAGATTAGGAGGTGGAATCCAAGGATTTTGTTGGTACATCAGAAAGTTTGGATAGAAAAATTGAGGATGATACCAACATGGGTTGTTATACCATTGGCTCCAAGAATTGGTCCAATCAGCTTGATATGCTGTCTTGGAGGTCCAAGGTTCTTCATGAATGACTTCCTTTGACTTTTTCTTATTTTTCAAATTTTATTTGAATTTTTTATTTTGTTGTTTGTCTTTGTTGGTGTTGAGCAGGTCGACCTCTCCTTGACTGGTGTCGACACAACAGCCACAGAAGCCTTCTTCTTGTGGACTGGTGTCGACCTGTCAGGTGACTGTGTCGACCTGGTTGCCTTGTCTTTGTTCTGAGTTTTTGGACTTTTTTGTGTTTTGCTTGATTTTTGTTTGACTTCTGTATTTTCAAGACTAGGGCCCTTAACAAATTTGATTAGTGGTGCTTTATCCTTCTTTTCACCGGATTTGTCTTTCTTAGATTTTTGTTTATCAAACCCTAGTCCATGAGAGATTGATTTCATATTTGTTCCCAACAAGGCCTCCAAATTATCTTTGCCATTTGTGAATGTTTCAATGACTTCATCTTTTTGTCTTAGCTGGTTTTCCAAGATTTTGATTTCTTCAATCTTTTGTTGTTTATCTTGATTTTCTTTTTCCAGCTTTTCAGATAAGTCTTTGAATTCATTGGTGGCCTTTTGAGAAGCTAGCTTAAGTTCATCAATCAGATTCAGAAGATTTTCTTTTTCTTCATTCAGTTCTGTTACTTCATTCTCTAGTTCACAAATTCTTTTGTTTGAAGATTGGTTATGATAAATATTTTCAATTTTCTTTTTGAGATGCTTATTTTCTTTCCTCATTTCAGTATATTTTTCAACTAATTCAGCATAAGCATCCTGCCAATCTTCAACAGAAAAATCTTCAAAAGAAGTGCTTACCTTTCCATCTGAGCTGTTTGCCATGAAGCAAATCTCCTCACTTCCAGAGCTTGAGGATTTTTCTTCTTCTTCATTTTCACTTGTGTCCTCATCAGACCAAGTGGCTACCATGGCCTTCGGCTTCTTGAATTTGTGAATTTTCTTGTGCTTCTCCTTCTTGTTCTCAGGACATTCTCCCTTCATATGTCCTGGCTTGTTGCACCTGTAGCAAATGACAATATCGTCAGATTTTTTATTCTTGTTAGAGTTTGCATTAGAAAAGGATGTGTTTCTTTTACCTGAAAAGTATTTCTTTTTACCGGAAAATTTTCCTTTTCTATATTTCAAGAACTTTCTGAATTGCCTGGTCATGAGGGCAATTTCATCCTCATTTGACTCAGACTCATCAGAACTGGTTTTATCCTGACTTTTGTCCTTGTTACTAGATGAGGCCTTTAATGCTACTGGCTTGGTTTTGATTATGTGTTCTTCATTTCTCTTTAAGTTGATTTCATATGTCATTAAAGATCCTATTAATTCATCCAAAGAGATTTTGGACAGATCTTCAATAACAGTGGCCTTTGTGTGCCAAATTGAAGAGAGTGAGCGTAGAATCTTTCTTACCAAGTCAGCATCAGTATAGTCCTTACCTAAGGCCTTTAGTCCATTGACTATGATCATGAACCTGGCAAACATTTCAGAGATTGTCTCATTAGACTTCATCATGAACAATTCATATTCAGAGACAAGTATGTTAGCCTTGGTTTCTTTAACCTGAGATGTTCCCTCATAGAGTAACTCAAGTTTATCCCACATCTCTTTGGCAGATTTGCACATTGAGATTCTTGAGTACTCTTTGGGGTGAACAGCACATTGAATCATGTTCATGGCACTATAATTCAATGTAGCTCTTCTTATTTGTTCCCTAGTCCAGGTTTCTTCTTCTCCCTGGTTTTCATAGGGACCTACCTCCACTACTTTCCAGATTTCATAATTTTGGGCTCTTAGAAAAACTTGCATTCTATTTTTCCAATAAGAATAGTCCGTTCCATTAAAGAATGGTGGCCTATTTATGGAATGACCCTCAGCTATGAATCCTCTGGAATCCATTTAATTAAATAGATGGTGCAAGGAAGGAAACACTCAGCAAAACAAACAAGCAAGCAAACAAGCAACACAGAACACTCAGAAACTACTCAGATCTGATCAGATCAAGTGTAAACCCGCTCTGATACCAATTGAAGAATCGATAAAAGGTGTGGACAAGATCTAGAAGGGGGGCGGTTGAATAGATCTATGCCAACTAATGCAGAAGCTAAACCAATTTTCAAAAACCTTTGAATCAGAGTTAGATTGAAAGCAAATTTCATAGATCTGAAGAGAGATTAAGTGAGTTAAACAATTGGAGTGTGAAAAACAAGTTGATTAGATAGATTCAAACGATCCTATGCATTCATCTAACGAAGAGCAAATTCAAACCACAAACAGACCAATGCACAAAGATTTTTAGGTGGTTCGGAAATCACACCACGTGACTCCTACATCCACCCCTCACACACAGTGAGGATCCACTAACAACCTGGGTAACACAACCCATACTGGAGCCTGACAACTCCACAATTGAGTTAGACAACTCACACACTACCTAGAGCAAGACTACTCTAGACTCTGAGCAAGACTGCTCAACCAAACAACTTGAGTACGACGACTCAAAACCCTGAGCACAGAGGCTCACAATCACTTGCTAGAACAGAAACAACAAGATCCAGATCCTCTAGCAATGATCTGATCTATTAAGGCCAATTCAAGAAAATTGATGCAATCGATTATGCACAATTTCTAGAATAGCCAAGAAGAAACAAGAAAGACTCAAGACATGAGGTTGACAGTTCTTGTTCTTCAAGAAAACTCCCTTGTAGAAGCAGAATTGGATGGATCTTGATCACTTGAAGTCCCTTGGCCGATGCTCTGCAACTTTGATCTCGGGATCTTCCTTGAGTGCTTCACAATTGCTGGCTTCTACTTGATCTGCTCCCTTGAAGTTGATCCTAGTGCTTCATGTTGATCAATCTTCGATTCTTGTGCTTGGAGAAGTGTGAATTGTGGTGTGGAAGCACAGGAGGAAGCAAAACAGGGAGGGAGACTCTCTTGCCGCCACAACCAGTTTCTGGAGGCTCTGAGAAGGTTCTCTTATGGAAGGGTGCCCATTAGGAGGGTATTTATACCCTAAATATCCGAAAGATACCCTTGGGGTACGTGGGCACAAGATCCAAGGTTGATCCACCTTCTCCCTAGGGTGCCACGTGTCCAGGAGGAAGTTTAAGTCACAGAGATTCCGGAGTGTGTCGACCTGCCCATGAGGTGTGTCGACACACTCTCCCAGACTGGCAAATCAGATCCCTGGGAGAGGTCTCTAGTGTCGACCTGAGATGATCCAGTGTCGACCTCATGTCCCAGACAGCAAAACAGCCCTTTTGAGAAGGCTCTCTAGTGTCGACCTGATCTCATCTCGTGTCGACCTGCTTTGGCCATCTGAAAAATAGGCCTTCTGGGAGAGCCATCTAGTGTCGACCTGCCTGCATTTGGTGTCGACCTGCTTTGGCTATCTGAACAACAGGCCTTCTGGGAAGGCTCTCTAGTGTCGACCTGCTCTGGACTAGTGTCGACCTAAGATGGTCTTTTCTTCACATTTCTGCCTTTGTTCTGAACCATTGTGTCGACACCACTGATGGTTGTGTCGACACTACCTTTGCAGAAAGTGTTTGTCCCTGAGAAAATAAACACATAAATCATTAGTTAAATATATTATCATGAATATCAATGATAAATGTGCTTGGAAACATGCTTTTTGAATATTGTAATTTCAAGTGATGTATTTTACATGTTCCAATGGTTATGCATTAAAATCACAACTTGTCATCATCAAAATGTGAGGAGAAATGTATTATATTCACACTCAACCCAACAATACCCTCTCTTTTGGTACTGTCTCCATTTTGGTGGGCGTGTCCCGTGCTCTCCCCTATCAACCAAGATAAGGGGAGATGCTGTCGGATTTTCGCCGTGAAGGTCGAATCGGCAAGGGTCCCTTTTCTCTCTTAAAAGAAACCCCCAAAGTCTAATGGAGTGGCGCCGAATCGCCAATAGAACCACGTTGCACCCTTTGTTAAAAGAATATGAGGACCAATTAAAAGAATGTTTCATTGTGAGGGCAATAGATGGGCAAATCAAGGAGTTCTACGTTGCACATGTTTTAAAAGATCAAGAGATCAAATCAAAGTCTTCTCATGATAAAAAAAATAATGATAATAAGCAAATAGGCCAACCCTCATTCTCACAAGTCTCAAATGAAATAAAAGAATAAGTGAAAACCCCTTTTTTTTTACACAAAAGAGCAAATGGGCCACCTTATGTTTTCAAGAGACCAAAGTGAAACCCGTTTTGTAATAAAAGAGCAAATGTGTTTTCAAAAGAGGAAGATACTGATTTGAGAATGTTTTTTTTTTCATGTCAATGAAAAGAATCAATGGGCAAATGGGTAAAAAGACTCAATCACATCTAATTAAAAGACCCGGCAGCCTCGAATAGGCATCGTGTCTGTTTATCATTCCGGCCTAGTTTTGGGTTGCACTCTTCATCGGATGTCTCCATATCAAGACCACAAGGCTTTCTAATTTCTGGCGATTAATCAAGCGTTTTCCCTCTCGGAGGGATGTAATTAACATCATTGCGTTTAGGCAACGGTGGGATTCTGGTCCAGGACCCGACACCTCACTTTCGTTTGACGAAGTCAAACGGCGCGCACAACAGACTTAAAGCCCTCCGACTCTCGGAGGCAAACCATTTGGTAGTCACTTCGGTGACTGGCACGCCCGCGCTGTGCAAATTGCCGATTCATCTCACGTCACTCTTACTCATGTAGCATTCGACGAGACTTGGATCCGCAATACGCATGCATCCATGAGAAACATGAGAAAACATGATAAAAAGACAACATTTTAAAGAGATCTTAGGAAATGTAAAATTTTCCATTTCCACAGCGTGGCACGGCCGGTGGGACCAAGCTTCCCTTCATCTCTTCACCAGAATAGAAAGCCATGCGGCCTTATATAATTGATATTGACTATCATTTTGAATTGACTAACAGGTACTAATTGACTGATGGCGGGAGTACGTTTCGGACCCCTCGTAGTCCAAGACCACACGCGATACGGCTACCTTGCTGTACCAACCCGTTTCGGGAGCTTCCCTCCCGTCATCGAGTTCCCCAACTTCTTGGGGGTTGCCTTCGTCAACATACTCCACCCGGAGGCCAAGAAAGAAGATGGAGCTGAAGCCAGTCACGAAGCTGAACTCAAAGGGACCACTGAAGAGCTAAGCTGCCACGTGCATCACGTGGAGCGTGGCCCTGTCAACAAGCCCAAGGGAAAAGAGGCCAACCAACAGATCATAGAAGCAGAAAATATCGTCACCTGTCGTGCACGAGTGTCTACTTCAGGAAAAACTGTGCGGATTGGAGACTTGAGGATCCATCTGCAAGAGAAGAAAACTGAAGCTATAGCAAAACGGGTCGTGCCAGCAGTACCCGTGGAGAACTCCTTCCAAGCTTTGGCGAATAGAGAAGAGATGTACAATACCTTCAAGGGCAAGTTGCCCCCAAAACCTAGCAAGTTCAAACAGGTCTGGCGACCTAAGAGAGTGCAGAAGCTCAGGTCAAAAGAGCCCGCACCAAGAGAGAACCCTCCAACAGATGTAGCTGAGAAAAGGATCCCCGACTACCGTCGCCCACACAGAGGCTTTGGGGCTGGAATTCGTCAAGGGGGGGCATATGCTTATGCCCGCTTCCACAACAAAAGAGCAGAACTGCGGAGGCGTGCTTATCTACTGCCGATAAGAGAAGACTCCCCCGAGTCAATGATCTCAACCACCTGTGAGCGCCAGGGGGCAACAAGGGTGGTCACATCTGACCATACCCCTTACCTCATGAACGCCCCTCTGCGACGTGAAAGGAGGCAAAAAGATCCAAGAGCTCCTCGGACGCCAGCCAAGAGCTTCACTGATGAGAATGATGTTCCATGCGGACATCGGCGTGAGCATGCCGGGAGAGCTAAACCCCGGGTATCGATTTTCGAAAGGCTATCTTTCCTTTCCCGCACTTCTCGGAGGGCTGAAAGGGACCAGAGTGGAAACATCAAGATATTTGCATGCCACGTGGCCGGCATATGGGGCAAGATATGGAGCATTGCTAGCCAATGATGAAGAGCTAGCAGGATTGGCAGAGAGGCCTGGTGCCATCACCAGGAGAAGAGCAGCTGCAGCAGCCTTGGCAGCCGCATATGGGCACGAAGATGTGCCAACAACACAAATGACGGCGGTCAGTGCCAACATGGTCACCGCCCAGGGCAGTGGGGGCAATGACGATATTCCTCCACCGCCACCACCGCCAGATGTAACTTCTGGGGGCACCTCGCAACAGATCCCTCTTGCTGCACCCATAGATCTAGCCATCATGGAATTGTTGCAGCAATATCAAGCCGAGATCGCAGACCTCAAGCGCCAGATCAAAGGCAAAGAGACCGAGGGACATGTATCCCGAGCAGCGGAGGGCTCAGGAGAGACCCCCCAAGGGACCGTAGGGTCAATTGAAGCTTCAGCCCAGCGTGCTGTCATACGGACAGCAAGTGAACAACCACAACAATCCCTTGTGGCTACGGCTCAACAGCCACGCTCACATGCTCAATACCAACTGTTGCAGCCACAGTTTTTTTAGCAGCAACAACAACCATACCAGCCGCAACAAGCTTATTCTGCGCAACAGCAGTCATTGCATGTTCACGATTCTGAGCAGCAATTAGACAATCAAGAGTCGCCCCCGGTGCCACCGGCGGCCATTATCAATACCCCGAGCAATCAGCCGGCCCACTTCTATCCTCAGCAAGTGGACCCAGCCACTATCAACAAGCTCATGGTGGAATAGCTAATTGACATGAAGCTCGCTGAACGGGGAGACGAAGAGCAAATGGCTTTTGATGCATATAGGGTACCTTACCCTGCATACCACGCCGTGAAGAGGTTGCCTCCAGGTGTCACCAAGCCCCCGAAGTTCGACAAGTTCAATGGGAGAGGATCTCCAAAAGAACACATTGCTTATTACATCAATGTGATGGGAGATTTAGCAGCCGACGAATAGTACTTGTTGAAGTTCTTCGGCTCCTCCCTGACAAGCTTGGCGTTTGAATGGTATTCCAGTCTGCCAGCAGGGTCCATATCTGACTGGACCGACATGCAAAAGAAATTTAGAGAGAGATTCTATATTGCTGAGAGGGAGGTAACATTTTCCGAACTCTATGCTACCGGGCAGAAGAGCAATGAATCAGCACTGGATTATATCCAGAGGTGGAGAAACCTTAGTATGAGGTGCAAGCGCCCCCCTCACCAAGAAGATGCAGTTCAGATCTGCAAGAAAAATCTAAAAAGAGAGCTGTTGGAAAGAATGATCGGAGTTGAGACCCAGTCGTTTGACAGGCTGAACAACGTGGTGGCGGAAATAGAGGCCTTCTTGGTCAAGTACCCCACCAACTCATTCGCCAATCAAAAGACCAAGCCGGCCAATAAGAAGCCTGCAGGGAAGGAGGTCCATGCAGTGGACCTCAAAACATTTGAAAAGCAAAGAGACGAAGGCGAGGTGGCAACCGGAACCTCCAGCAACAAAACTGAACCAAAGAGAAAGGTCATTCCTTTCCAAGATAAAATGAGGAAGTTGTATTCTTTCCCCAGGGAAAAGACCAAGACACTGTTTGACTGGGGTATCCAATACAACAAGATTACCCTGCCAACACCAAAAAGGCCTGATCAAGCGGCGAAGAAGGACGATCCCCGGTACTATCTGTACCACCAGATCCTGGGGCACCCCCTTGAGGACTGCTACGTATTCAAAGACATCATGGAGTCTCTGATTAAGAAAGGAGAATTGCAGATGGGGGACTACAAAGTCGATCCGCCCTAGCCACATGAACTGCCTGCCCGGCAAGCTGCAGCTAACATGATCTCCATATATCAACAGTTACCAGAAGAAATCTCCGAGGCCAGCACGGAGAAAACTTATGAGAGTCTTATCCTCACCCCGATCAGGGAGCAGGAGGAGTGGCATAAAGTGCCCAATAAGACGAAGAAGAGGCCAGAGAAGAAGCCGACTCCAAAAGTATATATTCGGGGAGTGACACCTCAGCCACCAGCACCAATTGCCACCCCGATATGGCATCCAATAGAGCCCCGGGTTGTCATTCAAGGAACCCCGACAATAGAAGGCGTCGAATGCCTCTCCCATTATACAGAGGGGGTAACCCTTCGCTTGAGCGCTTGCAGGCGCTAATTGATGAACTAGATGAATATGAGCAGCCGGACAGGCACCCCGCCCAACTACAAGAGTATGTGCCATGGGAAGAGCTCGATAAGCTGACCCTCGAGGTATCTGCTAAACAAGAGAAGCCTCAACCCCAAGAAGATTTATTCTGGGGGCAAGAAGCTGCGAAGCCAACAAAGAAAAAGAAAAGAAGATCCAAGAAGAAGAAGGTAGCTGCAACTCTCTCATGCAACACCATCTCCTCTCTGTTGGGTCTGGTGGAGCACCATGAAGAGGATGAATTCTACCCTCCCCCGAATGACGTTAATCAAGTCGGGGCTTCAAGTCAGGAATTCATTACAAGGTCCGGAAAGAAATGGGGACGTCCTCCCCCGGCCAATCAAAATATCATCTTCCGGGGGGAGCCCTCCTATAAAATCCCAGAACCTGAAGCTCGAGGGGCACATTTCCACCTCCCCCAGGGCTTTATGCCAGTGAAGAGACCGGGGGCATGGTCCCATCGTTTGCCGAGTTTCTGGCAGCTGAAGAGCAAGCCAAAACGCCACTTAAACTCTCGGCTGTGCAAGAAAGAGCCGTCGACAAGCAAAGTGGTTCCATTATCGAACTCCAAGCCAAAGGCGGTGCAAAAGACAAAGAAAAGCTGAAACTGGATTATGTTGAAGCAGAAGGCAGGATCATCAAGCTACTCAAGAAGATCCCGACACGTTTTAGTGTTTGGGAAATCTTGTCATTAAGTGAAGAGACTAGAAAGGCGCTGATCACAACCCTACAAACTCCAGCATAATATGAGACCTCCTAGCAGAAGTGCAAGTAGAGGCCGCTGTCGCCAGTACGGAGTCCATCACATTCACCCCGGAGGACATGCTCCTCCCCATGGCCACTCACAACAGACCATTATACATGAGGGAGCAACTGAATGGGCTCCCCCTGAACAGAATTCTGGTAGATCCTGGAGCCGCGGTCAATATCTTGCCGTACAAGATCTACCAAAAATATCATTTCAACGTGCACCTCTCCTCCGTCCGTGACGTGAGAATAGCGGGCTTCAATCAAAAGTTTGAGGTACCTCTGGGGGTCGTAGATCTCGACCTGACTCTAGGGGACTTCAGAACAAAAGTCCAATTTCACGTGATCAATGCAGGCACATCCTATAAGGCTTTGTTGGGTCGGCCTTGGCTCCATCAAAACGGAGTAATCCCATCAACGCTGCACCAGTGCATTAAATATGTGAAAGGAGGGGAAGAGCAAAGGGTTTTTGCCGACGCCCACCCATTTGAAGTATATGAGTGCCACCTCCTTGATGCTGATCTGTATCAGGGGCACTCGGAAAGCCAAATCCCTGAGAAGGGTAACAAGAAAGAAAGAGTCATCACTTATGAGTGGTTTCCACCGGAACACTCAGAAATTCAAGCCCCTCAAGGGGGCAAAGCAAAAGAAGTCACCTCTGATGATGAGTGGTTCCCACCACCACCGCCAGGGATCACTGCTGAGCAGCGTACATCAACAGAAGAGGTGGAGGTTCAGTCATGCGACACCTCAGATTGCAGGCGTGATTCTACTCCACAAATAAATGAAAAGGAGCCATAATTCATTCCAGTCCCAGAGGGCCTTACCAAGCCAGCTGCCGAAATAGATTGTCAAATAGTAAGGGCATTGAAGACCATGGTGATAGCTCACCCAGGAGGTCGCTTCACAGTCTTCTACGTGGCTGAAGAGCAACCAATGAGAAGGGATGATGATTGTAAAATCCCTGAAGAGACCGGAGATCCCTTGGTCCCAATCATAGGATTCCCGGACATGTCCGACACAGTCGCCAGACTGGCCGAAAGTCAACAAATCCCTCTTCGGCAACACCTCAGTAAGAGGGAGATGTTCAGAAAGCTATGGTACCCGCCGAACATGGGCAGGGACCTGTTGAAAATCACCCAGCACCCAGGACTCGGCTTGTCACTGGGAGAAAGCTATACCGTTGGCATGATCAGCATAGCCAACCAAACAGAAGAGAACCCTTCGGGGGTGGTTTATGATGACTACCCTGAAGAAGGAGGCATGGTGGAAACGGCTGCGAGTGCACATGATGAGTCTCCCCAGGAGGCAGCGGCGTTCCCCACCTGCACTCCCGTGGAGTCTCTTGTTACCCAAGTACTCCTGACAGCTAGAGAAAATAGACACAATGAAGCAACGCGGTTAGGCTCTGCAAGCTCAGAAGAGATAACAGAGCAGGAGGTGATAACGGATGTTCCTTTGAATCCAAGTCAAGAGGTCCAACGAACAGAAATGGCTGAAAAAGATGTACCAGCTGCAGGCCAGCGAAGAGAATGTGTGGAGGTGCTAGAGGCGGAAGCTGATGAGGAGGGCTTTGTAGACCTCCAGCCAGCACCAGAAGAGCTTGAAGATGGCAGCCAAGCCACAGTGGATGAGCTAGTAGAAGTGAATCTCGGGACGGAAGACGATTACAGGCCAACCTTCCTAAGTGCCCTCATCCCAGAAGAAGAAAAACAGCAATATATCATGATGTTAAAAGAGTTCCGGGATTGCTTCGCCTGGACTTACAAAGAGATGCCAGGACTCAGCCCCGATGTGGCACAGCACGTCCTGGCAATTGACCCGAAAATAGAACCAGTCAAGCAAGCTCCCAGGAGAATGAGACCGGAATTGATCAACAAGGTATGCACAGAAGTGGACAAATTAATAGATGTGGACTTTGTTGAAGAGAACCAGTACACTACCTGGCTAGCAAACATCGTCCCTGTTAAAAAGAAAAGTGGTCAGATCCGAATCTGTGTGGACTTCCGGGACCTGAACAAGGCCTGCCCAAAAGACGATTTTTCGGTGCCAATCACTGAAGTGATGATAGACGCCACCACCGGACATGAAGCTTTGTCATTCATGGACGGATCATCCGGCTACAACCAAATTTGGATAGCCGAACAAGACCGGGTGCACACTACTTTTAGGTCACCCAAAGGGATCTTCCACTACAAGAGAATGCCCTTTGGTCTCAGAAACGTCGGGGCAACCTACCAAAGAGCAATGACAAAAATCTTTGATGAGCTACTCTATAAAAAGGTGGAGTGCTACATTGACGACCTGGTGGTCAAAACCAGAAAAAGAAAGGACCATTTGGCCGACCTCAGAGTCGTCTCCGAGAGGCTCAGGCGGTATGAGCTGAAAATGAACCCGATGAAGTGCGCCTTCGGGGTATCCAGCGGCAAGTTTTGGGCTTCATTGTCCGATATAGGGGAATAGAAATAGACCTGTCAAGATCAAGGCAATCCAAGAGTTGCCGCCGCCAAAGAATCTGACTGAGCTCAGGTCATTACAAGGACGGCTGGCCTACATTCGTAGGTTTGTCTCAAATTTGTCTGGGCGATGTCACCCCTTTCACAAATTGATGGGAAAAGATGTTCCTTTCCAATGGAACCAGGAGTGTCAGCACGCCCTGGATCAATTGAAAATGTACCTGAATACTCCACCAGTGTTGGGTGCTCCAGTAAAAGGCCGTCCTCTCATCCTGTATATAGTAACTACAGAACACTCCTTGGGAGCCATGTTGGCGCAAGAGAATGATGAGGGAATAGAGCAAGCCCTCTACTACCTCAGCCGAAGGCTAGTCGGGGCAGAAGAGAGATATTCTCCGATTGAGAGAGTATGCCTAGCCTTGGTGTTCGCAGCCAAGAAGATGAGACATTATATGCTGTCACACGAGGTTAGGTTGATCTCCAGGGCCGACCCCGTCAAGTATATACTCTCCCAACCAGCGTTGAAGGGGAGAATAGGCAAATGGGCTGTCATCTTGATGGAATTTGACATCAAATACATCCCCCAAAAGGCAATCAAAGGACAGGCGGTAGCCGACTTCTTTGCAGCTCATCCCGTGCCGAAAATTCTCCGCTCATCACAGAGCTGCCAGAAGATGAGACCCTCGAAGTGAATCAATTGCAAACGGCGACTTGGCAATTATATTTTGACGGGGCGTCCCGAATAGAACCAACTGCTTACGGCAGTGCAAGAGTTCGAGCATGGGCGGGCATCGTCCTGAGGTCGCCCGAGGGAGAAGTCACGCACACCTCCTGCTCAATTAGCAAGCCATGCACAAACAATGAGGCCGAATATGAGGCCTTGATTATCGGATTGCAAGTGGCCCTCTTCATGAACATAAAGGTGCTTCAAGTCTTTGGCGACTCGATGCTAATCGTCAAACAAGTACAAGAAGAGTTTGACGTTAAAAAGCCAGAGTTGCTGCCCTATTATCAAAAAGCCAAGAGATTGATGTCAAAGTTCTATCAAATAGAAATAGAGCATATTAGCAGGAGCAGAAACGCACAAGCAGATGCTCTTGCAAAATTGGCTAGCTCTTTAGCAGTGCCACCAAATGAGAAGCTGGAAATCATTGTCATGAATCGACGACAAGTTCCCAGTGCAATAGAAGAGGAATCTGAAAATGAAGAGAACGGCCAAGAAGAAGTGACCGTGGCTGAAGAGATCAGACAAAAAGACTAGAGAGAACACGCCAACAGTTGCCGAAGCAAAGAGAAGAAAGGATCAGATTGATTAGAACAAAAGACTCGTATGAGTTACGAGGAGGAGCTCTATTCAGAGTCATGGCAGATTCCAAAAAGAAGATCTTGCTAAGGTGTCTGTCGCCCGAAGAGGCCGGAAAGGTCATGAGAGAGGTGCATGCCGGAGCTGCTGGCGCCCACCAGGCCGGGCCGAAAATGAAAATAGAAATCAAAAAGCTTGGCTATTACTGGCCAACCATGTTTGAAGACTGTGGCGATTTTGCCAAGTCATGTCAAAAGTGTCAAGAGCATGCGGTCATCCCAAGGAGGCCTCCTATCCACCTGCATCCGACCATCCCAAGTTGGCCGTTTGCGCAATGGGGCACAGATGTTGTAGGCCCCCTACCACCTTCCTCGTCAGGATGCAAATATATCTTGGCGATCACGGACTATTTTTCAAGATGGGCCGAGGCTGTGGCACTAAGAGAGGTAACAGGGGAGCTGGTAACACGCTTCGTTCAGCGCAACATCATCTTCAGATTCGGAACTCTGGACCGAATCATATCAGACAATGGAACACACTTCAAGAATCAAAAGGTGTCTAAAATGGCCGCCAAATACAGAATAGTCTGGAGGACTTCTACTCCGTACAATCCACAGGCCAACGGTTTGGCCGAAGCTTTCAACAAGACGTTGTGCACTCTGTTAGCCAAAATAGTTAGTGCCAACAAAAGAGACTAGGAGGACCGGATGTACGAAGCCTTATGGGCCTACCGGACCATCTATAAGACACCAACGGGCTGCTCACCCTTCTCTCTGGTGTACGGTTCAGAAGTCGTGGTCTTGGTAGAGTTGGAAGTACCATCTCTCAGGGTGGCCATGCAACATGGACTAGCTCCTGAGAATCAAACCAATATTGAAAGGAGGCTCGAAGAACTTTTTGATCTGGAAGGGAAAAGGCTACGAGCTCAACAGAACATTCAAGTGTACCAGACCCGCATAGCACGTGCCTTTGACAAGCTCGTCAGGGGTCGTGAATTCAAAAAGGGAGACCTGGTAATGGTCAAGAAAAGAGAAGTCATGGCCGGCAACCCAAAAGGAAAGCTAAACGTGAATTGGACTGGGCCGTATGTGGTGCAAAGAGTCTATGAAGGCGGCGCCTACGTCCTGGTTGACCATCGGGGTGAAATACAGTTCCCACCCCTCAATAGAAGACACCTGAAGCTGTATCATGCGTGCCGTCCAGATTTCAGTGGCCGGCATTATGAGCAGCAAGAGATTGAACAAGAAATAGACCTGATCGACTTGTTCGATGAATGAAGAGTTCGGCCGTAAAAGAACTGTTGCATTTGCAACAGCAGGGAGTTTCTACCCTCAACTCTCTCATCATCCAAAAAAAAAAAAACAAACAAAAAAAATAAACAACAAAAAAAACAAAACAACAAAAAATGACAAAACAATAAGCTTTTAAACCCCCGGGACGTTAGTCGCCAATGACGAAGAGCCAAAAAAAGAAATGCAAAAAAGGCATGCAATGCATGGCAAAAAGAGATAGAAGAGGCAGCCATACCGCTAGCCGGACCATGGCTCTGAGGCGACGAATGCCCCAGCAAAATTTATGAGATTTCCATGATTTCCGCTGATTTTTGAAATAAGGACAATGAAAAGAGTCCCCCGTTTCAATCAACATACCACCCCTTCCATAAGCTGTGTGGAGGTTGTTCGAGTTTTCCGTACCCCCTCCCCACGTAAAAAATGGACCTCTAAAGGAAGAGAAACAAGAGATTCGTGTTTCTTAAACACACACAAAAAGAGAAATAAGTAAGATGAAAAGACTAAATAAGAATTATATGCTTTAGCATGCATGAATAGTCATTATTTGATGAACCTGACTCTTACCATCTTTTGTGGGCAGAGACTTCTGAAGATGGCATCGACAAGCCCAGGTGGCCGATGTCATCATCGAACACGGCAGAGTCACGATGAAAGCTGACGATGGCAACAAACCTAAAAGATCAACGTCATTCAAGTAATGAAGTCCCACCAACGCAGCACGAGGCCACACTGGCAATCGACTGCGAAATGGAGAAGCGTCCACAAGCTCAATTAGCCGACGTCGGCCAAGACGTCGGCAAATTGCGCCAATGTCCCCGCACTCTTCAAAAAAAAAAAAAAAAGAAGGAGGCTAAAAATAGAGATGCCTCGTCGGACTTGTCCACTGGACAAGGGTAAAAAGGATTAAAACCGGCCATGGTGAAAACCCATAAAGGGCGCCATGGGCAAAATCGGGTACCCCGCTACGTGAAAACCCGAAAGGGCGCGTACGCAAAAGCAAGAAGGGGTCGAATTGGGTGAAAACCCGAAAGGGCGCCCAACTCGATAATGAGAAAGCAAAAAATAAATAAAGGATGAAGACAAACATCAGATTCCAGCAAGCACAAAAGTCAAGCTAATAGAAGGCCATCACCGTGACGGTAAATAGCAAATAGAAGGGCGTCACCCTGACGGTTAACAGCAAATAGAAGGCCGTCACCCCGACGGTAAAATAGAAGGCCGTTAGTTTGACAGCAAAAGCTCCTGTCATACCAACGGTAAAAGAAGGCCGTCACTCTGACGGTAAACAGCCGATAGAAGGCCGTCACCCTGACGGTAAAATAGAAGGTCGTTAGTTTGACAGCAAAGGTTCCTGTCATACCAACGGTGAAAAGCAAATAGAAGGCCGTCGCCCGGACGGTGAATAGTCAAATAGAAGGCCGTCACCCGGACGGTAAAATAGAAGGCCGTTAGTTTGACAGCAAAGGTTCCTGTCATACCAACGGTGAAAAGTAAATAGAAGGCCGTCGCCCGGACGGTGAATAGTCAAATAGAGGGCCGTCACCCGGACGGTAAAATAGAAGGCCGTTAGTTTGACAGCAAAGGTTCCTGTCATACCAACAATGAAAAGCAAATAGAAGGCCGTCGCCCGGACGATGAATAGCCAAATAGAAGGCCGTCACCCGGACGGTAAAATAGAAGGCCGCTAGTTTGACAGCAAAGGTTCCTGTCATACCAACAGTGAAAAGCGAATAGGAGGCCGTCACCCGGACGGTGAATAGTCAAATAGAAGACTGTCACTCAGACGGTAAAATAGAAGGCCGTTAGTTTGACAGCAAAGGTTCCTGTCATACCAACGGTAAAAAGCAAATAGAAGGCCGTCGCCCGGACGGTGAATAGTCAAATAGAAGGCCGTCACCCGGACGGTAAAACAGATGGCCTTTAGTTCGACAGCAAAAGTCCCTAACATACCAATGGTTACTCGGCGGCAAAGGATCCTGTCACCTCAAAAGAAGCCCCGTCATTTGTACGGTCGACAGACAGCACATGATATCTTTAAAAAAAAAAGAGGCTAAAAATAGAGATGCCTCGTCGGACTCACTTGGGCCACCCCACCAAGTGAGGGTAAAAAGGACTAAAACCCGGCCATGGTGAAAACCCGCAAAGGGCGCCATGGGCAAAATCGGGTACCCCGTTACACGAAAACCCGAAAGGGCGTGTAGGCAAAAGCAAGAGGGGGTCGGGTTGGGCGAAAACCCGAAAGGGCGCTCAATTCGATAATGTGAACAAAAAAGGAAAACAAAAAAAGAAAAGCAACAACGAATGAAGATGTACACACAACAATAAAGTGCTCAACAGAGACATCTGTATCCAAATGAAGTCTTTGTCATTAATAGCAAAGTGGAGTTACACAATCATCGGGTAACGCCCCGGAAGTAACAAAAAGAAATGACAAAAGTAGAGGAAATTCAAGGCTCCTCAGGGCAGGTCCCGGAGTAGCTCCTCAAGGGATAGGATGCCCACATAGGGAGAGGAGAGTCTCTCTTGCAAAATTTCCTTCTGGGACCGGACCTCTGACAATGTCTTCTCCGCCAGACTGGCCCGACTGTCATCAAGGCAGATGGCTTCCTCTTGTTCAGTTCGGGAATTAATCAAGGTGCTCCGTTGGGCTCGCGCGGCGACCAGCTCAGCCTCCAAGTCAGCTATCCTGGAGTCCAGAATAGCTAATCCCTCTTCATATTCCCTAATAAGAGACCGGAGATGCTCTTGATCATTGTGCAAGGGTTCTAGCACCGCCTCATAGTCGGATTGTTGCACTGCTAGAGCAGTCATCTGATTGGGTAGTTCATGCTGGAGGTAAGCGCGACGCTTCATAAATTTCAGTAGTAAAGTGACCCGGCGCGCCCAGTCGGTCAAAGGACACCCCATGGTGACGAGCACTCCAGTCATTTGGTCCGCAACAGACTTTACCATCTCATAGCGCACGTTTGGGTTTTGCTGTACCATCAAACGAAGCCCAAATAATTGCTGCTGGACCATGGCATCAGGCTGTAAAATGTCCCCGGAGGTGGCGACGACTGGCACTTGAAAGTTCACTTGGGCATCTATATCCGCCCATAAACTCACGTCCACCTCTTTGGAACAAGAGGGCAGCTCAGCCGAAGAGACACCGACACTGGTTAAAGAGAGGCCGCATGCATCGCCCACCACGGCTGGAATAGTGATTGCCCCAGAGGTGGTCATCCCTTCATCAGGAGAGGTGGAGGCAAGTAAACTGGCTGGCACTTGAGGAGGGGACCCAGGCAGATCACCAAAAGAAGCTTGAGAGAAATTCTCTTCTCCACCAAGCACGGTCTCTTCAGTCACATGAGGCACGTCAGGAACTAATGAAAGGTCTGGTTCGGTTCTCTCAATGTCTACGAGATCAATGCCAACTGTCGGCGAAGACTCGGGTGCGAGGACGTCTTGATCATACTCAAAGTCCTGTGTAAGATCAGAGGGGACTTTGTGAGCTGATCGTGTACAGAAAGGCCTGCCCCGCAAGAGCAAGAGACTAGTGCTTACAAAGGTGAGCTCAGGGGAAGCAGCAATGTCTGAGCCTGTGCTGGAAACAGGGGATTGCCCCACGCTGCTATCGGAATCCTCCCCTATGTCGTCCAGTGCAGAAATTCTTTCCCTCTTCAATCCTTTCAATGGGCTTCGCTCAAGGGAGAGACTCGTGCTCGGGGAAGATGGAGTGCGAGCATCTCCCTCTTTCGAGGAGCTGTCAGAGAAAATAGTGACCGGGCTCTGCGACTCCTTTGGTAAAGTAGCACGACTGCCTTGATGAATTTTCAGAAGGGCCAGTCTCCCGGCAGCACGACTGCTTGTGCGGGAAGGACCAGATGGCTTCTTAGCCCTCCGAGCTACGCTCTTCTTGGCCGGACGTTTGCCCGCGGCCTTGGTCTGAGAAGAGACGGCAGCTGCGGCTGATAACAATGACAAAAATTAGCGCTTAAAAAGGACAAGAGATGGCCCTACAAGTGACTCAAAATTGAGATCCTGCCATAATCCTAACCTGCCATTGGAGGGGAAGGTGCACTGGAGGGCGCAGTAGATGGCACTGGGGAGTTCTCCTCCGCAGCAAAATCTTCGGTCACCGGAGTGATGTCGTCTACAGTCAATGAAAAGGCGAAGTGAAAAGACGATATCGAAATAAAAGTAGCATGAATCAACCACTACCTGAGGAAGCAGTGTGTTCCTGTTGCCGGGAGAATTCCTCAAATGAGGGTATTGGAGGACCCTCTGTGGGGCTTGGTTCTGGAGGAACTTCCTCCCTCTTCTTCTTTGAGGCCCGTTTGGCCTTAGCAATATTGGCTGCCATGCTGGATTTCCGCTTTGGTGGTCTCTCCACAATGGGACGGAAAAGAATTTCTCGTCAGCAAAATATACCGGTTTCTTCACCTTCATTACGACTCATGGTATCTCCGTCGTCGGTCTCTGGCCGAGAGATCTGAGTAAAGAGATAAGAGGTTAAAAGCATAGCAAAAGAACAAGAGGCAATGGACTCCAAAGAAGGGAACATATACCTGCTATGCCGGTATAAAAGCGACTTAAGGGCCAGTAGGTGTGCACGCTCTGCTGGGCCCGGGTAGCTGCCTCGCGAGTCAACCAGCATACATCATTGATTTTGCAGCAGTCCTCAGCAAAAATGGCCAAGTCGCCCCGGCCAATTGAAGACAGAAAATAGTAAAGGCTAAGGGCGTCCATCCCCCAGCCGTCTGCATAATGAAAAGCTATATGGAGTTCTTGCTCTAGAATCACTTCATAATCTGCTTCAACAGTCAAGTTATGCGAATGGAGCAGTACGAACAGCCACGAGGTGTGCTCATACCGAGAACAGTCAGGATCAGGCCGTGCCTGGAATGTTCTGTAAGGGAAGGCAGTGTCAACCTCCCCGCTTTGAGATGCCACGGCCGGACGAGCCTCCTCGAGCGGCCACGGCTGCGCTACAGCAGCCGTTCTGAACTGACACCACAAAGGCGCCGAAGGATCGCCGAAAATTTGTCCTCCGCGACCTTGGGCAGGGTCAGTGAAGGAGAAGAGCCCTCTTGCTTGGCGGCCGCCCTCACCGCCATATAGCGATCAACGGCCCTCTTGTTGTTGGACTTTAACCGCATCAGGTGGTCCTTGTCAATGTCAATAGCCGGCTGAGCTTGTAGTCTTAGGATTTGACGCTCCGCTACATCCCAACACTCAGCTTTACAAGCCCGATAAAAACCAGTGCGGGCATTCCACCATTTAACATATTCAGCTGTAACGCGAGGGGTGCGGCCCGGCATTGGTACTCGAAAGGTGGACGGGTCGAACCGATGGAAAAAGTCCCACCATTTACGGGCCTGCGTTACAATTGGGGCTCCCGCCACGGCCCGAGCAGACACATCAAACTTTTCTAAAAGGGGAATATGCTGATCATATCCGAAATTTCGGCTGAACCGAAACAGATAGTAAAACTCCAAGTAGACAATGCTTCCCCGGCGAAATGTCAGCACGCTAGACCGAATAGACAAGGCCCAGTCTCTGAGCTCGGGCTCCAATAGTGACCTCATCAGCCTCTGGCCACTGGACGAATGTATATACCCTTCCACCACACTGTCTGTGCATTCTCGATAGCGGTTAGTCAGCGGGCTGGTGTGGCTGGCCAGGTGCCAGAAATGAATAGTCCCGGGGGAGTCAGTTGGGATGCTGGTGAGCTTCCCCCGGATCTCAAAAAGTTGGTCAGTGGTAGAATGGGGCTCTGCACTGGCAAATTCTAACATCCTCGGAAACAATCGAGGAGATTGAAGGGACCTTGGAGCAAACTCTGGGAATAGGCTGCATGCCCACGCACTGATAAAGTGCCAAGGACCAATCACTCGGTGCTGCCGAGGAACAGGATGACGGTGCAACTCACCGAGGGCCCGATACACCAGACAAAGGGCGGCCGGGCACAAAGACAGCTTTGTCCCCCAAACCATACGGCAAGCGGGGTATATAACTTCCGGGCGGAGAACGGTCTCATCACCCACTGGCAAAGCGAAAGAGCAGAGCCAGTATGCTAAATAGGTCGCACAGTGAGTGTGCGGGTCAGCATTGGTTGGGTTTGGTCCTGAGAGCCGGCCTTTGAGAATTGACTCTGGAAGGGTCACCTTCTGCCGACCCGAGTTCCTCCTAGAAACAGCCACACTAGCACAAGCAAAGTCATCATAGCGCTGCTGGGTCGAAAAGAAATAAGTCAACCACACTTGGAGGCTGATCTTCTTCCGCTCTCCCTTCTTTTTGGCTCGCCCAGCACGGCAGGTGAGGGATCCATCTCCATTCTCTTGGCTGAGGCTCGTGCTATTCATGATGGTCTTCGGCTGGCTTTGGAAAGGCGCCTTACCATCTCCATTCTTTACTCCGACTCAGCGCTCATGGTTCAGGCTATTGCTAAAGGTCGATGCCCTCACTGGTCGATCTTCCCATGGTGGAGAGGGATCCAGCACATGCTTCATTTTTTACATCTTAAAATCCAGCATACTTACCGGGAAGGAAATCAGGTTGCAGACTCATTGGCTAATCATGCTTGCTCTCAAGAAGACAGTTTCATTTTTCCAAATTTTAGTTGTCTTCCTGTCAGTTCTAGGGGTGCTATTGTTGTTGATAAAGCCGGGCTGCCTAGTTTTCGTTTTCCTTAGTTAGAGGGCGGCTGGTTATTGGTTATCCTACTCTGGTGATGTTTCATTGAAGTCGGGTGTATCTTGTTCTCATTATTTTATGAAATAAAAATTAACCTTCGATGGTTCGCCTGGTGGGGTGGGAACATCTTCTCCTGCTGGGAGGGGGTGCACTCTGCTGGCCGCTGAACCATGGAAGACTTTGGTTTTAAAAAAAAAAAAAACACAACAGGTGAGGCTAAGGTGGCGATATGCCTTCATCAGAAATCTGTATGAGAACCCCATGGAATACTGGCCTTCGCCGTCAGTCCTATCTTTCAGCAAATCGGAGAGACAAACCTCCTCATAAGGCTCTCCGTCAATAGGCAGTCCGGTCAGCTGGTGTAGACTCCACATGTCTAAAGAGGTCTCCCCTTCAGCTGTGTAAAAAGTGTTGAACTCTGGGATGAAGACCTTTGCCAGCCCGCAGCAAAGACCCTTAGACAAGGGGTACAGATAACGGGCCACAAATATGCTGTGATACACACCCGCGGTCGTCAGTATCGGTGCATAATGGTGGAGCACAAATTCAGCAGCTTCTACTACAAAAGAACGGAAGTGATGAGCGTCGGCCGCTCTCAAATCTCCAAACCAACCAGGGGCCAACTGGTGCTTAAACCGAATAGCCAAACAATCTAAGAGAAAGGGCTCATCTCTGTAGCCCCACTTCAACGGACACAAAAATAGTCCAAAGGATGACTTCTCCTTATTCACGTGACCCGCCGAGTTATCCCACCTGGCCGGGATAAAAGTGGGGGCGCGAGTGAGCCGATTGTCTGCGGGATTCAAATCCCCTTATTTCAGAACAGCGGCTCGCCGCCGAGGTTCACCGATCTGGTAGATAGGCTCGGAACGGGGAACACAGTTGGCTAAACTGTCTCTCTCTTCCAAAATAGCCGCTTCCACATCTCGGGTTACGAGACTATCCTTCTTGCCACCGGGAGCATAAGAATCCAAAAACAGCAACATATGTTTGTCCTTTGGGTAATCAGCTCTATAACCCTCACGGCGAACAAACGAAACGGACGTCGAATTGACATGCAGCATCGACTCATCCATTGTGCTAGCTTCATCATCGGAAGAGTCGGCCATCATAGCTATCCGGTCATGGCCTGGGTCCAGTCTTGGGAAGTCCTCCCACAATACTAGCGGGACATCCTCCAAATGGTCTGCATTACCAGCAGGGGGTTGAGCAGCCATGCTGCCTGCAATAGGGAAAGAAACCATGTCAATAGAACAAACAAGCACACAAATCATAGAAAATTTCGGCAGCACCTCCCCTTGTCAAGCATGCAAGAGGGGGGGTTCAGCAGGTACTCATCCACGCACTAGGGCGAGATGGCCCCAAACAAAGACATGCAAGCATGTCAAATGGCTCTCCGGGAACCACAGTCATCCCGAAGGACCAGCCTACAGGGAGGAGTAGCCCAGTGCCTGGCCGCAGTCAAGAGACCCGCCATTCAGAGTCTGAGCGCGGAGAAAGGGAACCGTACCAATGGGAGCCCCGCCGATTCGAGTCGGGCCTCCACCAAAGAAAAGGAAACAATAGAACCTTGGATTTAAAGCATCCTCTCCGACTCTCGTGGAGGCCCCGCCATTCAAGGTGGCAACGTGTGAACGAAAAGGCACAAGAGGGGCGCCCCGCCGACTCTAAATGGCCCCCATCAGCAAAAGACATTCGGGGCTGGAGAAGTTCTCCTTCGGCTCTACAAGAGGCTCTAGGCCCCGCTAAAGCTACTCTAAAGCATCGTTGCCTCGCGATGACCCTTTGAGCTAAAGGCGACTCTGCTTGGGACCCGCCCACTCTAAATGGGCCCCCGTTAATAGATAAAGTTTGAAGAGCCCCTTTGGTGGTCCTACAAGGGCATTGGGCCCCATTCTACCGCCCCAATAAAAAAAACAAAACAAAAGAACCTCAGACTGGAGGATTTTCCTCACAGCCCCCCTAGCGGCCCTGGGACCTACCGGGCCCTTCCCCTTCGTGTTTGGGTCGGGGAAGACCCCACCGAACCCCACGCACACACGTATGGGTGTCCCCTGTACAACAAGGCCCCATGGCCTCAAAGAGTGCCCAGCCCCCGGTCCCCCTTGGGACCCTGCTCATCCATGCACAAGAGACAAAGAGAGAGGGGAAGGGCATGCAAGCCCCATATCGGCGCCCCTCTACAACCCCTTCCACTGGCCCTCGGCCGTGGCAACACCCGATGCCCCAAGCCATCGCCGGCGTTACACAAAAAAATAGCAAAATAGAAGACATGCATAAAAAGGACCCCACAAATGCGTCGATGGCCCTGCCGGAGTCCTACCGCTAAGCGATCGCCGTCAGTCGCCTCCGGGAACCTCAACTCCGCCGTCACGACGCCCTCGCACCGCTATCCCGGCCGCCGTCGCAGTCCTTCCAGGGTCGCCGCCGCAGTCGCGTCTGGCCGCCGAAGGCTCGGGCACACCACAGCTGCGCTCGAACCGGCCGCCGCCGCGCTCCTCGTCGTCGCCGCGCTTCCTAGTCGCCGCCGCGAGCGCTCTGCCTGTCCGAGGCCGGAGCGAACTCCGATGCCGCCTTCTCACCTAGCCGACGCCGCAGTCGCCTGGACCACCTCCGACCGCCGCGCTCGTCCCCCCCCCCCCCCACGCTGTCGCGCTCCACGCCGGCACGCCAACTTCTGCACGCCGCCCTCGACGCCGCCGCTCTCTCCTCGGGCAGGAGGAAGACGAAGGGAGTAAGAGGGGTTTACGGCTTGTGGAAGAGAGAGGAAAGAGAAAGAGGAAGAGAAGGGGGCGCAGCGCGCCTTTTAAGGGAAAAGGGGGAAAAGGCTGAGTCGTCCGCCCCGGTTCGCACGAGCCAAACCGGCCCGCCGCCCTTGGTCCGCGCGAGCCCAACGGCCGACCGGTTCAGCTCGGGCCGACCGCGGACCAACTGAACTGCTGACCCCGCCGAATCGACACCCCCCGACCGGCTAGCGCACCATGCCGAATCACTCAGGTCAAGCCGAATCGCTCCAGCCCCATACAAAAGGAAAGTAAAAAAGAAAGGGGCCCTCAGTTGCCCACTAAGAGCGACACATGTTCGCCATCCATGGGAAACGTGATCAAATAGAAGCAAAAGACTGTGAATAGACTATCAGACCACTGACACGGCAACAAGTCCAAAGACCTGCTTGTGTCAGTATAAATAGTCAAACGAACTACAATACACCCGTGGATGTCGCTTCATGTGTCCTCCCGCACCACCCACGGGTGGGGGGCATTTGTGGACACCTAAAATTTCTAATGGGCCCATCTGTGGCCGGCCTGGGTTTCTTCCCATCAGAACAGAAAACCACCCATTTAAATAGCCCACTTACAAGGCCCATTTCACCCCATGCAAAAGTAGGGGGGTGAGATTAAGCCATGGCAACACCTCCCAAAGGTGATTGCCAAAAATGGCAAAAAGGAGGGCCTGCGCATGTTGTGGGCAGGGGTCTAGTTGGGGCCTTTTGTGTGGGTTTTCTAGAGTTTTTTAAAGGGAAAAAAGGGGCTGGCTGAGGCTTCTTGCGGAAGAAGGTGTAAGAAGAAAAGGAGAAGGGCTGGCTGAGGGTCTTGCAGCAGAAGAGAAGAAAAGAAAGGGGCTTCTTCCTCCTCCATCGGTTGCTGCTGTTGCACCATTCCTCTCTTCAATAAGAGCTCTCGTGAGCACCTGCAAGAGAGCCAAGAAGAGAAAGAAAAGGTGAAGAAAAAAGGAGAAAGAGAGAGAGAGGAGAGGGAGTTGCCATCCCTATGAATAGTCTTGTCATGTGAGTGGGAGGAAGAGAGGAGAGGAGCATGAGGTGGCGGTGGCCTTCCCTTCCCTCTCCATTTCTTTAAGTCTTTGTACTCTCTTCACCTCTCATGTCAAAAAGGAGATGTCTCATCCGTATGCCCTTTTGTCCTCTCTTTGATTCCAAATGCATGTCTTCTTTTGGTTATTCTATTTGATGCAAGTGTCCCTCCCCCATTTACATTTAATGCATGTGCAGGTTTTCTTCTAGTTTTCCTTTCTTTGATGGTATGAGGGGTCACGGTTTGAGGAGAGACTCCCCCTTTACATGGTGGGTTCCTCTTCAACCCAAGAGACTCACATAAGACCCTCTATGCACTCCTATATCTCAATAAATGGGGTTTTAGGAGGAATAGAGTTTAATGGTCCTCATGTGTGCCCTTTGTGCATGCATTAAGCTTACTGTTCTACTTCATTTAAGAGAGGCTTTTGACTGTTTTGAGCTTTTAAACAGTCCCCCATGCTTGGTTGGGCCGCCCCCTCTCTTGGAGCCCACAGTTGTCTATTGTGTGCTATCAAGGGAAATGGGCTATCTCCATTGATTTGCCCATTAAATGTGAGGGTCTTCTTACTGTTTTTTTTTTTACCCCTTAAAGGGTTCAGATTTGTGTTGCTAAACAACCTCCTTATGTGCATTTCTCCCTTGGGACATGCCCCTTTGCTAGACAAGAGGTTGAGCAATCCATGCTCATGCCTTCTTGCTTAGCACCCTATGTAAGAGACCCATTAAAACCTCCTGTTTTGACCCTCCAAGACCGCAGGTTTTCACTGTTTAGAATAGCACATTTAGATCCATTTCACCTTGGGGACATGCCCCTTTGCTAGCAAATGAGTTGGGCAATTAATGCCCATGCTTAAAGCTTGGCATTGCATGCAATTGATCCCCTTAAATCACCGATTTTGATCCTCTAAGAGTTCAGGTTTTCACTGCTAAAACCGCCCTAAATGTGTGCATATTTGCCCTAGAAATGTCCTCATTGTGCTAGCAAAAGGGTTGGACAATCAATGTTCATGCCCAAAGCTTAGCATCTTGTATAAAAGGCCCATTAGATCTCTGTTTTGGCCTTCCTAAAACTCAGGTTGCCATGGCTCCAAAACAGCCTATTAAGAGACTTTTGTGCTCAAGGGTATGTCCATTTGCAAGCCAAGGGTTGAGCACTTAATGCTCATGCCCCCATACTTAGCACCCATAATGGACAGCCCAATAAGCCTATCTTGGGCATAAAACCGCCCCTTCACGTGGGTGAGACCAACTTCAAGAGTGTTGGCCCTTTGCCCACAAGAGAAGGGTCCCAGCTGTTGGTTCTGTGGGTGGCCCTCTGATTCGGCAGCCCTGAACAGGCCTGTCGATTCGGCAGCCAGCCACTCACCCTTGGCCGGACCATGGAAGCTAAGCCATGCTTCATATGGTTCAAGGCAAGGAAATGAACAATGGATCGATGAGAAGCCCGTTTAAACCCCGGGTTAGACAATATGATGTCTATGCCCGGGCATATGGGCCCACGCATGCCTCACTCACCGATCGGTATTTGTGTGGTCATGGTGTTACCCACCTCCACCAAAGGCTTGCCTTGGGGGTTGGTGCCATGTGCCATTTGGGTTATGTCGTCATTTGACATATACCCTCTCTTTTGGTACTGTCTCCATTTTGGTGGGCGTATACCGTGCTCTCCCCTATCAACCAAGATAAGGGGAGATGCTGCCGGATTTTCGCCGTGAAGGTCGAATCGGCAAGGATCCCTTTTCTCTCTTAAAAGAAACCCCCAAAGTCTAATGGAGTGGCGCCGAATCGCGAATAGAACCACGTTGCACCCTTTGTTAAAAGAATAAGAGGACCAATTAAAAGAATGTTTCATTGTGAGGGCAATAGATGGGCAAATCAAGGAGTTCTACGTTGCACATGTTTTAAAAGAGCAAGAGATCAAATCAAAGTCTTCTCATGATAAAAAAAATAATGATAATAAGCAAATAGGCCAACCCTCATTCTCACAAGTCTCAAATGAAATAAAAGAATAAGTGAAAACCCCTTTTTTTTGACACAAAAGAGCAAATAGGCCACCTTATGTTTTCAAGAGACCAAAGTGAAACCCGTTTTATAATAAAAAGTAAATGTGTTTTCAAAAGAGCAAGAGACTGATTTGAGAATGTTTTTTTTTTCATGTCAATGAAAAGAATCGATGGGCAAATGGGTAAAAAGACTCAATCACATCTAATTAAAAGACCCGGAAGCCTCGAATAGGCATCGTGTATGTTTATCATTCCGGCCTAGTTTTGGGTTGCACTCTTCATCGGATGTCTCCGTATCAAGGCCACAAGGCTTTCTAATTTCTGGCGATTAATCAAGGGTTTTCCCTCTCGGAGGGATGTAATTAACGTCGTTGCGTTTAGGGAACGGCGGTATTCTGGTCCAGGACCCGACACCTCACTTTCGTTTGACGAAGTCAAACGGCGCGCACAACAGACTTAAAGCCCTCCGACTCTCGGAGGTAAACCATTTGGTTGTCACTTCGGTGACTGGCACGCCCACGCTGTGCGAATTGCCGATTCATCTCACGTCACTCTTGCTCATGTAGCATTCGGCGAGACTTGGATCCGCAATACGCATGCATCCATGAGAAACATGAGAAAACATGATAAAAAGACAACATTTTAAAGAGATCTTAGGAAATGTAAAATTTTCCATTTCCACAGCTTTCAATCCATGTGTATACTTGATCCCATGCCTTGCAAATATTCTCATAAATACTGCATGATGTTAGGCTTCGAATGATTCTATTTTCCCCAATTTTCATCATGCATCCTTTGTTAATTAAATCGAAAACCATGACTATGCATGTTTTAAGTCACCGAAAAGTAGCCTAATTAAAACATGCACATTCTATGTCTATTTCCAAATTACTCATTATTGTTGATACATCTGCATGTCTAGATTTATTTGAGACTAATTTCATGATTTTTCGCTATGTATACGATTTGTTCTGGATTTTTAAAGTGCACTGTGTCAAGTTTTGGTTGCATGGACCGCAGCCCAAAGGGTCATGCACCATCTGCCAGAGCTCAGGCCGAGGCTCTAAGAACGCGACAACTCGATAGGTCGCGTTTTCAACCTCATCGCGACAAGGTACCACGTCACGTTCTGAACGTGACGGGACCCTGCGTCGCGAACTTTTTGCCAGGTTGGCCTGACCTGGACGCGTCGCCCTGACATGTTGCGACAATCCCTTTGTTGTCGCGTCGGCGTCTCGGCTGGCACAAAGAACGCGTCGAATTGCTCTATCGTGACCTGAACATGACGGCAGCTGACGTCGCGACCTGACCATTGATTCAGAAAACCCTAATTTCCATTTCCACCTTGTTAATCATGCCATTTAAACACTGTTAAACCCTTAATTGTGCACTGTTGTGAATAGTAGCAAACTATTCATTAATATTGGGCATTAATTATAGGAAATTCATTAAATAAAAGCTAAGGGCACAACTATTCTTGCTCTTAAGATTTCATTACACTTGCACACATTAAACGTTAATGTTTGCCAAGAAACCCAAATAATTTACTCAATAATCTATCTAGTAATTAAGTGTAATTATTCACTTAATCCCCTATTGAAAGGACTTGTCTTCATTTTATTCACGCTCTTTGTACACCGTTATCGCGCCCCTCTGCCTTCGAGCACTCAAGGCAAGACGGACAACGTTTCGTACACACTTCTTTCTTGACTTGGACCACCTCTCTATTGGAATACTCCTGACTGGACCAGGGACTCCTTGTCAAAGCCTCCGTAAGTCTCCTTGGCTTTGGCGGACATCCATTGCCAACGAGCTGGTTGCACCCTTAACACCCTTTAGACCCTTAGGGATCGGTATGATCCAAATGACCTTAGTGTGTTTCCTTCTTACCTTGAGATCATGCCGGACCTCTAGTCTGTGTGCATAGCACGGCTAGTGGGTGGATGTGACTTCTACCGGACTGCCGGCACACGACCTAGTGCTATGCAACTGTTACTATCGCCTGTTTATCGACGTTTTATGAATATTTCCCTATCTCATCTACTATCTTTATACTCTCATCTGTTTATTTTCTCTCTGCACTCTCGTCTATTCGTCTACTATTCTCATCTATTCTTGGTACTCTATTTGGCCATCCATATGATTGTCTAAGATAAGAAACATGATTTATGCCATGCAATAGGACCCGATCTGGTCTTGGGAGGAGCGCCCGAAAAGTGCTATTTGCCCATGGGAGTTAAAATGATCAGGATGTCGACATACATCCAGTGCCATTATACTATCAAGATTTAATCTATGACAATCAATCAGTTCAAGTTCAATTGTTACAAGTGCTATCTTTACTAGTGCACCGTTGTGCAACTTTACGTGCTATATCATTACATGGCCAATCCATTATCATACTTGATGTGCTATTTTCCATGTACAAGTGCTATCATTCTTTTTCCCTCGTTACTTTACCCTGCGTGACTATACTCTCTAGTTATCCTGCCTTTTAAGACATAAATCATTTAAAGCATGCTTGTTCATACAAGATATTAAGTCCTACTGGGCATTTATCGCTCATCCTGCGTTATTATTTCATGTGTTTCAGGTGAGTCTGATGGGGATTACCACACTCACGAGGAAGGGAATGAGGAT
Organism: Colocasia esculenta; assembly: GCA_014218235.1. Taxonomy (NCBI): domain Eukaryota; kingdom Viridiplantae; phylum Streptophyta; class Magnoliopsida; order Alismatales; family Araceae; genus Colocasia; species Colocasia esculenta. The sequence goes on along the minus strand of CM024757.1, from coordinate 57,805,602 downwards.
GATGCTCAGGAGTGACCAGTTTCGACAACTAGTGCTTATTAGTTATTTAGTTAGTCGTCAGTTAGTCAGTTGTAATAGTTTGGATTTGAATAAAGTACTCTGGACCCTAGTTTTGGCTCTGACTAGTGATTGTAATAGTTAGTTGATGAAATATTGATGACGTTGGATTTCATTTGGTTTTATTCCAATTGTGCAATGGTTGTTGTCTATTAACTCACTCGATACTATTTAATTAACTGTAATTCTACTCCGGTATTCCGCGTCAGGGTGTAGTACCCCGATAAATTCTGTAATTTAAAATATAGATAAATTGAAATTTTATCTATTAATAAATTCAAGTAGTTAAAAAGGTACGCATCATTATTGCATGCGTATAAACCCCTACAAACATTTCGTAAAAATAATAGTTATACTTCAAATAATATTCTCTAATGACCCATCATGAAATTTGGGACAAAAAATCGTTTAGACGGAGTTTAAGAAATTATACGACTTATTAGCATAATTAAGGAATAAGTCGAAGAACCCATTATTTTATGAGCCAAAGTGGTTTATAAATAAAAATAAACATGTGGGTAGACTATAAATAATATGGGTCAATAGCCCGTTATGATATTTGGACCAATGGACAATCTTGGCCCATGAATAAATCCTTTAATAAAAAGAATAATTAAAATCTCATTAAGTAAAATAAGTACATGGGTTGTACAATTAAGCTCACACGAGTTATTGAGCCAAGAGTAAGAGCTCAAATGATAAAGGTTAGAAATATTGGCATGAATAATATTTAATCAAATTAAAAATATGAAGTTACTTGAATAAGTGTGATAAATATATTTAAATAAGAACAAAGGGTGAATAATTAGAATTAAACCAATACCCATTAAGTTAAATTAGTAATGGGTTTTTCTAATGGACCTAACATGGATTGTTGGGCCCAATTATTAAGAGCCCATCATGAGATGGGAAGTAATTGGGCTAAATTTGTACCTAAATATATTAATAAATAGAAAAGGGTTAAGATAATGACTACTTTAACTCTTACTTATCTTAAAAAGAGTCCCCATCCCATCCTAAATCATTACCCACGAAATTGGACCTTTCCTCTATCCTATTAGGTAGATAATGGCAAGAAAATAAGGAGATAATTGTGGAATTTCGGAGTTTGGAGAGGAGAAGAGAGTTTTGAAGTGTTAGGACTCTATTATCAAACAAAATGCCCCAAATCTGTCCCTACCACCCCATAGCTCGTGGTGGGAGCTTTGGGAGACGAAGGGGACGGCTGTGGAGCAAGGAATCTTGGAGGAGGAAGCTTGGACAAGGAGATTTCACCACGTTCTTCATCAAAAACCCTAGCTTTTCATTCTTGCAACGAAAGGTAGGCAATCTCTCAAGCTAAATTCGTGTAAAAATTATCCTAGGTAACTTCATGAACCTCTTCAAAAGCCCTCTCATCTCGTTGTATTTCACTTGTCCATTTGGGCGAATTAATTACTTGAAGTCCTGCTGTTACTATGAACCCAAATCCTCATGTTTGCTCTATACCCCTGTATGTACTTGCTCTCATGCCATGAGAAAATTCTCATATATACTACATTGTATTAGATTTTAAACGCCTCTAGTTTCGTTCTATTTCGATCTCCCATGAGGGAGAATTAATTCTTTGAATCCCTATTAGATCCATGCACTCGACCGTCATGTTTGCTTGTGAACCTCGTGCATACTTAACTTCATTTCATGATAAAATTCTCATAAATACTACATCTTATTAGCTTCCGAACGGCCCTAGCTTTGAAATTTTTCATCATGTATCCATCATTAATTAATTCGTTGAACCTTGACTGTACCTGTTTAGGTCATCAAAATGTAACTTGATCGAAGTATGCCTAAACCTGGTCTATTTTCAAATTAATTATGCATGTTGATAGATCTATGTGTCTACTCTCGTTTAAACTAGTTTTGTGATTTTTGGATCATCGTGCGATTTTATATTGAATTTACAAGTACCCCATATCAAACAGAAACTGCCCTGGAAAAATAGAAAAAAGGGCCGGACCCTTCTGAAATCGCGACGGCGCGACCCGCCGCGATATCATCCGGGTCACGCCCCGCTGTCACGTCGCGTTGAGAACGCGGTGGACAAAGCCGTCATGATTCCCACCCCGAACCGGGCCAGACTAGCCGGTTCACCTGATGCGCCCGGCCGTCCCGTCGCGATCTGAATCGCGACTGGCTTCCCCGCCGCGATTTAAGGATTTCAGCCAGAACTTAAAATTATGCATATGTCCCTACTTTATATGCCATTTAACCCTTGTACAAATTAAACCATGTACTGTTAAGCTTAATAATCGACCTGAATATTTTTATTTAATAATATTTAAATAATTCTTGTTAATTTAAAAGCCGTGAGCACAACTTGTCATATTCTCATGATCTCTCTACACTTGCACACACATATCATTAACATTTTCCATTTGACCCTATTAAATTACTCAATAATGTATCTGGTAATTAAGTAAAATTAAGTACCTAATTTCCCTATTATTTAAATGACACATGTCTTCGTTTTATTCGCGTGATTTGTACACCATTACCGTTTTCCCTCGGCCTTCGAGCACTCGAGGCACGACGGACCCATTTTCTACACACTTTCTCTTGACTTGAACCACCTCTCCATCGGGAATACTCTCGACTGGGCCAGGAACTCCTTGTCAAGGCCTCCGTAAGTCTTCTTGGCTTTGGCGCACGTCCTTAGCCGACAAGCTGGTTGTACCTTTAAATCCTGTTACACTCTTAGGGATCAGTACGATCCAAACGGCCTTAGTGAGATCTCTCTTATCTCGCGATCACACCGGACAACCTGGCTCATGTACACAGCACGGCTAGTGGGGCGGGTGTGACTTCTACCAGACTGTCGGTACCCAACCTGGTACTGTGCAACTGTTACTATCGTGGTTTATTGTTGTTTTACGATTATACCTTATCTCATCTACTATCCTTGTACTCTCATCTATTCATGTTCACTCTACTATCTTGTATATTCATCTAGTACTCTCTTGAGACTCTTGAGCTGTTGTGGCTCCCATTGCTTGTACTATACATGACTGTCTAGCGCCATAATATGGGTCCGGTGACCCTACTGACTCGAATGCATACAGTGCAGGGCACAGAGAGTGTCTGAGGGGCTCCAATCTAGTCCTAGGTGCAGAGAGCCACCCGAAAATACCTGCAGGGGCTATTGACGGTGTTTTGCATTGCACTGGTTCTAACTATCTCTACATTGGCTAGACATCTAACTATTATACAGTAGTCTGAGGAGTTCAGACATACTATACTGTAGTTAAACGGCTACTATCCCAAAGTGACTATTGCCGTACTCGACTAGTGCACCGTGGTGCAACCATAGACGTTATCTCATTACATGTTATCTCTTTACACGCTATCTCTTTACATGCAATCTCGTTACACGCTATCTTGATATACAAGCTATCTCGTTACACGCCACCTTGATACAAGCTATCCTATTATATGTCATTTTGATACACGCTATCTTGTTATACACTATCTTATTATACGCTATCTTGTTATGTTGTCATCCTAATTTTGCAATACTCTTGAGAAATGTATTATCGTTCACTTGTTATCTTGTACTATTACTCTCTTGACTTACATGATCGTTCTCTCTAGTTAACCTGCGTTACAAGACATTAATCACTTAAAGCATGCTTGTTTACACGAGATATTAAGTCCTACTGAGCGTTATCGCTCACCCTTCGTTATTTGTTATTGTGTTTTCAGGTAAGTCAAGTGATGACCTTACACACAACAACGGGATTGGACTGGAGTGATGAGCGTCCTGGAGTCATAGCGATGGATTGTCCCTAGTACCCTAGAGTTAGTTTAGTTAGTTACTTAGTTATCATTTCCAAATGTAATAAAGTCATTGAGCCATATGTTTTGGCTCTGAATTAGTGGTTGTAATAGTTTAGATGAATTATCAATAAAATGATGAGTTTTAATTGCAATTATTGTTCATTAGTTGCTCTGATATTTGCGAATGTATACGCACTTTACGTTACCATACATGTTGTTCATGCCTCCCCGATTTATTCCACTGCTAAATTGGCGGGGCATGACAGTTGGTATCAGAGCCTAGGATGTCCTTATTAAGATATTTAAGTCTAGGATGTTCTAGGTGAACTGCCCTAGCACGTGTCTAAATCAACCACCATACCTATGTGAGAATTGGGTAGAACCATGGTTAAGATCTGAATACATTCATCTATATATATGTATCAACTTAGTAATACTTTAGCACCCAAGGTCTAAAAAGAAATAAATTAAATGTTATTACTCGCAGGAGATTAGTGGAGATGGCTGGTGAGCGTGCACAAATGCAAGACTTGCAAAGGACCGTACAGGGATTAACACAAGCCCTCGCCAACGTGATTCAAGCAGGAACAAGAAATGGGGCAGGAGACTTATACGGGAACTTTCAACGAATGAATCCCCCTAGATTTAATGGAACTCCGGATCCCGTTGAAGCCGAAAATTGGGTGAAAGCAATGGAACGGATCTTTAGAGTTATTCAATGTTCAGAGCAGGAGAAAGTTCTTCTGGCAACCTTCCAATTGGACCGCGATGCTAGAGTTTGGTGGGAAGCTGCCAGTCGACAATTACCCGACATCAACATAGAGTGGGATGAATTTTTACAACTCTTCAGCACCAAATATTTTTTCAAAAGGATTCGTGAGAAGAAGGCAAAGGAATTCGCCAATTTAAAACAACGAATGATGTCTGTAGCAGAATATGAAGCACAATTTGAAAGACTAGCACAATATGCACCACATTTGGTGAGTACGGAAAAGATGAAGGCAAGGAGATTCTTAGAAGGGTTGAGACCTGTGTTCTGGGAAAAGTTGGCTCCGCTAGACCTTGTAGTATATTCGGACATGGTATCGAGAGCTCAAATAGTAGAGGACACCATGGGACTTCTTGAAAGGATCCATAAGAAGAAGGCGTTGAAAAGGGAACGTGCTAACCATTCCAATGATAATAAAGGTAGAGATACAGTAGATAGTAAGAGAATGAAAAGGGAAGTGAAACGGAAGGAATTCTGTAAATTTTATAAAAAACCAGGGCATCAGATTGATAACTGTTGGAAGAAATTGGGCAGATGTTTGCGTTGTGGAAGTCAGCAACATCGAGTCATCGATTGCTCGACAAAGAAGAACCAGACTCCACACCAAAGACGGTTACAAGTTCTTGTGAATACAAATCATGCCAATAAAGGTAGACAAGGTACCATCACTAAACCCTTAGTTAAATTTCATATTATTTTTTTCGATAGCAAAGCCCTAAGTGGGGGAGATAACAGATTGAAATATTCAGAATAAATTGATAAATCGTATCATGTCATATGAATTTGGGGACCAAATTCTTTTTAAGTGGGGGAGGATGTAGTATCCCAAAAAATTCCGTAATTTAAAATATAGATAAATTGAAATTTTATCTATTAATAAATTCAAGTAGTTAAAAAGGTACGCATCATTATTGCATGCGTATAAACCCCTATAAAAATTTCGTAAAAATAATAGTTATACTTTAAATAATATTCTCTAATGACCCATCATGAAATTTGGGCACAGAAAAATTGTTTAGACTGATTTTAAGAAATTATGCGACTTATTAGCATAATTAAGGAATAAGTCGAAGAACCCATTATTTTATGAGCCAAAGTGGTTTATAAATAAAAATAAACATGTGGGTAGACTATAATAATATGGGTCAATAGCCTGTTATGATATTTGGACTAATGGACAATCTTGGCCCACGAATAAATCCTTTAATAAAAAGAATAATTAAAATCACATTAAGTAAAGTAAGTACATGGGTTGTACAATTAAGCTCACACGAGTTATTGAGCCAAGAGTAAGAGCTTAAATGATAAAGGTTAGACATATTGGCATGAATAATATTTAATCAAATTAAAAATATGAAGTTACTTGAATAAGTGTGATAAATATATTTAAATAAGAACAAAGGGTGAATAATTAGAATTAAACCAATACCCATTAAGTTAAATTAGTAATGGGTTTTGCTAATGGACCTAACATGGATTGTTGGGCCCAATTATTAAGAGCCCATCATGAGATGGGAAGTAATTGGGCTAAATTCGTACCTAAAAATAGTAATAAATAGAAAATGGTTAAGATAATGACTATTTTAACTCTTACTTATCTTAAAAAGAGTCCCCATCCCATCCTAAATCATTACCCATGAAATTGGACCTTTCCCCATCCTATTAGGTAGATAATGGCAAGAAAATAAGGAGATAATTGTGGAATTTCGGAGTTTGAAGAGGAGAAGAGAGTTTTGAAGTGTTAGGACTCTATTATCAAACAAAATGCCCTAAATCTGTCCCTACCACCCCATAGCTCATGGTGGGAGCTTTGGGAGATGAAGGGGACGGCTGTGGAGCAAGGAATCTTGGAGGAGGAAGCTTGGACAAGGAGATTTCACCTCATTCTTCATCAAAAACCCTAGCTTTTCATTCTTGCAACGAAAGGTAGACAATCTCTCAAGCTAAATTCGTGTAAAAATTATCCTATGTAGACTTCATGAACCTCTTCAGAAGCCCTCTCGTCTCGTTGTATTTCGCTTGTCCATTTGGGCGAATTAATTGCTTGAAATCCTGCTATTACCATGAACTCGAATCCCCATGTTTGCTCTATACCCCCGTATGTACTTGTTCTCATGCCATGATAAAATTTTCATATATACTACATTGTATTAGCATTCAAATGCCTCTCATTTCGTTCTATTTCGATCTCCCATGAGGGAGAATTAATTCTTTGAATCCCTGTTAGATCCATGCACTCGACCCTTCATGTTTGCTTGTGAACCTCGTGCATACTTAACTTCATATCATGATAAAATTCTCATAAATACTACATCTTATTAGCTTTTGAACGCCCCTAGCTTCGAAATTTTTCATCATGTATCCATTATTAATTAATTCGTTGAACCTTGACTGCGCCTATTTAGGTCATGAAAATGTAACTTGATCGAAGTATGCCTAAACCTGGTTTATTTTCAAATTAATTATGCATGTTGATAGATCTATGTGTCTACTCTCGTTTAAAACTAGTTTTGTGATTCTTGGATCATCGTGCGATTTTATATTGAATTTACAAGTACCCTGTATCAAACAGGATCCGCCCTGGAAAAATAGAAAAAAGGGCCGGACCCTTCTGATATCGTGACGGCGCGACCCGCCGCGATATCATCCGGGTCGCGCCCCGCTGTCACGTCATGTTGAGAACATGGCGGACAAAGCCGCCGTGATTCCCACCCCGAACCGGGCCAGACCAACCGGTTCACCTGACGCTCCCGGCCGCCCCATCACGATCTGAATCGTGACTGGCTTCCCCGCCGCGATTTAAGGATTTCGGCCAGAACTTAAAATTGTGCATATGTCTCTACTTTATATGCCATTTAACCCTTGTACAAGTTAAACCATGTACTGTTAAGCTTAATAATTGACCTGAATATTTTTATTTAATAATATTTAAATAATTCTTGTTAATTTAAAAGTCGTGTGCACAACTTGTCGTATTCTCATGATCTCTCTACACTTGCACACACATATCATTAACATTTGCCATTTGACCCTATTAAATTACTCAATAATGTATCTGGTAATTAAGTGAAATTAATTACCTAATTTCCCTATTATTTAAATGACACATGTCTTCGTTTTATTCGCGTGATTTGTACACCGTTACCGTTTTCCCTCGACCTTCAAGCACTCGAGGCACGACGGAGCCGTTTTTTACACACTTTCTCTTGACTTGGACCACCTCTCCATCGGGAATACTCTCGACTGGGCCAGGAACTCCTTGTCAAGGCCTCCGTAAGTCTTCTTGGCTTTGGCGCACGTCCTTAGCCGACAAGCTGGTTGTACCTTTAAATCTCGTTACACTCTTAGGGATCAGTACGATCCAAACGGCCTTAGTGAGATCTCTCTTATCTCGCGATCACACCGGACCACCTGGCTCGTGTACACAGCACAACTAGTGGGGCGGGTGTGACTTCTACCAGACTGCCGGTACCCGACCTGGTACTGTGCAACTGTTACTATCGTGGTTTATCGTTGTTTTATGATTATACCCTTATCTCATCTACTATCCTTGTACTCTCAACTATTCACGTTCACACTACTATCTTGTATATTCATCTAGTACTCTCTTGAGACACTTGAGCTGTTGTGGCTCCCATTGCTTGTACTATACATGACTGTCTAGCGCCATAATATGGGTCCGGTGACCCTACTGACTCGAATGCATACAGTGCAGGGCACAGAGAGTGTCCGAGGGGCTCCAATCTAGTCCTAGGTGCATAGAGCCACCCGAAAATACCTGCAGGGTCTATTGACGTGTTTTGCATTACACCGGTTCTGACTATCTCTACATTGGCTAGACATCTAACTGTTATACAGTAGTCTGAGGAGTTCAGACATACTGTACTATCGTTAAACGGCTACTATCCCAAAGTGACTATTGCCGTACTCGACTAGTGCACCGTGGTGCAACCATACACGTTATCTCATTACATGTTATCTCTTTACACGCTATCTCTTTACATGCAATCTTGTTACACGTTATCTTGATATACAAGCTATCTCGTTACACGCCACCTTGATACAAGCTATCCTATTACATGTCATTTTGATACGCGCTATCTTGTTATACACTATCTTATTACACGCTATCTCGTTATGTTGTCATCCTAATTTTGCAATACTCTTGAGAAATGTATTATCGTTCACTTGTTATCTTGTACTATTACTCTCTTGACTTACATGATCGTTCTCTCTAGTTAACCTGCGTTACAAGACATTAATCACTTAAAGCATGCTTGTTTACACGAGATATTAAGTCCTACTGAGCGTTATCGCTCACCCTTCGTTATTTGTTATTGTGTTTTCAGATAAGTCAAGTGATGACCTTACACACAACAACGGGATTGGACTGGAGTGATGAGCGTCCTGGAGTCATAGCGATGGATTGTCCCCAGTACCCTAGAGTTAGTTTAGTTAGTTACTTAGTTATCATTTCCAAATGTAATAAAGTCATTAAGCCATATGTTTTGGCTCTGAATTTGTGGTTGTAATAGTTTCGATGCATTATCAATAAAATGATGAGTTTTAATTACAATTATTGTTCATTAGTTGCTCTGATATTTGCGAATGTATGCGCAATTTACGTTACCATACATGTTGTTTATGCCTCCCCGATTTATTCCGCTGTAAATTGGCGGGGCATGACATGGGGTGTTACACTATTAACTCTGAGCATGATGGCTGACATGACAGGTACGCTCTGAGAAGCTCTTCACTCTTCCCCACCCCCATCAATATCTAAATCCTCATAGTCATCACCTGAAATGGTGCAAGAAGTAGGTGTGAGCGCGCTAATGCCCAGTAAGATTTATATCTCATGGTGCGGGCATGCTTTATGTGAATTAACAATTTATCAGGTAAGATACTAACATGTAGTACTCATGGCATGACGATCATGATAATGATATGGAACAATCTCCAAAGGTATAACATGTACGAGAACGATTCAATAAACAAAATCCGATGACCAATTTCATGTGAGAAGGAACAATTAACAATGGGATGGATGACAGTACGATCATTTGTCAAATAGAAGGGATTCAATAATCTATAGCATGTACAATGAATAGCACAAGTTGAATTCCATAGCATTCTAGTAGACAATGATGTATTGGATCCAATAACGATGACATGTACATTAGATTTGGCCATTTCACTTATAACAATTCAATCAATCAATCAATTATTCAATCATTCAATAACAATGTGAAAATTACCCAGATCAATCTGGTACTCATTTAGGTGATTGCTAGACACCTCATTGGATCATATACTCTCGCGATTATAAGTATTTCAGTTGCTCCTCCCAGGACCAGACTGGGCCCTTATATGCACAGGCATCAGTCATGAACCGAAGTTCTAATAATTTCTAGTAATTCCATTTCATTCATAGCCAATATGATTTCCAAGCAATAGACAGTTATGTACTAAAGATCATGTCAATGATTATAAGAATAACAAGGCAAGTGGAAATAATCCGGAGTAAATTTTGGCAGCATAATAGCTTAATTTCATTAGTTCAATCTTTACATTTAATGGCTTGGTTTCCATGTAACAAAATCACTCTCACAAGAAGTAAATAAGAACAGAAGTGTTTTTTATCTTCTGAGAACTTCAATGGTAAAACCAACTCGGTCTCCATGAGGGAATACACAGAGTACGGAGATTTATGGAGGTCTTAGCGGAAATGTCCCTAGTCTACCAAACGGAATGTCTAGTAGAGAGTTTCCAATCCCCCAAGAAAAGGGCTGCCCATTGTGTAATCGTGTAGTCTAGAACATGTCTCAAGATCCACAATCCATCGATTTAATGCATAGCAGAAAGCAATTAACATGAATGCATGACATAGAAACAACCCAGATTTCAATAACATGATTTATGTGTTGAGTTTTGGTTATGTGAATAACCAAAAACATTGTTTTGATGATGATTGATTTGATTTGTTTTGATGCTGGCATAAATCATAATATCATTTGGCTGTTGATGAACTTAAGTTCTCTCTTGCTGCAATTCATTTGATTCATGCTTACAGTTCACTTTTAGAATCTTACTTAAATGAACATCGGATGTTGACTGGCCACATTGAAATCTTACTTAAATGAACATCGGATGTTCACTTTTGGTCGTAGTCAGCCGAAGCACAGACATCGGATGTACATCTTTGGTCGCAGTTAGTCGAAGTAGAACTTCGTCATATACGAAGCTAAACTTCGGATATGACGAAGTCACTTCGACTGATTAAGAATAAATTCTTCACTGACTTTGGATGTATCGATTTCTCTTTTTCAGACGAAGTGTAACTTCGTCATATACGAAGCTGGACTTTGGATATGACGAAGTCACTTCGACCGATCAAGACACATTTGTCACTGTGACTTCGGATGTTCACTTTTACACCTTGTCAGCCGACGTGTTGAGCTTCATATATTCATGTTATAATTTGACAGTCGATCAAACATCGATTACCTCATGCTTTAACATCGACTGTCTACACATCGATTACTTCATGTTAGACATCAATTACTTCATGTTTAAATATCGATTGTGTAACGACCCTCTTCATACCGGTACGATTATACCAATCTCCATCGGTATAAAGGGCGTCGTCACAGTGGGACATGTACCCAACACTAGTCGATAGGTTGATATGTACCTGGATAGCAATAGAGTACAGCGGAATAAAATAAATAACTCAACCCTTAACCCATCACCAACACACATTCCACAATCTAAATAGCGAAATAGAAAGACAATGTCCACATTAATACAAGATAAAAGAACTACATTGTCCAAATATTGTCTATACAATAATCCTTTTCGTGCTAGGAGAAAAAGAAAAGTACAACTAGTAACAGCTCCACAAAATAGTCTTCTAAATGACGATCCTCACCAAGCTTCCTTCTAGTACACGATACCTGTCAACCTGTATACCGAAGCAAGAGTGAGTCCAAAGACTCAGCAAGCAAACCAAAGTCTTAAACTTAAACATGTCACACTCACAATATGGCATTAACATTAAAGAGATGCACACTATCATCAAATCACGAAGGTACTCATGGTCCTTACTCTCAACTAGCAATACATATTATCTTCACAGGAGCATGCTTTAGTCTACCATAATTCTATTCTAAATCATGAGCATTACATCATACGCATGTACATATTTTATACACCTAACATGTAGCGTGGTTCGTCCACACCTTATTTCATTCCATAGATATCTCTACTACTAAAGCATAAAATTGAACATGAAGAAAAGAACAAGCTAGCACGATGACTACTTTCTTTTCACATGACCTTTTTGTATTTATTTATACAATTTACTTGTTGTTTTAACATAATAAAATCACATGCACATAGTTTCACATTTTGTAGCATGACTTGAAGGTTAAAACATGGTGAAACCATTTAGCAATCCATGAGCACTTAAGTATGAAACTTTTATACTAATTGAGCCTTTCAACTAGCATGGAATCCAAATATTTTTCATGCATTTGCCATATTTTCATAATCAACCTTTCGCAAACATGAAAATCCTATTACATGCTCACTACCATTTCATTCACGTGAGAGCTATATACATATACAATTCAATCACAACATGATAGCAATTAACGTGAGATTCTCATATGTTTGAAAGGGAAGTTCCTAATATGGATTCTACTCATTCTTACACATGTGAAACATCGTTTTGCATACATTTAGGTTGCTGTTTGGATATGCATTTAACACTTTCATGACATATATCATAAGTTCACAATCTAACACATTTATCTCACATGATTGCACACTTACTCATTCACATTGTTCCCTTTTACACATTTCACATGTACACATGTTCACACTTACACAATTTACACATTTCCACATCATTTACTCTTCCACTTTCACTTATCACATATCACATCGATTGCACTTACCACGTGCATCATGGGCACTTACCACATGCCATATTCACATATTTCACACTTTATTCATTTTTCATTGCTTAAACAATTTGCCATGACACATAGTCCTAACCACCAGTAGAGGACACTAACAAATAACACAACTCATCACATCTCACAACACATAGCACATAACACGACTCATAATCACATACCCACCACCTAGGCAATACAGTGGTGAATCTTGGTAACTGCGCAGACCGGGAGAAGCTCTCTCCACCCTATCCAGTGGTACTTGTCCACCTCCAGGATTTCCCTAATGCCTTTAGGACGAACTTTTTACACATAGAGCTTTCCATAGGGACTTTTCTATGTACAGCTCTCGAGGCCTCTAGGGTAGCCGTGTCATTTTGGCCCAATTATTACACTTTACATTCACTTTATCACATTTTCACACGTTATTCGCATATTTTACTTATTCTGTTGAATCGTTTTATATGTCACATTCCATAAACTCCACATGTCTCAGTTAACCTAACATGATACTACTATTAACAGGGTTCACACATTCAAAAATTTACACTAATCACATTGGGAAAACACTCAATCATCCATAGTCATGGTAACATGCATTAATAACTCATTTTTCACATGGAAATTCCGCAATTTAAGCTAATGTTACCCAAATCACCTTAAAATTTAACCACACACTGTTTGCAGGTTTCAGACTACTCATGCAAATTTAATATATTTCTGAATTACATAGTATTTACGGAAAATAAAACATTTATCTTCATGCCACTAATAATTCAATTTAATATGGAACATAACATGAATATCAAATTTGATGGTTCCAAGTCCTGAACCCGTCATATACATGGTCACAAGAAATTTTTCCCGGATTTATTACACGACACACAATTTACTGTAATTTTTTGAATAACCTACACATGACTTCTATTCCTATTGCAGAAAATGCAGTAAATCACATGAACACAAAAAAAAATTCTCAAATTTGCAGGGCATGGACTGATGCATACATACATGGTTTAGAAAAATTATGGCATACAACTCCTCATGATTCATGTAAACAGTAGGCTAACATATCTGAACTAATTGCTAACATACATTTCAATAAATCTAAAAATTTACACCATCCACAAAAATGCGCAAGAAATTTACCACACACATCACATTAGCTATTTTACATAACATATAAAAATTACATTATATCCTCATGCGTCAAAAGTCCAGAAATTAATTACTTAAGGCAGAACAGTTTACTGTTCTGCACTGGAGAACTTGGCGGCAGTGTCTGGCCGTTCACGGTTTGACGGCAAGATCGCTGGACGCCCACTGGAGATCTTGGCATCAAGGCATTGACGCCAAGTTCCTGTCTGTGCAAGGCACAGACCGAGCTCCATGGATTTGGTGAATGTGGGGTTCCAGGACTCGAGGAAAAACCCATAAAAATACTAAGACCCAAGGGGACATGTTTAGGGTTACGATCTAGGTTCACTTGCCTTTGAATAAATCTCCAAACGGATCTAATGGCCGGAGAAGCTCTCCTTGGGCAGTGCCAAGAAGCCTCCCAAAACTCCTTTGCTCTGGGTTCTAGGGGGTTGTAGGCCGCAGTCCAGCGCCGGGGTGGTCTTCTCCTATGCTTGGACTTCCTCCTTGTCGAAGAAGATCGCCGGATCCAAGCCTCAGAACGCCGGATCTGAGCTCTCAAGTTCAGGTTTTCCTCACATTCCTGAGCTAGGGTTTCCTTTCTAGTAAAGAGCCAAGAGAGCTCTCTAGGTTGCAAGAGGGATGAGTTTTATAGATTAAGGGACAAGAGGGCTCGTTCAGGGGCCGAAGAGACAGGTAAGAGCCGTTGGGGAGACATCTCCCCAATCAGAAGCCTGGCCCAATGAGTGCTCTCTGCGCTCTGTTGCGCACAGAAAAATAGGGATATTGACGTCCACGTCCATGGACAGCTACATCAGGATTGGCGTCAGTCGACATGGACGCTGACATATCATGGGCGTCCATCCATGTTGACGCCAAGACACTCTTCTGCCAGAACTTAAAATCATCAGAACCATGCTTAATCCACACATATATGCACATGAAACCTATGTAGTATAGTATATACACCACTACACCATGTAAACATCCAATATTTACTACTAATCCTACACATACATACATAGGTACATTAAGATAATAACACGCACATGAATATCTTCATACGCATACAATGTATATATATATATATATATATACACACATATATACACACAACATGACTCAACACACAAAGAACTGTGTTTACACTACATATATACATACAATGTATAAGGTATAATATGTATATTACTACACCGGGCAATCAATAACATTTATACCTAGGCATACACAAGCATACATAAATACAATAAGATAAGATGTACGTAGATATCTACCTATGCATACATGATGTTTTACATAAGTGTGACTCAACACACGGCAAAGTAAATGACAAGAATTGTGAGGGCTTCGCAAATCATTAGGAGGTGATATGAATTTCATTAGCTAGGAATAATCTATTCGATAAAATAGTCCTTGCATACACACACTTGATTTGACATATATATAGTATACACACACGGGTGTAGCATACTTATGTACATTATGCTTGAAATAGATGGATACAACATGCGCACCGGTAATTAGATTAACTTGCACAACTTTACCTAACATTGCTTAAGTACTATATGCATAATTTAGCCAATTGACTATTCTCACCTAATTATCATAGAAATACATGCATGTTATTCATGAGGAGTATAGAATCCCAATATAAACTACTAAATACACCTACCATGCTTGAACTCTTTATGTACATGCAATGTACGAAGTACAATGTACACATTAACTAAACCATGCAATGAACAATGTTTACAACTAAACATACACATGCATACATAAGTACACCAAGGTGTTATGCATGTAGAATTAGGTATACAATTGTCACACGCATAAGATAACATACATATGTACATACACATATGTACTTCATACACTCTCATACAAAATTCCATGAAATAGGTAGTAAAGGATATTCTTCAATATTTAGATAGCACATGCATAGTATTATTCAAGTATCCTAAGTCAGAGATTCTTGGTATTCATAATACACCTCTAATTAGCTAATTGCTCATCTCCATATGAATTATCATATCTATATATACACTATATATAGATATACATGCATATGCTCAAGAGAAGTATGAAACTTATAGTAGGCACGATGAATTACACATGCTATGTACACAACAAGTGAATATCCTCTCATCATATAAAAGAATATAAATTCGGGGTGTCATACTCTCCCCCTCTTGAAAAAGATCTTCGTCCTCGAAGATCGTATCGAGTACCAGTGGTGACGTCGCCGAGGTCATCACCAGCTACTCCTGGCTCCTGTATCGCCATCGATGAAGCACCTCGTGGAGTAAACTTTGTCTTCAGGTTCGGACACTCCTTAAGCCGATGCTCCTTGCTACCGCATTTAAGACACCTTCCTTCCTTTCTCCAACATGTGTTCCCGCCATGACGCTTCCCGCACTGGATGCACTCTGGTTTCTCGTTGATTGAGGTCACAGTTGATTTCGGACTTTCCACGAGTTTCTCCTTCTTCTTATCTTGCCCTTGGAATGGCTTGGTCACATCCTCCTTTGAAATTGCCTCCCCCTCTTCGAGAGGTCCCACTCTACTTTCTTGTTTGGTTGCCACACCTAGAATTTCTTCCAAGGTACGAGAATCAAGCTCCAGAAGCTTAGCTCTCACTGAGGGTTTAAGCCCTTTCACGAAATTCTTCAACTTGCGGTTTTGCTCATACCTCCTAGACTGAACACTACGTCTACCCCGTTCAACCATAGTCTGCAAAATACGTAACTCAATTAGAACCTAGGTTACTATATTCTAACTATTCTCCTTACTATCTTCCATCTACTATTAGTAAATTCTATATATATGGACAATTCCCTATGAAGACTTTGCAATGTTGTGACGGTGATGGCCTATCCATGTACAGTCTCAACCTTGGTGCTCTGATACCAATCTCTGTAACGACCCTCTTCATACCGGTACGATTATACCAATCCCCATCGGTATAAAGGGCGTCATCACAGTGGGACATGTACCCAACACTAGTCGATAGGTTGATATGTACCTGGATAGCAATAGAGTATAGCAGAATAAAATAAATAACTCAACCCTTAACCCATCACCAACACACATTCCACAATCTAAATAGCGAAATAGAAAGACATTGTCCACATTAATACAAGATAAAAGAACTACATTGTCCAAATATTGTCCATACAATAATCCTTTTCGTGCTAGGAGAAAAAGAAAAGTACAACTAGTAACAGCTCCACAAAATAGTCTTCTAAATGACGATCCTCACCAAGCTTCCTTCTAGTACACGATACCTGTAATCTTGTACGCCGAAGCAAGAGTGAGTCCAAAGACTCAGCAAGCAAACCAAAGTCTTAAACTTAAACATGTCACACTCACAATATGGCATTAACATTAAAGAGATGCACACTATCATCAAATCACGAAGGTACTCATGGTCCTTACTCTCAACTAGCAATACATATTATCTTCACAGGAGCATGCTTTAGTCTACCATAATTCTATTCTAAATCATGAGCATTACATCATACGCATGTACATATTTCATACACCTAACATGTAGCGTGGTTCGTCCACACCTTATTTCATTCCATAGATATCTCTACTACTAAAGCATAAAATTGAACATGAAGAAAAAGAACAAGCTAGCACGATGACTACTTTCTTTTCACATGACCTTTTTGTATTTATTTATACAATTTACTTGTTGTTTTAACATAATAAAATCACATGCACATAGTTTCACATTTTGTAGCATGACTTGAAGGTTAAAACATGGTGAAACCATTTAGCAATCCATGAGCACTTAAGTATGAAACTTTTATACTAATTGAGCCTTTCAACTAGCATGGAATCCAAATATTTTTCATGCATTTGCCATATTCATAATCAACCTTTCGCAAACATGAAAATCCTATTACATGCTCACTACCATTTCATTCACGTGAGAGATATATACATATACAATTCAATCACAACATGATAGCAATTAACGTGAGATTCTCATATGTTTGAAAGGGAAGTTCCTAATATGGATTCTACTCATTCTTACACATGTGAAACATCGTTTTGCATACATTTAGGTTGCTGTTTGGATATGCATTTAACACTTTCATGACATATATCATAAGTTCACAATCTAACACATTTATCTCACATGATTGCACACTTACTCATTCACATTGTTCCCTTTTACACATTTCACATGTACACATGTTCACACTTACACAATTTACACATTTCCACATCATTTACTCTTCCACTTTCACTTATCACATATCACATCGATTGCACTTACCACGTGCATCATGGGCACTTACCACATGCCATATTCACATATTTCACACTTTATTCATTTTTCATTGCTTAAACAATTTGCCATGACACATAGTCCTAACCACCAGTAGAGGACACTAACAAATAACACAACTCATCACATCTCACAACACATAGCACATAACACGACTCATAATCACATACCCACCACCTAGGCAATACAGTGGTGAATCTTGGTAACTGCGCAGACCGGGAGAAGCTCTCTCCACCCTATCCAGTGGTACTTGTCCACCTCCAGGATTTCCCTAATGCCTTTAGGACGAACTTTTTACACATAGAGCTTTCCATAGGGACTTTTCTATGTACAGCTCTCGAGGCCTCTAGGGTAGCCGTGTCATTTTGGCCCAATTATTACACTTTACATTCACTTTATCACATTTTCACACGTTATTCGCATATTTTACTTATTCTGTTGAATCGTTTTATATGTCACATTCCATAAACTCCACATGTCTCAGTTAACCTAACATGATACTACTATTAACAGGGTTCACACATTCAGAAATTTACACTAATCACATTGGGAAAACACTCAATCATCCATAGTCATGGTAACATGCATTAATAACTCATTTTTCACATGGAAATTCCGCAGTTTAAGCTAATGTTACCCAAATCACCTTAAAATTTAACCACACACTGTTTGCAGGTTTCAGACTACTCATGCAAATTTTCATATTTTTCTGAATTACATAGTATTTACGGAAAATAAAACATTTATCTTCATGCCACTAATAATTCAATTTAATATGGAACATAACATGAATATCAAATTTGATGGTTCCTAGTCCTGAACCCGTCATATACATGGTCACAAGAAATTTTTCCCGGATTTATTGCACGACACACAATTTACTGTAATTTTTTGAATAACCTACACATGACTTCTATTCCTATTGCAGAAAATGCAGTAAATCACATGAACACAAAAAAAATTCTCAAATTTGCATGGCATGGATTGATGCATACATACATGGTTTAGAAAAATTATGGCATACAACTCCTCATGATTCATGTAAACAGTAGGCTAACATATCTGAACTAATTGCTAACATACATTTCAATAAATCTAAAAATTTGCACCATCCACAGAAATGCGCAAGAAATTTACCACACACATCACATTAGCTATTTTACATAACATATAAAAATTACATTATATCCTCATGCGTCAAAAGTCTGGAAATTAATTACTTAAGGCAGAACAGTTTACTGTTCTGCACTGGAGAACTTGGCGGCAGTGTCTGGCCGTTCACGGTTTGACGGCAAGATCGCTGGACGCCCACTGGAGATCTTGGGGTCAAGGCATTGACGCCAAGTTCCTGTCTGTGCAAGGCACAGACCGAGCTCCATGGATTTGGTGAATGTGGGGTTCCAGGACTCGAGGAAAAACCCATAAAAATACTAAGACCCAAGGGGACATGTTTAGGGTTACGATCTAGGTTCACTTGCCTTTGAATAAATCTCCAAACGGATCTAATGGCCGGAGAAGCTCTCCTTGGGCAGTGCCAAGAAGCCTCCCAAAACTCCTTTGCTCCGGGTTCTAGGGGGTTGTAGGCCGCAGTCCAGCGCCGGGGTGGTCTTCTCCTATGCTTGGACTTCCTCCTTGTCGAAGAAGATCGCCGGATCCAAGCCTCAGAACGCCGGATCTGAGCTCTCAAGTTCAGGTTTTCCTCACATTCCTGAGCTAGGGTTTCCTTTCTAGTAAAGAGCCAAGAGAGCTCTCTAGGTTGCAAGAGGGATGAGTTTTATAGATTAAGGAACAAGAGGGCTCGTTCAGGGGCCGAAGGGACAGGTAAGAGCCGTTGGGGAGACATCTCCCCAATCAGAAGCCTGGCCCAATGAGTGCTCTCTGCGCTCTGTTGCGCACAGAAAATTAGGGATATTGACGTCCACATCCATGGACGGCTACATTAGGATTGGCGTCAGTCGATATGGACGCTGACATATCATGGGCGTCCATCCATGTTGACGCCAAGACACTCTTCTGCCAGAACTTAAAATCATGCAGAACCATACTTAATCCACACATATATGCACATGAAACCTATGTAGTATAGTATATACACCACTACACCATGTAAACATCCAATATTTACTACTAATCCTACACATACATATATAGGTACATTAAGATAATAACACGCACATGAATATCTTCATACGCATACAATGTATATATATATATATATATATATATATATACACATATATACACACAACATGACTCAACACACAAAGAACTGTGTTTACACTACGTATATACATACAATGTATAAGGTATAATATGTATATTACTACACCGGGCAATCAATAACATTTATACCTAGGCATACACAAGCATACATAAATACACTAAGATAAGATGTACGTAGATATCTACCTATGCATACATGATGTTTTACATAATTGTGACTCAACACACAGCAAAGTAAATGACAAGAATTGTGAGGGCTTCGCAAATCATTAGGAGGTGATATGAATTTCATTAGCTAGGAATAATCTATTCGATAAAATAGTCCTTGCATACACACACTTGATTTGACATATATATAGTATACACACACGGGTGTAGCATACTTATGTACATTATGCTTGAAATAGATGGATACAACATGCGCACCGGTAATTAGATTAACTTGCACAACTTTACCTAACATTGCTTAAGTACTATATGCATAATTTAGCCAATTGACTATTTCACCTAATTATCATAGAAATACATGCATGTTATTCATGAGGAGTATAGAATCCCAATATAAACTACTAAATACACCTACCATGCTTGAACTCTTTATGTACATGCAATGTACGAAGTACAATGTACACATTAACTAAACCATGCAATGAACAATGTTTACAACTAAACATACACATGCATACATAAGTACACCAAGGTGTTATGCATGTAGAATTAGGTATACAATTGTCACACGCATAAGATAACATACATACGTACATACACATATATACTTCATACACTCTCATACAAAATTCCATGAAATAGGTAGTATAGGATATTCTTCAATATTTAGATAGCACATGCATAGTATTATTCAAGTATCCTAAGTCAGAGATTCTTGGTATTCATAATACACCTCTAATTATCTAATTGCTCATCTCCATATGAATTATCATATCTATATATACACTATATATAGATATACATGCATATGCTCAAGAGAAGTATGAAACTTATAGTAGGCACGATGAATTACACATGCTATGTACACAACAAGTGAATATCCTCTCATCATATAAAAGAATATAAATTCGGGGTGTCATAGATTGTCTTCACATTGATTGCTTCATGATTCTAACATCGATTACTTCATGTTTAAACATTGATTGTCATAACATGGATTGCCAATCACTTAAACAATGATTAGCTCATGTTTAAGTTAGATTGTCATAACATAGATTGATTTCTTAATCAACTTAACATTGATTGCCTTTTTCTTCTAAATACTTAAAGATGCTATCTGTGTAGAATATCATATGACTGGCATGTGTCTTACGTAGGGTACTTGGTACTCACGCATTCCCAAGTCCTAGGTCACATGATAAGGGCTATAAATATGGCCTTGTCCTTTGTGACAAAAGAGAAAAGGAGTGGCGGCAAAACAGAGGTGTGTGGAAAGGAGCGGGAAAACGCAGAGCCCAGAAAGAGGAGCAGAGCAGCGATGCTAAGAAGAAGAAGAAGAAGAAGAAGGAGAGAAAGAGAAGAAGCTCGTGAATCCTTTGTTCTTCTTCCTGATCTGGAGATCCAATCTCAGAGGAGAAGTGTCTAGATCTTCAAACTTCAATGAAGTCCAGTTGTTCTCTAACAGAGCAGAGCACAGACAAAGGTTCTTCATATATGTGTGTTTCTGAGAGTTGATTGATTTGCACAAGTGTTCTATGCAGATTAATTTCTATCAGAGAGTGTGTCTAATCATGTGTGTGTGCCTTCAGTGGTTTACTCAAGTGTGTGGACTGAGCCGTCATGCTCTTAAGTGTGTGTGTGTGTTGTATCTCTTTTACGAGATAGTGTGGGGTTTAATCCTCACAGTGGTAAGGGGTGGATGTAGGAATCACTTATTGTGATCTCCGAACCACCTTAAAAATCTCTGTACATTGTGGTTTGTTTAATTGTCTCTTTGATAGATGTATGCATAGGGATCGCTCAAACACTGTTTGTCTAATTGTCTTCCACATCAACTACGCACACGCACATCAGATCATTATGATTTTTCACTGAATTGTGTTACAATCTGAAGTAATTTTTAAATTATTCAAGCTTGTGGTGTGATTGGTGTTAGATCTATTCAACCCCCCCTTCTAGATCTATTCACCCTGCTCATTCGATCCTATAATTGGTATCAAAGCAGGTTAATATCAGATTCTGATGTGATTTGATTGCTTCTGTTTGATCTGTGTGCTCTATTTGTGTGAATTTTCTGCTTGCTCATTCACTCTCTTTTACTTGACCTATGGATTCTCGAGGTTTTGTAGCTGAGGTTCATTCTATCAATAGACCACCATATTTTGATGGATCTGATTACTCTTATTGGAAAAATCGCATGCAAGTTTTTCTTAGAGCCCAGAATTATGAAATCTGGAAGATTGTTGAAAAGGCCCTTATGAAATCACTGGCGATGAGGATACATGGACCAGAGAGAAAATAAGAAGTGCTATAAACATGCTTCAATGTGCAATCCATCCCAAAGAATATGCTAGAGTATCCATGTGCTCTTTTGTAAAGGAGATGTGGGACAAACTTCAGTTGATGTATTAGAGAACATCACAAGTTAAAGAAACTAAGGCCAATATCTTGATTTCTGATTATGAAATGTTTACCATGAAGTCTAATAAATCTATATCTGAAATATTTGCTAGGTTCATGGTAATTGTTAATGGACTGAAAGGATTAGGTAAGGAATACACTGATGCTGAGCAGGTAAGAAAAATCCTTCGATCCTTAACTCATGCTTGGCATACTAAGGCAACTGTCATTGAGGATTCTAAGGGTTTATCCAAAATCTCTCTAGATTAGCTCATAGGATTACTGATGACTTATGAAATAAATTTGAAAAGAACTAAAGAACATATGCTAAAAGCCAAAACAACTGCTCTCAAAGCCTCCACAAGTGGAAAAGACAAAGAAAAAGATATTAATGTTTCTGAATCATCTGAATCTGATGAGGATGAAATTGCCCCCATCACCAGACAGTTCAGAAAAATTTTGACATCAAGAATTGACAAACATCATGGAAAACACAACAAATCCATTGGCAAGAAACAATTTCCATCTTCATCTTCGCATCTGAATAGAATTGAAATGAAAACTACAAATCTAATTCTGTTTTATAGGTGCAATAAGCCAGGACACATGAAATGTGAGTGTCCTGAATTCAAAAGAGACATGAGCAAGAAGTATAGGAAGAGTATCAAGACAAAGAAGCCAAAAGCAATGCTAGCAACCTGGTCAGATGAAGACCATAGTGAAGAAGAGGAAGATAATTCCTCAAAATCTGAAGATGAGGAAATATGCTTTATGGCCAATAGCAATGACAGCAAGGTAAACTCTTCTTTTGAAGAATACACTGTTGATGATTGGCAAGATGCTTATGCCACATTGGTTGAAAAATGTTCTGAATTAAGAAAAGAAATAAATATCTGAACAGGAAAATTGAAAATGTTATGCATGATACTTCTCTAGCAAGTAGAATATCTGAACTTGAAAAGGAAATTTTTGAATTTAATGATGAAATAGAAGTAATGCAAGATGAATTGGATAAATTCAAAATCATGTCTCAGAAGGCTAATAATGAATTTGAAAAATTAACAGAGAAAATTGAAATGCAACAAAAGGAAAATTAACAAGCAATTGATGAAATTGAAAAACTTAATAAATTGCTGAATGAAAAGAATCAAGTGATAAAGAATTTCACAAAAGGGAAAGAAAATCTTGATGCCTTGTTGGGACTTAAAATGAATGTTAAAAAGCATGGACTAGAATTTACCATAGAAGAACCAACAAGAACTAAAGCATCTAAGAAGAAAGAAAAACCTTTCAAAATTCCTTTGATAAAGTTTGTTAAAAGCAACAGTTCAGAAAACAAGAATAAAAAATTAACAAAGAAAACATCTGAAACAGTCAAAAACCAAAATAAAAATAATGTATCCAATCAGAAGAAACTGATCAAATCGACACATATTGTAGAGAGGTTGACACAGGTTAGCCATAAGCTGAACCCTGTGGCCACTGTGTCGACACACAATCAACATAGGTCGACCTATCCGTTTCTAAAAGCAAAAAGATGAAAAACAAAAATTCAAACAAAAATCTGAAAATATATAAAAATGCTAAAACACATTATGATATTGATTGGAGATCCAGAGCATCATATCAATCAAATTTGATCAATTCTTGGAATCAATGGTACCACAGTCCTCATTGGTATAACTCACATTCATTCTATCCAAATTTTCAAAGATATCAACAGAACTTTTGGTCTGGATTTCCATACATGAACAGTCATATCAAAATGCATAATTTCCCTGCCTATGAAAGGAAAAATACTAGTGTTTATATTCCAAATTATAATGTTAAATTTCCAAAAAGGGAAGTCATTTCAAAGGTGAAACCCAAAACAAAAATGACTCAAATGTGGGTTAGGAAAGATTTGTTATTTCTGCTCAATTAAACTGATGGTCCCAACAATGTTTGGGTACCAAAATCTTTTCTTCTCCGATCTAATATGTGCAGAAATGCCGTGCACCCAGCTCAAATGTGTGGTATCTTGATAGTAGGTGTTCATGGTACATGACTAGAGAAAGAACAAAGTTCACATGTCTAGTTGAAAAGGAAGGAGGATCTGTCACATTTGGAGGCAAAAATAAAGGAAAAATAATTGGATCTGGAAAGGTTGGTAAATCCTCCTCAAACTCAATTGAAAATATTTTGTTAGTTGACAGTTTGGATTACAATTTATTGAGTATTAGTCAATTGTGTGACAAAGGTCACAAAGTTGTTTTTTAGTCAAACTCTTGCAAAATAATTGATTCTTCATCAGAAAAAATATTTTTTCTTTGGAAAAAGAGATAACAATGTTTACTTGATAAATTTTGACAAGAATTTTGATGAAAACATTTGTTTGGTTGCTAATAAAAATGAAATTACATGGACATGGCACAAGAGACTTGGTCATGCAAGTTTCAACACCTTGAATAAACTCATAAGGTTAAATCTGGTTAAAGGACTTCCTAAATCTTTTCCTAATGTTGAAAATCAAGTTTGTGGGATATGTGCTCAAGGAAAACAAACCAGGAAATCTTTTAAGATCTTCAATGATATGTTGTGTCCCTGGTTTTGATGATGTCATATTAAAATATAAAATGAGAAGGAAGTTGACAAGTATCAATTATTTTGTAGGTACAACTCAACTGGATCAAAGAAGACTGAGAAACTGTCAGACAGTGTCGACACTACCAGGGACTTAGGTCGACACTAGAGGACTGGATGGTGCTATGAGAAGATAAAAACAAGTCAAGTCATCTTTACTCAAAGTATTAGTAAGCATCAGAGTTATCTTCAATTCATTTCAAGATGGTGAGAACTTCAATTGTGTCGACACTCTTCAGTGATAAGGTCGACACTAAGCAGGGGCAGAGTCTACTTCGAAAGAAGATGAAGCTAGAGTTAACACTCTGTAATGATAAGGATGATCAAGTCATTAAATAGGCTTGTGTTCCAAGGCTAACTAACTGAGATATTCTCTGTACACGTCAGCTGCTCTAGAAGGCTCCTATTCTTGGTGGCAAAAAGATTCCTCCATTTTTTGGGCGAATCTTTTGAGGGGTCCACGACACGAAATCCCACACATTTCAAGAAAAGGGGGATAAAGGTTCCAGTTCGAGGTCGAAGAAAAATTACACATTACTGTGAAGGGAGAAGGGTGAAGCAGAGCAGAAGAGAAGACCTCAGATGTTGTGAAGCAGCAATTCACGCAAATTGGAAAGTGGAGCTGTGATCCGACAAAATCAATGACGATTCAAGCAAGATCAGGAGCTTCCAGGAGTGGATGTTGAGTTCTCAATAACAGAGGATCGGAAGTTTCCTTTCTACCTAATTTCTGAAGTCAAATTGCAGTAGAATTCTGAAGAAGTTCCTCGAACAGGAAGTTGATTCTATAATTTGAGCAGAATCCATTTGAATTCAGATCCAGATCAGGAAATTTGATGAAATCACCATGTTCTTCAGCAATTTTCGTTTTCCTATTTTGAATCTTCTTTTATTCATTTGAATTGTCTGCTGCCTGCTTCTTGGTGAAGCAGATTAAATTGATCATTCACAAGCTGTGATTGGATCAATTTGGGTGAAGCTGTGAATCAGCGGATTTGTTAAGCTGTGTATCAGCATGGTTCTCAAGCTGTAAGTCAGCGGTTGTGGAGAAGCTGTGAATCAGCGATTGTTTTGAATATACTGTCGGGGTGTTCGATAGTGGTACCTCACTGGTTTGGTGAGGGGTGGATGTAGGTCTCCTCATTGGGGCCGAACCACCTTAAAATTTTCCTGCTCTCCTGTGGTTTGTGCTTTCGATGATTTGTGCTTTTGTGCATCCATCCTATAGAGATGCAAAATCAGATTTCTTAATCTCAAATCGAGTCTAAATTTCTGAGGATTCTCTATTCACCCCCCCCCCTCTAGATAATCCTTCACACACACAACACGTGGTATCAGAGCCTGGTTCTCCAATTTAATTGGTTTCACGACCAGGAGTTAATTGTGTATTATGGAATCTAGAGGTTACATTGCTGAGGGTCATTCTGTGAATAGACCGCCTTACTTTGATGGTACTAACTATGCTTATTGGAAAACTCGTATGCATGTGTTCTTACGATCTCAAGACCATCAAATATGGAGAGTGATGAACAATGGACCTTATGAGCTGTCTGAGGATGAAGAGAAATGGACTCCGGAAGAGATCAAAAAGTCAAATGCAAATTGGAGTGCAATGAACATTATGCAGTGCTCACTGCATCCCACCGAATTCTCAAGAGTTTCATCTTGCTCAAGTGCCAAAGAGATCTGGAATCGCCTCATGGTAATATATGAGGGCACATCTGAGGTAAAGGAAACTAAGGCTAATATGTTAGTTTTTGAATATGAATCTTTTCAGATGAAACACGATGAAACTATTTCTGAGATGTATGGTAGATTGACATTGTTAACTAATGGGCTGAAGAATCTAGGTAAAGTTTATTCTGACAAAGAACTGGTGAGAAAAATTCTTAGATCTTTAACACCCATTTGGCATACTAAAGCAACTTTTATTGAAGAATCTAGAAATTTGTCCACAACTACTGTTGATGAATTAATAGGTTCTTTAATGACATATAAATTGGGCCTAAAAAGATCTGAGGATGATCTAAGGAAGAAGAAACCTCTTACTCTTAAAGCAAGTCCTAGCACCAAGGAGGTTACTGAAGACTGTGAATCAACCACTTCTGAAGATGAGTCAGGTGAGTTTGCCTTGATAACTAGAAAGTTAGAAAATTTTTAGAAAAGAAGGTAAGAGTTTTCTGAAAAAGAAACCTTACAATAACAATTTTTCTAAGTCCAAGCCAAATGCTAACAAAAGGACTGATAGAATTGTTTGCTACAATTGCAGGAAGCCAGGACATGTTAAGTGTGAATGTCCTGAGGTTCAAAAGAAAAATCAGCCTAGATGGAACAAAAGCAAGTAAAAGGCTATGGTTGGTACTTGGAGTGAAGAAGAGGAAGATGAAGAAGAGGGAAGTTCAGATGCTGAGGACACTCATTCAAAGATCTGTTTGATGGCCATAGAGACTAAAGAAGAAGAGGAAGAGGTAAGTTCCTTATTCAAGGATTTCAGTTTGGAAGATTGGGAGCATGTCTACTTTGAATTAATGGATCAGTATGATGCTCTTAAAAAGAAAAACAAAATGTTAAAAAAGAAACTGAAACATTCTTCTCACAAAGTGACAACAGAAGAAAATGAAAAAGAGTGTTCACAAGAGATAAATGCTCTGTGAGAAGTAGTCAGTGAACTAAAAAAACAGAACATTGAAATTCTTAATGAAATATCTCTTGTATCAGAAAAGAATGTAGCCTTACAAAGTGTTAACACAGAGCTACAAAAGGAAATTGAAAGTCTGCAAGACAAAGTAAACAACAAACAGGAGGCTCTTGAAACATTTGTAAATGGCAGGAACAACCTTGAAATTCTTCTAGGAACAAGGGTAAATCGTAAAAAGGAGGGATTAGGTTTTAATCCCACAAAGAAGAAGGAAGTAGAGCTGAAAACAATAACATTCCTTTCCTCAAAAATATCTGAAGCTTCTACTTCTACAGGACAAAAAATTGTAAAAATTGCTAAGGATACCAAACAGGATGGAGAAGCCAAGCTAGTTAATGATCAAAGAACAACTAGTAGAAAGCCAACAAAAAATAGAAATGAACAAGTTTTTCAAAGGAACAAAAATCTGGAATCACCTGGTTGGCAAGGTCGACACTACAGCACTAACAGGTCGACACTATCATACAAAAAATCACAAAATTTGTCAAACTGGACTAACAATAGATCAACAGCATTTCAAAATTGGTCTCCCACCAAATGGACTCACCAGCCATCAAGATCCACTTATGCCAATATTCAAAAATGGTCAAAAAGGAATTTCTCAGGTAGACACTATCCGTTCAGAGTGTCGACACATGTCTATGATTCTGACAGAAGTAATAAAACACAGTATCTTGGTAAGCTGTGGAATCAAACTAAGTTCAGACCTTACTCTGGACAAATAAAGAAAAGGTTCAATGAAAATTTTGAAAGAAGAAATGGCTCAAAACATCATGAAAAATAGCAGAACATCAGAAGTAAAGAAAACATAAAAGTGAACAAACAACTCTGGATTCCGAAAGACCTGCTCTATCATATTCTTAATTTTGAAGGGATTGTGGGACCCAAGTGTACTTGGGTTCCAAAGAATCTTCTTTGATGGTGTGTTTGTAGGTATGTCTTGCAGCCAAGAAGAACTTATGGTACTTAGATAGTGGCTATTCAAGACACATGACAAGGGATAAGGATAAATTCTGTCAATTATCTGAAAAGAAGGCTAGTCATGTCACTTTCAGAGGCAACAAGAAAGGTAAAATCATTGGCTCAGGTAAGGTTGGTAGGAATCTCACAAATTCAATTGATGGAGTTCTTCTAGTGGAAGGGTTGGAGTATAATCTCCTGAGCATAAGTCAATTTTGTGACAAAGGTCACAAGGTAATGTTCGATTCTCTGAGCTGTACTATTTTTGAACCTGACTCTGATGTTGTTAAAGTTTCTGGAAAAATATCAAATAATGTCTACTTGGTAGATCTTGATGATTCTGAGAACACAAATTTATGTTTAACTGCAAATAAAGATAACTTGGCATGCTTATGGCATCGTAGACTAGGTCATGCTAGCTACCATGTGCTTCATAAACTTGCAAAATTCAACATGGTTAAAGGTTTGCCTGATATATCTTTTAAACAAATTTGAGTTTGTGTGAAGCATGTTCTCAAGGTAAGC
This sequence comes from Colocasia esculenta, assembly GCA_014218235.1. NCBI lineage: Eukaryota > Viridiplantae > Streptophyta > Magnoliopsida > Alismatales > Araceae > Colocasia > Colocasia esculenta. The sequence continues at coordinate 57,775,963 of CM024757.1, read as the reverse complement.
AAACCAGAAAAACCTTCAAAAGTAGATTGGAAAGTCAATCTACCAAACCATTCGAGCTTATTCATATGGATTTGTTTGGTCCCACAAGAATAAACAGTCTGAATGGAAAAAGGTTTAGATATGTTTTGGTTGATGATTTTTCGAGATTCACTTGGGTTCACTTTCTTGCTCACAAAAATGATGCTTTTATTGAATTTCATGAGTTTTATAAGATGATTTCACAAGAAGGGAAGTTCAAAATCAATTCAATCATGTCAGATCATGGTGCTGAGTTTGAGAATGCTAACTTCGAGGAATTTTGCAGAGAAGAAGGAGTCTTCCACAAGTTTTCGTCACCAAGAACTCCTGAACAAAATGGAGTTGTGGAGAGAAGAAACAGAACTCTTGTAGAGATGGCAAGAACCATGCTAATTGCGAGTGGGCTGCCAAGGAAGTTTTGGGCTGAAGCTATAAATACATCCTGTTACATAATAAACCGTGCAATGGTAAGACCTTCTTGCAAAAAGACTCCTTATGAAATTCTGAAAGGTAAGAAACCATCAATTTCACATTTCAGAGTTTTTGGAACAAAATGTTTCATTCTAATAAACAAACATGACTTGGATAAATTTGAAGCAAAAAGTGATTTAGGAATATTTTTGGGTTATTCTGATCATTCAAGAGCCTATAGAATATTCAATGTAAAAGATCAAATTGTTGAAGAATCACCTCATATCACATTTGATGAATCTAATGTTGATTCTTGCAGGGAAAAACAAGATGTAGAATTTCTGGAAGGAGAAGGCTCTAAAGGAAAGGAGGAGGAAGAAAAAGCAACCAAAAGGGACTCAGATCACGATGTTTCACATGAACCAGAAAGTGAGCATAAAGGAAAATATGAAATGAATGTAAGAATGCTCAGGGACCATCCACAGGAAAACATAATTGGTAATCTGCTCGACCCTCCTAGGACAAGGTCTCACTTTAAAATAGTTTCTGAACTTGATCAACTTGCCTTGGTGTCTCAAATTGAACCTAAGAATGTAGATGATGCTCTGAAAGGTACCTGTTGGATTAATGCAATGCATGAGGAGTTAAATCAATTTGAGAGAAATAAAGTATGGCATTTAGTTCCAAGGCCTTCATAAAAAAGTGTCATTGGAACTAAATGGGTCTTTAGAAATAAAATCAGTGAAGATGGGGAAATAATAAGAAATAAAGCTAGGCTTGTAGCAAAAGGTTACAATCAGGAGTTTGGCATAGATTTTGAAGAGTCTTTTGCTCCTATAGCCAGGATTGAAGCCATCCGAATTTTGCTTGCATTTGCATGTGTTCATGGGATTGAATTACAGCAAATGGATGTTAAAAGTGTATTTTTGAATGGTTTAATTAAGGAGGAAGTTTTTGTTGAATAATCTCCTGGTTTTGAATGCACTAACTTTCCTGACCATGTGTATAAGCTTGACAAAGCTTTATATGGACTGAAGCAAGCTCCCCGAGCCTGGTATGACCAGTTGAGTTCTTTTCTTACAGGTAAAGGGTACTCAAGAGTTAAGGTTGATCAAACACTTTTTATAAAGATTCAAGATAAGGATATCTTGTTAGTCCAAATTTATGTCGACGACATTATCTTTGGATCAACAAAGCCATCCTTATGCAAAGAATTTTCAAAATTAATGACAAATGAATTTGAAATGAGTTTAATGGGAGAGCTAAAAAAATTTCTTGGATTGCAGGTTGCTCAATCAAGAGAGGGAATTTTCATAAATCAATCCAAATACATTCAAGAATTTCTGAAAAAGTACAACATGGAAAACACAAAATCTATGGCAACTCCTATGAGTACCACTGTGAGTCTTAATCCAGATCTGAAAGGTAAACAGGTTGATTCAAAAGTATATAGGGGTATGATTGGTTCCTTACTCTACCTGACTGCATCCAGACCTGATATTCAATTCTCAGTGTGCATGTGTGCTAGATTTCAAGCTTGTCCTAAAGAATCTCATTTAAGTGCAGCAAAAAGAATTTTCAGATATCTTGCTGGAACTCAAGAATTAGGACTGTGGTATCCTGCATTCAATGAGTTTAGCTTGGTTTCTTATTTAGATGCAGACTTTGCTGGTTGTAAACTAGATAGAAAGAGCACTAGTGGCTATTGCCAATTCTTGGGAGGATGTTTAGTTTCTTGGGCTTCCAAGAAACAACACTCGGTTGCTCTCTCTACTGCAGAAGCAGAGTGTTTCTGTAGGGAGTTGTGGCACTCAAGTGTTGTGAATTAAACATCAACTTCAAGACTACCAAGTTGATCTTGGATGTGTCCCAATATTATGTGATAACACAAGTGCCATTTGTCTAGCAAAGAACCCAATTCAGCATTCTAGAACTAAGCATATAGAAATCAGGCATCATTTCCTAAGGGATAAAGTGAGTAGAAACTCATTTGAGTTGCATTTTGTGGAAACCTCAAAACAAATTGCTGATATTTTTACAAAACCCTTATGCAATGAAAGATTTTCTTGTCTAAGAAGAGAACTTGGGCTGTGCTTGTTTAATTCTTGAATGAATTTGTTGAATTCACTGTGATGTTGTGAGTAAATGTCTGTGCTAAAATCTGCTTTGTGAAATATCTCCTGAAAGAAAGATGAGATTTGATTGAAAGTCCTTGGCTGATGGATCAAATTATAAGTAACAATGGTTGAAAAGTAATAAGGTAATGTTCAGTTGGTGTAGCGAAATTTTCATTGTGATTATGTGTTATCTTGACTACCTAATGTCGACACTCTCGATAGCAGTGTCGACACGATGCCTCCTTCAATAGACCTCTTGTCATTCCTGAAAATTCATACATCCTTAATTCCTTTGATAACTTCAATGGTTCATCCATCAAATAAAATCCCTGTCCTCAGTCTTCACATTGGTCTATTGGTATATAAAATGGTGAATTGAGGAAGGACAAGTTAAGCCTGTCTGGATTCCTTCACTATGCGTGAGTATGTGTCTCCGCCAAGTACCAAAGGCTTATGTGCATTCACTGAGGGGGAGCTCAATTTCAGTTATCCACCATCCTTGATTCAAGATGTTTTTGGAAAGGAGAAAATTTCATTCTGAAATACTAAATTTCTGGGCATGTTTTCAGGAGGAGATAATTTCTATTACTCATTCATCAAAACTCCATTATCTCAAATTTCAAAGATTATGGTTTAAGAGTTCTAAATTTCTGATTAACTATTTAAAATTCTTGAGAAAATCATCTTGTTTAATCTAACAGTGAAGAGAAAAATTTCCTTAATGAGAAGTCATTAATAATGATAAACCTTGAAAATCCATGTAACTTGATCTCTTGGTTAGATTTTTCAATGCTCCTGAAATATTTTGATCTGATAAACTATCCTAATCCACAAAAGTTTGAGTGTCAGTGTATCGACTTACAAATGGCAGAACAATTTCTATGCTCTGAGAAACTGCAAATGTTTGATAAAATCAGAATATCATTGTATGTCATGATGAGCTAGATATTTCTGTTCAGGAATCTAAGATGATCATGATGAAGTCTGAGTAATTGAGGATTCTGGTGTTTGATAGACATGTATCTTCACATGAAAAGATGAATTTAGTTCATTTCCTGAAGCAAAATGATTTCCTAAATAAGTAATCAGGGACTCTGGTGTGTACAAAACATGGGTTCTTGCATGAAAACAAAGGAAAATCATATTGTTCATTTGTACTGTCATTTTAAAAAAAATGAATAGAATGATTAAAAAAAAAGAAAAAGGGGGTTTAATCTAGTCAACATATTTTGGTATACTTGAAAAATCTTCCAGTGTTATCTTGATTCATGTCATGAGTAGCTGGTTTAACTTTGTTGTGACTTTGTCATCTAAAACGTTTTTCTCCTATCTGTTACTCTCAATCATGAGTTTTTCAGTTGTTTTATTAATGGTTAATTCAAAATTTTAATTTTTAAACCATTAATCTGGACAAAGTGAGAAAGGGTAAGATAAATGAGTAATTGTAATTAACTTCTCCAGGATCTTCAAAAATTCAATAATTCATTGTGAAATGACAACCTTCCAATTTCCTTGACATCTGAACCCTCATAGTCATTCATAGTGTTGACACTATTCATCATAGAGTCAACACTATATCATTTTTGTTTGTCTTGGAACATGATAACTTTCACTGTTCCGCGCGAACACTGTTCTCATCAAAAATGAGTCGATGCTCTCTCTCACGTCTCTTCGAATGCTAAAACTCCAAATAGTTTTCTTTTTCTTTTTTCGAAAAGTCATCTTTCTTCCCTACTAGTTCCCCAGAAAAACCCTTTTTCTCCCGGAACTGTGCCCTAGTGATCTCTCCAACCCAACACTCTGCTCCATCGATCATGGCTCCAAAGCTTCAACCTAGTCGTGGTGCAAAGAGGAAGCTTGCTGAAGGTTCAGACTCTGAGAGGCGTTTCAAGGCATCAAAAGAGATTGTGTTTCGAGAAAAGCCTGCTGCTCCTACCTTCTCAAATCGAAGGTTTTCTCATCCGCGCACAGCTAATGAAAAGAAGTTTAAAGCTTTAAAAGCATGATATAATAGCATGTGGTAGTTCAACTTTCATTTTGTGAGCTTCTGTGTGAGTTGCATGATGTGTGTGGATGGTTTCTGGAGAAGGGAAGGGGGTTCAATTACTGAACCGTCGCATTTTGTTGTGAACGCGACGACATGGTTTGTCACTTTCATGTCTTCCGACCGATGCTGGACTAATTGGTGTGTACACGACCACTCATTCCGTCGTGTTCTTGTTGAATGCGTCGGTGTGGTCCATCGCGATTTAGTGTATGGCTTGGTGTGGTCTTTGTCGCGACGTGTCGTTCCGTCACAATTTGTGCTTTGACTGTCAGTGTTTGACCATTTGGACTAAAGGCAACGTATCAGGCCATTGCGTTATGGCCGCGACGCTGGGCCCATCGCGTTCAGTTTGGAATCGCGTCTGGACAGATCATTGTGTTCTTAAAGGCGACGCTTGTGTCAATCGCATTTCAGCTTCTGAGGTTTGTTGGTAGTGGTTGGGCTGTGATGGTCAGGTGTTAACCTAGCCCTAGTTTCTAGGGTGTTGTTAAGGTGTGTAAGTTGTTATTATGTCAATAAAGCATGTTTAAGTTAAGGACTTGGTTTGTGGTTAATTAGAAAGTTATGATAGTGGCGTTAATGGGGTTATTCATGTTAAGCACATTATAGGTTTAATGGTTTGGATTATGATTAGTTAGGAAGTTAAGTTAATTATGTTAATTACGTGGTTAATGTACATCGTGGGTTGTGTTGATATGGAGGTCATGTGATGACCAATGACAAGCAAGTTTGCATGTGAATAATCGTGGTTTATAAGTAAAGGTTGTATAAGTATGCATCGTGGGTTGTGTGTTTGCCAAGTTTGGTGGTCCGGCGCCTATTCCGGAATGCCTCTCTAGTCGGGTACCCCAGGTTCTTTGTGAGCCAGGGCACGTTGTGTTTGTTGTGCTCAGGGTTTGTCCCAATATTGTGTGTACCATCGAGGTCTGTGTCATCTTCCTAGACACCCTCACTCCTGTGTTTGATTTGTACGTCCGCCAGAGGGAAAGATGACAATGGGGCAACGACTCGTGAGTTGTGGTTGTGTTTGGTCGCTTGTAGCGCCCTCGTGGTTGGGGGACGGACACTAGTAGATGTACTGGTCCCCAGCTAGTCCTGTTTTCTAGTGTCTCACATTAGAGAGCTCAGGCCAGAGTCTCTAAAGGTGCCAGGCATGGGCCTGCAGTGGTGTGGCTTGCAGGTGTGGTGTTGGTTGGTCTCCACTGTTCTTTGGCTTTATTGTGTGGTTGTGGAGCGGCAGTTGGACCTTTCGTCCTTAACTGCGAAACTGAGAGGTAGTTCTTATGTTGTGTTGTCCGAGTTGGAGACTAGCGTCATGAACCAGTAGTCCGTTCCTGTGTGGTGGCATCGTTCCTTCCGACTCATGCTTCGCCTGTGGTTGTGGCTTGTGAGTGGTGACTCACCGGTTGTGGTTTGTGACCGTTTGTTGTGCGCCATGCTTGTGGCATAGTGGCACTTGTGGTTCAGGGGTGGTACCTTGTGGCTTATGGTACCTGTACCCTGTGTGGGTTGTTGGTTGTTGTAGCACGTAGTGTGCTAGCCTTTTTAGGAGTTGAGGTGGACCGGTTTCCATGGGGGTCGTGTTGTGTGACCTTCCATTTGTGGTGTTATACCCTTGTGTGGGTAATTCTCCGATGTGTTTGTTACCATGGGTATTGTGGTGGACTAGCCCTTGTTGTTAGTCCTGTTACCCCTCGTTGGTTGTTGGCCTATGTGGCCTTGCTTCACTTGTTCATTTGTAGGGGACTGACTCCTTGTTGTCAATCTCGTTACCATCGGATGTGACTTGTGACGTGGTTCTTTCAGCTGCACTAGTGGACTTGTGTGTCTACATTAATCGTGTTGCTTTCCTTATTTCCTGTAAGTCATAGTAGTTAATATGTTTATGTTTAATGCATTTAGTTTTGTTTATGGTTAGCATGTTTTACTTCAGTAGGATTTCAATTAGTGCTGCCAGTGAGACCCTTGGGGGTTGAGGACTTGGTTCCTTCTTTCAGTTGCTAGTTTGTTGTGTTTTTGGGAGGTCCCTGCTGAGCCTATGACTTGTTGAGGCTCACTCCATTACAATTCTTTTCAAGATTTTCCGTGTGTTTGACTTGCAGTGGCATTGTGGCAGACTTGTACCACTAACAGTTGAGTTGTAGTTGTGTTTAGTGTGAGCTTTGCTCCTTCAGAGTATGCCTCAGGTAGTTATATTTTTCTCTTGGACATGTAATATTGTATTGGGACAGTGTAATTTATGGTAAATAAATATGAGAACATGTACTTTCTTGTGCCTTATATTCTTGTGATTGTCTTTTATATTCCTATTAGATACTTGAGTGAGATATCCCATGCGAGACTTCGGTCCGATCGCAAAGGCGGACTTGGATATGGAGCCTTATTGGACATAAATATCCAAGATCGCTACACTAGAACTCCATGGCTAGGTCAACACATGAACCTCACTGCCCAACCTCCACAGCACAACACAAACCTCAGAAGTGAAATGCGACGAACACAGACGTCGCCTTCACAAATCACGACGACCCATCCAGACGCGGTTCCAAGCATAACGCGACAAGGCCCAATACCGCGAAATAATCGCAAATGCCCGATACGTCGCCTCCAGGCCAGCTGACCCAGCTGAACCCAAACCGCGACAGCTCAACCTGACGCTACACGACCAGTCGGAATGTAAACGCGACGGACCCAATGGTTGCATTTACCCCAATCGATTCAAACCACCAATCAGAAGAGAAACACGATGGACCATTCTGTCGTGTTCTCACCAAAACGCAACGACTCATCCCATCGCCTTTTCAGGTAGATGGCCAGACCACCTTCTAGCTCCGAAAAACCATTCCAAACATCAACTATACTACAATTTAAATTTGTAAAATAATAAATAAACAATAGCCCACCACATAGCATGATCTACTAAACTTCAAACCATTCTAATTAAACAAGAACACAAGAGAAGTCTCCCTACCATTACGAAGAACCCGAATCTCACGAAGAACGTCACACCGCCAGCATATCCACGCTCCGGACACCCTCCTCGCATGGACCTTGTGCCGGACCAGCCACCTGGAAGCTGAAAATGCTAGAAAAGCCGCAAAACCTCCTCCCCTCTGTCGGACAGAGCCACCTCTGCTCTATCTAGCCTGAAACAGAGTATTAAATGCTCAGTCAAAATAGCAAAGTAGGCAGACGTCGCGTTTAAACCTTAAACGTGATGCACAAGACCATCGCCAATCAGAACCCACAACGTCATGCAACACAAAGGCAGTTCGGTGAATCGTGACATATGTAGCCGCCGCGTTCAAAATGCAACCACATACTCCATTGCCTTTTTCACCAGAAGACCAGCGGGCTAAATGGGCTAAAACCTAAAGCCCACAACACTCACACAACACCCAGAAGTTACAACCAAGGCTCAATGCATTGGCCATGAGCACCACACCGAAACCACTAAACACCGATCCAAGTGACCACGACGTTACAAAGGTGGACCGACAAGACCTACCATGTTCTGAGGTTCGTTTCTGCACGGTGTTTCGAAGCCAAGTGGGCCAATGGGACTGGTTGGAGCCATTGGGTCGATTCTTCTTATTGCTCAAGTGCCTGGGGGACCGGTGGGGACGACTGCCTTACTAGCTGGGCCTGAAGCCCCTGTCAGAGCCCTACCAACTACTGGAGTTTCCCCCGAAGCTCCGCTACTTCTTGGGCCAAGACTGCGACATCAACCGCAGGTATGTTGGCGGCACTCTGGTGGCGACAACATTTTCCTTGCTAGGAGGGGCTTGACCATGAGATTCTTCTTGCGAATGGCAGGATCATGTCGCCCGACTCTCATGGTTCTAGTGAGAGGATTATCTGTGAGCCATGACTGTTGTTCGTTCCTACAGACGGCGCCAAAAATGTGGAGGTATTTTCGTTGTTTGGTAATGGACAGAACAGGTTCCTCACTAAGAATAGAGAGAGGACTGTCGTCGGTGTAGACGATGACCTGCAATACTAAATGACGTCAGGAGGACCTGATCGAAGAACCGAGAGGACCCTCCGATGCCTAAGTCAGAGATGACCATAGAATATGAAGTATAGGGTGGGGTTCTTTTTGTGTGTGATCTCGTGCATGAGCGATTGTGAGGATCACTCTCCCTTACCTTTGCATGAAGGTTATCGTTCCTTATATAGGCATAGGACCTGAAGGGTCCGGACATGCCCCCCACGAATGGTGTTCGGAGGCTGCGACTGTTGAGTTCCCAAGACGGAGTTTGTCTGCTTGAGATGTCTCCTGGGGTTTCGCGCCATGGCTGCTCCAGGTTGTGGGAGGATGTGTCGTGCCATCCCATTGAATATTATTGAGAGGCCAAAGACCGCTCATCATGGTTGCCATTCGAAGGCGCCAAACAGGAGTTCGTGAACTTGCTCGGTGAGGCTACCCGGTGTTCGGTGGTGTAAGGTCTCGGGTCTTTAATGGATCCTTATTGGGTCTGTAGAGGTCCTGTGTAGTTGACGGCCAGGGCTTGCCGTTGAGTCTAAGTCAGCGTCCAGCGATGTGGACGTCTGATCTTGAACTCAACGACAAGCTATGTGGACGTTAATCTGTAGGCGGTTCAGTTGGCGGCCATAGATGTTGACGTCGACTAACCAGTCCTGTTGAAATAGGACAGCCCGAGAGCAGAGCTTCTTCTTCTCCTTTCCTCTCCTTCCTTCCACCTTAGCCTTTCTTGTTTCCTGTGGCATCTGTTGAGTGATTTGAGCTCGTGGAAAGCCCCTGGATCGTGTGGCGTTGCTAGATCGGGCGGGAATCGCAAGGTTTTGGCGTGATTCGCGCGGAGTCTTCGGGGGAATCCGGTGCGATTGGTGGCTGTTTGGGGATTGATTAAGCGTTCTGAGGTAGGGACTTAACCCCTATAACCTTCTCCAGCAAACCAGCATGTCCAATTAACTTAATTGATGTGCAAATCATGGTTTAGGGTTTGGGTTATATTATGCCGGAATTGAGGGTGGTTTGGATAATCTAGGTGTTAGATTGTCTATTTATGATATTCTGGTAGTGTAGATTGATGAGAGGAAGTGTTTCCCTCCATCAGTCAGAGTTTAGTTAAGTGTTTCTGCCCATGGGGACTGATTCGGTTCAGTTCTGGGTATGGGGGACTGAAGATATCAACGTCCACATCTGTTGACGTTGGGATCTTCAGGGATGAGTTAAACGACAAGGTCGACTGCCGTTTAGTTATTGTTGGCGGCATAGGGGTTGCCGTTTACCCTTTATTGGCGGCAATCGATCAGGCCGTTTATATCCTGTGTCCCAGCAGAATTGAGTTGTGTGATTAGAGGCGATTGACATGTGATGTCCGCCCTAATAGCACAAGTGGGCCAGGCTTAGAGTGTGACTCCGCCTGTGCGTAAGAGTAGTTGTTTGTGGCACGAGGTGTTTACTACTGTACGGCGTTTCAGACGTTGAGTGTGTTCCGTCTGTTGTACGCGCGTTGCGTTACCGTGTACCCGTTTCTGTTGTGTTACCTAGGCGTGGGTGTGACTCCGTCTAGACGACTAGTGTGTGGTTATCCTCCGCTAGTGAGCCGGGACATCGAGTGCGACTCTGTCCTGTGCGTACTCCTTTTGGTGGTTTTGAGCCGGTCTCCGTGGAGCCCCTTCTCTACCGCTAGGGTCAAGCGTAGGGGAAAAACCGGTCGTGGACCAGACGCGAGAGAGAGCGTCTGTAGTGTGCACACGTGGCTGGGGTTGAGAGCCTCTGTGGTGACGGGACGCCGAGCCACAGACCCTAGCTGAGTCCTACTTGTTGTGTGTGTGAGTGTGTGTTACTGAGCCGCGTGGTTTACAGTTTTGTGTTGTGGTGCGACGTGTACTTACTTTCAGTTTTTACTTTCCGCACTTTAGTTTAGTTGCTGGTGGGGTTACTTTTCCCTACTGGGTCTCTTTTCTTGAGACTCACTCCCTTCCCTTTCAGGTGGGTCTTCGTCGACTCCCGTTCCAGGCGAGTCTAGCCACTCCGGTGTTGGTGCTCCCTAGCTGCAGTGAGTTGTACCTTTTTGTTGTACTTCTGTACTATGTACTTTGTCTCAGACTCTGAGATTGTATATGATTTGTTCATATAGTGGAATTTTACTGCTTTGCATGGTGTGTATCTTCTTACATATAGTCTCCTCGGACTTTCACTTCCTACCCTTCCGAGCTTGTCTCGTGGGTTAGCGGGTCAGAATTCGGGTTACCGGTTGTTACTGGTAATGCGGGTTCTGGGTCGTTACAGTTTGGTATCAGAGCCTGGTCTGATGAGATATATATAAGGAAATACCCATCATGTTAACTCAGAGTCTAAAGAGTACAGTGCAGCTATGTAGCCTGGAGTTAGTTAGTGTATTTATGTGTGTATTTTTGTTCTGTGTGTAGTTCTATGGCGCCTAGGAGACGTCCTAGAGAGGGAGTAGCCGAGCAGGCGACTCGTCCGGAGGTTGGAGATGCTCCGCCACCTCAGCAGACGCAGCCTTTGCCACAGGACGCACATAGTGGTATTGTTCCGCCGCCGCCACCTCCACCTCAGGTAGCTCAGGGATTAGACATGACTCATTACAGATTCCGTGGCAGGAGTTTGTTGTTTCTTTTGAGAGAGCCTTCTGTCCTACTTACGTTCGACGGAGAGGTTGTACCAGTTCCTGGACTTGCAGCAGAGGGACTCTACTGTGGTGCAGTACAGGGCCAGATTTGTGGAGTTAGGCGTTATGCTCCGCAGATTATGGGAGATGAGGGTTTGAGGACTCAGCAGTTTGTGAGAGGCTTGAGGCCAGAGCTCAGGCAGGCGCTGATAGTTGCTCGTGTCACAGACTTGTGTGCCTATCAGACAGCGGCAGCGTTTGAGGCAGACACCTTGCGGACTCGTGCTCGGAGCGCAGAGGTTCAGACGCAGGTAGTTCCTTCCCAGCCTCGCCAGCAGCAGGGTACTGTGCAGACGACCCCGAGGACTACGACTTCTTACGCGTCCACTTCTACTGGGACGTCGGCGAAGTCGGATCTCGGAGGAAGTTTCGGCGTGATAGGAGGCAGCAGAGCAGGGGCAGCAGTCGTTGGGAGTGTTCAGCAGCCGACAGGTCAGCCTTCACAGCAGTACACGTACTTTTGCTGGGCAGTGTTACCGTGTGACCAGATGGGTCATATGGCACGAGATTGTCCTTTGCTACCCTCGTGTGCCGCAGCAGCAGACCCAGTCGCAGCCCCGAGTGCAGCAGCAGCAGTAGCAGGTACCAGCGCAGCAGCGTCAGCAGACCGGAGGTTCTGGTGGGTCGAGAGGTAGAGGTCGTGTTACCCACTTGACTCGTGCAGACGCGGAGGCAGCTCACCTGGTGGAAGGTACTGTTTCAGTTTTTGGTTATGCAGCTAGAGTTTTGTTTGATTCCGGTGCCTCTCACTCTTTTGTGTCTGAGGACTTTTTAGACTCCCTTGGAGAATTGAGTTCGGGAGAGTCTGTTGAGTTGGCAGTAGAGTTGCCGACGGGGACTTTGTCCTTACGTCCTACTGTCTCGAGGAGGTACCTGTGCAGTTGCAGGATCAGTTGTTGTCAGCCCGTCTTTTTGCCTTGCAGTTGCATGATTATGATGTGATTTTGGGTATGGACTGGTTAGAGCGGTATGGTGCAGTGATGGATTGCCAGAAGAAGAGGGTGCACTTGCGGATACCTGGAGCAGCGGCGTTCTCTTCCTCCAGGGTATCGTACCTCTTACTTCTCGCTTTTTAGTTTCTGCTTTGAGGGCAGGGAGGTTGCTTGCTTCTGGTTGTCAGGGTTTCCTAGTTTCTGCAGTGACTCTTGACCAGTTTGCCTCGGGAGTGGGGGACATTCCCGTAGTGTGTGAGTTTCCGATGTTTTTTCGGAAGAGTTGCCTGGTTTGCCACCAGAGAGAGAGATTGAGTTTACTGTAGAGTTGGTTCCTGGCACTTACCTTTTGCGCAGGCACCGTACCGTATGGCACCAGCAAGAGTTGAGGGAGTTGAAGAGGCAGCTTGAGGAGTTTGTTGGAGAAGGCTATATTCGTCCTAGCTTTTCTCCGTGGGGGTCACCTGTTTTGTTTGTCCGGAAGAAGGATGGTAGCCTGAGGTTGTGTATCGATTATAGGAAGCTAAATCAAGTGACCATCAAGAATAGGTATCCTTTGCCTAGGATTGATGATCTCTTTGATCAGCTTCAGTCTGCTCGTGTCTTCTCGAAGATTGACTTGAGGTCGGGCTACTATCAGTTGCGGATTAGAGACTCGGACATTGAAGGACTGCTTTTCGGACCAGATATGGACACTTTGAGTTTTTGGTGATGCCGTTTGGGCTCACCAATGCTCCAGCGGCCTTCATGGATCTGATGCACCCGGTGTTCCACCAGTTCTTGGACCGGTTTGTCGTAGTGTTTGTTGACGACATTCTGGTGTACTCCGCTTCGGAGGAGGAGCACGCCGAGCACCTGAGGATCGTGTTGCAGACTTTGCGAGAGCACCCAGTTGTATGCTAAACTTAGCAAGTGTGAGTTTTGGCTACAACAGGTTCACTTCTTGGGCACGTGATCTCAGGTGAGGGAGTTTCAGTAGATCCAGTGAAGGTTGAGGCAGTTTTGCAGTGGAGAGTCCCAGATCTGTGTCTGAGATTCGTAGCTTTCTGGGTTTGGCAGGTTACTACCGCAGGTTTGTTCGAGATTTTTTCTCAGATTGCTGCACCCTTGACTCGGTTGACGAGAAAGGGAGTTCCGTTTGAATGGTCGGAGCAGGTGAGCAGAGTTTCATAGAGTTGAAACGTCTGCTTACGTCGGCGCCAGTTCTTGCCTTACCTTCAGGTGAGGAGGGTTTGAGGTTTGCACATATGCTTCAGGTGTTGGTTTGGGTGCGGTCTTGATGCAGCAAGGCCGAGTGTGGCTTATGCGTCTCGCCAGCTTAAGCCCCACGAGGAGAGTTACCCGACCCACGACCTAGAGCTTGCAGCAGTGGTGTTTGCTTTGCGGATTTGGCGTCTTTACTTGTACGGAGTGAGTTTTGTAGTCCGTACCGACCACCAGAGTTTGAGATATGTGTTCTCTCAGAGGGATCTGAATATGAGGCAGCGTCGATGGATGGAATATCTGAAGACTATGATTTCAGCATTGAGTATAAGCCTGGAAAGGCGAATGTAGTTGCAGATGCCTTGAGTAGGAAAGCACAGATGAGTCATCTGATGCTTAGAGAGGGCAGTTGTGGCAGTCTGCGACAGAGGGATCTTTCAGGGTTTCGTCCATCGTTCAGTGTGTGTTGGGCAGTTTGTTAGCAGCTCCCGCAGTTGTGAGACAGGTTGCTGAGGCTCAGCAGGCAGATCCCGAGTTGTGCAGTGTGTTGCTTCTTCCAAGGTTGAGCTTTGTGAGGACGGGACTGTTAGGTTCCGAGGTAGACTCTATGTTCCTGTTGAGGAGTCTATCAGGAGATTCGTGTTGCAGGAGGCACATGGTTCCAGGTACTCTATTCATCCAGGGGCGACCAAGATGTACCACAGTTGAGACGTCAGTTTGGTGGCCTGGGATGAAGAGAGACATAGCGGCTTTTGTTGCTAGGTGTTTGGTCTGTCAGCAGGTGAAGGCCGAACATCAGCGTCCAGGAGGACTTGTGCAGCCGTTAGAGATTCCGATGTGGAAGTGGGACCATGTTACGACTGACTTTGTTTGTGTTTTGCCGAGGACAGCTGGAGGTTTTGACAGCATTTGGGTTCTTGTGGACAGATTGACGAAGACTGCCAGATTCTTTGCCTGTCACTAGTTGGGGTGTGAGTAGGTTGGTCGCGTTGTACGTAGAGCGGATTGTTCCTTTTGCATGGAGTGCCGATCTCTATTGTGTCAGACAGAGATCCTCGCTTCACTTCTGGGTTCTGGCGCAGTTTCCAGAGAGCTTTGGGGACAGAGTTGGCTTTTAGTTCCGCCTACCACCCTCAGTCAGACGGTCAGTCAGAGCGGACTATCCAGACTTTGGAGGACATGCTTAGAGCTTGTTGCCTGGAGTGGCAGGGGTCGTGGACAGCTCACTTGCCGTTGGTCGAGTTCGCATATAATAATAGTTACCACTCCAGTATCGGTTTGGCACCATATGAGGCTTTGTACGGACGACCGTGTCCACTCCTCTTGACTGGTTCGAGGTTGGCGAGCGAGTTGTCACGGGGCCGGAGTTGGTTCACAGTCAGTTGAGGTAGTTCAGCTTGTGAGACAGAGGCTTCAGTCAGCTCAGAGTCGGCAGAAGAGTTATGCAGATCAGCGCAGACGACCGCTCGAGTTTCAGGTAGGAGACCAGGTGTTTTGTTCGTGTGTCTTCTATGAAGGGTTGGTGAGGTTCGGTAAGCGTGGAAAGTTGAGTCCTCGCTTTATTGGGCCTTTCACCATTTCTGAGCGTGTCGGAGGTTTGGCGTACAGACTTGAGCTTCCGTCAGAGTTGGCAGCCGTGCACGACGTGTTTTACGTGTCGATGCTTCGGAGATATCTTGCTGACGAGTCTCACGTTCTGCAGAGTGCAGAGTGGTCTGAGGTGACTCCAGTGTTGACTATACCAGAGTTTCCGTTGCACATTGAGGATCGCCGAGTTCAGAGGTTGAGGAACAAGGCAATCCCTTTAGTTCGTGTTGCGTGGCAGCGGCACTCCGGTGGTGAGTCGACATGGGAGCGGGAGGACGAAATGCGCGAGCATTTTCCGTACCTCTTTGGTGAGTCTTCTCTCTTTCCTTGTGTTGTTTGAATTTTGAGGGCAAAATTCCTTAAGGGGGGAGAGCTGTAAGGTCTCGGGTCTTTAATGGATCCTTATTGGGTCTGTAGAGGTCCTGTGTAGTTGACGGCCAGGGCTTGCCGTTGAGTCTAAGTCAGCGTCTAGCGATGTGGACGTCTGATCTTGAACTCAACACAAGCTATGTGGACGTTAATCTGTAGGCGGTTCAGTTGGCGGCCATAGATGTTGACGTCGACTAACCAGTCCTGTTGAAATAGGACAGCCCGAGAGCAGAGCTTCTTCTTCTCCTTTCCTCTCCTTCCTTCCACCTTAGCCTTTCTTGTTTCCTGTGGCATCTGTTGAGTGATTTGAGCTCGTGGAAGCCCCTGGATCGTGTGGCGTTGCTAGATCGGGCGGGAATCGCAAGGTTTTGGCGTGATTCGCGCGGAGTCTTCGGGGAATCCGGTGCGATTGGTGGCTGTTTGGGGATTGATTAAGCGTTCTGAGGTAGGGACTTAACCCTATATAACTTCCCCAGCAAACCAGCATGTCCAATTAACTTAATTGATGTGCAAATCATGGTTTAGGGTTTGGGTTATATTATGCCGGAATTGAGGGTTTTGGATAATCTAGGTGTTAGATTGTCTATTTATGATATTCTGGTAGTGTAGATTGATGAGAGGAAGTGTTTCCCTCCATCAGTCAGAGTTTAGTTAAGTGTTTCTGCCCATGGGGACTGATTCGGTTCAGTTCTGGGTATGGGGACTGAAGATATCAACGTCCACATCTGTTGACGTTGGGATCTTCAGGGATGAGTTAAACGACAAGGTCGACTGCCGTTTAGTTATTGTTGGCGGCATAGGGTTGCCGTTTACCCTTTATTGGCGGCAATCGATCAGGCCGTTTATATCCTGTGTCCCAGCAGAATTGAGTTGTGTGATTAGAGGCGATTGACATGTGATGTCCGCCCTAATAGCACAAGTGGGCCAGGCTTAGAGTGTGACTCCGCCTGTGCGTAAGAGTAGTTGTTTGTGGCACGAGGTGTTTACTACTGTACGGCGTTTCAGACGTTGAGTGTGTTCCGTCTGTTGTACGCGCGTTTGCGTTACCGTGTACCCGTTTCTGTTGTGTTACCTAGGCGTGGGTGCGACTCCGTCTAGACGACTAGTGTGTGGTTATCCTCCGCTAGTGAGCCGGACATCGAGTGCGACTCTGTCCTGTGCGTACTCCTTTTGGTGGTTTTGAGCCGGTCTCCGTGGAGCCCCTCTCTACCGCTAGGGTCAAGCGTAGGGAAAAACCGGTCGTGGACCAGACGCGAGAGAGAGCGTCTGTATGTGCACACGTGGCTGGGGTTGAGAGCCTCTGTGGTGACGGGACGCCGAGCCACAGACCCTAGCTGAGTCCTACTTGTTGGTGTGTGAGTGTGTGTTTACGAGCCGCGTGGTTTACAGTTTTGTGTTGTGGTGCGACGTGTACTTACTTTCAGTTTTTACTTTCCGCACTTTAGTTTAGTTGTCAGTGGGTTACTTTTCCCTACTGGCTCTTTTCTTGAGACTCACTCCCTTCCCTTTCAGGTGGGTCTTCGTCGACTCCCGTTCCAGGCGAGTCTAGCCACTCCGGTGTTGGTGCTCCCTAGCTGCAGTGAGTTGTACCTTTTTGTTGTACTTCTGTACTCTGTACTTTGTCTCAGACTCTGAGATTGTATATGATTTGTTCATATAGTGAATTTTACTGCTTTGCATGGTGTGTATCTTCTTACATATAGTCTCCTCGGACTTTCACTTCCTACCCTTCCGAGCTTGTCCCGTGGGTTAGCGGGTCAGAATTCGGGTTACCGGTTGTTACTGGTAATGCGGGTTCTGGGTCGTTACAGGTGGCCTCTTGCTGTTTAGTGCGGCTAAGCTCGGGGTTGCCCGGAGGGCTCTAAGAGTGGGTCTTGCTTGGTGTCTGAGGACACTTACTGAGTAGCCGTTGCTCTGAGTCTTTGATGAGCTATGATGGGCCTATCACTAGAAGGCCAAAAATGGCCTCTACAGCATTAACCTTTAGAAATTATTTATAATCTTGATCGCAATGTGATTTGAACTTCAAACCTCATAATTTGGTGTGTATTGTCCATCAAAAAAGAAAAAAAAAATGGTAATGATTTCCTTTGGTCTTCCACAATGTTTAGGAATTTACCGGTCTCAAAGTTAAGGAAATGAAGTCAAGTCCCACGTAACCTATTCCGACCTTTTCTTCATGGATTTGCTACCACAGACTGGAGTTTTGAATTTTGTGCACATATCTAAGGTGAGATGGTGGGCACCACTTCTCACCTTGCTAACCAAGACACATCATAATATTTTGAGAAAGACGTACTACATTTGAGAAAGTGCAATAAGTACAATATACGTAAGATGACAGTCCATGTGACATCTTGTTGGGCGCTACGTTTTTTTTTTTTTTTGTGAAATCTAACTTTTCTAGTTTGGAGTCCAACCCCTCTATTTTGGAGCTCAACTTTTTTATTTGGGAGTCTAACTTTCTATTTTGAAGCCTAAAAATCATTTGACTCCAAAACAGAACACAAGTTAGACTCCAAAATAAAAAAGTTGAACTCTAAAATAGAAAAGTTGAGCTCCAACATAGATGGTTAGCTTTCAAAAAAAAAGTCTTACAAAATAATTTTGCTTCAAAATAGAAGGTAAATTAGACTCCAAATTAAAAATTAGACTCCAAAATATAAAGGCTAGATTTCAAAAAAGGAAAAAAAAATTCACGTAGCGCTCAACAAGGCGCCACATGAACTTCCATCCTACATGGATTGCACTTACTGCACTTCTAAGTGCAGTAAACTTCTCTAATATTTTTTATCATATATTAATACTTGTTGCACATCCAAATATATATACATTTCTTATATTCCGGGTTGTGATTGCCTAAGGCGTAGATGTTGAGACAGATGATAGTGATGGCACTTGAATTACATTAATTACTGCTGTTTCATGTGTTCAGAGAATCTGAACAGTTGTCCTGAATTTTAAATGCTCCGCGTGCTCGGAGATTTCGAATGAAAAAAAGATTTAACTAACGGACACAATTGTTCATTGACAATTGTAACTTCATCTTGAAAAATGGGAGTTTCAATTGAATATATATATATGACTGCATTTCTTAGTCTAACCTGGATTTATCGACCCAAGTCTACAGTTTTTCAATTGGAACCTCCAATTTCAAGCTAAAGTCACATTCTTTTCCCTTTCTGTTAGAAACTACTCTATTACATCATCTTTTATAAACTCCTCATAAACCCAAATCCCTGTGTACATGGAGTTCAACCACTAGGCCACTCCTTACATTTGTTAATGTAGAACTGACGAAATCCAAATCTCTTTTCTTTATAGCTTCTCCGGTCCCTGTTCTTTCCCATTCATCCAATATGAGAGAAACAGAAGACAGTGCTCCAGTCCCTGTTCTTTATAGTTCTAGGGAAGATGAAAGTTTTCCGTGCTAGATTCAATCCCATCTCCTGGTTTCCAGCATCAAGTTGCAAGAGTCAAGTGCAAAATAAAACTCAGCTACCAAGAATTAATAACAGAGAAGTTAGATCAGTTTGGCATCAGATTGGAAAAAAGGGGGAGGCTGCAACATGCAGCTTCTTTCTCATGTATATGTGGAATTGTGGTTACCTGGAAATGACAAAACACATGAGCCCACCCCGCACCCCCACCCACTCTTGTGATGCAGATGACCAGAGTTGACACCTGTAATGCCTTCGAATCCTGTTCACTTGTGCATGATTAATAGCGTACATGAGGAAGATAAGCTTCGTACCAGCACACCTGACGTGGCAGGGAACAAAATCTCAAAGCCAAGGGGGATTCTTTGACGATCAACTATATGCCGTAGGATCGCAACCTGGTGGGTAAGGTCATTGCCCGAGCAAGAGTGGTGGGCTTCATGTTGTCGTCCTCAAGAGCTAATATCCCAAGACGAGAAGTGTCCTCAATCAACATCTTTGCCACCAAGTAACCAGACATTGTCCAGGTCTGCAGCAGCCGTGATTGTTTTCCTACATAACAACCATCTTTTCCATCATAATACTCCGGCCAACAGTCTTTCCCAATGTGGAGCTCAGCAAGTTCTAGGGCTTTCCTAGCTATCTGAGGTCTACCAGTCTTGACACACGCCGCTGTGAGTAACCACAGAAGAACTGCACAAACACAGACAAACACAGACTACAGAAGATGAAAGAGGGAGGCATAATTTAAAACAGTGCAAGACATGCAAAAACCACAAGAATGAAGCATATGAAGCGCCCAACAACCTGATGTCCTGTTAGAACATTACAGCTACACTGTATTCAATTTATCAGCTAAAATTCCTTGTTGTGTGCTCATTATGAGCTCTAGACTGGTATGTTATCAGTCTCTCATAATTTGGCGCAGTTGAAAGTAGTTGAAAACAAGGAAGAAACGTTTATAATTCAAGTCTGAAGGTTTGCTGCCTACGTAATGATGCCTGAAAATAGGAAAGGCAAGGGAAGTACGAAAGCAGAAAATAGAGCATTGGATGGAGGTTTGAAAGCCAGTGTCAACTTGGTGGGGGAGGAACCCACAGACGGAAACAAAAGAATACTGTCATGCTGTAACTGTCTAGAAGACATGACATTCATCATCCAGAGACTATCACAATTTATCAATCCATTCAGCAAAGAAGCAAGATGATGAACCCCCACCATACCGCATCCCCCTGCATTCCAGATAAAGATGTCCACCGGAGAAGAGAGTCACCTTTAGAATTCATTCAATACTATGAGCAATTTATGCAAGTTTTAAGGACGCCACGATTATCCTTGGAACTTTGGGAGGGAGCAAGTATGACTTATGACAGTGAAGATGTTTGGCAAAATTAACCAAGATAGACTCATAGCAAAGGCAAGGAAAACTGAATTTCACCTGGCCATGAACCACCATTATGGTAGCTCCATCTAGTATTTTTAGGGTCACAACCAGTCACTATCCTCCATTCATGTGAGTCAAAGGCTGGAAAAACTACTTTCAAAGGCATTTCACCTACTATATCATGCCATCTTTCCTCAATAAGGTCCATTATAGCTGAAGACTGCTCGTGAGTTGCCAGTGATGACAAAATGGCAACGCAGTTACAACTGCAAACCATCTAAAATCCATTCTGGCTGGACTAACATTTCCAATGAAGTATCCACCTTTCTCTGGCATGAAATCAATACCCAATCGGGAATCGACCCAGGGATGACATTAAATTTGTTGACAGCAGTATGCGAATATTCCTCAGTCTTAAATCGATAGATGTCATTCAATTGTTTGAAGTCAAGCCAGAAATAACTTCGCATGTGATAAGTAAGTGCATTTAATCTTTTCTCAATTAGCTTCAAGAACTCCTTGCCATCCCCATCCCCACGAAGAGCTGATGAGCACATCTTAATGCCATGTAAAACAATGCTTGAATTTCAATTGGGTAGCCATAGATTCCCTGTAAAGAGAGATGAGGCATGAGCAGAAAAGGGAAGAATGTTTTCCAAGAAAGATTAGAAAATAGGACTACATTAGTGGTCAACGAATAAATATGATCAATAGAAAAACAGCAGAATGTAAACATTGTTTAAGAGGGAAATTTGGAAGCTTTTCTTTAGTAGGTATTTGGGAAGCTTTTCACTGAATCTATTTCATTTCTCAGTTTTATTCTATTTCAACCTTCACCTTAATTTTTAAAACCATGGAACTTCGGTTACTTGACCATTTGGCACACTTGTAGTACTTCCAAAAATTATAGAACCATGTTTGGTAAACACTATTGAATAATCGTATGAAACTCATTTAAGAAGAATTCACACTCAAATGAAAATTTCTCATGAACCTTCTGCTTCTTAAACAATTGTGCCCAATGGTAGGTTATCTACTTGTGATTTGTGAATCCTCTTATTTTAATCATATGATGTTTTTGTGCATAGAGAAGAGCTGGAGGTGCTGAGCCATCCAGAGGCCCCACTGTTATCTAATTTCTTACACCAATGCTGCTTATGGCCTTACTCATGTCTTCCTATATGCTATTGCATAGGACGAAGAAAAGAGAGAGGGATGGAGATGAAGAGAAGTATCAGTAAAGAGGGGAACCAAAAAAAAAAAGAAGAAGAAGAGCACATGGGACTTTGCATCTCACTGGCCAGAGAGCAAGGACTTGCAGGCAGAGAGAGAAATCATTGAGGAAGAAGATGCATAGGTTTGCAGATCTGGTATTGTTGGAGAAGCAGTTGCTTGGCTCAGATTCAATGAGGACAATGCTTGGAATGATGGCTGCAAGGGAGAGGCAAGATACCAAGCAAGCGTGCTGACACAGCTGGTATGCCTATTGGAAGTATTTGAGTGAAGACTGTGACCACATGCTATTGGGAGTTGGGCCCATAATGGTAGTCCACCTGCAAGTCTGATACGGTGGGACATGCCACAGGGTTCTTCAGCATTCATGTACTAATGGAGAAGATAAGAAAAAAGGGCCCTACTTTCTTTCCAGGATTACATTTTGAGAGAGAAAATGTCTAAAGAAGTATTACCAAACACCCTATAAAATAAGAAACAAGAAAGGAGGAAAAATCAACGAAGAATCTATCATGGATGACAATCAGCAGGAAATTAATTATGTTTTGGGGCCTGATGTACCCATGGGTTTAAGGCCTCAGCATCCAGTGCTCCAAAACCTCATCAACCCCACGAAGATAGCCAATGGTGAGTCATTAAGATGCAGAAGATATCATTTTGCACAAAACATAAGACAAAAGCTAGACATTGTAGACCTGGAAAGGCTGCTTACAAAATTTGATAGTCAAAGAATTCAGTAAAAAGGAAACAGTTACATGACAATGCTATCTATGCTGCCCAAACAGAACGATGTCCACAGAGCCTAGTGCAAGCTCAAACATGAACTGTTGCCCACGTGCAAAGCTGATGCAAGGAATAATTGGCTTTAAAAAATGCTAGTTAACATAAGACAACAAGAATTTTCAGACTAATTTGAAGCATCAGGGAGGCTGGATCATTTCACACCAAGTTTCAGGAGAGCACTTATTTTAGGAGGAGATCAAAACTAAGGCCACCATGGCTGGTCCCAGGCCCTAACAAAACTGACCATGTGTCCGTGGACCTGTTCAAGTTTGATGCCATCTTCAACGATTACAGGTGGGTCTTTACTTGAGTGAAGAAGATACGGGCACACCGTAAGCTAGTAGGAAGCTGCCAATCCCTGGAAGTACAAAACAGAATGATACATTTGAAAGAGACCCTCGCAGAGGTTTTAGGGGAATCCCTCTCAAATTCTCCACTGGAGCGTGTGTGTGTATGTGTTGGAAAGAAGGGGAGGGGGGGGGGAGTTGCCTGTTGCATTCTCACAATTCCCTGAGAAATGAAAAACAAGGGAACTCTTCCTCTAGAAAATGAGGACTCATGGAAAATATCTCATGATAACATAAAACTCTATTTTGTAAGAAAATCATGTGTAAAAAATCCCATGTTTGCAATGCATGGGATACTTGGGTAGGGAGACGGACAATATTTCTTCTTCCTTCTTTCTCCCTGACCACTTTGCCTTCTCCAGAAACAAGGATCTATTAAAGAAATAATTAGAACACTTTAAGGAAAAAAGGGGAATAGCCGACTCATAAAAAAAATGAAATTTGGAGATATGGTAAGGGAAAAAATCTCAAAAGGGATAGCAATGGGAGAAGAAGGGGCAAAGAGAAAGAGTGGGTCGGAAGTATTTCCTGTGGAAACATTTTCCCCAGGCAGGAGGCGGGGAAATTGTTCCCAAGAAAATAGGAATCCCAGCTTCTGAGGAGAAAGGATCCTAACTACCATTTTCATGTGTTGCAAAACGTGGAAGGACTCAAGGGCTTTTGGGAATAGAGGGCTATGCATGTATAAAGCTTTCTTTTCTTCACACCTCACTGATACTGGCCAGGGAGTGAGTGTGGCTCTCAGTTTGATATGCTACAATATGGTAGCTATGCAACCATGGGGACATTTTTCAAACTTTTGATAGTTGAGAATATGAAACTTTACACATGATTGCAGCATTGCCTTTGAAAAGAGGATAACTATTTATTTGAAATAAAGAGGGATCGAACCATTCAATTTTGTAAATAGACAAAGATGATAAAATTGAGTAAAGGGAATATTCCCCTAAAAAAGAAAGGGACAACTAAGCATGGTTCAAAAACTCGGCCGGATCGGGATCGGATCGGCCGAGTCGGCTCGGTTTTGGGCCTCCCGATCCGAGTCGGGGTAACCTAGCCGGTCCTTCCACGCGGATCGGACCGGCTCGGCTGGGCTCGGCCGGCTCGCCGAGCCCGGCCCGATCCGCGTCGGATCGGCCCGAGCCGGGCCGGTCCTGTTCAACCTTGTCATGGACTGAGTCAGGCCAATCCCAGGCTGAGTTCAGGCTGAGTCCACTGCGATTTCAGGCCTTATTTACCTGAATATCATTTGTAGTAAATGTTATTATTTGTAGTTTCATTTACTTAAGATATTACATGTAAATAAGGAAGTACCCCCCATTTGAATCCAATGAAAATATCAAAAAAATCATATCTCTTACCAGCAAAAGTCAACTCTCCCACCGAAGAAGAAATCGCGATTTCGTTGATTTTAGCGAAATGCTAACTTTCTAATCTCTCATAATTTAGCCTATCTAAAAATTTGATAATTCAAATAACCATATGGAACACTAAAAATCTAAAGTCCGGTAAAAAAAATCAAACGTGCATATGACTTCTCCAAAGGAGCCACTCTCCTACTGACAGCACTTAGTCTGCTTGAGACCTCTCAGGATTTGGTCAAACCTAAGTTATCATCATCTAAACTCATGAGATTTTTCACTTTTAATTGAAAAGAAATTAGAAAGTGACAATTCTCATGACTTTGAGTGATGATAGTTTAAGTTTGACCAAATCCTGAGAGGTCTCAAGCAGACTAAGTGTTGTCAGTAGGAGAGTGGCTCCCTTGGAGAAGTCATATGCACGTTTGATTTTTTTTACCGGACTTTGGATTTTTAGTGTTCCATATGGTTTATTTGAATTATCAAATTTTTAGATATGCTAAATTATGAGATATTAAAAAGTTAGCATTTCGCTAAAATCATCGAAATCACGATTTTCTTCTTCGGTGGGAGAGTTGACTTTTTATTAGTAAGAGATATGATTTTTTTGATATTTTTATTGGATTCAAATGGGGGATACTTCCTTATTTACATGTAATATCTTAATAAATGAAACTACAAATAATAACATTTACTTAAATGATATTTAGGTAAATAAGACCTGAAATCGCAGTGGACTCGGCCTGAACTCAGCCTGTATAATGGGCCGATCCACCCACCCTTGGCTTAGCCGGGCTCGGCCCGGCTCGGCCGAGCCGGGGTCGGGATCGCCGGGTCGGATCGGTTTTGGGCCGACCGATCCGATCCCGATCCCCGGGTTTTTGAACCTTGCAACTAAGTTCTCATGCCCTTCTTCCATTCATCTACAGTCATCAAAATGAGATGTCTATACCAAATAAATAAAAAAGATAAAACTATTGAGCAAGAATTCCCAATATCAAATCTAGGGGTTTTTGCATTATACCCCTGTTAAAAGCATTAATTGGGCCATAATCCGTATTATATTTGCATTTGCACTAGAAACCCTGTTATACAATTTTTTTTGCACTAGAAACCCTGTCGTAATGAAACTGTGGAATATGCTCGGAGCATTCCTTTACCGACAGTTTTAGTGACGACTAGACATTATTTGGGCATTTTTACCCCTGAAAATCTAATTAGACTATTTCACTGGCAGAGAGGAATTATGGTCCTTTCTAATGGGTAACATCACGCCGTGCACTTCCATTGACGATTTTTAACAGTTCTATGATGGCAGGTGAAAATTAAGACAGATTACGGCCCAATTATACTTTTAACAGGGGTATATATGCAACAAAAAACCTAAAATCTACTTATCTAAAAAAGAACCCCATTCCCTTCTTCAAGGGACAAATCTACTTATCTAAGAAAGAACCTCATTCCCTCCTTCAAGAGATAACTACTTTAAAAAGCTTCAATACAAATTTTATCAGTAGACATTTGGACTAATGAAGATACCACATTGGTGATCATGTTTAGGTATAGTGCCCAACTGGCAACTGCCCAGGTCTCTCCATTTCCGCCTTGATGGATCAGGAAAAGTGGATGAACTAGCAGTTCCCACAAGGGCTACATGGATATGATATAGTGCTTTAAAGGAATGAAAAGCTATATAAAGTATAAAACAAGTGTTGTACTCTTTCATAATGGCCCTGGATATAGCAGTATTCCAAAAGAAGGTAAATTACAAAGATTTATTTCAGTGATAGGTTTTCTTTCAGATTGCTTTTGATCTTTCTTTTTATTGAATGGAAAAACGGAAATCACAAATGCAATCATCATCACAAGATCCTAAATTTCTAACCCATCAATTTTGGGAATGGTAAGCCCAATGGAGAATTGAAGGTTATAGCAAAGCTTTGCAGCCAGCTACGGAGCTACCTGCCTTGTGTTAGTGCTCTAGAGAGGACTATGTTGGGTTGAATGCAAATTCATATCATTTCCCTCCTATTTTGATGATGACAAGAAGTGTTCTTAAAGCAATTTAATTGAAACATGTCAAAACATCATACCTGAGGTTCATATTCAAAAGTATTTTTCAAATCACATTTATCATTTATAGTCATGATAAATCATTTAACTAATGATATATGTGTTCATTTTTCAGGTACAAACATTTTTATGCAGAAGATGTGTCGACACACTCATTAATGGTGTCGACACAACAACACAGATTTAAAGACAAAATGCATAAGAATGTTGAGACTGTGTCGACACATGTCAATAGTGTGTCGACACGAGTGGCAGTTTTTCAGAAATCAAACCTACCCAGGTCGACACACTCATAGAGCAGGTCGACACTAGACCCAGTTCCCAGAACAGCCAGTTTGAGGAATCAGGAAAGCAGGTCGACACACTCCAGAGCAGGTCGACACGGGACCTTCCTCCCAGAACAGCCAGTTTGAGGAATCAGGAAAGCAGGTCGACACACTCCAGAGCAGGTCGACACGGGACCTTCCTCCCAGAACAGCCTTCTGCATATTCTGGACAGTGTGTCGACACTACCACTAGGGCAGGTCGACACACTACGGAAACTTTTCATCCTAAAAGTTGATGGCTGCCAGGTGTCCTCCTAGGGCGATCAGAATCTGTCTAGGAAAGCGTGCCCTTGTACCCCAAAAGGGTATCTTTGGAATCCTAAGGGTATAAAAGGTTCTTTTTGGCCTGCCTTCACAAGAGACGAAGGACCAAACTCTCAAAAAGCCTCCAAGAAGTCCCTGGCGGCCAGAAGAGCTCGTGTCTCCTTCCTCTGCACTCCAATTGCTTCTAGAAGACCAATTCCCACCAATTCAAGGTGTGGGAATTGGAATTTGAGCCCTGAAGATTCCTCTGAAGCATTCCAAGGAGGCAGATCCTGTAGAAGACTTCATTGGTGAAGAATTCGAGGAAGATCCAACTTCTCAAATTGCAGAGCATCGTTTTGGACTTCAAGCTTCACATGCTTCTTCCCAATTCAAGCCTCTACAAGGGAGTACACTGAAGAACGAAAACTTTCAATTCAACTTAATTTCTCTTCTGTTCTTCTGAGATATCTTTTGGGATTATGCAAGTACTTCTGCATAACTCTCTTTAGAGTTCTCAAACTTTGACTAGATCTATTGCTAGAGGATCTTAGTCTTAAGTTGGTGTCTAGCAGTCTTAGTGTGAGCATTGTGCTCAGGGTGTTGTGAGCCGTCGAGCTTAGTTTGAGTTTTCAAGCTCAAGGTTGGTTTGAGCAGTCTTGCTCTGTGTTTCTAGAGTAGTCTTTCTCTAGAGGTTGTGTGAGTTGTATGCTCTGAAGTATTGGAGTTGTCATACTCCTTTAGGTGTGTAGCCCAGTTGTGTTAGTGAAGCCTCACGGGTTGTGAGGGGTGGATGTAGGAATCACATGGGTGATTTCCGAACCACCTAAAAATCCTTGTGCATTTGTCTTCTGTGGTTTGATTGATTCATTCGCTAGATGCTTGCATAGGATCCGTATTTAATTCACTCAATCAACTTGCTTCACATCTAAGTTTTTCAACTCACTCAAATCTAATCAGATCTGTAGTTTTTCACTGATAACATTGCCTCTGATTCTAAATATTTTTCAAATTGCTTAAGCTTCCGCAAAAGTGGCTAAGTTCTATTCATCCCCCCCCTTCTAGATCTTTTCCACACATTTACTTCGATCCTTCAATTGGTATCAAAGCGGGTTTACATCGATCTGATTTGAACTGAGCAGTTTTTGTTTCTGAGTATTGAGTGTTTGTGTGTTTGCTTATTTGTTTGTTTACTTGTTTAACTACTTCTCTGTGCATTTACTTAAGTGTCATGGACTCAAAGGGTTTCATAGCTGAGGGCCATTCCATAAATAGGCCACCATTCTTTAATGGTTTGGACTATTCTTATTGGAAAAACAGAATGCAAGTATTTCTGAGGGACAAGAACTATGAGATCTGGAAAGTAGTTGAGGTGGGTCCCTATGAGAACCAGGGAGAAGAAGATACCTGGACAAGGGAACAGATAAGGAAAGCTACACTGAATTATAGTGCCATGAACATGATTCAGTGTGTTGTCCATCCCAAAGAGTATTCGAGAATCTCTATGTGCAAATCTGCCAAAGAGATGTGGGATAAACTCGAATTACTCTATGAGGGAACATCTCAGGTCAAAGAGACCAAGGCAAACATTTTAGTTTCAGAATATGAACTCTTTATGATGAAATCTAATGAATCTATTTCTGAAATGTTTGTCAGATTCATGGTGATAGTCAATGGACTCAAGGCTTTGGGTAAGGAGTATACTGATGCAGACTTGGTAAGAAAGATTTTGCGTTCACTTTCTTCACTTTGGCATACCAAGGCCACTGTTATTGAAGATTCAAAAGATTTGTCCAAAATCTCTTTGGATGAATTGATTGGATCTTTAATGACATATGAAATAAACTTAAAAAGAAATGAATAACACATCATTAAGATCAAGCCTATAGCACTCAAAGCTTCTTCAAGCAACAAAGATAAAAATCAGGATAAAACAAGTTCTGAAGAATCTGAGTCGAATGAGGATGAGATTGCCCTCATGACCAGACAATTCAAGAAATTTTTGAAATATAGGAAAGGGAAAATGACTGGGAAAAAGAAATTTCCCTCAGGTAAGAAGAATATTTCCTCTTCCAATTTCAATAAGAATCATAAACCTGATGAGAATGTTATCTGTTACAGGTGCAACAAGCCAGGACACATGAAGGGAGAGTGTCCTGAGAACAAAAAGGAAAAGCACAAGAGATTCCAGAAATATAAGAAGCCAAAGGCCATGGTGGCCACTTGGTTTGACGAAGACACAAGTGAGGAAGAAGAAGAGAAGAAGTTCTCAAGCTCAGAGAGTGAGGAAATTTGCTTCATGGCCAACAGTACAGATGGAAAGGTAAATACTTCCTTTGAAGATTATAGTGTTGAAGATTGGCAGGATGTGTATGCAGAATTAGTTGAAAGATATTCTGAAATGAGAAAAGAAAACAAACACATCAAAAAGAAAATTGAAAATCTCTACCATAATCAATCTTCAAATAATAGAATCTGTGAACTGGAATCTGAAGTAACAGACCTGCTTGAAGAAAAAGAGAATCTCCTAAATCAAATTGATGAACTGAAACTTGCCTCTCAAAAGGCCTCCCAAGAATT
The DNA here is from genome assembly GCA_014218235.1 of Colocasia esculenta. NCBI lineage: Eukaryota > Viridiplantae > Streptophyta > Magnoliopsida > Alismatales > Araceae > Colocasia > Colocasia esculenta. Next base: position 57,746,844 of record CM024757.1, on the reverse strand, counting down.
CAGAAACTTAAATGAAAAGCTGGAATTGAAAAACAAGAAAACAACAGAAAATTGAAGAAATTGAAGTTCTTAGAAACCAGCTAAAGGAAAGGGAGGAGGTTATCCAAACCAAGGTTCAAAAACCCGGGGATCGGGATCGGATCGGTCGGCCCAAAACCGATCCGACCCGGCGATCCCGACCCCGGCTCGGCCGAGCCGGGCCGAGCCCGACTGAGCCAAGGGTGGGTGGATCGGCCCATTATACAGGTGTATATCTTATACAGGCTGAGTTCAGGCCGAGTCCACTGCGATTTCAGGTCTTATTTACCTGAATATCATTTAAGTAAATGTTATTATTTGTAGTTTCATTTACTTAAGATATTACATGTAAATAAGGAAGTACCCCCCATTTGAATCTAATAAAAATATCAAAAAATCATATCTCTTACCAATAAAAAGTCAACTCTCCCACCGAAGAAGAAAATCGTGATTTCGATGATTTTAGCGAAATGCTAACTTTTTAATCTCTCATATTTAGCATATCTAAAATTTGATAATTCAAATAAACCATATGGAACACTAAAAATTCAAAGTCCGGTAAAAAAAATCAACGTGCATATGACTTCTCCAAGGGAGCCACTCTCCTACTGACAACACTTAGTCTGCTTGAGACCTCTCAGGATTTGGTCAAACTTAAACTATCATCACTCAAAGTCATGAGAATTGTCACTTTCTAATTCTTTTCAATTAAAAAGTGAAAAATCTCATGAGTTTAGATGATGATAGCTTAGGTTTGACCAAATCCTGAGAGGTCTCAAACAGACTAAGTGCTGTCAGTAGGAGAGTGGCTCCCTTGGAGAAGTCATATGCACGTTTGATTTTTTTTACCGGACTTTAGATTTTTAGTGTTCTATATGGTTTATTTGAATTATCAAATTTTTAGATAGGTTAAATTATGAGAGATTAGAAAGTTAGCATTTCGCTAAAATCAACGAAATCGCGATTTTCTTCTTCGGTGGGAGAGTTGACTTTTTATTGGTAAGAGATATGATTTTTTTGATATTTTTATTGGATTCAAATGGGGGGTACTTCCTTATTTACATGTAATATCTTAAGTAAATGTAACATTTACTTAAATGATATCCAGGTAAATAAGGCCTGAAATCGCAGTAGACTCAGCCTGAACTCAGCCTGGGATTGGCCTGACTCAGTCCATGACAAGGTTGAACAGGATCGGCCCGGCTCGGGCCGATCCGAGGCGGATCGGGCAGGGCTCGGCGAGCCGGCCGAGCCCAGCCGAGCCGGTCCGATCCGCGTGCAAGGACCGGCTAGGTTACCCCGGCTCGGATCGGAGGCCCAAAACCGAGCCAACTCGGCCGATCCGATCCCGATCCGGCCGAGTTTTTGAACCATGATCCAAACCTTCACAAAAGGCCAAGATAACCTAGAGACATTGCTAGGATCTAACATGACAACCACATCTCATGGATTAGGATTCAACAAAAAGAAACCAACAAAAGATAAATCTGATGAGAAAAGAGAAAAGCACCATTGATTAAATTTGTTAAGGGTCCTAATCTGGAAAACACTGAAATCCAACAAACAACAAACAAAACCCCAAACAAAACTCAAAACAAATCAAAAACCCAAAAACAAAAGAAGACTGTCAGGTCGACACAGTCCCCTGACAGGTCGACCTGTTCAACACCAAAAACCATAAACAACTCAACCAAAAATTCAAATAAAAATCTGAAAAATAAGAAAAAGGGAAAAGAAATAATCCATGAAAAACCTTGGACCTCCAAGACAACTCTTCAAGAAAATTGGATTAATTCTTGGAACCAATGGTATGAAAATCCTTGTTGGTATTATCCTCAATACTCTTATCCAAATTTCTGGACGTACCAACATAATTCATGGATTCCTTCTCCTCCTCTGAAATCAAATTTCCAAATGAAAAACTCCCCTCCTACCAAAAACAAAGATCTTAGTGCTTTCACTCCCAAGAGAAAGAACAAACAGAAAAAGGCTGAAAACACCAAAGTAACAAAACAAAAATCTAAAACAAATCAAATTTGGGTGAGAAAGGATTTGATGTCTTTGCTAAATCATACTGATGGTCCCAACTCTGTTTGGGTACCAAAATCTTCTCTCCATTGATCTTTGTGCAGGAAGGTCGTGCACCCAACACCAATGTTTGGTTTCTTGATAGTGGGTATTCACGACACATGACTGGAGATAGAGCCAAATTTTCCTGTCTAATTGAAAAGGAGGGAGGGTCAGTCACCTTTGGAGGTAAAAATAAAGGAAAGATCATTAGATCTGGTAAGGTTGGTCAAACTTCTTCAAATTCAGTAGATAATGTTTTGTTAGTTGATGGACTTGATTATAATTTGCTCAGTTGGTCAAACTTCTTCAAATTCAGTAGATAATGTTTTGTTAGTTGATGGACTTGATTATAATTTGCTCTAGCCAACTGTGACAAAGGTCACAAAGTTGTGTTTGAATTTGATTTTTGCAAGATAATAGATTCATCAACTGATAAAATCAAATTCTTTGGAAAAAGAGAAAACAATGTCTACATGATCAACCTTAATAAAAATTTTCTGAAAATCTTTGTTTTGTTGCAAATAAAGATGAAATTGCATGGACTTGGCACAAAAAACTTGGCCATGCAAGTTTCAGAACAATGGATAAGTTATTAAGATTGAATTTGGTTAAAGGTCTTCCTGAATCTTTTCTAGTGTTGAAGGTCAAATTTGTGGGATCTGTGCTAAAGGAAAACAAACTAGGAAATCCTTTAAAGTCTTCAATGATATACTCACATCTAAGTCACTAGAACTTCTTCACATGGACCTCTTTGGGCCAACAAGAGTTCTAAGCCTAAGTGGCAAAAGATATGGGTTTGTAATCATTGATGACTTTACTAGATTTACCTGGGTTATCTTTCTATCCCACAAAAGTGATGCATGCCTTGAATTCAGGAACTTTTGTACCATTGTCTTAACCACTTATCCATATAAAATCAAAAATATCTTAACTGATCATGGGGGTGAATTTGAAAACACATCCTTTTCTGATTTTTGTGCTGAATTTCAGATATTCCACAAGTTTTCTTCACCAAGAACTCCAGAACAAAATGGAGTTGTGGAAAGAAAGAACAAAACTCTTGTGGAAATGGCTAGAACCATGCTTCTTGAGAGTAACTTGCCCAAATCCTTCTGGGCTGAAGCTGTGAACACAGCAAACCACATACTCAATAGAGCATTGGTCAGACAAAAATCAAGAAAACCCCCTATGAATTATTGAAAAACAAAAGCCAACTGTTTCCTATTTTAAAATCTTTGGGTGCAAATGCTATGTACACAATAATAACAAAGAAAACCTTGACAAGTTTGATGCTAAGAGTCAAGAAGCTATCTTCCTTGGCTATTCTGAAGTGTCAAGGGCTTTCAAAGTGTACATATTAAAAACCAAAACTGTTGAAGAATCTCCACATGTTATTTTTGATGAAAATTCCTTTTCCACTAATGATTCTAAATCTTGCAGGGAAAAACAAGACAATGAAGAGGATGACCTCATTGTGGATTCTTCACCAACCGTTGAGGAGATTAACAACATTGAAGAAAACCTGAACAACAACTCACCATCTCCAAATGGTTCAGGTAATATTGATTCAGAAGTGGGGACTTCTCAACAGGTAATTTCTGAACCTCGATTTCTAAGAGATCACCCATTAGACAGTGTAGTTGGCAATCTAAATGATAGAGTTAGGACCAGATCATCCTTTTTGCAAAACATTGAAGAAGACTCACTAGCTCTAATTTCCCAAATTGAACCCAAGTCAATTGATGAAGCCTTATCCAGTTCTGATTGGATTAATGCTATGCATGATGAACTTCATCAATTTGAAAGAAATCAAGTGTGGGAATTAGTGCCTAGACCTAGTGACCAAACAGTGATTGGCACTAGATGGGTTTTCAGAAATAAATTGAATGAAGCTGGTCAAGTAATAAGAAACAAAGCTAGGCTAGTTGCAAAGGGGTATAACCAAGAATTTGGAATTGACTTTGAAGAATCTTATGCCCCTGTAGCTAGACTAGAAGCTGTGAGAATTTTCCTTGCTTTTGCATCCTCCATGAAATTCAAAGTCTTTCAAATGGATGTTAAAAGTGCATTTCTAAATGGATATATAAAGGAAAATGTGTTTGTTGAACAACCTCCTGGATTTGATAATGAAAAATATCCTAACCATGTTTTCAAGCTTAATAAGGCACTCTATGGTCTTAAACAAGCTCCAAGAGCTTGGTATGATCGTTTGAGTTCCTTTTTACTTGAAAAAGGATATTCTAGAGGTAATGTTGATCAAACATTGTTCACAAAAACAGTAAAAAATCAAATAATTGTGGTCCAAATTTATGTTGATGACATAATTTTTGGCTCCACCAATAAAGGCCTTTGCACTGAATTTTCAAATCAAATGAAGAATGAATTTGAAATGAGCTTAATGGGAGATTTAACATTCTTTTTGGGATTGCAGGTTAACCAAACGAATGAAGGAATCTTCATCAGTCAAACCAAATATGTCAAGGAGCTACTGAAAGGTTTGACTATCAAAACCTTAAACATTCAAACACACCCATTGCAATAAATGCTAAGCTAGAAGAAGACCCATCTGGTAAGTCAGTAGATCCAAAGACCTACAGAGGTATGATTGGCTCTCTGCTCTACCTTACTACTTCTAGACCTGACATTCAGTTTTGTGTGTGCTTATGTGCTAGATTCCAATCTAATCCTAAAGAAAGTCATATGCTTGCTGTGAAAAGAATTTTTAAATATCTTGTTGGAACATGTGACTTAGGAATTTGGTATCCTGCTGGTTGCAAGTTAGAATTGTTTGCCTACTGTGATGCTGATTATGCTGGGTGTAAGTTAGATAGAAAAAGCACAAGTGGCTTGTGTGTATTTCTAGGTGGGTGCCTTATTTCTTGGGCTTCTAAGAAGCAACATTCAGTTGCTCTGTCAACTGCAGAAGCTGAATATGTTGCAGCAGGTAGATGTGGAACTCAGATTCTCTGGGTGAAACATCAACTTCTTGATTACAACCAAGATTTAGGGTGTGTACCCATCCTATGTGATAACCCTAGTGCCATAAATTTGTCTAAGAACCCATTCAGCACTCCAGAACAAAACACATTGAAATTAGGCATCATTTCTTGAGAGATGAGGTTGCAAAGAAATCTTTTGAACTCCATTTTATTGAAACTGAAAAACAAATTGCAGACATATTCACTAAACCCCTTCCTGAAAACAGATTCTCATCACTAAGGAGAGAACTTGGTCTTTGTAAATGTCCATCTTTTTGATCTCTCTTAAGGTTTGGGTTAAGTGCTATGCATTGTCTAAGGGGGAGTTCTTTGCATTTCATAACTCTTTGCTTCCTCAAGCTACATTGCTCATGTCACTCTCATTTTCAATTTCATTTCCCTTTTTACAATAAATTCTTCACTTCTGATTGTGTTGAAACTTCTTGGTATATCAAATAGTGACTTGGAGAAGGACAGGTTATGCTTGTCTGGACACTTTCACTATGCGTGAGAACATATCTCCGCCAAGTACTAAGAAGTCAATATGCAATAATTGAGGGGGAGCTTTTATTGTTCAAAGGAAAAATTCTTTTCTGATTTCAAAACTTGCACAGTTTTAACTTCCACTTCTTTTTGCTAATGAATTCTTCAACTCTTATTGTATTAAATCTCTTGGTATATCAAATGGTGACTTGGAGAAGGACAAGTTATGCTTGTCTGGACACTTTCACTATGCGAGAGTATGTGTCTCCGCCAAGTACCAAGAAATGGATATACAGTTGTTGAGGGGAAGTCTTTGTTGTCCAAGAAGAAAATCTCTTTCTGATTTCAAAATTGCATATCTTTATTTTGATGAAAAATGGTTGAAATCATCATCTCAGGGGGAGCTAGAAAATTCACAAGTCATCTTTTTGCAAATTTCAAAACCCTTCTTGCATTTCATCAATTCCTTGCATGATGTCCTCATTCTAAAGTCTAGAGTCACAAAATGAACCTTGAGTGATATATTATATTTTTTTTCCACCTTACAACTATGTCTCTCAATCCACAGAAATTCAGATCTCTTCCTAAACTAAATGAAATTTGTGTCTTGAACTTAAAACATTTCCTTGTTTGCAACTGATGACTGGATGCATTTGAATTCTATCTCACAAACTCTCCAAAATCTTGTGAAATCCAACAGAGCAATGGCATTTGTGCTGAGAAACTGCACACCTTCACAATGAATGAAGTGCCATGTATGTCATGAGGCATTATTGCTAACTCTGTTCAAAGGGGATCCAAATTGAAAAATAACTCAAAATTTAAGCAATTATGTGCTATGCTTTTTGATGATGACTGAGTAACTGGAAATATTGGCGTCTACAAAACGTATATTTTCATGTCAAAAGGTCATCATTTACCCCTTTGAGACTTGACAATGACTAAATCTTAAGTATCCAGGGACTATGGTGTGTAAAAAGCACTAGTACTTGAGTGAAAGAGATTTATATCATTTGATAGTTTGTTAAAAGAACAAAAATATGAAAATTATTGGAGATTTGTTTAGAAAGAATCATCTTCCTCCTTCATCAAGTTGTTCCTTAAGTTTGTGTTTTACTTTCAACACAATTGTATTTAGTCTAGATGATATCTATAATTCTTGAAAATTGAGAAACATGGTAGTTTTTGGTTGATTGTTAGATACATTATATCCCTCAATTTATCATTTTGTTGATTCAAGTCTTGGAATGCTAATATCCTGTTGGAAATTGTGTGAAACACTTGAACTGTAATGAATTTTTGCAAAATACAACAAATGAATTTTTAGGCCTCTTAAAAATCCTTGAAATGATAATTCCTCTCATTCTTTATCATTTTAAAGATGTCCCCAAATTTCTCAAAAATTTCCTCTCAAAAATTCAAATTTCTTTCAAGGCTGTGTCGACACAATCCTCTCTCGTGTCGACACACAACCCCAGTCAGGTCGACACACTCTTCCTCATGTGTCGACACTGCCTTCTTGCCAGACACTTTTCAAACCCTTCGGGTTCACCTTAAACCCTTCTTGTTCCTGCGGGGCAGTGTACCACTGCATCTCTTTTTGGGGCATCAGGTCGACCCGACGGCCCCATTTCCAGTCCTTTCCGGCAAGAATTCCTCCAAATTCTCTCTACATCGCATCAATCCTTCATCACCTCTCCATTCTTCCATTTCCTCTCCTAATTCCACTCCTCTTGCACCATGGTCCGCAAGCTAGGTCCCCGCCGTGGCGCAAGATCAGCGGCCTCTTCAAGGCCAGTTCCGGCACAGGTTCCGTTGAACAGATGGAAAGAAGAACAAAAAGGAGAAACGATCCTGCCTCTTCCTCTGCACCTCTGAGGGCTTCCAAGCGTGGCAGGACCTCCACTTCACACAGAGGTGGTAATATTTCAAACCCTAGACCAGACATTTCGGGAGATTCCTCTGACCATCCTGAGGAATCATCTTCCTCCTCTTCTTCTGAGTCTCAACCAGATATCCCCTCAGAATCCGTAAGTGCACCAAATTGATTTTGAAGCCAAGGATACTAGACCTTTCAGACATCCAACTAGCAGACTCCCTTCCTGAGATTCAAACCTACTTTTCCTTTCAATCCTGGATACCTTTCATTTCTGAATTTCAAGTCTGCTATCCAAGATTGGTTAGAGAGTTCTACAAGAACCTCACATGCACAGACGAAGGGTATGAATCAAAAGTCAAGGGAATAGCCATAGACATGCCCACTGCAGTAGCTGCCTCCATTTTCAAAGTACCAGATGAAGGGGCAGACTACCATGAGTTTGAGTTCAATTTACATGAAGCCTACTCCATTTTGACAGGTCTTCCTGCAGATGAATCTGATCCCAAGCAGACCTATGTAACCAGGTTCAATGCAAACACCTTTCCACCTGTGTTAAGGGTCATCCACCACATTTTGACCACCATAATTACCCCTCAAGGTGGTGGAAGAGATAGATTGACAGACATTCAGCGATTCATCCTATATTGCATGGTGAAAGACATCAAGGTCAACCTCCATGTGATTCTCTATCAAATCATAGCTGAAACAACAAGGACAGACCTGAAGAGATCACTTCCTTATGGAGCACATCTGACCTCAGTGTTCAAGCACTTTGGTGTGCCATTGGAAAATGAAAAATCTCAATCCATTCCCAAGTCAAACATCTACACTTTTAAGAATATCCAGAAGTTTATGGGATTTAGATTGGAGGGAAATCAGATTAGAAGAGGACCAATTGTGGTTGAGGCCCCTCAAGCTCAGGAGGACCAGCCTCAGGTTCAAGGGGATCAGCCCCAAGCACAAGAGGACCAGCCTCCAGCTCAAGGAGACCAAAATCAGGAGGATCAGCCTCCACCTCATGAGGGCCAGCCTCAAGTTCAAGAGGAACAAGTTCAACTGCCAGAGGATCAGCCTCTAATGGATGAGGACCAGCCTCATATCACTCCTGAAGGTGGCATTCAGCTTGAAACCCCTATTCCACCTCAAGATGATCCTTCCTCTTCCTTGCCACATACCTTTGAACCTCCACATTTCTCCTCTACATTCCAATCTTCCACTTCTTCTGGTAGGTCCTCAATTCCACCAGAATTGTTCTCTTTCCTCAATGCTAAATTTGATACATTGAACTCCTCTATTCAATCAATGTCAGATCAATTTGAATTGAGAGTTCAAAGACTAGAGAACACAGTGTCAGCCAAATTTATTGAGCAGAAGGCAGCTTCAGATTATGCAGCTCAGAGATTTAACAGACTCATAGGCACTCTGGGAGATTCCTATATTGAGCTGAAAGAGCACCAACAAAAGCTAGAAGTTGTACTTCAGGGAATTTTGGCAAATTCCCAATCAGATGTCTTCAACACTACAGAGACTCTTTCTCAACTTGCTCATCTAGCTGATGATTTGGAAAGCATGAAAAACTTCAATGAAAACATTGGTAAAGAGATCTCAACCTTGCACAAGGAAGTAAAGATTATTTCAAGGCCTGGTTGGTCAGATGGATCTTCATCAAGTTCTCAACCTGTTTCAGATGAATTGAAAAGAACTCAAAGCACCTTGATAGAGCATTCTGATAGAATGGAGCATTATCTTCACACTAGGCTGACAACTATCCATGAAAACATTAAGTCAAGCATGAAGTCAATGGACAAAAGATTGTCAGACATTGAGATTCTTCTAGCTCCAATTCCTCCTCCTCCTCCATCTTCTACCTAATGTACATTTTTTTGATAATGTCAAAGGGGGAGAAGAATGAATGAATTGAATGTAATATTTTGATGTAATGATCTTTTGAATGAAATGAAATGGTTGTCTTTTGAATGAAATGAAATGGTTGTTTGGCTTCAATGCAAATTTTTTTGTCTTTGTGTTTGAATACTTGTTAAATTGTTTGACATGTGTGCACAAAACTTCTAATTTCAAGTAACATTGTATCTCACCAACACATCATCAATTGTTACTGAACAATATCAAAAGGTCATTGACAAGTATAAACAAAAAGGAAAACAAAATTTAAACAATAAAAAATTGCTTAAAATCACACTTCATCAAAACCACATTGAAATATGGATTTAATGTTGCCATCATCAAAAAGGGGGAGATTGTTGGGTTGAATGCAAATTCATATCATTTCCCTCCTATTTTGATGATGACAAGAAGTGTTCTTAAAGCAATTTAATTGAAACATGTCAAAAACATCATACCTAGGTTCATATTCAAAAAGTATTTTTCAAATCACATTTATCATTTATAGTCATGATAAATCATTTAACTAATGATATATGTGTTATTTTTCAGGTACAAACATTTTTATGCAGAAGATGTGTCGACACACTCATCAATGGTGTCGACACAACAACACAGATTTAAAGACAAAATGCATAAGAATGTTGAGACTGTGTCGACACATGTCAATAGTGTGTCGACACGAGTGGCAGTTTTTCAGAAATCAAGCCTACCCAGGTCGACACACTCATAGAGCAGGTCGACACTAGACCCAGTTCCCAGAACAGCCAGTTTGAGGAATCAGGAAAGCAGGTCGACACACTCCAGAGCAGGTCGACACGGGACCTTCCTCCCAGAACAGCCAGTTTGAGGAATCAGGAAAGCAGGTCGACACACTCCAGAGCAGGTCGACACGGGACCTTCCTCCCAGAACAGCCTTCTACATATTCTGGACAGTGTGTCGACACTACCACCAGGGCAGGTCGACACACTACGGAAACTTTTCATCCTAAAAGTTGATGGCTGCCACGTGTCCTAGAGCGATCAGAATCTGTCTAGGAAAGCGTGCCCTTGTACCCCAAAAGGGTATCTTTGGAATCCTAAGGGTATAAAAGGTTCTTTTTGGCCTGCCTTCACAAGAGACGAAGGACCAAACTCTCAAAAAGCCTCCAAGAAGTCCCTGGCGGCCAGAAGAGCTCGTGTCTCCTTCCTCTGCACTCCAATTGCTTCTAGAAGACCAATTCCCACCAATTCAAGGTGTGGGAATTGGAATTTGAGCCCTGAAGATTCCTCTGAAGCATTCCAAGGAGGCAGATCCTGTAGAAGACTTCATTGGTGAAGAATTCGAGGAAGATCCAACTTCTCAAATTGCAGAGCATCGTTTTGGACTTCAAGCTTCACATGCTTCTTCCCAATTCAAGCCTCTACAAGGGAGTACACTGAAGAACGAAAACTTTCAATTCAACTTAATTTCTCTTCTGTTCTTCTGAGATATCTTTTGGGATTATGCAAGTACTTCTGCATAACTCTCTTTAGAGTTCTCAAACTTTGACTAGATCTATTGCTAGAGGATCTTAGTCTTACGTTGGTGTCTAGCAGTCTTAGTGTGAGCATTGTGCTCAGGGTGTTGTGAGCCGTCGAGCTCAGTTTGAGTTGTCAAGCTCAAGGTTGGTTTGAGCAGTCTTGCTCTGTGTTTCTAGAGTAGTCTTTCTCTAGAGGTTGTGTGAGTTGTATGCTCTGAAGTATTGGAGTTGTCATACTCCTTTGGGTGTGTAGCCCAGTTGTGTTAGTGAAGCCTCACGGGTTGTGAGGGGTGGATGTAGGAATCACATGGGTGATTTCCGAACCACCTAAAAATCCTTGTGCATTTGTCTTCTGTGGTTTGATTGATTCATTCGCTAGATGCTTGCATAGGATCCGTATTTAATTCACTCAATCAACTTGCTTCACATCTAAGTTTTTCAACTCACTCAAATCTAATCAAATCTGTAGTTTTTCACTGATAACATTGCCTCTGATTCTAAATATTTTTCAAATTGCTTAAGCTTCCGCAAAAGTGGCTAAGATCTATTCATCCCCCCCTTCTAGATCTTTTCCACACATTTACTTCGATCCTTCAGACTACAAATTAAAAAAACAAAGAAGCAAGTAATAGTCACAATTTCAGTGAGCAGAATTTGTCATCAAAGAAGAATGAAGATTGCAATTGTTGAGGATCTTGTGATCAAGTGCAGATACGTAAATAAAGAGAGGTTTCCACTACAAGAAAATTCAGGCCCATCAGATATTGGTGTTTGCATGAAGGATGTCATCATAAGCAACTTAAACTAGTAAAATTCATACGAAAATAAAATGCCATACATCTAGAATCTCACCATTCTGCGATCAATCATGCAGCAACCATCTGCACACAGAAGCGTGGGAAACGTGTCAAAACCCTCTGAAAGACACAATGATAGTATCAATTTCATTCCTGTCTGGCATTCAAGCATCTGTGATAGAGAATAATCCCCAGTTGCCTTCGTATAAGCACGGAGTAAGATGATCCACCAAAAACCTGAATCCACTGGAGCGACCCTACCAATGGCAGATCCACCAAAATCTGCAATTAACGTCTCAGAACCTCTTAGAGGGTTGTGGAGCACCTTAAAACTTGCTGGCATAACACCTTGACCAAGAGTAAAGCAATCCACATGCTTTTCTGATGCCTGAAGTTGGAGGGTTCTCAAAAGAAAGTTTTTCACTATCTCAGGTTCATCATTCATCAAGAATGCCAAAGCACTGGGAACAAAGTCCCTGACAAAGACCTACATGCCAAACATCCATTACCCACAATTGATGAAAGATGACTCCATACTTTAGTTATGTTAAACACACAATGGTTCTTTTTGCATATGAATTCAAAGCCTATAACTTCTCTTTGTTAAAGATTTTGGTTGAGAACATCTTCACATAGAATCTAAACATGATGGAAAATACAAGATGATTTAGTAACAAAAAGCTCATAGATAGGAATAGAGTAAAATAGAGCATCAGACTACCTTTAGTAACATAAAAGACAGACCCAACAGTGAAACATGGATGAGAAATACACACCAATATGCCATTTGGGTGGATAATAATGACAAGTGCAGCAACTGCTCCACTCTTGATATGGACGTTTTTTTTTTCATTGAAGTCATTGACAAGAATTTATTTAATGCACGAGAAATGCTTTGTGCACGCTCGCACGGTCAAAAACGCCACGCTGGAATGACCGGATCGCTGGTCATTCGTCCACGTTGCAACCTGCCCACGTCAGACGCCCATACACCTCGCCGCCTGCTACACGGCTTTCCGAGGCGTTTCATCATGAAACCGCCACGGTCACGAAACCGCGATTGTGTGAGATATTTTTTTAAACCCAATTTTGCCCTTCCCGCCTTTTGTGCCAAAATAATCTGAGAGAAGAGCCTCCTCCATTGCAACATCCCACGAAAATTGCAACCATCCTCTCTGCAATTCCCATTTTCTTGCTCGTGCTGTCTTCCTCATCCATCTCTCTGTAATTCTCGTTTTCTTGCTCGTGTTGTCTTCCTCATCCATGGCGCCTAAGAAGAGTCTGCTTATGTGGTTCTGTCGCCGCATTGCTAAGGAGGTAGAAGAGACCGTGGAGCAACTGACGACGCTCCAACCCGACGCAGAGGAGGAAAATGTTTTTGTGCCAGCACCAAAAGTAGAAGAAGACACAAGACCAAGGGGGGCATCCCGAGTGAGAGGTATGTTTCCTAGTGTCGTAATATGTTCATTTTGTTCGATGTCAAATATGTCTCTTTGATTGAGAAATAGCTATGTTCCCGTGAGAAATAGATTTCTTCTTTATACTGGAGGTTTATTATGTTCTAGTGTCGAAATATGTTCCTTTTGTTCGATGTCAAATATGTCTCTTTGGGTGAGAAAAGCTATGTTCCCGTGAGAAATAGATTTCTTCTTTATATTGGAGGTTTATTATGTTCCAATGTCGAAATATGTTCCACTAACAAATAGGGATCTTTGGTTGACAAATACGTTCTTTCCAATGACAAATAGGTCCAGTGACAAATAGGTCTGTTAGAGTGACAAATAAGACCTATTTCGGTGACAAATAGCTATTTGTAGTGACAAATAGAAATTCTTCAAGTGACAAATAGAAATCTTCTGTTCTAGTGACAAATAGCTCCTTTCCAGTGATAAATAGGGCCTTTCCAGTGACAAATATCTATTTGTAGTGACAAATAGAAATTCTTCCAGTGATAAATAGAAATCTTCTATTCCAGTGACAAATAGTTCCTTTCCAGTGATAAATAGGACATGTTCCGGTGACAAATAGTCATTTGTAGTGACAAATAGAAATCTTCTGTTCCAGTGACAAATAGCTTCTTTCCAGTGATAAATAGGGCCTTTCCGGTGAAAAATATCTATTTATAGTGACAAATAGAAATTCTTCCAATGACAAATAGAAATCTTCTGTTCCAGTGACAAATAGCTCATTTCCAATGCTAAATAGGGCCTTTCCAGTAACAAATAGTTATTTGTAGTGACAAATTGAAACTCTTCTAGTGACAAATAGCTTTCTTCTGTTCCAGTGACAAATAGTTCTTTTCCAGTGATAAATAGGGTCTTTCCGGTGACAATATCTATTTGTAGTGACAAATAGAAATTCTTCCAGTGACAAATAGAAATCTTCTGTTCCAGTGACAAATAGCTCATTTCCAGTGATAAATAGGATCTTTCCAGTGACAAATAGCTATTTGTAGTGACAAATTGAAACTCTTCCAATGACAAATAGCTTTCTTCTGTTCCAGTGACAAATAGCTCCTTTCCAGTGATAAATAGGGTCTTTCCAGTGACAAATAGCTATTTGTAGTGACAAATTGAAACTCTTCCAATGACAATAGCTTTCTTCTGTTCCAGTGACAAATAGCTCCTTTCCAGTGATAAATAGGGCCTTTCAGTGACAAATAGCTATTTGTAGTGACAAATAGAAACTCTTCTAGTGACAAATAACTTTCTTCTGTTTCAGTGACAAATAGCTTATTTCCAGTCATAAATAGGGCCTTTCCAGTGATAAATAGCTATTTGTAGTGACAAAATGAAACTCTTCCAGTGACAAATAGCTTTGTTGTCTCATTCTTTTCATATTTTGTTGTCTCATTCTTCTGTTGACAAATGGTTTCCAGTGACAAATAGCTTTGTTGTCTCATTCTTCTGTTTTCATATTTATATTTGAATATAGGGAATCCTCCAGTTATTAAAGTCCGCTCTTCCATGGAGATATATATCAAGGATAGAGATCACATGGCATTCCGGGAATGCCATAAAATTCTAATGAGGAGCACCCCATTTTCATTTTATGTGGACAATACTTTTGGTTATGCCTTTAGCATGAGGATGTTAGAGGATATCATAAGCACCCATGTTGATGGTAACATCTTCTTACTAGGCAAGAAGGAGGTACTATTTACTGTTGAGGATGTGGGCATTATCTTGGGATTGCCCAGCTTTGGACATCCCGTCCGCCATTATGGCAGCACCAAGAAAAAGTCCAGGCTCTATGAGCGGTTTGGGGTGGCCATAAATTTTGATCGGAAGAAGGTGCATTCGCTCATCCAGCAACCATAGTTGTCAAGGCGTCAAGGTGACCAAGGCGTAGTTGGGGTCTCGGATCGCCTAAGCGCTTAGGCGCCCGCCTAAGCGCTTAGGCGCCCGCCTAAGCGATGCCTAGGCGTTTAGGACGGAGCCAAATATGAGTTGTTTTCAAGTGTCCCTCTTACATGATATTTATGTATCTATTAATATATATAATGATGAAAATTCAATAAAAAAATCATAATATGACAGACATAAAGACAATGACATATCATAATATGGCAGATATATTATTAAAATAATACATAAATTTAAGAAATATATATAATAGCTATGTATCACAAAAAAATACTTGCAAAAAAATAAATGTCACAACAAAAAAGTCAAAATTATATGAAAGCAACAAAAATTAAACTACAAGTAAACAAACTCACATTATATATCATAAAGTCATAAAAATTTAAATTAATATCTTCAAATAAATAAACACACTAAATAAGAACAAGAAGTGCAAATATTATTCTATCATCAGAAGACTAATTTCCAACTTTTAAAACAAACCAGTAAATACACATACATGTAAATATGTTAAATAAAATAAGAAGTGCAATATCTTAACACATTAAAAACAAGTAAAAACTAAATGAGTTCATTACATAATCCCACAATATGTCTAAAAATTGAAAAGAAACTAGAAAATGACAAGTCTCATGTGTTTAGGTGATGATAGTTTAAGTTTAACCAAATCCTGAGGAATCTCAAACAGACTGTGCTGTCAGTAGGAGAGCGGCTCCCTTGGAGAAGTCACATGTATGTTTGACTTTTTTTACCGGACTTTGGATTTTTAGTGTGCCATATGATTTATTTGAATTATCAAATTGTTAGATAGGTCAAATTATGAGAGATTAGAAAGTTAGCATTTCGCTAAAATCACCGAAATCGTGATTTTCATCTTCGATGGAGAGTTGACTTTTTTTGGGTAAGAGATATGATTTTTTTGATATTTTTATTGGATTCAAATGGGGGGTACTTCCTTATTTACATGTAATATCTTAAGTAAATGAAACAACAAATTATAACATTTACTTAAATGATATTCAGGTAAATAAGATGTTTCCTGAAATCAGCCTGGACTCAGCCCTGAAAACCGACCTGAATCTGTTGTCTAAACAGGTCTAGGCGCGCCCAAGCGGCCCTGGCATGCACCTTGGCCGCCTTAGCGGCGCCTTGGGGCGCCTTTTCTACTCTTAAAAGGCGGGGTGTTTAAAGCGGTTAAGGAAGCGCCTTAGCGCTTAAGCGACGCCTAGGCGTCCGCCTTGACAACTATGCCAGTGTTGACACGGGGAAAATTTCCTTATGAAAATATCGCGGTGGATTGCGTTCATTCGTTTTATTTGGCGTGTGTTTTTTATTGATTTGTGAGTGCCAGCCTGTCTAACAGACAGAAAAAGTCCGCGGGGAAGAATTTTGGTGTCCGGGGAATGGACCTGGTGTCCGTGGAACGGACGGGTATGGTGTCCGAAAAAGGACGGGTGTGTCCGCGAACGGTTGTGTCCGCGAACGGACGGGTGTGTCCGCGAACGGACGGGTGTGTCCGCGAACGGACGGTGCGCGTTTTTTATCTGAACTTCTTGAGTCCCATGTCTATTCTCATCAGGTGATTAGGGTAGCATGTGCTGGACCTCTGTCTCCATCGATCGGAATCGATGTTACATTTACATCGAGTTAGGACACTTGGTATTATTTGATACCGGTCTAAACCCGAATACCATTTCATAGTAAAGGACGAGAAAAATATACATGCTTTTTCTTAGAAAACCCTGATTATGACATGTTTTTTCCTTTCTTTTGTTGTTTTGAAATGTTTTTGTTTTGGATGTTTTATTTTTGAAATGACTGCCTTTTTGGGAGTCCAAAGTTTGATTTCTTTTGAAAAGGGGAGCGGGTATATACCCGTGGACCGATTTGAGGTCTCTTTTTTCTCCTTTTTGCAAAAGGTTAGTTATGGGTTTACATTTGGGAAAACATGGAGATTATTATTGTGAACGGGTATATGCCCGAAGATTTTGATTCTGAACTTGGGGGTGTTATAACCCAGAGCAACACTTCCGTATTAGAAGGGTGATTGTGCAAATTTTTATATGAGGTTCTTTTGCAATGCCATTTCTGAGCAGAGTCCGAGTTCGAGGTAGAGTTTCTTTTCTCCTCATTTCGTACTTGTGCGGGTCCAATTTCCGGAGATCATATGGATGTATCTCCACGGAAGTCCTTGTCCCATTTGTGATTTTTGTCCGAAGTCCATTTCCACGGGTATATTTCTCGTGGAGGTGCATATGTGCTCCCATTTAGGGTATCTGAGCACGGTTCCTGTCTTATTTCCCTTTTTCTTTGGATGTGTGTATATTATCACAATCCCCTTTTTTTTTTATTTTTTGAATATGTGAATATGTCTTGGTGAGTCCCCACTTAGGCAGGGTGTCCTTGTAGAGATATTTTCATATTGGCATATGCTTATATCCATGTATTCTCGGGAGAAACTTTACCCGGAGGGACTTTGCCTTAAAGAGATATATGTGTATAAACACAAATTTGCACTTTGTAATATATTCTCAAACGGTATCTCCACTTGAGCAGAGTATCCGATAAGAAGGAGCCCCCCGTATGAACGGAGTCCTTTTTTGAGAAACATATACAAATGGGCATATTTGTGATTATATAGATATATTCTCGGGCAGAGTCTCTATTTGGGCAGAGATTCCACTAAGAAATACATTTATATAAACATGAAGTTTGTGATTATACGGATATGAATTTAGAGGGAACTTTGTCCGGGCAAGATTCCTCCTAAGAGACATATGCGTATAGGCACAAATTTGTGATTTTATGGATATGTTCTTAGGGGAGTCTCCATTTGGGCAGAGTTTCCTCTAAGAAACATATACATAAGAACATAAATTTGTGAATATACGAATATGTTCTCGGACAGAACCTCCGCTTGGGCAGAGTTTCCTCTAAGAAACATATACATATAACACGAGTTTGTATTTACATGGATACGTCCCCTGAGAGAGATTTTTGCCCGGGCGAGATTCTCCTAAGGAACATATTTGTATAATTACAA
The DNA here is from genome assembly GCA_014218235.1 of Colocasia esculenta. Lineage (NCBI taxonomy): Eukaryota > Viridiplantae > Streptophyta > Magnoliopsida > Alismatales > Araceae > Colocasia > Colocasia esculenta. The sequence goes on along the minus strand of CM024757.1, from coordinate 57,728,807 downwards.
ATTTGTGATCTTTATATATGTGTTCATGGACGGAACCTCCGCTTGGGCAGAGTTTCGTCTTAAGAAACATATATATAAGAACACAAATTTGCGAATATACGAATATGTCCTTGGGCAGAACCTCCGCTTGGGCAGAGTCTCCTCAAGAAAACATATACATATAAGCACAAAATCCACCATCCCAGAGACTCGCTCGATGGGCGGGGAGAACATGGGTATTTAAATACCATGTGTCCATAGAGACTCGCTCGATATGGACGGCATTTAAACCCCGGGAATATCACCCCACAGAGACTTGCTCGATGTGGGGGATGGAGATTAAGAAGGAATGCTGATGACGATTACGCCGACCGCTCTCCTTTCCGCGCCTGGCCTATCGGGCTAAAGAAGGGGATTTGTACCTTCACACACCGACGGGAGGGATTTGAGAATGAGAGAGGGAATGAGCAAATGCTCTTTTCTATTTTCCTGGGATTTTCCCAACAGGGCTTCGCCGGAGCAATTCCGAACCCCCTTTCCTTATGGAATGGGGGGGTATTTATAGGGGATGAACCCCTTTACATGCGTGGGAGAGGAGAGAGAGGGTGCCCCAACCGATGGTGACCTCATGATGAGGTCACCATCGGTTAGGGAGACTCCCCCTTAACCGATGGTGACCTCATCATGAGGTCACCATCGGTTAGGGGCAACCGATGGTGACCTCATGTTGAGGTCACCATCGGTTAGGGGGAGACCCCCCCTTAACCGATGGTGACCTCATTGTGAGGTCACCATCGGTTAGGGGGCCTAACCGATGGAAAGAGAGGGGAGAGAGGGGGGATTTTGTCTATAAATACCCCCCCTACACCCTCATTTCCAGGACTTGTTGGAGCCCGGAGGTGCTGCTGAAGTCCTGCTTGTTTCTTTGGAGTTTCGCCCGACTTCTCGGAGTTCTGCCCGATCGGAGGGTGCCTTTGCAAGCCTCGGAGTTCTTCCTCGAGCTTGTTCTTTGTGCTTGTTCTTTGTATTCGGTCTATAGACCTTGTGCTGCCGGAGGTGCTGCTGGAGTCCGGCTCCGTTTCCTTGGTGCTTCGCCCCAACTTCTCGGAGTTCTGCCCGATCAGAGGGTGCCTTTGCAAGCCTCGGAGTTCTTCCTCGAGCTTGTTCTTTGTACTTGTCCTTCGTACTCGGTCTATAGACCTTGTGCTGCCGGATTTTTCCGTGCTTCGTACTTTGGACGGAGACATGTTCTCCTTGTACTTTCATTTTAACCGGGACTCCGGGCACCATTTTAAGGGCCGGAACTCCCCTGCTGAATTTTGGGGAAGGATCCCGCTAATAAGTTTGTAACTTAAATAACCTTGGGGTCATTTTAAATCACAACTTTTTGGCCTCTGAGCAGGCTGCTGATAATGTATTGTAACCAGGCCTGCTGATAACCAACATTTAATCTTCGTGGCCCAACGGCCCCTTTCATCATGTCCGCGACTCGAACCGTCGTCCGCCAAAATAGGCTTCAACTAGGCTAGTCGCCGGACCATCATCTGATGGATTTTGTAATTCCGCTGAAATAAACGTGTCACACTTTTGCCGTTCAACAAATGCCCCCCACGGGACACGTGTCGGAACTGAAAGTGACGACACGCGACCCGTGTAAATCCTTGCTTTGCATTCCGGAGCATTTTTGTAGTGCTTTTGTTCCCGGATTTCTGCTCAGCTGGATTTAGTGTCTTTTTCTTCTTCTGATTTCCTTTTTGTTTTACCTGTGGTTTCCCAGGCTTTCATCATGCCTTTCAAGAAAAATTACTTGGCCCGTGACAACCACAGCCAGAAGACCCGTGACGGGGTTGTTCCGAAAGGAATTATGATGCCTGCCCTGGCGAGGCCTCGTATCACTGAAGCCAATTTAGCTTCTCTGGATAGTGGTTACCATGTAGTAGCAACCCTTAACCCTGAGGGTCTTGCTCCAAACGGCTCAGTGGATTACTCCCGCATTTGTCTTCAAAAGGGGACTTATCATTATACGCGGAGAGGAGGCTATCCAAGCCATTTCCCATCTGACAGGGAATTATTTTCCTTCATCCAGGGGTTCATCCCACCCAATATGTCCGAGAATGATCCCTGTATTTCAGCCGAGAGAAGGTATCTGGAATTTGCCATTTTAAGGTTCCGGGATAGCCTCCTGGGTACCTGTGCCTTTTCCTACCCCAGTTTTCCTCTGGGTATATGCCTTTGAAGAGGATGCCGACGGCTGATAACCTTGGCCCCTATAATCGTGACCTTGATTGTTATACTCGGTCACGGAAGCTGTCCCCTGTTATCTGGAACTTGCAGAATCGCCATACAACTGCGATGGAGATCAATGGCACTTATTTGATGCCAGGTGATTCCCGGTATGCCGCTGGAAGTCATGACATCCGATGTCTTTTGGATCGGATTATTGATTTCACTTCTCCCAGCTGGTATGGCCACTGGTCAGTTGTATCTTCTCATATCTTTCGTTATGGGGCCACAGAATGGTTGACTGGTGTTTTGCACCATTATGGCGAGATCTTGAAGAAATCTGGCATCTATGGAGCTGTTGAGGCAGCTTTATATGATTATCCCTGTTACACAGGTGTTCTCCGAGGTTTGGTGGAGAGATTTAGCCCCAGATGGAATACCTTCGGGACGGCTGAGGGTGAAACTTCCATTGACTTATGGGGTTTTCACCAAATTTCAGGCCTGCCGATATCTGGGCTTCTTTATGAAGAAATTGTATTGGATGACTTGCACAGCCACCGCAGCAATGGCTCTGGCCAGTATTTCTATCCATATAGCCTCCGTTTCCTGACAAAAGTATGGCGGGACCTAGCCCGTGTCGGGAAAACAGACAAAGCATCCTCATCTTCCTCAACTATAAGAGTCAGTCAGAATGCCTGGCTTCGATATTTTTATAATGGGCCATTTTGCTTCTTCGAGGGCTTTTCAGTTGAGGGTCGCTGTTTAGAAGAATATCAGCAACTAGAAGTGAAGAAGCCTTCCCGGGGACGATTCATTTGTGCCCCGAAGGATATGGGTTGGAACCCTCGGCGGCTACCTGACCGCACTTATTTGGCCGCTTACTTAGTTTACTGGCTGTCCAGCTTTGTGGTTCCCCATGGCGAGGAAGAATATATTCGGCCAGGCCTTATTTATCCTGCTTGCCTTCTGGCAGAGGGCCGTCAACTTGCTTTGGCTCCTGCAGCACTAGCAAATATATTTCACGGGCTGGGATCGTTGAGTTCACATCCCAGTCCCCGAGATCGGAAGGTGCAGCTACCCACCCATTACTTGAGTGCTTGGGCCGGCCTCTTGCTGCCTAGTTTGTGTCAGACAATTGATTTGCCTCGCTCTTCAGCTCCATTAATTTTAATGTTCCGGAATCGTCCAGCTGGAGATCCACTGACAGAGCTGATGAGTACTAGATCCAGTTTATCTTTTCTGCCGAACAATGAGCAGGGGCTACTTCAATTGACAATGCATCCCGGGGAACCAGGCCTTTCTGCACCCAGACCTCCGACGGGACACAATATTATTCAGCAAATAGCAATAGCCCCAGCCAATCTGTGTATCAGGACTGGCTATGCTGTATTCGGCCCGGAGTATTGGTGTATCGCGTGGGATCGACTCTTATCACTGAGCCTTATTATCCTTCGCGATTTGCCAGAAATTTTGGGTATGATCAATCTATCCCGCCACCTGCGGAATTTCCATTGTCACTCCGACTCCAACGCGGTCATGATGTTCACATGACGGCAGCAAGTTGGTGGAATTATTTCCGTCGTCCTGAAACAGGTTCAGCATGTGCCCTTCCTGCGCCAGGAATGACGGGACATATGGATATCTTTTATGCCAGATGGTGGTTTGACCGGAGCGGTATTTTCCGACTCTCCCCTGGCAAAATAAGGGAGAGGGAGGACTCTCGGCTTGTGCAGTACAGCTTGTCCCCGGTCTTCATTGACGAGGCATATCTTAACCGGCACTTTTCCAGCATAGCAGCTTCATATAAGAGGCGTTATGATGCCAGTGTGTCACATAATACCAAGGCCGAAAATGACAGGTATTATTATCAGGGGGAAATACCGCTCCTGGCATCCATAGAGCTGTTCTGGACAAAAGCCCCGGTCGCCAGCGATGATTCTTCATCATATTGCTGGTGGAATCATTTATTATCTGACTGCGGTCACTCTCCTACAGTACCTTTGTTGACAAAGTTACCTCCAGAGAGCATCGGCCATCCCGGATGGACACGATGGGAAAGACATCTTATTAATGTAATTGGCAATATTGGGCCTCTGGAATATATCCCTCGGCTAGAAAATGCCAAGACATTTCAAGATGTTCAGGATATTATGAAGAGAGTGGGGGAAGCTTGTAGCACCACCTTCCTTCAGCTGGTACCAAAGCCTTTATCAGAGTCAGCACGTAAGCCACCCCTCTTTCCCTTCTTCTTCCCCCTTTTTTTTTTCTTTTTTTTTTTTTATATGGTGACCTTGTCTTCCAGCTACTCCCGTTTTGAGGATTAACGGGGATAGGGGCAACGGGACTCGCCCCGGCGCTCCTTCTTCCTCTACCAATAGAAGAGCTGAGAAGGCCAAAGAGGTTGCATATGCCTCCTCGAGCGGTATACTCTTTTGAGATTCCCCCGCCTCTCTTTTTTTATCATCAGTTCTCATATTGATTTCTTCCATACTTTTCTGCACTAGATGATGAAACTGATGAGGCGGGCGCCGGCTCACCCCTTCCAGATGAGTGTGGTTCTCCGCCCGAAAGTCCCTCTATTTTTCATAGAGAGGGAAACGGGAGCACTCTGCAGGCTATGGCAGATCCTTTGCCCGGAGAGGGGACTGATGGTGCTCCCTCTCATTTTGCATTTTCTGGGGTGGTAGAAGCCGATGTTGACTGCCCAGGATTCACATATGCTGAACTGGGAGCTTCAGAAGGAGAGTATTCTTCTGCCCCCGTTGAGGTCTATATCCCGAGACCTGTGGAGGAGCCTCCTGTAGGGACAACTTCTTTTGGTGAGCCGATTTTCTCAAGCTCGTATATAGTTTTTCATGACATATTTCTTTTTATGACGAATCCTCCTCCCTTGCTGTATTTGCTTTTAAAAGGGGCAGAATTCTGTGATCAATTGTTTGGCTGGGGAACGACAGATTCATATTCTGTCTCAGGGGCGAACTTCTCCATCCCGAGTTGGGGAATTTCAATGAGCCCGTTTTTGGACTTCCCAGCTCAATCCGCCTTTCAAGTGGGCGATACCACAAGTGGAGGCGGAGGTCTTCACCAGGCAGATGCTGCCTATGTTCCTCCAACCTTCCCATATGATGGGGAACAATTTTATGCAACTTCGCCATATTTTCCCAGCTCCTTTCAAGATCCGCATCCTGGACCATCCAATCTCGCTCAACCTTCAGAATCTGAGGCTGAGGAGGAAGGCGAAATTCCCGCCCCAGGTGAGAAGAGCCGAGCTTTATGCCTTGCATTTTTGACTTGGTGTTTTATCAGCTTTGTCTTGCTAACAGCCTTTTTCTTTGCTGCTGATTTCTTTTCTGGGGCAGACATTGTGCCGAATCTTGACGAGGAGAACTCTCCGCCCTTGGAGGTTGGTGCTCCCCCCGAGCATGGTATAAGATGGCCTGAAGGGACGCAACCAGCCCCGCATTTTGCTGATGATGGCTGCTGGGAATTCCTTGTTGGCCGAATAACGGCATTGGCAGATTCCACAGACCCGGCGCCCATTGAAGTTATTCGAGAGGCGCTGGAGCAACATACGGGATCCGCCTTTAGCATGGGAGTCCAGCAGGAGCGTTGGATGAATTTTATCACCGATGTTTGGAACAGGGTGTACACTCGTCAGGTTGAGACGACCTGGGCCCAGCGATTTGAAGCTCTGGAGAGCGATGCTGAAGCCGATGATCCCCAGGCTGCTGAAGTGCGCAAGCGTCAGAAGACGCGAGAGCTGCGGATGGCTCGGCTGGAACGCGAGCTTGGCGAGGCAATATCTTGTCAGGCCCAAGATGCCAGAGATGAAGCTGAAGGTCCCGAAGAGGAAGGCCTCCGCGCTAGAGATAGGAACGGCTCTCGCCGGCCCGGATCTTCCAAAGCTAGGAAGGCAGAGCGGCTGCAGAAGAAGGCACCCTCTTGGCTTTGTTTCTCAACATAGCCTTTGTGTATTAGGCTCGTTGTCCTGATTTGTTTGTTGTTTTTTTTTTTTTTTTGTAAATAGTGTGTGACTATCTGTCACCCCTTATGAATATGTAACAGAGTGACTTATGACTTTATGAATATAATATGAAGGACAAGGAAATTCCTTCTTTCATTTTCTGTCTTTTTTTTCTTTTTTTTTTCACATTACCAGCCTTAGCGCCCTTTCGGGTTTTCACCAAGACTGGCCCCCTTTAGCTTTTTCCAACGCGCCCTTTCGGGTTTTCGCGTTGAGGGGTTATCCATTTTTGCCTGAAGCGCCCTTTCGGGTTTTCACCTCAGCTGGATTTTTTTTGATCTTTTTACCCTCAAGCATACAGTGGCCGTAGTCCATCGGGGTATCTCTATTTTTTAACCCCCTTTTTTGTTTCTTTCTTTTTTTTTACCAAGGCCGTCGAGGACTCAACTGACTTGGATGGCTGAATGGCCAAAGGTTTGGTTTGGAGTGAGTGATGGTTTCAAATGTGGTTTGAGATTTGAATATGGCCAATGATTGGAAATTCGGATTTGGAATTTGGTTTTGGAATTTGGATTTGGATGTGGATTTGGGTTTGAATATGAGTATGTTGGGTGACTTGGGTCACCTTTGTGGTATTTTGGATTTGGGTTTGGATATGAATATGTTGGGTGACTTGGGTCACCTTTGTGGTATTTTGGATTTGGGTTTGGATATGGATATGTTGGGTGACTTGGGTCACCTTTGTGGTATTTTGGATTTGGGTTTGGATATGGATATGAGATTTGGGTATGATTTAGCCCTGGACTTGGTTTTAAATGGGCTCTGGAATGGTGTTTATTGTTTGACTTTGGGATTTGAATTTCACCCCTCCTTGATGGCTTGGTGCCAGGCTAAAGGGGTTTGCAACTGGATTTGAATGGCTGGAGAGGAAAAAGCATTCCTGCCTTTGTTTCACAGCACAACATTTGTATATTGGGCTTGTTGCCTTGATCTCTTTTCTATGTGGTATCTGTCACCCTCTACAAGTTTGTAATGTGGCGACTTGTATGAATGGAGGACTGAGAATCCTCTTTTCATCATTTCATCATCATTCATTTTTTTGTCACATTACCAGCCTTAGCGCCCTTTCGGGTTTTCACCAAGACTGGCCCCCTTTAGCTTTTTCCAACGCGCCCTTTCGGGTTTTCACGTTGAGGGGTTATCCATTTTTGCCTGAAGCGCCCTCTCGGGTTTTCGCCTCAGCTGGATTTTTGATCTTTTTACCCTTAAGCACACAAGGAATCGTATACTTAAGTCCATCGGGGTATCTCTATTTTTAACCCCCTTTTCTCTTCTTTTTTTTTTGAGATTTGACTGGCTCAGATAATCAAAAGGGTGAGGGTCTGGTTCTAAAACCGGTAGTGAACTGGGATGGAGTGGGTGGTGAGGTGGTGATGGAATGGGTGGTGATGGCTTCTGAGCGTGAAGATTTTTTTTCTTTACTTTTGGGTATTGTTATGGGCTTTGGTATGGAGTTTGGGTTTGGATTTGGGGTTTAGGTTATTTCAGTTTTGGTTTTGGTTTTGGATTTGACATAGCCTACCTTTTTGGTTTGCCGGCTATGGTTTTGGGTACTTGGATTTGGCATAGCCTACCTTTGTGGTTTGTTGGCCATGATTTTGGTATCGGGATTGACATAGCCTACCTTTGTGGTTTACTGGCTATGGCTTTTGATTTGGTTTGGGTTTGATATAGCCTACCTTTGTGGTTTGTTGGCTATGGTTTTGGTATTTGGATTTGACATAGCCTACCTTTTTGGTTTGCTGGCTATGGTTTTGGTATTTGGATTTGATATAGCCTACCTTTTGGTTTGTTGGCTATGGTTTTGGTATTTGGATTGACATAGCCTACCTTTTTGGTTTGCTGGCTATGGTTTTTTGGTATTTGGATTGACATAGCCTACCTTTGTGGTTTACTGGCTATGGCTTTTGATTTGGTTTGGGTTTGATATAGCCTACCTTTGTGGTTTGTTGGCTATAGTTTTGGTATGGTTTTGACATAGCCTACCTTTTTGGTTTGCTGGCTATGGTTTTGGTATGGTTTTGACATAGCCTACCTTTTTGTTTGCTGGCTATGGTTTTGGTATGGTTTTGACATAGCCTACCTTTTTGGTTTGCTGGCTATGGATTTGGTATGGTTTTGACATAGCCTACCTTTTTGGTTTGCTGGCTATGGTTTTGGTATGGTTTTGACATTGTTTAGCATTGTAGCTTGGAACCTCATTTGGCGGGATAAGCAAAATAAGCCTCCATTTTTCATTGAATTTTCCTTTTTTCTCTTTTTCCTTTTTTTTGTTTATACATGGAATGCCCTTGGCTTCATGCTCGGTAAGGACTGAAAGATTTGGGATATATGACGGGCAGGTGGGAATTTGATTCCTTTGCCCCCATCTATGGCAAAACTTTCATCATCATTTTTTTTTATTTTCTTTCGGCTTCATGCCCTTTGGGTGATTGGTTTTTTTGTTTTGGTGGCTGGCCAGGGAATTCATGCTCTGGCGCGTGATACAATTTCAGGTGTTTCCCATTGAGCGGGGGAAAAGGCACATTACCTTTATGGTCAACTAGCCGGTATGCGCCTCCTTCATATGCCAGAGTGACGATATATGGACCGAGCCAGGTGGGTTGAAGTTTGCCACATGACTTTCCGGCCATTGCTTCTCTGCATTTGACCATGACAAGATCCCCTTGCTTAAAAGCTCTGGGTCTTGCTAATTTGTCGAATGCTCGAACCATTCTAGCCTGATATATTTGGAGAGACTTGTATGCTTCAAGGCGCCTTCCTTCTAGATTGGAGAGCTCCTCAAGTCTCCTTTCTATTTGGTCTTGATCTTGATTTTGTAGTTCACCTTGGATTGCCACCCGATAGGATGCCATTTCAATTTCTATAGGGATCATGGCCTCAGCTCCATATACCAAGGAGAAGGGCGAACATCCGGTAGGGGTTTTATACACAGTTCGATAAGCCCACAAGGCTTCATGAACCTTTTCTCCCCATTCCCGCTTTCTGTTGCCGACTATCTTGGCGAGCAATTTACAGAGGGTTTTATTGAAGGCTTCTGCCAACCCATTTGCCTGTGGATTATATACTGACGATGTCCTCCAATCAATATGGAATTTCGCCGCCAAGGCATATATTGTTTTATTTCTGAATTGTGACCCATTATCAGATATGATCCTGTGAGGGGTCCCAAATCTGTATATTATGTTTTGCTTGACAAATTTGGCGACTGATTCTCCGGTTACCTCCCTTAATGGGAAAGCTTCAGCCCACCGAGAGAAGTAATCTGTAGCAGCCAGTATGAACTTGTGGCCTTGAGATGAAGGTGGGAATGGCCCCACAATATCCATACCCCATTCGGCAAACGGCCATGTTGGCGCAGTGGGATGTAATACATTTGGTGATTTCCTTGGTATAGGGCCAAACGCTTGACACTGATGACATGTACGGGCATATTGGATGCAATCCGCGTACATGGTAGGCCAGTAGAAGCCTTTTAACTTGATATTGATTTTCATCTTCTCTCCTGCTTGGTGTGCACCACACAGCCCGGAGTGAACTTCTTTCATGATGATTTTGGCTTCTTTGAGGGATAAGCATCTGAGGAGGACTGGTCCTTTCTTTTCATGGACCAGCTTATATAGTTGATCTGCTATTATTTGATATGATGTAGCCCTGCGTAAGAGCTGAATTCTTTGTGCTCGATCAGAGGTAGCCAACCTTTCTTGATTTTGATAATCGGCTCGCGCCAATCTTCAGATTCATTTGTTGTATCTAGCTCTGTATTATGTACTTCTTCGATCGCAACATCAGACTCATCGTCGAGGATACTCGGCATGAGCCTTCTGTGGCGGACACTTATGTCCAATTCCCCTTCAGGAGGCAATTTTATAGCAGAGGCCAATTTGGCTAAAGCATCAGCCTGAGAATTTTCACTTCTCGGCACATGAGATATGTCGAAGAAGTTGAATTTTTCTTTGAGCTTCATAACAGTGGTATAGTATGGGAGCAATTGTGGTTTACGGACTTCATACTGGCCCAATATTTGTCGGATGACCAGCTGTGAGTCACCATAAACTTGTATGCCTTTGATTCCCATTTCGAGAGCCAGCCGGAGCCCAATAATCAGAGCTTCATATTCGGCTTCATTATTTGTGAGTGGCTTCATAAGAGCACAGGAATTGTATAAGATCCCTCCATATGGAGTGACTAGGACGATTCCTGCTCCAGTAGAGACGGTGGTAGAACCATCAGTATAATGGAGAGTTCGGGAAGCTCCATCAAAATATAATTCCCAAGAGGGTAGCTCAATTGTGGCAACCTCTTCGAGAACTAAATTTTCACTTGCAGGAGAAAGAGTTTCTTCTTCTGGGAGATTTATAGATAAAGGGGAATCTTCTGGCACTGGATGTGCGGCTAAGAATTCGGCCAAGCCTTGCCCTTTGATTGCCCTTTGTGGGATGTATGTGATATCAAATTCCATAAGGAGCAGAGCCCATTTCGCGAGTCTTCCTGACAATATGGGTTGCCTCAGCAGATATTTGATTGGATCATACTTGGAGATGAGTTTAATTTCATGAGCCAGCAGATAATGCCTCAATTTCTTTACAGCAAATACCAGTGCTAGGCATACTTTTTCCATTGGAGCATACCGGAGTTCCGGACCAATTAGCTTTCTGCTAAGATAATATAAAGCTTGCTCTTTATCATCTTCATTTGTTTGTGCCAATAGAGCTCCCAGAGAAGCATCCATAGCTGCAATATAGAGTATAAGAGGCTTTCCAATAACTGGCGCCCCTAGGACTGGAGGAGTGAGAAGATATTCTTTGATTTGTTCAAGAGCATCCTGACATTCTTGGTCCCAGATGAAGGGAGCATTCCTTTTCATTAGTTTGCCGAACGGCATGCATCTTCCTGAGAGATTGGATATGAATCGCCTGATATAGGCTAATCTCCCTTGGAGTGACCTTAGCTCTGTCAAATTTTGAGGAGAAGGCAGCTGCTGGATCGCCTTGATTTTATCGGGGTCTATTTCTATTCCCCGGTATTTGACGATGAAGCCCAGGAACTTGCCACTTGAAACCCCGAATGCACATTTCATAGGGTTCATCTTCAATTTGAATTGACGAAGCCTTTCAAAAACACGGCGAAGATCATATAGATGATCCTCCCGTTTTTTGGTTTTGACGACTAAGTCATCCACATAGCATTCAACCACATCATGGATCATTTCATTGAATATCTTAGTCATGGCTCTTTGGTATGTAGCCCCTGCATTTTTCAAACCAAAGGGCATCCGCTTGTAGTTGAAGATACCTTTGGGTGATCTGAATGCAGTATGATCTTTATCTTTGATTGCCATCCGGACTTGATTGTACCGGAAGACCCGTCCATGAAAGACAAGGCTTCATATCCGGTGGTCATATCCACCATAGTTTCAGTGATTGGAACTGGGAAATCATCCTTGGGACATGCTTTATTCAAGTCCCTGTAGTCAATGCATATCCGGATTTGACCATTCTTTTTCTTCACAGGAACAATATTGGCGAGCCATATTGGATATATGCACGGCTCGATGAAGTCTACTTCAGAAAGCTTGTCGACTTCAGTATTTACTTTCAATTCTAGTTCATGCCGCATACGCCTTTGAGCTTGTTTGACAGGCTTGGCCGTGTGCAGTATGGATAATTCATGCTCAGCAACTGATGGCTCCAGTCCGGCATTTCTTTATAATTCCAAGCGAAACAGTCTTGGAATTCCAGCAGAAGAGTTTGATAAGATTGCCTCTCTTGTTCATCAAGAAGGGCGCTGATAAAGATTGGCCGGGGATCTTGTTGACTCCCGAGATTGAGTTCAATTAATTCATCAATAGTGGCCTGTCCACCATCTTCAATTTCTTGGGGAGCTGGTTGCAGATCTATGAAATCTTCCTCGTCATCAGAATTGGTGACGTGAACTTCATGGAGATCTATGTTTTCAGAATTTGTGGATGAAGATTGCTTGCAGAATTCTTCTGGTAGCTCTTCATTTGATAACTCATTTGATAGAGTTGAAGTAATATTTTGAGAGTTGGAGTTGGAGGACTCCTGATTATTCTCCGTGCTGCAGACCTCTGGTGATGATCCGACAACATTGACTGTATAGGAGGATTTGGTATCATAACCTAATCCTCTGGTATCTCTCCCAGAGAATGGAGGTTGCCCCCGGACTTGAGAAGGTTCCCATAGTTGCTTGAAGAAATTTCTCCGGGAAACATCTTGTACCTGAGGAATTTTCTGCTTTCTGCACATCTCCTTAATCTTTTCTGGCATATCGGCCATTTCTTGTATTGATTCCAGTTGGTTATTGGACCTATCTTCCCAACCAAAATCATCCTCTGTATAAGTTGGAAGGATCAATTCCCCTTTGTAGAAGAGGATTGGCTTTGCTGCTTTCTTGCATTCTTTCTTTTTCTTTCTTTGATGAGTGACGACGAAAGTTTTTAATCGCCGGACACTTTGTTCTTGCTTTAGAGAGCAGATCTGCATGCAGTTGGATGGCAGAGGAATGCTCCCATTGATAACTTGACTTGCATGATCAGCTTCATAACTGATGCTCCGCCGTTCTGGGCGGGTTGCTTTACTTTGAGAAGTATTTGCAGGTAATTGGCAAGGCTTTTGTTTATCACAAAAGCTCGCCAGTTTCATTGTCTTCATTTGAGGATTGAATTTGCTTACCCTTCCCTTTAGGGAGGGAGGAGGGTTGAAGATTTGGTCCTCCAAGATATAAAGGGGCATCAGTCAGGTTGCATTCATCTTCCCGAAACGGGGCTTGATCAGCAAAGACTGTATGTTGCTTCCCTTCTTTTGCATATTTAATGCATTGATGGAGAGTTGATGGAATGACCCATTTTCATGCAGCCAGGGTCTTCCAAGCAAGACTCTATATGATGTATTGGCATCAATAATGAAGAAGGTCACCCTGGTGACAAAGTCCCCCAGAGTCAAGTTGACGGTGACCTTTCCGATGGCTTTTTCCGAATTCTGATTGAATCCTGTGATCTTCACATCCTTGACCCTTTGCATATAGGGCATAAGATATAGAGATTGAAAGGTCTTGAAGGGCATTAGATTGATGGATGCCCCTGGATCAACCAGGATCCGATTCAATGCATGTTGTTGATCTTCCCCTTCATATATAAGGGACGATTATGATATGGGGAAGATAATAGCAAATCTTCATCAGTGAAGGTGACATTTGCCGCCAGTGCTTCATATGCTTGTGCTTGAAATTTGCCATATGGGCTTCATAAGTTTCTGGCTCTTGGAGTATTTTGACGAGAGTTTCTCTCAAGTCTTTGCTCCAGGCAATCGCTTCCCAGACAGTAATGTTGACGGGAAGTGACTGTAATTGCTGAAGAATTTTGTCGTCAGCTTCGGAGCGTATCTGGTCCAAGTGGGAGGATTCCCTTGATGAGGACCCAGAAGGCTCTTTTGATTTGACGGGCTTCTTTTGAGAGATAGGAGCCAATAGCTTCTCATTAGGAGAGGAGGAACATTGTCTGGCTCATTTGATGAAGCATATGGACTTAAGTTTTTATCTCCAGATTGAGGAACCTTGTCAGACAGTCCCCCTTCTTCATCTGAAGGATCAAATATATAAGAGTCCGCCCGGATTTGAGGTTCGGGCAGAGGCTTTGCTTCTTCGCCATGAAAGAGTATAATCTTATCTGGCTGCTTGGTAGTGGAAGATGCCGCCTTTTGATGCCTACCACGACTCTTCTTAGTATGACGATTTGAATTGCCTGGAGGTCGACGCTGGTATACAAGCGTCGTTGGTTTATCTCCCGCTTGCGCAGTAGTATTGCTTGTGGGAGTTTGTATTCCTTTGGAGGAGGAATGAACACCATATAGCAATGGAAAGAGCTGAACATAGAGTCCAACTGTTCCATGGTGATTTCTTCATCTCCATTGAAGAGACTCAGATTCGGCGAAGGAGGGAGGTCACCTTCTTGGAGTGCTTCATGTTGAACTTGCAATAACCAGTTCCGGAGCCGCCTCTTTCGCTCGATTTCTTCCCAAGGGATATATTGGTCGAGCGTTGGTTTATTAGAGGGCTCGGAGACTTCATATTCTTCCAGCTCATTAATCAGCAGCTGGAGCCTTTGGACAGCCGTCAGCTGCTGAGGAGCTTCTGCTGCCATAGCATCCTCCATTTGTTTTTTCATTTTTCTTTTTTCATTTCTTTTTCTATTTTTCTCTCTATTCTTCATTTGTAGAGCTTCTAGTGAATTCATCACTTCTTGCTCTGAAGATGGCTCAGGAATGTTTCTTTTGTTAGGGCGACCCTTGGCGATAGATTTGCCGGGTCTTCTGGAATTTCTTGACTTTCTGGGGCCAACAGTGACCCATTCAGCTTCCGAGGGTTGTGCCTGAAAAGTTGAGTTGATTGCTTCTTCAACAATTTCAGGAGGGAGTTGGTGGTAATCATCTACAAACTCCTCAGCTTGCTGCGAGATTGGTTTCGCGGCAGCATTTTCTGATATTCCGTTTCTATATTGAAACAGGCCAACTCTGAATTGCTCAACATCAGCCTTGCTTCTATGTCGTCCATAGCCCAACTGGCGATGATAATATTCACATAGATCTTGATATTGTGCTTGGAACTGTGGACTTGGATCATATATTTGTGGTGAGGGGGTCAGGAAATTTCCCTCCTGATCAATTATTCCCTCGCGGATCTTTGTTTCGATCCAATCATGGAGATCTGGGCAATCTTTGTAGAGTGTATGACTCTGGCATGATATTCACAGTAGAGATGTGACTCCCTTTCCCTTTCGGAAGTATAAGGCTCAGGATCAAGTACTTTTATCAACCCTCTGATCTTAAGCTGATTGAATATGGCTTGAGTATCTTTTAGATCAAATGAGCGTTGATGTAGAGGATGCCAATCATCATACCATCGGCTGGATAGATATGGATGCGGCATAGGCGGTTGCCCCTCCGGTTCAAGAACCCCAGAGGATGATGCATTGATGACATTGACCGAATAAGGTCCAGGATTGTATGGCTCATTTGATGGTGGCTGAATATGAGGTTGTGGGGGATTGACCAGAAAATTACCCATATTGATGAGTCCTTGCTGGATCAGCTCTTCCACTTCATGCTTGAAATTTGGACAGTCTTCAATGACGTGTCCCAGCAGTTGATGATATGGGCAATAGTTGGGTCTCAATTCTTCTGGGACCAGATAGTCCATATATCCTGATCGCAGACATAGCCGGAAGAGGGGCAGTGTATGCTGGCGACGGAAGGAATATGACCTTGCCGGCTCGACAGGATTTTGAGGATTTTCAAGGAACCACCCGATTGGGTCTTGAAATGGCGGCATAGGGGGCAGCTCCGGATATGCAGGTGGATAAATATAAGCAGGTTGGAAGGCGTGGGATTCTTGAATAGGCACATCCTGACGCCTCTCCATGCTTTGCATGATTTGGCGCAGCTCCTGTTGGCTTTGTTGTAATTGTTCGAGCTGCCTTTGTACTCTTTGTATTGTTTTCCTTGTACCGTGATGCCTAGATCTCGGCGGAGAATGAGCTCCAGAAGTATCTTGAGGTGGGTTACATGAAGATCCAACCTCAGGATTCCTTGAGCTTGTGGCGGGTTCCGCCGTATGTATAACATTGACAGATTGTTCTGGCCAATCCGAAGTATGAGGCTGTGGAGGATCAACCAGACCATTTTGCATAGATATATGGCCTTCTTGGATTACCTTTGAGCTTCGTTCTTGAAGACAAAGCAATCTTCAATTGAATGCCCCACCATACGGTGATACGGGCAGTAATTGGGTTGATTGATCTTGCCGATATCTGCCGGCTTCTTTGGTGTTGGCAGTGATATTAATTGATTATCAAGGCAGAGATCGAAGAGTTTTCTGGTATGCTCTTTTCTGAAAGAATAAGGAGCCTTCATACGCTCGGCCAATGTTGGCGGAGGTATCTTTGGTTCCGGTTTCTTTCTTGAGGTAGTGGGGATTGCTGCCCCCTTCGTTTCATCACTAGGCAAGAAGTCGATAGCATTAACTTCTTTTGCAGGCAAATTGCGCTCCTTAGGGAGTTTACCCTTTTGAGCTGTATGAGTTGATTGCTCGGCTAAGAAGCCTTCGATTTCTGCCACAGCAATATTCAACTGGTCAAAGCTTCTGATATTTGCAGCAAGAGTCTCTCTTTAATTGTTATGATGAGGCCTCTGCGGCAAATAATTACTGCATCTTGCTGGATGGGAGGATTGTCGCATTGCATGCTAAACTCCCTCCACCTTTGGATGAAGTCTATTGCTGACTCCCCTTTCTTTTGTTTGAGGGAGCATAACTCAGCAAGAGAGACCTTCCTTTCTGCTGTTTGAAAGCGATCATAGAATTTTGATTGCATATCAGCCCAGTCGAGAACTGAGCCAACTTGAGCTTTGCATACCATTGAAATGCGACTCCTGTTAAAGAAGTTGCAAAATATCTGAGGAGATATGATTCCTCAGATGCAAGATCGCCCATGGCAATTATATAATGTGCCACATGCTCCCGAGGTGTCCCATGCCCATCATATTTAGGCAACTTTGGGACTTTGGGACATGATTCTGGCAGCTTCTTGAGTTGATGATGTATAGGGAACGGGACAGAATATAAACCCGTAGCCTGAATACCCTCGCCCTGCTGGGCGAACATATCTTCAACCATCTTCTTTATTTCATGCCTTTGAATTTGCAAGGCTTCTGTTTGAGGAGGCATGATATTAGATGGGTCATTGATATCCGGACCCGTAGCTTGAGGAAGAAGACCAGTTGAAGAAATTGCTGGATTATGTAATGAGATAAATCCATCCGGATGCTGGTTTTGTGGTTGATGTTGAGCAGCAACCGGTTCTATGGATGGTCGATGGCTTGAAGTTGCCAATCGTCTCATCATTGACAAGTGAGGTCATTTCAGACCGCCACTGTTGCATGACTTCATATTTGTCGTCATCCGCCATTGCATGGAAATTTTCTTTTGTCGGCAAGTTGATGACGGGATGACTACCAGAGGTAGAGGGTCCACCTTCTTCAAGTTGAATATTTGTTTCTTCAAGGAAGGGAACTTGAGTACCCTCATGTTGAATATCAGTTGGAAGAGAAGCTTGATTAGAGGGGCCAATTTGCCCGCCAGGTTGGTGAGTTCTTCTGACGAACTGCCTGATATTAGGATGGACATCTTCTGTGGGAATATTGGGGGTGGCTTCCGCGATTTGCTTCGCGAGTTCGCCAACTTCCCTTCCAGTAGTATAGCATGAGAAGATTATAAGCTTGGGTGTTCCCCGAGCTGCCCAAGTAACACGTCGCCTTTTTGTCGGACGAGTACTGGTGCTAGGAATTGCTCTTGGCTTACAGGATTCTGGGATCCACGATATACGGTCGAAGACCGATACGCAAGCCCTGGATTGTTGAGTTGGAATTTCTTCGACCACCCGGGTATTCTCCGGGCCTTGAGGACTGTAGTTTGATTTTCTGTATATGCCTTTTCTTTTCCATCCTCTGGGATGTTCAGATCTAGCATATTGAAGAGAGGCATCTTCGGTGTTGCTTTTTCTTTGAATCACCTTTGATGCATTTGCTTGATCTTTCTTAAAGTTCTGGACTCTCTTCTTGGGAACCCAGATTTGTTTCAACTTGGTAAAACGCCGCATCTTTTGCTTGACATCGGCTTTCACCATGGAATCTTCATGTTTTCCTCGAAACCACCGTAGAGCTGAGAAGCGGTTCGAGGTTGGAATATTTGGAATATACCTATCACGAGGAGTGGTAGGTGGAGTACCATCAAGGCGCACTCGCACATTTCCGACCATGACGGACTTGCCAGATCTGGAGATGGCGGCGGGCGGCCTCCTGTTCTTGTGGCGTTTATTTTGCCCCCGCTGTGAGGAGACAGGAGCTACAATGGTAGAAGAGATCATATGGACCGAATAGGTCCGAGCTTGAGTTGAATGGGGTTTGCCCCCTTTGACAGCAACATCCTTCACAGGCATTTGGGTGCCTGTCTTGACAGCAGCGGAACGAGCCTTGACACGTCCATTGTTGTTGTGACTCTTCTTTGTTGATTTGTGGGAGGAAGATATTTGAGCAGCTTCCTCCTGTTGATGGGCCGGAACCACTCCCAGAAAGAAAGGGGATCCGACAACTGCAGGGAAATCTCCGAATATGATCGGAGTCGCCGGGTAACCGAACCTGGCATGGTCGTTGACGACTAGCGGTCCATAAGTGACGGCCATCTTCAACAGTTTGAGATTTGTTTTTTTTTAGTACCTTCAAAAGGAAATAGCAGTATCAGGATTTTCATAAACAGCATACAAGTCTCATCCTTTTTACTATGAATGGTGAGAAGAGGTCCCACCGGGCGTGCCAGCTGTTGACACGGGGGAAAATTTTCCTTATGAAATATCGCGGTGGATTGCGTTCATTCGTTTTATTTGGCGTGTGTATTTATTGTTTTGATATTTTGATGTTTGTGGGGGCGTGCCAGCCTGTCTAACAGACAGAAAAAGAATCCGCGCAATGCGGAAGAAGAATTTTGGTGTCCGGGGAATGGACGGGTATGGTGTCCGTGGAACGGACGGGTATGGTGTCCGAAAAAAGGACGGGTGTGTCCGCGAACGGACGGATGTGTCCGTGGAACGGACGGGTGTGTCCGCGAACGGACGGGTGCGCCGTTTTTATCTGAACTTCTTGAGTCCCATGTCTATTCTCATCAGGTGATTAGGGTAGCATGTGCTGGACCTCTGTCTCCATCGATCGGAATCGATGTTACATTTACATCGAGTTAGGACACTTGGTATTATTTGATACCGGTCTAAACTCGAATACCATTTCATAGTAAAGGACGAGAAAAATATACATGCTTTTTCTTAGAAAACCCTGATTATGACATGTTTTTCCTTTCTTTTGGTTGTTTTGGAATGTTTTTGTTTTGGATGTTTTATTTTTGAAATGACTGCCTTTTTGGGAGTCCAAAGTTTGATTTCTTTTGAAAAGGGGAGCGGGTATATACCCGTGGACCGATTTGAGGTCTTTTTTCTCCTTTTTGCAAAAGGTTGTTATGGTTTACATTTGGGAAAACATGGAGATTATTATTGTGAACGGGTATATGCCCGAAGATTTTGATTCTGAACTTGGGGGTGTTATAACCCAGAGCAACACTTCCGTATTAGAAGGGTGATTATGCAAATTTTTATATGAGGTTCTTTTGCAATGCCATTTCTGAGCAGAGTTCGAGTTCGAGGTAGAGTTTCTTTTCTCCTCATTTCGTACTTGTGCGGGTCCAATTTCCGGAGATCATATGGATGTATCTCCACGGAAGTCCTTGTCCCATTCGTGATTTTTGTCCGAAGTCCATTTCCACGGGTATATTTCTCGTGGAGGTGCATATGTGCTCCCATTTGGGGTATCTGAGCACGGTTCCTGTCTTACTTCCCTTTTTCTTTGGATGTGTGTATATTATCACAATCCCCTTTTTATTTTTATTTTTTGAATATGTGGATATGTCTTGGTGAGTCCCCACTTAGGCAGGGTGTCCTTGTAGAGATATTTTCATATTGGCATATGCTTATATCTATGTATTCTCGGGAGAAACTTTACCCGGAGGGACTTTGCCTTAAAGAGATATGTGTATAAACACAAATTTGCACTTTGTAAATATATTCTCAAACGGTATCTCCACTTGAGCAGAGTGTCCGATAAGAAGGAGCCCCCCGTATGAACGGAGTCCTTTTTTTTTTTTGAGAAACATATACAAATAGGGCATATTTGTGATTATATAGATATATTCTCGGGCAGAGTCTCTATTTGGGTAGAGATTCCACTAAGAAATACATTTATATAAACATGAAGTTTGTGATTATACGGATATGAATTTAGAGGGAACTTTGTCCGGGCAAGATTCCTCCTAAGAGACATATGCGTACAGGCACAAATTTGTGATTTTATGGATATGTTCTTAGGGGAGTCTCCATTTGGGCAGAGTTTCCTCTAAGAAACATATACATAAGAACATAAATTTGTGAATATACGAATATGTTCTCGGACAGAACCTCCGCTTGGGCAGAGTTTCCTCTAAGAAACATATACATATAACACGAGTTTGTATTTACATGGATACGTCCCCTGAGAGAGATTTTTGCCCGGGCGAGATTCTCCCTAAGGAACATATTTGTATAATTACAAATTTGTGATCTTTATATATGTGTTCATGGACGGAACCTCCGCCTGGGCAGAGTTTCGTCTTAAGAAACATATACATAAGAACACAAATTTGCGAATATACGAATATGTCCTTGGGCAGAACCTCCGCTTGGGCAGAGTCTCCTCAAGAAAATATACATATAAGCACAAAATCCACCATCCCAGAGACTCGCTCGATGGGCGGGGAGAACATGGGTATTTAAATACCATGTGTCCATAGAGACTCGCTCGATATGGACGGCATTTAAACCCCGGGAATATCACCCCACAGAGACTTGCTCGATGTGGGGGATGGAGATTAAGAAGGAATGCTGATGACGATTACGCCGACCGCTCTCCTTTCCGCGCCTGGCCTATCGGGCTAAAGAAGGGGATTTGTACCTTCACACACCGGACGGGAGGGATTCGAGAATGAGAGAGGGAATGAGCAAAATGCTCTTTTCTATTTTCCTGGGATTTTCCCAACAGGGCTTCGCCGGAGCCAATTCCGAACCCCCTTTCCTTATGGAATGGGGGGGGGGTATTTATAGGGGATGAACCCCTTTACATTGCGTGGGAGAGGAGAGAGAGGGTGCCCCAACCGATGGTGACCTCATGATGAGGTCACCATCGGTTAAGGGGCTAACCGATGGTGACCTCAACATTAGGTCACCATCGGTTAGCCCCTTAACCGATGGTGACCTCATGTTGAGGTCACCATCGGTTAGGGGGAGACCCCCCCTTAACCGATGGTGACCTCATGGGGGCCTAACCGATGGAAGAGAGGGGAGAGAGGGGGGGATTTTGTCTATAAATACCCCCCCTAAACCCTCATTTCCAGAACTTGTTGGAGCCCGGAGGTGCTGCTGAAGTCCTGCTTGTTTCTTTGGAGTTTCGCCCGACTTCTCGGAGTTCTGCCCGATCGGAGGGTGCCTTTGCAAGCCTCGGAGTTCTTCCTCGAGCTTGTTCTTTGTGCTTGTTCTTTGTATTCGGTCTATAGACCTTGTGCTGCCGGAGGTGCTGCTGGAGTCCGGCTCCGTTTCCTTGGTGCTTCGCCCCAACTTCTCGGAGTTCTGCCCGATCAGAGGGTGCCTTTGCAAGCCTCGGAGTTCTTCCTCGAGCTTGTTCTTTGTACTTGTCCTTCATACTCGGTCTATAGACCTTGTGCTGCCGGATTTTTCCGTGCTTCGTACTTTGGACGGAGACATGTTCTCCTTGTACTTTCATTTTAACCGGGACTCCGGGCACCATTTTAAGGGCCGGAACTCCCCTGCTGAATTTTGGGGAAGGATCCCGCTAATAAGTTTGTAACTTAAATAACCTTGGGGTCATTTTAAATCACAACTTTTTGGCCTCTGAGCAGGCTGCTGATAATGTATTGTAACCAGGCCTGCTGATAACCAACATTTAATCTTCGTGGCCCAACGGCCCCTTTCATCATGTCCGCGACTCGAACCGTCGTCCGCCAAAATAGGCTTCAACTAGGCTAGTCGCCGGACCATCATCTGATGGATTTTGTAATTCCGCTGAAATAAACGTGTCACACTTTTGCCGTTCAACAGCCAGCAACTGGTAAAATCGGATGACGAAGCAAATGTAGAGGACACTGTTAGGCTATGGATTGTGCTCCTCCTGTGCACCTTTCTTACTCCGAGATCAGCGCATTCTTGTCCACAGTAGATGCTCTCCTGCTTGGATGACATACAAAGAATAAGAGAGTACAATTGGGCAGCCGCAGTGCAGGAGGTAACACTGCACAATTTTGACAAATTAGTGTTAGACCAAAAAAAATAATAATAATAATAATAATATGCAAATCTTAAACCAAGGTCATGGCCACTGGGTAGAGGTTCAGAAATTGACAGGTTCAGGAAAAGAAGACAAAGAAAAAGATACCTATGGTTTGAGGGTGATGGTTGACCATCCCGTGCTTTGGGTAAAAGAAAAAAAATGGAGAAAAAAAATACATGTCGACCCTTTGCCCGCCCAGCACTGCTGCTAGTTCTCCTCTGCTTTGGTTGCTGCTAGCAGAAGAAGGGAAGGGGGGTCCCTGCGCAGGGAACTCCCCTGCCAGCCCCTGATCCCCCTTAGCCACCGCGGCAGGCCCCCTTCCTTAGCCGCCGCCGCTGGATCCTTCTTAGCCGGCCACCGCCACTGGGTTCCCCAGCCAGCTGCTGCCGCTGCAGGTCCTCTGCGCTCCACCGCCGCTGCTGCTGGGCCTCCTGCCGTCGCTGCCGCTGCAGTCCCCCCCCCCCCCCCCCTCGCGCCGCTGTTGTTGCTTCTAATAGGAGGAAGAGGGATAGAGGCTGCCCCCCCTGTTCTCCTGTCCTGATCGCAACAGGAAGGGAGGGAGAGGAAGGCTGCCACCCGTCCTTCTCCCTGTCCTGATCACAGTAGGAGAGGAGGAGGGAGGCGACAGTCTCCTCCTCCTCCCTGTCTCTCCCAACGCCAACATGGAGGACAAATTTTGGAAATTCAAGCGGAAAAACAGAAAAAATAAATTAGACAGGGGGAAATTTGCAAAATAGCCAAGTACAAATGACCGGGGAGGGTCTGTAAATGACCGGGACGGCGCTTATGGCAAGTACGGTGCAAATGACCGGGACGGGTCTTCAAATGACCGGGACGGGACTTCAAATGACCGGGACGGTGTCTTCTCCACCCCCTATAAAAGCACATGGGGCGCCCCAGGCAGGAGGGGAGGATTTTATGAGGTTTTGAAACAAAGCAAGGCTCTGAGAAAGACTGCAAGGCGGTCTGAGAAGAGGGTCTGCAAGGCAGCCCTAAAGAATATTGTGCAAGGCACAATTGGAATTTTCTCAAGCATTAAAGGTCTATTGGGCTTCCTTATTGGGCCTCAAATTCCTTATTGGGCCTGAATTGTTTATTGGGTCGGACTTGTACGACATGACTTAATGAATGACCATCTCGTTCGCGATATTTAATGGGCCCATTAGGCTAATTTTGTCCATTTAATCGCATTTTGCATGGATAATTATAAGTAGCGTCACATTTATTTAAAACGCTTTACTACCTGATTTCTTAATCAAAATCAACCAAGTTTTCAACCAACCTTAACAAAATATTTCACAAACATTATTATTTAATTTTCAATAACATAAATCAACAAACAAGTTATGTCTTATATCATTTTTGATCCACCTTAAGTTAATTCCCATTTAAATCAACTAAATAAATGAAAATTTTAATGTAATTCACATAATCATAATTTAAATAAATAAATAACGAAAATGATTAAATAAATGAAATCAATAATTTTAAAATACCCAAAAAAATGAGAAAATGAATTTAAAAAATCAATAAAATGAAATAAATACCAAAAAATTCCAAATAAAATAGATTGCATGCTTGTAACATTATTTTCTCTCATGTACAATTCATGTCATTCAATTGTGAGTCACGCTCTTCTGTTTCAAAGGGGTTGTCTGATGGTTAATCAAGGATATTCAGCCTTTGTGCTGATGTAATTAACACTAACCGAGGTTAGTGAGGGAGGTCAAACGAACTAAATAAGACCATGTCATTGTAAGTAAATAAAAATCCAAATACACCAAACTCAAAGATAAATTTAAATTTTTAAAAGTTTAAAAAATATTCACACAATTAGTTACCTCTGTAAATAATCAAAGTGGGGCAACCTGCCCTACAAAGAGAAGAAGTGGGAATGAATCCTAAGCTCATTATTTCATTTATGGTTGTGTTGCCTCCCTTGCTGTAAGTTCCTTTAACAAACTCTGTGTAAACATATCATCCATCCTTGTTTGGGTTTAACTTATTTATTTTTTCAGGTTTGGTTCCTTGAGCACACCAGGGTGAGGCAACCAATAAATCGGATGGCATATCCCTGCCTCTTCAGGTGGGGAACATTCGCCGGTAAAACTTCATCATTTCCTATAGCATCCCTCACCGGACAACAGGTTTTTGAAGTCTCTTTGACAATGAAATTATTATTCAGTAATGAATTGTGTAATTTGATGTTTATTGCTATATGATTTGCTTTTCCAGGTTATAAAAAATTTGACGGATGAGAGGAATGAATGGGAAACTATTTACAAGGGGAACCAAACAGTCCTAGATGACACATCCACGGTTCCTCCAGCTGCTGCTTCCCTCTCTCTTCTACAGGAAATTGCAGCATCAATAAAGTCTCAAGAACTGAAATTTGACCAGTTAAGCACTCACCTCAATGATCAAATGAGGCAAATTGAGGAAATCATGTGTTACATTCATAAAAGGGATGAACCGGTGACTCATGAAGAAGGGACAGCTGGGGCAACCCCTACATTTTCTGAACATGTCCATGACCAGCTTCCAATGATGGATGATGATCCGGTGAACCCACAAGAATGGGCAGCTTGGTCCCCTACATTTTCTCAATATGTTCCCGATGTTCCCGATGTCCAACCTCCAATGACGAATGACGATCAGGCTCCACCAATAGGTCATTTTGAGGAGGATCTAACAACTACTGTTGATGAAGAATCCTAATTCAATGGTTCAGGCGATCAAGAAGCGTGAGGATCGACGTCGTGGTGTGTATGATCAATCCCCTTATGTACGGGAGAAACCCGTTACAATGCCTGAGAAAGAAAAAGCAGTGGTAAGTCTATAATCTATTATGTTACTCCATAACCTATTATTCCATTCATCTGAAATGAGAATACAACCTAGGCAACACAGGAGCCAGTCACTGCAAATTGGGTGTGTAAAAGAGAGTTGAAGGACGAGCAGAATGCCATTGTCGACAGCTTCCTTGAAACGTGTGGAAGTGTCGGCAGTGAATTTGAGTAAGTTGCTTGAATTTGTATGATTTCATATTTATTTCTGATTTAACATATCTGTATGTTTTCAACCTCTATAGTTTTGGAGTTTTTGAATTTGCAAATGGCCTGATCATCCGAAGTCACACGTTCTAAACCTCCTTTACGGATGCTTGACAGAAGACACGGTTTGTGTTTCACTTATGTTTTTATAGATAAAGTCCCTTGAAAGCCAGGTTCATTGTACTTGTTATGGACGATATGTAGGCTATTGATGGATTGATTTACCTACTGAAAATGAAGAAAAACACTGAAAATATTTATCACAAGTGGGTTTGTTTTCCAACTATTGTGGTAAATCATATCCACGGAATGTCATGCTCAACGTAAGAGAAGGCAGCACAGTTGTTGCAATGTTGTTATGAGAATGAGTATTTGGAGGCCCTCCAGCAGAATAAGTGGCTATTTTTCGTGTTACACTCACGAAATCACTGGCATTTATTTACAGTGGACACGGAGAATCAACAATTCGTGTCATATAATTCATTGAAAAGTGGGCCTATCCACAAGGCATCTGCAAGAAAATGGGTAAGTTTCTCAAACAATTCCTTTCAAGGGAAATGCTGTTGAATTATTTATTTTTTGCAGGCCACACTGTCAGGCGCATGTTGACGGAGTATGGGGCATTTCCTGATGTTGCTAAATGGAAACTACGCTTTGACAACCAATGTCCTCAACAACCATCTGGTAGCCTCAATTGCACGATTTATGTAGTGAAATACATTAAAGCGTTGATTAGGAGGGCATTCCCCGGATGGACCTTTAATGAGAATGATTGTAATCTCTTCAGAGCCTGTTTTGCGGCCTTGTTGTTAGAACTAAAGAATCAATGAAAAGTTATTGTTTATATATTTTTCCACATTTTTCCTCTTATGTGATGTTTATTTTCGTTACATGTAATCAACCTATTTATCAGTACAATTCGTAAGTCTATGTAAAGTGGAATCTTTCTGTCACTGGAATGTTTCTATTTGTCACTGGAAGGATTCTATTAGTCACTAGAATCTTTGTATTTGTCACTGAAAGGAATGTATTTGTCACTGGTCTGGTCCTACTTGTCACTGGAATTCTCGTGTCTTTGTCACAGGAATCTTTCTATTTGTCACTTGAATCTTTGTATTTGTCACTAAAAGGAACGTATTTGTCACTGGTCTGGTCCTATTTGTCACTGAAATTCTTGTGTCTTTGTCACAGGAATCTTTCTATTTGTCATTGAAATCTTTCTATTTGTCACTGGTCTGGTCCTATTTGTCACTGAAATTCTCGTGTCCTTACTATAGGAATCTTTTTATTTGTCACTGGAATCTTTGTATTTGTCACTGGTCTGGTCCTATTTGTCACTGGAATTCTTATGTCTTTGTCACAGGAATCTTTCTATTTGTCACTAGAATCTTTGTATTTGTCACTGAAAGGAACGTATTTGTCACTGGTCTGGTCCTATTTGTCACTGGAATTCTGGTGTCTTTGTCACAGGAATCTTTCTATTTGTCACTAGAATCTTTGTATTTGTCACTGAAAGGAACGTATTTGTCACTGGTCTGGTCCTATTTGTCACTGGAATTCTTGTGTCTTTGTCACATGAATCTTTCTATTTGTCACTGGAATCTTTGTATTTGTCACTGAAAGGAATGTATTTGTCACTGGTCTGGTCCTATTTGTCACTGAAATTCTCGTGTCTTTGTCACAAGAATCTTTCTATTTGTCACTAGAATCTTTGTATTTGTCACTGAAAGGAACGTATTTGTCACTGGTCTGGTCCTATTTGTCACTGGAATTCTTGTGTCTTTGTCACAGGAATCTTTCTATTTGTCACTGGAATCTTTGTATTTGTCACTGAAAGGAATGTATTTGTCACTGGTCTGGTCCTATTTGTCACTGGAATTCTCGTGTCTTTGTCACAAGAATCTTTCTATTTATCACTGGAATCTTTCTGTTTGTCACTGAAAGAATGTATTTGTCACTGGTCTTAACCTATTTGTCATTGGAATTCTTGTGTCTTTGTCACATGAATCTTTCTATTTGTCACTGAAAGAATGTATTTGTCACTGGTCTTAACCTATTTGTCACTGGAATTATTGAGTCTTTGTCTCAAGAATCTTTCTATTTGTCACTGGAATCTTTCTTTTTGTCATTGAAAGAATGTATTTGTCACTGGTTTGATCCTATTTGTCATTGATCTGGTCCTATTTGTCACTGGTCTGGTCCTATTTGTCACTGGAAGTCTTTGTGTCTTTGTCACATAAATCTTTCTATTTGTCACTGGAATCTTTCTATTTGTCACTACAATTCGTACGTCTATGTAAAGTCGAATCTTTCTATTTATCACTACAATTCGTAGTCTATGTAAAGTCGAATATTTCTATTTGAAGAAATTAAATTCTAATTTAAATAATTAAATTTAAAAATTAAAATTTTATATTTTAAATAATCTGTTATCTCTCACATATATAATTTATAAAAAAATCCCATTCTACCCGGACGTAAGACCTAAGCCCCAACCCCCTTTACGTTTCACACATCCTCGCCCCCCTCAGCCCCGTTGCCTCGCCCCCTTCACCACCTAGGTTTCCGGCGAGCCTGGTCCAACAAACCTGCTCCGGCGGCATGGGAGCCTTTACTGATCCTGCTTTGGCTCTCCTGCTCAGGTAACCCTTCTACTCCCATTTCCCCTCCTGCTCCCGTTCCTTCTTCGTGCGACCCCTTGGTGGCACATCCTGATGCTTCAATCTCCTGTGTCTGCGATCTAAGTTTCGTTCGCTGAGTCATCTATTTGTTTTGTAGTGGTGGGTGGCAGGGTAGACTCCAAGATATGGATCGTATTCTGGGAATTTTTACATTCAAGAATGATGCGTATGCAATTCCTATGCATAGAGGTATGGAACTTTGTAGCGTAGTTAATGATGTTTGCAGAAGATGGACACTTGTGAAAGAGCAAGTGGAATTAAAATGCCACATTCCGGAGATGAGTAACTCTTTCATGAAATTGTTAACTGGAGAGGATATTGATAGAAAAATTGACATACATGAAATCCTCGGACAAAAATTAATCAACATCGATGTTAATGTGTTCGGCTCGGAGGAGATTGTAACTTTCAGGTCAGCAAATCCTTGAACTTTTTAAATGTTGTAGCTATTTGTGCTTTAACAAATGCCATATTTATGTGGTATCAAATTTATTTGCAGAGCATTTGGAGAGCAATCTTCTGGCAAAATGGCGAGCCTAAGCTAGTCTCCCATTTCACCTCCACCGATGAGATGTATGAGAGGACATGGTTATTGCATTGTGAGAACAAGCAAAACAGAAATAAATCCAAACAGAAAATTCTACACATGCAAGGTACGCTTATTACATAACATGTTATTACATGACATAATATTTCCTGTGGTCTTTTATAGGATGCGAAATGTGATTTTTCATGTGGTACGATGAAGTGCAAAACTTTGTAGATTCACAAATAACTTGTGGGAAAGATGAGAATGTGCAAAATCTAGAAAATCGAGTTGCAAGGTTGGAGGATGAGCGAAGGGATTTAAATTGCATTATAAACAAAACTAAAATGGTTGTAAAGTCTTTACCAAAGGTATTTTCATTTTTGAACATTATGGATGCGGATGGGGATGATGGGAGTGATAATGACTAACAATTTGAATGTTATTTAACCTATTTCAGTTTCTATTTGTAACATTTTCTATATTCAATACTTACCTTCAAATCTCAAGGTTAGCTTGTGGTGACAAATGCAAGATTTACATAACAGATAATGGTTGAAATAGAATCATGTCCAATAATTACAGTGACAAATGAAAGAATTACATAACAGATAATGGTTCTTTTACATATCACAAAAGTTTAGAGGTCATTGTGTTGTAAAGAATGATACTTCACCAACCTGGTCATAGTTTGCAGCAGTTGGTGTTTGAATGCACTTCTTGGAAGCTCTGCTCCATTTTTTGATTTTCTCAAGGGCAAATGGTATATGTTTCTCACGTTTTCTTCCTTTTGTTGACGCTTTTAGTGGATCTTGTACATGACAATTCGATGTAGAATCTATTCTTGTGTTCGATTGCAAAGACAACTCATTCATGGACTCGATTACTTTCCCAAGAATTTTTGGTATTTCAGCTACTGCAATATCATAAGCTTCCTCTGAGCAAGAAGCTGCTTCAGCCACCTTCATGAATTTGAATATCGAGTTGGTGTACCGTGACGATGAACATTTCTTCTCTTCCTTTTGAACATCAAATGACTGACATACATGTCTATACCGTATATCTTTGCACCATCTCTGTAAAAAGTACTTGTTTGGTATACTGTCAATTCCGACATATTGCAATGCTAGTAAGGCATGTCGGCATAAGAATCCCTTAAATTCGAAGGATCTACAAGAGTATTCCACTTCTTTTTCCTGTTTTTGGTAATTGACAGTGTACTCTTTTTGCATCTCCTTACATATACCTTTCAATTTAACACGTTCAAATGCCTTTACTCTCAACGTCAACTTACTTTCATCTTCACGAATACGTTGTGGGTGACAAGCAGCGACCTCTATCAATTCTTGCTGGAATTTCTAAAATATAGACCTAGTATATATTGTGGCAGCTTGTTTCTCAAATGGGGAACAAGTTTTCAGGTATGCTTCTGTATCCATAGACTTCAAGTCTGCTTTGTTTTCTGCATCAAACCTGCTTTCAAGTGCCACTGTGTATTTCACAATGAACTCAGATAAAGTGGTTTTCGCTGTGACAAATCCATCAAAAAAATGGTTTATACTCTCACTTCGTTGAGAGGTAGACATACCTACAAACACAAAACAATGTAAATATAACAGATAAAGCAAATAACGATTAGACAATAGTAGTCAATAATAACCTACCAGCAAAGAATGTGTCCTTCAAAAAATAGGTGCCCACTTTCTACGACATTCGTACAAACTTTTTAGCCATTCATTTTGCATGGCAATTTCATACTTCGTTATCAATTCATCCCACTTTTCTTCAAAATCAAAGGTGGACGTTGTGTCATAGATGCAACTTTGAAAGTCATTCATGAAATGTGGATTGGAGACGCATATATGACCAATTTTTTCAGGTACCTTCTTCATTATATGCCAAAGACATAAGCGATGTCGTACCGTTGGAAATACTTGGGCTACTGCAGCCTCCATAGCCTTGTCTTGATCTGTGATGATTGTCTTGGGGTGAATGCCACCATTCGCTTCTAGCCAACAATTAAAAAGCCATACAAAACTTTCAATTTTCTCATTGCTTAGTAGTGCACATCCAAAAAGAATAGACTGGTCATGATGATTTACTCCCACAAATGGTGCAAATGGCATTTGATATGTGTTTGTCAAGTATGTTGTATCGAAATAGATAACATCCGCAAAGTATGTACAAGATGTTCTAGATTTACCATCAATCCAAAACACATTCCTTAATGTACCATTGTCATTAACAGCTATAGTGTAAAAGAATGTTGGATCCCTAACTTGCATTGTCTGAAAATGGTTTATCATTGTCTTTGCATCACCCTCCTTCAATTGTGTTTGCCTTTCTTTATCAAGAAAGTTTCTGCAGTCATTCTCTGTCCACTCCAATTGTCGGATGCCCCCCTTCCTTTTTGCCATGGCCGACACAATATTGGATGTAGAAATACCAACACTACCCATGTTCAGAATCTCAGCTTTTCCGGGGTGCAAATTCTACGATGTGATCTCAAATACATAGCAGCTGTTGGATGAAGAATGTGATTATGCTCCAAAATTACATCATACATTATGTAGGTGTTTGTGTCTTTGTCATGTCTAACCCTCACCGATGCCTTACATCGAATCTTAGAAGAATCTCTGTGGCTTATCGTTTCTTTGCCCCTTCTAGATTGACCACCACGATGACAATTGAACCTCTTGTATATAAACACATCATTCTTTCTTCTACTGTCAGTGACTGTTATACCAAATCCTACTCGTTTAGCATAGGCATTGTAAAATTTCTGTGCATCTGAAATAGTTTGGAAAATCATGCCCTCAAAAGGTTCCAAATTTTCTCATTCTCCTTTATCATTATTCAAATCATCCACTACTTCAGGGGCTGCCAAATACATTGAAAGAATAATAAAACAAGTTCAGTGACAAATAGAAAGCAACAAGTGACAAATAGAAAGATTCCAATTTACATAGACTTACGAATTGTAGTGACAAATAAAAATATTCCAGTTTACATAAACTTACGAATTGTAGTGACAAATACATTCCTTTCAGTGACAAATAGAAAGCAACCAGTGACAAATAGAAAGATTCCAGTTTACATAGGCTTACGAATTGTAGTGACAAATAGAAATATTTCAATGACAAATACATTCCTTTCAGTGACAAATAGAAAACAACCAGTGACAAATAGAAAGATTACAGTTTACATAAACTTACGAATTGTAGTGACTAATAGAAAGATTTCAGTGACAAATACATTCCTTTCAGTGACAAATAGAAAGATTTCAGTGACAAATAGAAAGATTCTAATTTACATAGACTTACGAATTGTAGTGACAAATAAGTTCATTCCAGTGACAAATAGAAAGCAACCAGTGACAAATAGAAAGATTCCAGTTTACATAGACTTACGAATTGCAGTGACAAATAGGTTCATTCCAATGACGAATACATTCCTTTCAATGACAAATAGGAAGCAACCAATGACACATAGAAAGATTCCAGTTTACATAGACTTACGAATTGCAGTGACAAATAGGTTCATTCCAATGATAAATACATTCCTTTCAATGACAAATAGGAAGCAACCAGTGACAAATTGATTCCACTTTACAAAGACTTAAAAATTTCAGTGACAAATAAGTTGATTCCAGTGACAAATAAAAAGATTCCAGTGGCAAATAAGTAAGAGTACATAGCATTCAAAAAACAATAGAAGAAGTTTAGAAATAAATAGAAAATTCTAATGACAAATAACTAAGGTTTATTCATTGATTACAGTGGCAAATGGAGTACAAATAACAGTCACAAACAGATACATATCCACTTACAATTGCAGATAGGTGTAACATCCTTGTTCTCTAAATCAGGGCATCCCATCACAGATCTTAGTTCGTTAACTTCGTCATTACTCTCATGTCCAACATCCTTGTTCTCTAAATCAGGGCTTCCCAGCACTGATCTTATTTCGTTAACGTCATCAATAATCTCATGTATAACAGATCTCACTCCATCTTCAGAAGATCCTCTAGGAGTCTGTTGTGCTTCTACATTTTGTTCGGGAGGTATTTCTGGGATCTGATAGAGTACTTCTGCTCTCTTATCATCGTTATTTGCATGCAGCGAACCATGTGCCGTCGGGACGTAATGCATGAACGACGTTGTGTATGGCGTCATGAAGGGGTATAACAATGGCCTACTTATCTGATAAGGTGGCATAAATGGTGGTGGCATCACTCCCGCCGGCGCAGTACTTGACGGCCTACTTATCTAATAAGGTGGCATAAATGGTGGTGGCATCACTCCTGCCGGCGCAGAACACTGCATCGCCAAATTCTCCCCGGAACTAGACTGAGCTGTACTCTGCATGGCGTTACTCTTCTTAGTAGCCATGGATGAAGAAGACAGCACGAGGAAGATCACTGGATTTGTAGAGAGATGATCACTGGATTTGTATAGGGGTTGATAGGTTTTTCGTGGGTGAGGAAGCCGAAGAGTGAAGTGTGGGATGTTGCAATGAAGGAGGCTCTTCTCTCAGATTATTTTGGCACAAAAGACGGGAAGGGCAAAATTGAGTTTAAAAATATATCTCACACAATCGCGGTTTCGTGACCGTGGCGGTTTCATGATGAAACGCCTCGGGAAGCCGCGTAGCAGGCGGCGAGGTGTATGGGCGGCTGACGTGGGCGGGTTGCAACGTGAACGAATGACCAGCGACCCGGTCATTCCAGCATGGCGTTTTTTACCGTGCGAACGTGTACAAAGCATTTCTCTTAGCGCACATGTCTCTATCCATAACATTGTGTTGGTAGAAAGGGCCAGAGGTCCTCAAAGACGAAGCAAGAAGGTCTATAAACAAAATTATTGAAAATTAGCCAACTAAACTTGAATTCATACATGCAACTTAAATCAAAACAACAGAGAATCATGCAGCAATCACTACACAAGAATGAGAACTCCATGAGTGGAATTTCCATCATCCAAGAGCCATCGTCTGGGAACTGAGTAAGATTGATTTTATGACAAACAGATTCAAGGTAAGGTTAAAAGGTAGCTGTTAATTTAAATGAAGCTAGATGGATTGTCAATCAGACTGGTAATACGAAAAACAGCTTAAAGTACTATGTGCCGGACAAGGAAGAAAGCACATGAAACCCAAGCAAACTGATGAGATTGAACGATTTCTGATTAGATCATATGAAAAATAGATATTTAGAAGGGTGTGAAATTCAACGAGCAAGTTTTCAGTCATAAAAGGTGACAGGACCAAATGACACGCTACCTGGTCATAGTTAAGAGCATCTGAAGAATTATCCAGTGCAGCGATTGTGCCAACCATGTGCCCCTTGAAGTACACAACTGACCTTCTTAGAGCTTCCCAAGCGTCAGAGACCATCGGGTGGCAATCAAAACCAGTGCGACTAAACTGCGGTGTGGTCAAAGCTTGCTCGGTTGAGCACAACGATTCTGTAGAATCCGTACGTTCATGCCGCATACGACGTATGAACTCAGCATGAGGGGCATCGACCTTTTCCATTTGTCCACCCTCAGTTGCCGATTCGTTACCGACAGTCCCGCCAACCTCCAGACAAGGTAACTCCAGGGAAGTTGGTGGAGTTGAACAGAGACCCTCTGCCACATCGCTCATCATCATCTGCTCCATGCTGATAATGTCACATCCAATGTGCACAGCCGACTATTTCCGTGCAATGTTCCCACCAGATAGCTTTCCACATTTAGACGGAATAAGAAAGGTGTTAGCCACTAGCCAGTAGAATCCAAAACAAGCAGAGGCAGTAACATAGACAAGATGTGATCTTTGGCATAGCAGAAAAGAGAAAGTGAACAAACAAAGAAGAAATGCACCTACGCCTCTGACCACAGGAAGAAAAGTCCAAGCCCTTTATTGTAAGAACGGACTATCTACTGTTTGAGCTAACCAAATCACAACTGCGGGGATTTCCCTCTCCTGGTCCCCGCCCACGTAACCCACTACTCTCTTCCGACGTTTCAATCCGCACTCATTCTTCACGAGTTCCAGCACAGACCTTCCTCCTCCACTTTTTTCTCCCCGCCCGCTCAACGCACAAGAACACGCATTGGATTGGCATTCATCTTCTGCAAGGATTAGGGCTAAGGGGAGAGGCGATGCTTACCTGAATTGCAGCCGGAGAGCGAGAGAGGAAGGAAATAGTCCGAGAAGACGAGCTGATGGGGCTTGAGAGATAGCGATGATCCGGCGAAGGCGCCTCTGAAGCGAAGAACAGGGAAGGGATCTTCCATGACCAGCACCTGGAGGGGAGGATGGGGAGAGGACAAGTCCCCGCCCCCCGCCCGTGAGAACCGGGCGCCCCAAAACCCCCCATCTCACGGTCTCCGTGCGCATCCCTCTCGGGCTCTCCTCCCTGTCGACGGAACGGAAGCTAGAACAGAGCGAGGCCTTTGTGCACGCGGGAGGCCACTTTTCTGAAGGATGTGCGAACCGCAACAAACATGGGAGCGATGGGAGCGTCTTTTTTCCCCCTTTTTTTCTGGATTTGTTCGAATTAGTTCTTGTGAGCTATGTCGATTTTAAATTTCTTACTCGTAAGATTTACTATATTTTTTTATTACACTTAACTATAATATGATTGAGTATTAAATTTATCACTCCTCATATGAGGAGTGATAAAGTGACAACTTAATTATTAGGTGTTACATAGATTTAGTAACTAGTCATATTACACTTAAGTACAATAAAAAAAATATTAAAATTTT
Source organism: Colocasia esculenta (assembly GCA_014218235.1). NCBI lineage: Eukaryota > Viridiplantae > Streptophyta > Magnoliopsida > Alismatales > Araceae > Colocasia > Colocasia esculenta. The sequence goes on along the minus strand of CM024757.1, from coordinate 57,693,577 downwards.
CTCATTTCTTATAGTATGTCTCATATTGTTAAAAACATTTCATATTCATTTAATTTTTCCACATCGGTTCTTCTAATTAAACAAAGGGAATTGTTCCCCTCCCGTACGACTCTTAAATAAAGTTTGAAAATAATTTTTTTAAAAATATTTCATGTGAAAAATTAAAAAGAGTTAAACAACATTAAAATTTATTAAAGGGATTTTTATTAAACTAATCAATAATAATAATAAATATTAAATCAATAATCACATTTTAAAATAATTATAACAATAGTCACCAAATTGCCATAGTGACGGGGACGGAGGCCACACTAGGGGTGTCAATGGGCCGGGCCTGGACCGGGCTTGGTCTGGCCCAGGTCCAGCCCGGTTTCTAGATGATAGGCCCAGGCCCAGAGAAAAGTCCAATTTTCAGGAAAGAGGCCTAGCCCGAGGTGAATTTTTAAGGCCCGGTCTGGCCCGGCCTGGGGGAGCTGTGCAGGGCGAGCGGCGTGCGTGGGCGCGGGGGTGTGGGGAGCGAGGCGGGGGCGCGGGGAGCGAGGCAGGGGCGTGGGGAGCGAGGCGTGGGGCGCTAGGCGGGGGCGTGGGGAGCGAGGCGGGGGGTGCGAGGCGGCGGGGGGCGCGGGGAGTGGGGCGGGGGCGCACGGTGTGCGGGCGACAGAGCAGCTGTGAGTGGGCGCGGTGGGCGCCTGCATGGGCGCGGGGCGAGTGGGCTGAAATTTAAAAAATAGATTTATTCCGGGCCAAGCCGGGCCGGGCTGAAATTTAAAAATAGATAAAAAAAAAATAAATAAAACTCAAACCGGTGTTATACCAGGCCGAGCCTCCGGGCCGGCCCGATCCAGTTGACATCTCTAGGCCATACGCTCGTCTGCATTGTCAATACAACGTAAACCAAGGAGTCTATGTTCGGAACGTAGACATCAATATTTGCATTCCGAATGTAGAACAATAGGGTTTTTTTATTAAAAAAAAAATGCTTTAGAAGACTTTTATCGATTTACCTTTAAAGATCTTTAAAGGGAGCCGGGGGTGGTCTTTAAAAAAATGTGTCTTCTATTTTAAAATTAGTTACAAAATTAAAGATCTTTCATGATACTTTAGAATAGGGGTGTCAGAAAATCGGATCCGGGTCGGATCCTCTTTGATCCAAACCCAGATCCGAAACTAGAAGATTCGGATCCGACTCAGATTCGGAACTAGTCACCAGTTCGGATCCGATTTGGATCAGGATCCGAAATTGCACTTCGGATCCGGATCCAAATTCGGATCTTATTTGTGATAGAAAATTCTAAAAAAATTATTAAAAAATCTTTAAAAAATCTTTAAAATATAATAGAAAATCCTTAAAAATCTTAAAATTCTGCAGGCCGAACACGTCCGATGTATTCGACAGCCGAACCTTTAAAAAATTAGAGCAAACTTTTGTTGGACGAATATTCTATGAAAAATATTCTATCTCTAAACTTGAACGGCAAAATATCAGTAAAAATACCAGCAGCAGAAAAGAGAGAGAAAATTGAGCAACGGGATCAGCAACATGGGCATCTCCAAAAAAAGAAAGAACTGTCAGAGAAAACCCCACAACGAGATGAACAAATCAGAATATTCATGTCTAATAAAAGGATGTACACAAGCTGCTTCTTATTCGTTAAAGACAACAAGAACAATCCTTCTATTCTTTGCATCAGAGGCTCCCGAGCAACAACGAATCAACAATATTGCAGGAGAACAAGATTAAGAAAACAGAGTTATGTTTATGTTCAATAAGAGAATACAAGTAGAACAAAACATATGGGTCTTTTTCTTCCTTCTTCTTCGAAAACAAAACAAGAAAAATCCCTCCTTTCTTTCAAGCAAGTAGTTGCCAGGAATGGCGGAGAGCAAGACTATCGTCATCATCATCAAATCTGCAAAACAAAATCGACGGACAGGATCTTTAGCAGGCCCTCGTAGGAGACCCCTTCATCCTCGCCGCCGGCCATCTGCAGCATCGCTCGGACGTCGTCGTCAGTGGCGCGCAGCGCCGCCCTGTCCATGTACCCCCTCAGGTCAGCAAACCCCACCCGCCCGTCTCCGTCCCGGTCCATCACCCTGAACACCTCCTCCATCACCCCGCCGCCGCCCCCTCCCCCTCCCCGCAGCACCACCCTCTCGAACTCCTCAAAGGCCACGTACCCGTCGCGGTCGGCGTCGGCGGCTACAATCATGGACCCGATGGCCTCGTCCTCGCCGCCCCCTCCGCTGTAGAAGGCCTTGAGGTCGTCGCGGCCGATCCTACCATCACGGTCGGCGTCCAGCACGTCTAAGGCCGGCCGCAATGAGCCCCGGGCCTTCGCCGCCGCGCCCTCCGTGCAGGAGCCAGGAGATGGGAAGGAGGGGCCAGTGGGTCTCCCTTCATGCGAATGAGAGAGGGAGAAAGAGAACAGAAGGGAGAGGGGGAGATGCAAAACCTGGAGAGGGAGATGTTGCCGCCGTCGCCAATCAGAAGAAGATGGCTACCATCTTCGCCAATCAGGAAGGGATGCCCGCTGTCGTCGCAGATCGGAAGGAGGATGGCAGCCATCATCGTCGATCGAGAAAGGACGGCCACCGTCATCGCTGATCGGGAAGAGATGGTCGTCGTCGTCGCTGATTAGAAAGAAGATGCAGCCGTCGTTATCGATCAGGAAGGGAAACCAGAAACCCTACCTTTGCTTCCAGTCTATGAGGGTGGGGATTGGGGAACTGCCGAACTGGGATGGCGGGGTTTTGGCCCTTTTCTCTCCGGACCACGGATCCGGATTCCCGGCACCCGAAAATTCGCCCCAAAATGTACTATTTCGGGTTAAAAGATGTGACCCGGATCCGAAATTCTAATCAGATCTGGGTCAGGTTTTTGGATCAGGTGGATCTGTTGACAGGCCTACTTTATAAGTCCCCTGATTAATTTATATTGAGTTTTTTACGTATGGCCCTTATACTGTAATTCATCAAAATTCTAAATAACCCTCTGAAATCATAATATTTAAAAATAATTCCTTACGTTTTTTGGGTTCAAAACAAGGTTGGATGCTCCGCAGGTATTGTTTGACTCAAATGTGCTGCATCGGTATATTTCGATCCAGATGATTTATTACACAAAAATAATAATAATAATAGATAAAAAGTCAAAAAAATTAAATAATATAAATATTATTAAAATAATATAAATAATTGTACCTCCCGACTGTGGAGGCTATTTCTAGCCTCCTAGGCCCGCGGGCTCATCGAGGCCCTGTATGGCCTATTTTCGACCCATCCAGACGCCAAGGCTCCGGCCTTTAAGCCACGTGTCTTCGGACATCTTTCGAACATGTTATGGCAACCCAAGGCGTTCCTGGGTCTCCAAGGGTGGTCTTCGGGCTCCCCCCAGCCTGTTCGGTCCGGGCTTGGCCTACCGAACAGATCCTGCTCGAAGCACGCTACGGCCCCACCTGCTCGAGTAAATGTCGAGTTGGACATCTCCAAGACCCTTCCACAGAGGATATGGATTGGCATTGGTTCAGGTGGATTCTGACAGCCACTGTTCTTTCCTCAACCACCTCAGTTCTGCCACTCTTGCAAATGCATTGGGCTTGTGCCATCTAAGTGCAAGAAGCATCCGCACGGTGACAAGCAAACTGCCCCTGTCAGATCTGCCCCACGTCAATCTGAAAACAAGCAAATTTGGTGTCTTATTCGCACAATGGAAAATAGTAACGCCAGCAAACCTGATGGACAGTCATCTTCCTCTAGAGCAGCTCCAATGGACAGTGAATTGCAATCTCTGGCTGCTGCTGCACCTAATGGTTCTATCTCGAGAGGAGACCATGCCATGGCGCCAATTAGGGACTCAAGTACACATATCCCTGCCCCCACAGTCCACTATGATGCTTCTCTTGTAACTGATCCCCCTACAGATGGTCAGCTCTACCAGGAACACCCTCCAACTAAAAGTGCAGTGCAAGTGTTTGATGGAATGCCTCCTTAACAAACTGCTGAACAAGACATGACTGCCCCTTTTGTTCCTGCTCCGATTCTGCCTAGAGGTGCAGCACATCTTCATTCGGGGACCAATGCAGTACAAACTCTCAACGAAATGCCAACAGCCCCCTTCAGCGAGTCCCCTACTACAGTGCATCAACTGCTACTGCCAACCACCCCTGTGCAGGCTGCCCCATTGTACTCAACCAGCAACAAGCAGCAGCCCCCATTGCACCCAAAACCAAAGGTATATCTCCGTCAATTCTGAACACTGCAGCCCCCCCATGGACCACTCCTAAAACTTCTGTCCAGCAAGCTATCACACCCTCCACCCCCAATGCCAAGGGCGCTGCACCATTGGGTACCCCATCCCGGGTGGAAGCCACGGCATCTCCATCAGCCCCCCGAATGTCTTTCGCTGAAGCATTGCGCAAAAAAACCAAGAAAGGGGAGATTCGAATGGACACAACAAGATCACCACCACTTCCCCCTCTCCCCTTCGTAGCTCCCCCTCAACCGGGAGTGAAGGGGCCAGCCGGTGGCCATATCATTTGCCTCCCCGTGCAATACAACATCCGAAGTGCCCCAGGCATCGAAGCGCAGGAAGTGGATTTGCTGACTGTACACAATAATTGGGCTGGCCGCACTCGTAGCACCGCAACTCGAAGCGTTGATTCCGACGAGGAGTTTGAGTACTTTGAGGACTGATTTTCTTTTTGGGCTGATGTGTCATGTAATTATGATCCCTCTGTGAAGGGAGACTATAGCTTGTGCCCCCTTGTTCCCGACATCCCTGGTATCCTAGCTACTCTATGCCCCCGTGGTCCTTGTATTCCTTTACTTTATGCATTTCATATATAATAGAAAATGACTACCTGATATTGACATTGGAGGTTCACTCCTCTGTCATATCAATTAAAAAAAAAATGCCTCCGGACACCGAACATACGGCCCAGCCACCGAGCAGGCTCCCTATTCGATACCTTCCAACCAAGAGGGGCAGAGAAGCCCCTTCACCTCCTTGCAGCGGTTACCACGGCAGCACTGCACGTGCCCCATGATCAAGGGGAGCATTAACTGCAGGGCCCCTCAACAGGCGTCTCAATGGGTAACTCTCCACTAAGGACGCCAACCGACGCACCCTTTCCGGCGTCATCAAAGGGTGCCACGTCCAACCTCTTCAGAACCTTCGCCTATAAAAGGCACAGGTGATTCACATGCAAAGGTACGCAACTCTAGCCATCTACACACCTCCACACGAGGCACACACCAGCGAACCCTTCTTCTTCAAGCCTTTCTACAGTCATCTGACTTAGGCATCGAAGGGTTCCCCCCCCCCCCGGTTCTTCAACCGGACCTTCCTGATCCTGTTCTGGTCTTTGAAAGCTACAGTCCGTACTCGCAATCGTCTCTCTTCATCTCTTAGTGGAGGTCCGTTTGGTTCCAACCCAAACAGGAAAACACCACCACATTTTGGTGCCGTCTATGGGAACGACATCAGCCATGGCTCGCGGACGTTCCTCTCACCAGAACCCTGACAGTAGGGCGACAAGGTTTCGACAGTCGCACGTGGACTCACGCGACCGAGTCCCCCCGTCGACGTCACCGTCGCCCCCATCGTGTAATCGGCGATGTTTCTACTGCTGCCTTGCCAGCAACTGCCCTGGAGATAGCGGAGCTCCGGGGGCAGATGCAGCATCTTGTAGGAATCTACCAGGGCCTCCAGGCCTAGTTAACCGTGCAGTCGGCCCTGGCGGTTCCCCTGCCACCGGAGCAGCATGCGGAGTCGTCTCATCGACAATCTCACGCCCCTCTAGTGCCGCAGGAGCAACATGCAGAATTGCCCCGATGATCACGCCGGCCCCGTCGGCACATCGGACGCTAGAGCGGCAGGACAACTCACCTCGCCACTCCATGGTGGTCCCGCCTCCCCCGCGTTCTGTCGTGGGTGCCAACTCCCATAGGTCCAGACGCGAGGGCTCTGTGCACTCCGACCAGGAGTTGGCCAGACGCCTCCGCCGCGTCGTCGACCTGGAGCGCCGCGTGGATGCAATGGTCCAAAGGGCAGAGGGAAAAACAGCGACGGATGAAGACCTGGACTTCTGCTCTCCATTTATCGTGGAGATCTTGGAAGCCCGGGTCTCACCGAAGCTACCACTGCCTACCATTGCACCCTACGACGGTACTTCCGACCCAGCGGATCACGTTCACAGCTTTGAATCGCACATGGTGTTCCACGGAGCATCAGATGCGGCCAAATGTCGGGCCTTCCTGGCCACCTTGAAGGAGACTGCTCACGCATGGTTTGAAGCCCTCCCCGTAGGCTGCATCTCCTCCTTCCACCAGTTGAAGAAGTCCTTTTGGGACAACTTCCTGGGCGGAAGATCGCAGCCGCGCACCGCGGCTTCTCTTCTGTCTATTGGGCAGAGGAAGGGCGAAGCGCTCTGGGACTATGTCAAAAGGTTCTGGGCTGAAGCACTGCGCATCCCACGCCTCGACGTCCCCTTAGCCACTAGTACCCTCATCCATGGCACTCGCAATGGCTTCCTCCAAAGGACGTTGGGGGTCCAGCAGCCCTCCACCCTCGCTGAGCTCCTCTCCACCGCCCAGCGACACGCTGCATGTGAGGAGAGCCTGGCAGCCGGCCGAGCAGAGCAGGGTGAGCAATCAGACAAGAAGAGGCCTTCTGACAACGGTTCCGACCGTGATCGGAAGAAGGGCCGACGCAACGGGGACTCGCCGCGCCGACCACGCCCCTTCACCGAGTACACCCCGCTCACTGTGGCTCCCGAACAAATCCTGGCCGAAATTTGGGATGAGCAGTGAAACGTGGCATTGTGGACTGTGCACTTTCGTTGTCGAGAGTTCCGTGCACAGATCAACAAGCCCACCTCCTCTAAACTGTCTCACAAAAATAAAATCATAAAGAAGAACTAGCACAATGGTGAGAATAGGTCATATCCACGGAGAGGCAGAATAAAACTTGAATTAAACTACTTAGACTTGAAATCATTCTAACGGACACATTTTCACCAAAATAACATTGTAATAGAGTCACTTCTATGAACAACACCAATCTAACAACACTACAAACTATAAGATGAAGAACAAAAAGAGAACACGATGTAATAAACTCTAGATTAAGAAACGATAAAAGACATTAAACTGTAACGCCAAAAATCCGGATCTGATCCCCTTACAAATGTCGAATTATCTATCAATGCTCAACCATTAGAGCAAGAACAGAAGAATTAAACAAATGCAATGGATCGAACTCTAAGCACAACAGAATTGAAAAGTAAATGCAACACATTGGATCTATCTATTCTAAATATAGAGAAAATGAAAGTTAAATGCAAACAACATCACTGAACCGAACTATCTAACAAAACCTGAATGAACAACTAATTGCAAAAATAAGAAATTAAAATATCTGGATCCTCTACACCAACCTCACAACTCTCACAGCAGCAAAATTCGCAGAAAGAAAAAAAATAAAATCTCCAAGAAATTTGAACTGGCTAAGCCCTCCGGATGAACACAGAGGAAGCACATCCGATCACTCAACTCCACAGTAAAGAACAACAGAAACATCTCCCCCTCTGGATCAATCTCTCAACACATTGTACAGAAGAAAGATAGAATTATTGAACTCAGAAAATTGCACATAACAAACTAAAGAACTATAAGGAACGAACAGTCGATCCTGGCAACCCCAACAGTAATTCCAGATCTGATCCGTCTCCCAACAGCAAAGAACAGCAGAAGGAAATAAAAACTCAAAAAAAAAAAAAAATCTCAATCGCTCTCCCAACAGCAAACAACAGTAGAAGAGAAGACAAAGATCAAATAAAATTGCATGAACCGTCTGGATCCATCTCTCCCAATCCCTCAAATCACCCACAGACGGAAGAAATGAAATCCCCCAAACTCCCTTACAGATGGAAATGGAAAACATAAAACTAAAAAAAACAATCAAACAAACCCCAACCCGTCTCCCTCTATGCTCTGCTAAAACAAGAAAATGCAGAAGAAAAATAGAGACTAAAAACTCTGAGAAATTCCTACTTGCCGAACTAGGGAACCTCGGAGAAGAGGACCTTGGGGTCCTTTTATAGACTCCCGGGCCTTCCAGGCCTTGCACATATCTCAGCCACCGCAGCTTCCCGCCCAGATCTGGCCCCTGCTCACCTGGCCGCCATTCCATGGCTCCAGGCGCCCAACCAGCCGCCACCTCACCACCTGGTCCGGCAGCACCATCGTCGCGCCAGCCGCTTCACACTGCACCAGGCGCACCCAGCACCTCACCAGCCTCACGCACCCGGGGCCACATCAACACCGATCCGGCCTGCTTCGCACAGGACCAGGCGCACCCTCCCCAGCACCAACCGCCTCCACACACTGACAGAACACACCCGCCCCATCGTCCAGCCCCGGCTGCCTAGCCGCACCATCTGGCCTGGCCTCCATCGCCATCGCACACCTCCAGTGCCTGCACACCTCCAGCCGCATGCGCCAACTCCACACGATCTCTGCACCCATGAGCGCTGGCCGCCCCAACTTCTTCCCGCCTTCAGATGACCCAGCATCCAGACCCCATTGTGCACAGCACCCAGCCGGCCTCCAGCTTCTTCGTGAAGCTTCCAGTGGGTTCCTGGTGGGGAAGACAAGAAGGGTTAAGGGTAGGGTATGCGTGGCCAAAAAGGGTGGGTTATTTAAAAATGTTTATTTATTTATTTATTTAATGAGATTTGAATGGGTATGTGGCATGATGGTAGTGGGTGGGTATTTAAGTATTTACAAACTTTATGTACTTACAAACTAATACCTATTTACTAAAAAGTATTTACAACAAATATTATTGTAGCAAGAATGTATTTATTTACAAATATTTTTAAAATTTTCAAAGTATATTTGTGAACAGAAAATAAATCTTATTAGTCAACTTGACACGAAATCAGTGACTTATTAAATGAAAATCTATCATGTATATTCTAATCCAAAAATTTAACTAAAGTGCTCAAAAATTTATTTTGATGATATGGAAATTAAACTCAAATTGTACGTTATTTACAGACAACTGAAGTCTAAAATTACTATATGTATGAAATTTAACCCGAACAATTGTACAGTTATCACTCCCCCCTACTTGAACATTGCTAGTCCCTTAGCAATAAAAATTACTCCAAATGTAGGACTAGAAGGTACAATGTCTCATGCTAAACAACAATCATGTAAAAGATTGATGTAGAGATATGTCCTTCCTAATTGTAAGGATTTATGACAAGAAGTTAGTGCACAAAAGGTATCTCACTTAAGAGTTCACATCAGCCCTTCTGAAGCTCCTCTGCCTCAGCTAGTAATTGAGATTAGATTGATTTGAGGGAGAAGAAAAGAATTGTGGAATAAGATCCTTGCTCAGTCAGATCGGGTTGTTTCTCTCAGTTCCATTCTGCCCATCTTCCTTGAGGATTATTTCTCTGAGTTGGGGACTTTGCCCCTTTATTTGCACTTTGTGCACTCAGAAATTTTCTTTTCATCCATAATGCTGCACAACCCATCACTTTTCAAGAGTAGCGAGTCCAACTTTACTCAGATCCGGGGCATTTTTCATGGATATATTTTTCTTTTGCTTTTGCTTTTTTTTTTGCTTTTGATTTTCTTTCTTTTCCTCTTTACAGAAGGATGAACAGTCAGGTTCCTCGATCACATGCCTTCACTTCCTTCTCAATTCACTTAAGGGGAGGGGAGAAAACCAATCATCTCTCTCCTACTAGTCTTAACAAATTTGCTAAATTCGGGTTCAGCTAGTCTAAGTGGCTGTGTAGTGTGTGTATGAAACTTCCTGCCATAAATCATTACATAAGGTAGACAAGAGGTACATGTAATCCTTTACTAGAAGCTACCTAACATGGATACTTGCAAGGGAATGTGATAACCACAAAATGTTAATGGTTAAAGATCACACACCTAGTCTGGGATGCGCAAAGCCACGAATTTTTATTCCAAGATGAAACATTGTGAAATTTTTTATTTGCATATGTACAAGAAAATGAAACAATGGTGGGGATTATGACTGCATGCTTATTCTACCTATCCCCCCTACTTATTTGCAAGAAAAGAAAGTAAGACAAAAAATTACCTGATAAATGAAATTTGTACACTTGGGTTGCCTCCCAAGAAGCGCTAAGTTTATTTCGTCTTCAGCCGGACGCAATTAGGCTTCGTTTGGCTCAGCTAGCTTGGTAGAATCCATTTTTAAGAAAAGTGGGTTTTCAAAGAAATGTTTTCGCCCATTGACAGTGAATGATTGTCCAATGATAGCACCATTGTCGTAAGATCTGACAACAATGTAAGGATCATCCCATCGGGACTTCAATTTTCCCGAAAACACACGAAGTCTGGAATTAAACAACCAAACCTTATCTTGCATTTGAAAAAAATTTCTATGAATTTTCAAGACTTCAATTAGTTTCTTTTCCTGCCCTTCCTCAAGATTATTAGCAATTATGATGGGCCAAATCTCGTTCTCTCTTAGAAAGATATATTTTGAATTAGCAGGGAGTGGTTTTAGTTCAACCTTAGGAGGACATTCTAATGGAAACGATGGATCACTATCCTGAAATAAGGAACTAAGTTGTCCTTCCTCTCCCTCAAACCCTAGAGCACAGGGTTGGTCTACTGCTTTTTCCTCACAAGATTCTTCTACCACCAGACAACTTTCTTTTTCCTTGGATTGTTTTTTTTCAACCTCTTCTTCAATTTCAAGTTCATTTTCATTTTCTTTATCCTCATGCAATGTTGACATGTGTGGGTGAGGATTTATCAAGATTTTTTCATTTCTTAATGTTGACACTATTTCCACATTTTCCACTTGGGGGCCCCTAGCTTGGGCAGGAGAATGGTCCTGTTGTATAAATTGATTTTGAATTTGTGGTGCTAGAATGTTCTGGACAAAAGTTTGTTGTGTGTTTGATGGTGGACGTGCATGTGGTATGTACCCCTGGACTTGATGGTTTTGCTGGTTCAGATAAAATCCATGAGGGTTGTTCCTTGGGTTTGCTATAGTTTGACTTGGTAACTGACCCAATTCCCTCCTACACACATCAGCAATCTGAGACTCTATCCTATCCAAATTTTGTTGCAAATTTTGGTTCTGATTTTGATATTGATTTTTGTTGTTCTTGCATAGTTTGGCAAAGAGTCATCATCATGTTTTGAAGTTGATTCATTTTATCCTCCCAATTGTGCTGAGAAGATGGTGGTTGATTGTATGAATGTTGCTGAAAATTGATATGAGAAAATTCATCGAAGTTTTGACTTCCTTGGAATTGTTGATGTCTGGAATAAGAAGATTGGTCGAATCCCGGATTCTGATTTGGATAGGATTGACCGTACATGGATTGTTGAAAGAAGTTTGAGACATTTGTTCATATTGATTTTCATAAGAAAAGTTCGAGTGATTTCTCCAACCAGGGTTGTATGGATCATAAGAGTATGACTCATAGGAGGGATTGTAGAAATCTTGGATAGCTTGAATTTGTTCTTGGTTGGCCATATGAAAGAATCTCTCAATCTCTGCGATAGGTTGAGCCAAATCTTAGTTGAATGATCGTCTACCAAGCGTACACAGTGGAAAAGCCCTCTATTTATGATTTTTGAATTTTTAAGATTTTTATTGATTTTTGATGAATTTTTAAACAAACACAAACAAACAAACACTTTCAAATCAAATTAACCTACCACTAAGTGTTTCTTGGACTTATGTTTTTTTCTCAAAATCAGATTTATGCTTGCTTAAATCCAATTCTAACTCTTCTTGTACCGGCCAGGTAAGAGGTGGAGTAGAGGGAGGCCCCCCTTGCTTTCGCAAGGACCCAATTAAGTAACCTCTAGCTCGCTTAAGCGTAAGCTTTTTAACCTCTAATCCTAGACACCAGACTTAAAGAGAAGTTTTGAATTCAAGAAAGAACAAATCTAATTATGAACCCTAGGGCCAAGTCTACTGGTTTTTATTAAAAGTTTAGGCAAATGCAAAGATGTGAATTTTTTTTTTTGTGATTTTTGGGCAAAGGAAAGGGTGATGAAATGCCTCACCTTATCTTTTTATTCTAATGGGTTAAGCCCTTAAGCAGTCCCAATTACAATTATGAAATGCAACAGATCATGTTTGAAACAAGGGTTTTCTAATGCTAAGTCTAATGCATGAAACAAGTGGTGGAAGTCTTACCTTTCCCCCGCTCTCTTCAATGCAAGAAAATGAAATAAAATTCAAATGACTATTAAAATGATGAATGTCCTAAAACATGAGATTCTAATCTAGAGAGATGAATTTTTTTTATTTACAAATCAAACGGCTAACATGGAAGAGAGATTTGAAAAATTTTAGATTTTAGAATTTTTTAATTTTTATTTGGTTTTTAAACTGAATGAAATGAAATTTAACTAAGAAAATATGAAGTGGTACTATAGACTAATGTCAAACCAATCAAACCACCAAGAGGCCAATTATTACATGCCAACAAGAAGGAAATCTCTGTACATGCACAGAGAGTACATGAAAGTCTCACTACAAAGTTCACTCACACTCTTCTATCTACAATGACTGAATTAAAAGAAATTAGGAAATGAAATCAGCAAGCTCCCTCCAATGGACTTCAAGTGCCAAGCCCAATCTCCAAGTTCCACTCCTTGTGCAAATCTGAAATGAAAGCCCAATAACAAGTCAATGTAAAGCCCAAAGCAAATGAAATCAAATCAAAACAGAATTAAATCAAACTCTAATGCCTCCCCGGCAACGGCGCCAAGATGAAACGTGGCATTGTGGACTGTGCACTTTCGTTGTCGAGAGTTCCGTGCACAGATCAACAAGCCCTGCACCTCCTCTAAACTGTCTCACAAACATAAAATCATAAAGAAGAACTAGCACAATGGTGAGAATAGGTCATATCCACGGAGAGGCAGAATAAAGCTTGAATTAAACTACTTAGACTTGAAATCATTCTAACGGACACATTTTCACCAAAATAACATTGTAATAGAGTCACTTCTATGAACAACACCAATCTAACAACACTACAAACTATAAGATGAAGAACAAAAAGAGAACACGATGTAATAAACTCTAGATTAAGAAACGATAAAAGATATTAAACTGTAACGCCAAAAAAATCCGGATCTGATCCCCTTACAAATGTCGAATTATCTATCAATGCTCAACCATTAGAGCAAGAACAGAAGAATTAAACAAATGCAATGGATCGAACTCTAAGCACAACAGAATTGAAAAGTAAATGCAACACATTGGATCTATCTATTCTAAATATAGAGAAAATGAAAGTTAAATGCAAACAACATCACTGAACCGAACTATCTAACAAAACCTGAATGAACAACTAATTGCAAAAATAAGAAATTAAAATATTTGGATCCTCTACACCAACCTCACAACTCTCACAGCAGCAAAATTCGCAGAAAGAAAAAAATAAAATCTCCAAGAAATTTGAACTGGCTAAGCCCTCCGGATGAACACAGAGGAAGCACATCCGATCACTCAACCCACAGTAAAGAACAACAGAAACATCTCCCCCTCTGGATCAATCTCTCAACACATTGTACAGAAGAAAGACAGAATTATTGAACTCAGAAAATTGCACATAACAAACTAAAGAACTATAAGGAACGAACAGTCGATCCTGGCAACCCCAACAGTAATTCCAGATCTGACCCGTCTCCCAACAGCAAAGAACAACATAAGGAAATAAAAACTCAAAAAAAAAAAATCTCAATCGCTCTCCCACAGCAAACAACAGTAGAAGAGAAGACAAAGATCAAATAAAATTGCATGAACCGTCTGGATCCATCTCTCCCAATCCCTCAAATCACCCACAGACGGAAGAAATGAAATCCCCCAAACTCCCTTACAGATGGAAATGGAAAACATAAAACTAAAAAAAACAATCAAACAACCCCAACCCGTCTCCCTCTCTGCTCTGCTAAAACAAGAAAATGCAGAAGAAAATAGAGACTAAAAACTCTGAGAAATTCCTACTTGCCGAACTAGGGAACCCCGGAGAAGAGGACCTTGGGGTCCTTTTATAGACTCCCGGGCCTTCCAGGCCTTGCACATATCTCAGCCACCGCAGCTTCCCGCCCAGATCTGGCCCCTGCTCACCTGGCCGCCATTCCATGGCTCCAGGCGCCCAACCAGCCGCCACCTCACCACCTGGTCCGGCAGCACCATCGTCACGCCAGCCGCTTCACACCGCACCAGGCGCACCCAGCACCTCACCAGCCTCACGCACCCGGGGCCACATCAACACCGATCCGGCCTGCTTTGCACAGGACCAGGCGCACCCTCCCCAGCGCCAACCGCCTCCACACACTGACAAAACACACCCGCCCCATCGTCCAGCCCCGGCTGCCTAGCCGCACCATCTGGCCTGGCCTCCATCGCCATCGCACACCTCCAGTGCCTGCACACCTCCAGCCGCATGCGCCAACTCCACACGATCTCTGCACCCATGAGCGCTGGCCGCCCCAACTTCTTCCCGCCTTCAGATGACCCAGCATCCAGACCCCATTGTGCACAGCACCCAGCCGGCCTCCAGCTTCTTCGTGAAGCTTCCAGTGGGTTCCTGGTGGGGAAGACAAGAAGGGTTAAGGGTAGGGTATGCGTGGCCAAAAAGGGTGGGTTATTTAAAAATGTTTATTTATTTATTTATTTAATGAGATTTGAATGGGGTATGTGGCATGATGGTAGTGGGTGGGTATTTAAGTATTTACAAACTTTATGTACTTACAAACTAATACCTATTTACTAAAAAGTATTTACAACAAATATTATTGTAGCAAGAATGTATTTATTACAAATATTTTTAAAATTTTCAAAGTATATTTGTGAATAGAAAATAAATCTTATTAGTCAACTTGACACGAAATCAGTGACTTATTAAATGAAAATCTATCATGTATATTCTAATCCAAAAATTTAACTAAAGTGCTCAAAAATTTATTTTGATGATATGGAAATTAAACTCAAATTGTACGTTATTTACAGACAACTGAAGTCTAAAATTACTATATGTATGAAATTTAACCCGAACAATTGTACAGTTATCAAGCGATATGTTCGGTGGCCACCGAGGATGCGCTCTGACCCCCGCAGGTGCAACCAGGATAAGTATTGTCACTTCCATCGCGACCATGGCCACGACACCTTCGAGTGCCGCCAGCTCAAGGACGAGATCGAGTCCCTGATCAAGCGTGGCTACCATGGACGGTACGTGAGCCGCAATGAAGACCGCCCAAGATGCAGAGAACGCACCCCCGAGCAACCCATCAACAACGAGCCCAACGGGCAAGAGATCAATGTGATCACAGGAGGTTTCGGCACAAGTGGAGAAACCAACCAAAGCCGACGCTATAATCACGGGGATTGACGCCCCCCCCCTCGACACGAACAAGTACTAAATCTAGTGGTGTGTGAACATGGAATGTGATCGCCACCTAGCAAGCTGCCTTATAAATAGAAAATGAAGATGGCTAACTTAACTAGGAAGAGGAGAGAGAAAAGGGGGGACCTGGTGTCGCGGTGGCCTTAGAGATCGTGACAGTGCTGATAACGCGACGCTGATTCCAGTCGCGTTTCTTATCGCATCGTCCTCCGTCGCCGTGTTTTCTTTGTGCGGGAGTTGTTAGAGTGTGGACCTTCTTCTCGTCTTCCAGCCGGCCGGAAGCAAGGGCTCCTCGTGGATGATGCTCGGATGCCTGCCACAAAAGAAAAACAAACAAAAGGAAGCCCTATTTGTAAGGCCCTTGAAATTCACCTTGTTTGTTAAGTATATGTATGTGCATATAAGTGTATACTATTGATGTATGATTATTAGGTATAAGTATTTATTGATATAAATTGTATGGATGAGTATTGTTGAAATGTACTTAGTGTATTTAAGTATATATAATATATATATATATATATATTATTTTTTTTTTAGTGTGTAGTATTATAAATCCTGCAGAATTAAAGTAAGTTTTGTCGGCCAGTCGGCGTCCACATGGGCTGACGCTGACAAGGGTAGGCGGCAACATCGATGGACGCCCATTTCTGGATAGGCGACCATGGATATGGACGCCAATATCCCAGATCTGTTACGTTTTCAGATCCGGAAACGCCTCCGGAAATTGAGCCTCTTGATTAGGAAACCCTTCCCAACGGCTCTGAGACTTGCCCCAGTAACCTATCCGACCCCAACCCTTTATAATATTCAGATTTCGGCCAGATCCATCCCTTTGGCTCTTGAGTCAAAACCCTCTCTTTTCTGTGCAAAACCCTAACTTGAATCTGAAAGATCCGGCTTCGGAGGCTTCGTCTGGCGATCTGCATCAACTGGTGTCGACCTTGAACATCCGGGAACGACTCCCCACGCTGGTGTGCTGTGAAGATCATCAGAAGATCCGAAGAAGGAGAGATTTGGAGACTCTTTGGCACAGGCCGAGGAGGGCTTCTCCGGCTTAAATCATCGTCGGTAGATTTTACAGAAGGCAAGTACCCCATACACATTAACCCTACATGTGTCTAGTATGTCCCAGGATTTTCTCAGATTTTTCTCGTGTCCTGGAACCCCCTGTTCAAGTGATTTATTGGCTTTCAGTCTGTGTTCTGCAGATAAGATATTAACGGCAAGATCCCTTGCCGCTAATATCATGTGTTGACGGCATCATCTAATGCCGTTAACCTATAGACGGCCACCCCTTTGCCGTCGAGTTCTTCAGACTGCAACAGTGAGCAAGTCTGTCCTTATATGAACTAATTTTCGAGTTTTTCCGCATGAGGATACGGTAAAAATTTTATATGATATGTAAATATATGTTTGGGTGTACTGTGAGTTTTTTGTGCATTTTTGTAATGTTCACTAATTATTAGAATTTTTGGAATGTGTTACCAATAGAATGTAAATTCTTGGAAAATGTCATTTATGAATTATGTGTAGAAATTTAGTGTCATAAATTTTCTGTACATTGTTCATAAGATCTGATGCATGATATAAAAATTTGAGCAATTTATATATCTGTACAGTTTATTAAAATTCCTGGACTGAAAAATAGTTAACATGTCTATTCAATGCATAAAAAGCTAAGAATTTTTGCGAAACTAGTTAAATCCCTGAATTTTGTGATAGAATTTGTACTATCAGTGTTCATGTATGAAATAAATTGTGAATCCGAATAATGAAAAATGGTATCAGTTTGACTATTTTTACTATTGATATCATCACTGTTAAAATTTTCAGAAAATATGTGTAACTTAGAAAAATGCAAAATTTGGTATGCATGATATTTAAACTATGATGAATTTCTGGTTAAATTTTGTACTGAACAGATGACAGTAGCTTTATAAACTTGTTTTATGTTAAGTATTAATGGTTAATACATGCTAGTATGATAAATGTTTAATTATGCAAAAATTTCAGCATGATTAGGATTGTGGTAAAAAAATCTGATTAATACTGAAAACAGTAGTACCATGTTAGGTAATACTGAAGAATGTAAATGTGTGAACATGAGATGAATGTGTGATTATGTTGTGTTTAGAATGTGTTAAAATTGAGAAAATGTATTAATGTGCCAATGTGTGACACTGCTACCTTAGAGGGCTGAGGAACTGTACTGTGGTAAAGTCCCCACGGGAAAGTTCAAAGTGTGTGATGTCCCATGGGCATTGGGATTAAATCCTGGAGGCGAACAAGTATCGCTGGTTAGGGTGGAGAGTGCTTCTCCCGGTTCTGCGCAGTAACTAAGATTGATCACTGGAATGCCTAGGTGATTGATATGTGATGTGATCAGTGTGTGTCCTTCTAAAGTGGTTTGGGCTATGTGTCACGGCATTAAGTGAAAGTGAAATTGTGTTTAAGTGAAAGTGAAAATGTGTAATTGTGAACCGGTGTAAGTGAATATGTATTCATAAAATTTTTATGAAAGCATGCAAAGTGATAAGTTTCTTATGAATGTGACATGATAGTAGTAAAACAGCGAGCTTTTCACTAATATGAATATGTTATCTATGCGTACAATTGCCTTAGAATTCATGTTAAATTAATTGTTATGAAATGTGTAAATATTGTGTAAAATGACCAACATGTGGCTTATGAATGAAATCAGTTTAGCATAGTGAAAAGGGTAGAAATCATGTGATAGGATTTGCTTATTGTATATAAAACCAAATCCTCTGTGAAAAATGTGTAGAAATCATGAATAGACTTTTATTTGAGAAATTGTCACTTCCATGCATTATGTGTAAATGATGTAGCTTAAGAATATGGATATACTCGATGCATGTATGTTTAGTGTGTTGGTGTTACTTGTTGAGTTCTTTTGAACTCATTCTTGCTTCGGCGTACAGGTGCAGACGTTTCTACTTCTTCCGAGGAGATCGTTAGGAGCGACTCGGAGCGAGAGTAGGAGAGAGTTGTGGAGTTAGCATTGTACTTTTCCATTAATTCATAGTATGTATAAAGACTCTGCGTAGTCTCATGTGGACAATGAATTTGTTGTATTTCAGTTATGAATAGTTAGCTCTCTTTCCTTCTATACGACTGTGGATAGAATGTGGATGATGGAATAAAATTTCTTTTCAGTTCTTTAAATTCCGCTGTCATGAGATATATATATATTTGTGTATGTTTCAGCCTATCGTACTAGTGTTGGGTAAATGTCCCACTGTAGTGATACCTTTTATATCGACGTGGGTTGGTGGAACCGTACCGATATGAGAGGGTCGTTACACTATTAGAACACGTTAAACATAGTATCTACTCTAAAATAGAAAGAAAAGATGAGAACATGGAGGGAACGAACCTGGGGTTTTTTTTAAACCCATTTGGGTATAGAAAAACGTGGGTGTGTGCTGAATATGTTCTATCTAAAAATAACATGAAAATTGCATGCAAAGGAAGGAGAAAGGGAAAGGGAGAGAGTGAAGCCCATTAGGGCGACTCCTTGGCGTGGCTGTAGCTCGAAGGATCGTCCAAAAGCTTTAGGAGAATGTTGAAGTCGCCCTTCTCACGTCCCGTGCTCCATAAATGATGGAGTGGGTTGCTTTGGTGGAGAGGGATTGTGAGGGAAAATGGAGGAAAAGGGTGGCTACAAGGCTAAGTATTTGTCAAAGGAAATTTTGGCAGCCCTTCAGGGTAACAAATGAGGCTCTCCTCATCCTTGAGGAGGAGCCTCTCTTTTATAGAGCCATGAGAGAGAAATGGGTGATATTATCTCTTCAAAATGGTCAAAATTCGAAATGGGAGATAATGGCCTTTTAAAATTGCAAGGGAGAGTCCAAGGGATCCTCACAAGAGTCCCTAGGGCCAAAATCTCGCCCCAAGGGGTTGAGATATTTCCTAGGGGTAAAGCTAGATCAATAGGAGGATAAATAGGAGGTTGTTGCGGAGTCTGGTGCGCTCAGGCATTGTCGCGGCGTATCGTGGGGTTGCGACTAGAGACGCGACGGGGCGGGGCGTCGTGTCAGTAAGCCCACGTGCATGGATATCATGCATGGGCTGTCGCGGCGTCCAGGGCCGTCGCGACTAGAGTCGCGGCGCTACGATATGTCGCGACTAGGAAATCGAATTATTTTACATTTATCAGCCAGTTACATAAAAGATACGAGTTATAATTGCATAAGGACTCTCCAAAATATAATGGGCGGGATTTCAAGGCAATTTAAAATTGTTAATGGGCTCAATCAAGGCTAATGATGGGCTCAAGGTGAGTGACCAACTAGGGGCTAACTAGGATAACATGAAATGTGGTTCAACCCATTAGTCTGAACCGGGTGTCTACAGATTGCCCCTCCTTGGCTTCCTCTTTGCAGGGTAGCAAAGCGGAAGTGGAGTGGAGTTGTCACGAAGTGACGGCGAAGCGGAAATGACGCGGAGTGGACTAAAAAGTGGGAGCCAAGGTAAAGAGACACCCGGTCTAACTAACAGGCAACTGGAATTTTCGTGAAAGCCCCGAGTCAGCTGCTCGAGCAGGATGCAAAGAAAAGCACAAGTCTGGACGAGAAGGAGAAAAGAGGAGGACGATCAACCCCTCGATTGAGAGGTACCCTAGCCGATTGGCCTACAGGTTTCGTTTTGGAGGGACATGTGCGTGCCAGGCAGGTAACTCATGACTCTGTCCTGGGAGCGGTTCGCAACCAAAACGGATCAAAGGAATAGGATGAAAGTTTGATAGAGAATCCAGACAAGGAAATTCTTGTCGTACTGACGGGAACAACTCACTCGGAGGCAAACCTTCCGATTCGGAGTGGAATTGGATTTCTTGTTTAGAAATTGGAGGGTGATTGGGCATTCAACAAGGGCTCATCAAAGTCAGGAGTGAGTCAAGAAAGCTCAAAGTCCTACATGATGCATGCTAGGCTAAATAAAAGAAATCATCAAAATGAATGCAAAGAAAAAGAGAAAATAGAAAATACATCAAGGATAATATTGTTAAGTCAGATAAAGACGGGTCAAGAGACTACCCACAACCGCAGTGCAGGCCTGAATCCATCATCCCCGGACTTAAACAACTCAACGGCCTATCCAACGATTAACAATGTGCACCTAGATTATCACTGTTTTTGGTAAGGGAAACTCAAATCCCAGAGCACATTGAGAACCAGCCGGTCCTTGAAATGATATAATAAGTAGAATACCATATAATAATGCAAGGAGTAGGGGAAAAAATACAATACCTGACTTACCTGTGGCGATGTCTTTGTGATTTTCTGGTTTTCTAATTTTTTGTATATTTTTGAATTTTTGTTGATGTTTTTTTTTTTTTGTTTGGTTTTTTTTTTGTTGGACAAGAAACAAACATAATGAACAAACACAATAATTATAAACAATCAAACAACACATATACACAGCACAGTCATGAAAACAACCCCTCAGGTAGAGAGGCGACGCTCGGGGTGACCGCGACATAGTCACGTCGCACCACCCCGCCGCGACAAGGTCGCGTCAGATCGCGGCGTCGCGACTCGGACCGAACCCAGAAAAACCAGAAAAATGGAGTTTATCCTCATCTTAAGACATCTAGACTAACACTAGGACTCCTAGACCTCTCCTAGTCTTATCCTAACACCTAGTTGCGGGATTAGAGTGTGATTATACCTCTCTAGAGTCTATCAAAGAAGGGTTTAGGGGGCTAATCCCGCAGCTAACTCTTAGCCTCTCTTCTCTTCAAGTTTCCTCCCCTGTTTCTCCCTCTTTGCCAGCATGAAGAGAAACTACTCTGCTTTCCAAGAGGAGATCCCTCCCAACTCCAGTCCAAAGGCTGCTAGGGAATCATATGCCGATCTCCAGCATCTCTCCGACATCCCGGGGCACATCTTCATGCGCCCGGATCTTCAAGTAAGCGGCTTTTCCTCAATTTCTGAACTTTCTGCACTTATGCTCTATTTTCCCCTGTTTTCCCGCTCTTCTTTTCTCTTCCGTTCTCATTTTTCTTCTTCTATTTCAGATCCTTCCCGGCCAGAGACGGTTCTCCATGATACCGTGGCTATCTCCGATGCTTGAACTGCTTCCCCCTGCCTCGATCTCTCACTTGAAGGAGTGGGGGTTATCTACTGTGCTCGTATTGGCCAAGAAATACGACAAGATGGTGCACGTGTGGGATAGTATCACGACGCTAGCGGAGAGGTGGCATACGCAAACTCACACATTTATCTTCCCGACATTTGAAGCCACCGTCCTTCTGGAGGAGCTAGAGATCATGCTCGGCCTCCCGCGGTACCAAAGGGGTGAGGAGCTGGCGATATCCTACACCGTGGTGCCGATAAACTCCTGGATCATCCTTGCGGAGATCACGACAAGGAAGACGGATTTGCAGTCCATGACAAGCGGGATGCACGTCCACCTTCTCTCTATTGCGCAGTGGATCAACTCGCAATGCAAGCGCAAGACGGGCAATTATCAGGCCATCGCCAAAGCGGCTGCGATCTGCATTTGCGGAGTCATCCTCTTCCCTACAACGGACGGGGCTATTTCCTTCGCCAACCTCAGCATTGTTGACTCCATTTCAGAAGGTATGAGCATTGGTCAGGCTGTTTTGGGATTCCTCTATGCCGGTCTATCTTCTGCAGCTATGGGAGGTCCTTTCTTCGGCTCCATTATCACCCTCGAGTTGTGGATGGGCGTTCACATTCAGTTCCGAGCAATGGAGGAATTAGCCACAGAGTGCAAGACGATGCTCAACCATCCGCTGGCTTTCGTAGGCGGCCCTCTACGCATGAGCACCAAGGCATGGTGCAAGACGGCACAGTTGAAAGGACGGAAAGTATGGCATGATTATTTCAAAAGGATGAACGTGGCAGAGTTTGACATGCGCCCCCGCTTCATGCACGGCCGAATGATCCACCTACCTCAGCACACCGGGGTCGCCTTACGACTCTTGGGCAATGAAGCACTGGTTGCCTACAACCCGGACCGGTGCTACCTCCAATGCGGCGCAGCACGCACGGTGGTCCCCATCCTATCACACTACCCACCTACCTAAGAGAGGAAGAGGGGGGATGAGCAGGACGAGCGCGATGTGCGTAGCGCCATCGTTCATTGGGAAGGATGCGCGAGGAGCGTTGTCCAAGCCGAGGTAGAAGAGGACGAAGATGTGATCAAAGAATACATTGAAGCTTTGAAAAAAATTCAGCCAGTGGCGGGGATTGTTTGAGCATTGATTAGGATTGATTTGTAGGAAAGATGGTAGGTAGGAAAGGATTTGTAGCATTTATTTGATTGATAAAAAGAATTAGTGAATGTAATGATTTGGATTTGAAATGAATACAACTGAACTTCCTGCAAGCGCAAAGGCCTCTGTTGATGACGCGACAAGAATTAGTGTCGCCTTAATGACGCGTCGGGGCGGATGGTCGCGACAGGGACGCGGTTATCAAAACTGTTGCGACTATGTCGTGACCCAACGTCCTGACGCGACTAGAACCGATCGGTTCAAAAAAAAAAGGCGCCCTTCATTCTTCTTTTCCAAACTTTGAAAACCTCAAACCCCTCAAACCTTGAATTTTCTCCACTCCTTGCTTCCTTTGCTTGCTTGCTTCCTTTACTTGCCCACAATCTCACCCATTCCAACCCCGACCTAGATGGAGGGAGAGAAGAACCCGGGCGAGGGCTCCTCACGGAGGAAGCGCCAGGCGGAGTGGCGGAGCTCCCGGCGCTAAACGGAGGCGCCTCCGGTTGAGGAAGAGGTGGACATCGCGGCGATGGAGGCAGAAGAGGAAGAAGAGGCCCCGACCGTGAACGTGGAGGAGGAACGGAAGAAATGCACCAAGGCGATGAAATCGGTAAGTAGATCGACTTTGAAACCTTGTATGGATGTGTAGAGATGGCAAACGGAGCCCCTAGAGGGCACATGTAGGGCAAGAAGCCCAAGAAAAAGAGGATCAGACAAAGGGGATCTAGCCAGTCTGGTCCTGATAACACGTCAGCCCGACCCATCGCGATAGGGTGTCGCGACCATGTCGCGGCGACCCGGGTAGACGCGACCTGATCGCGGCCTTGGAAGGCGACATGACAAGGTCGCGGCTGACCGCACCGTCGCAACCTGGTCGCGGCCCCTACAGGTGTCGCGACTTGGACCGAACACTAAAAGTGACCTGATTTTAACTGAACTTGATGCTTGCAGGGTGAGATGAGGGCCCGAGTGTCCTGGACGCTTGTTTTGGCTGTCTTCCTAGCATTCCCCCGTTTCCAAAGAGATAGGATAGAGGAGATGGGGTTTGGGGAGATATTTAGAATAGAGAGAATGAGGGTGGATTCGGCTCTCACCCAGGCTCTGCGGAGCAGGTGGGATGCGGAGGCGACGACCTTCGTATTCCCATGGGGACATATGATCCCTAGACTAGAGGATGTGAGCCGAATCACAGGGCTCAGAGTGTATGGGAAGCCGGTGAGTGGATTCACTTACCCCTGTTATCATGACTTAGCCGAGCGACGGCTAGAGCTTCCTGTAGAGCGCAGGTCTTCCTTGGTCCTCAGGGTAGCGTTGCAGGCGAGTCTGGAGTTACATGAGGCGGGGAAGAGTGCTGGGGAGAGTGAGGATGAGTACCTTGAGCGGCTAGTTAGGGTTAGCCAGAGAGAGTTGGCGAGTGAGCCAGGGGCTGAGGCGGACATGGACTTGCGCTGCTTTCTCGTTCTCTTTCTTGGTAGACTTCTATTTGCCACGAGAGGTGACGCAGTCCATTGCCGCTTCTTGCCTCTGCTGGAGGATCTGAGTGAGGTAGGGGGGTATGCTTGGGGGATAGCCTTCTTAGCGCACCAATTCGACAGCCTGGGCGCCTCGGAGCAGCAGACTTCGACGAGTGGGTTCTTCCCCTTTCTCCAGGTACACACCTTAACTTTAACCCTCTAAATTGAATTCTTTCTAAACTGCCCTCTAACTTGATTCTCATCTTGCAGGTTTGGGCTTATCTACATCTCCCAGCCTTGGGGAGAGGGGATCTCACGCGGCCGGGCCTCGTGCCCATTGCACGCTGCTGGGATTCTAGCCGAGATTCACGCAATCTCGGGGACCAGCTGGAGCGATTACAGGAGGCTATTGACAGCTATACCTACCTGGATGTAAGCACTCTTAACCTTCCCCTTTGGTTGATTATTTGATTTTATTGATTAGTGACTGAACGGATTTGTTTTGCAGGTGGTTTGGAAGCCATACCTAGAGGAGGGTGATGAGGGACAACCCTGGTTGGTGTAGGCCCGCCCCTACTTTGGTTGGTCGGTGTGGTTGCATGCATTCAACCTCGTGCTACCTCTTCACTTGTACCTCAGTCAGCGCTCACTCGGCCTTCGGCAGAGTGTCGTGGAGTTCCCCGTCTGAGACCAGTTTCGCAGACTGGGTCAGAGTTTTCGAGGGCTTCATGACACTATTGATTGGCGTGAGCGGGCGAAGGAGCAGATTGACAACTGGGAGCACCGAGGAAAGGCTGTCAAGTCAGATTCTACCACCGATGATGCGTACCTTCAGGCATATGCCCTGAAGTACGGTGGTAAGGTATACAAGAGCGCCCGACACCAGGTAAAGACTCTGAAACCACAACCCTGTGAATTTTGATTTTATAGAACTGAGTTAATGATTTGAAATGTGTTGCAGGTAGATGTAACTGGCGAGATTGCATCGCTCCGAGCCTTGCTTTACTCGGCGGTGCAGGACCGGGAGGCGGCGCAGAGGCAGACCGCGGAGCTGGTAAGTGTTTACTCCAACTTCAACACTTAAATGATTTTAAGCTGATTTTGGAAACTGACATGTGCTTTTGCGCACAGCGGAGGGAGCTGGAGAGAGTGAGGAGCACCGGAGAAGGCGGTGCTTCCTCTTCCCGAGCTGCAGGGGGGTCTCCATCACTTCTGGAGGCCCAGCTGGCGGGAGCAGTGCTGAGGGCCGAGGAGGCTCAGAGGCATTTGGAGGAGCGAGTAAGTACAAAGGAATTTCTGATTGATTATTTTAACAATTGATTATTGACTGATTGCTCTGATGCAGAAGAGAGATTTACAGCTTACCACGGAGCATGCCATGGATCTTTAGGGTCAGAGGGACCAGCTCCAGGGGGAGGTCCGGGCTACCCGAGCGAGAGGGACCAGCTGCGCATCCGGGCGGAGGCAGTTGAGGCGCAAGTCGCGGAGGCGACGAAGGAGCTGGCGGCGCTGCGGGTGCAGAGGTCGCCCGGAGACCAGGAGGAGATCGCCCGACTGCGCGCGGAGCTGCTAGCACAGCAGGCAGTGGCGCGGAGCCTTCAGCAGATCGTGACGGACATAGGCCGCTCACGCAGCAGGAGCAGGAGCGGGGCGAGTGTCAGCAGGGCGACCGGCACCTCCGTAGGACAATATTTGGCAAGTTCCTCCAGTTGGCGGAGGAACGAGGAGGAGGAGAGGTGCCGCCAGGGTGAGGAGAGTGCCCAGAGCGGTAGGGGTGGCGGCGAGATGCCGCCACCACGGGACCGGCAGGAGGGATCTGGGGAGAGTGGCAGTGGACACTGAGGAGACATGTGAGCCACCTCCCCATCTTTTGTACATATGGTTCATCTTCTAGTGGAATTTTATTTCATGTCGACTCTTAATGAATGATTTGCAATTGGTACGAGTGTGAGATGAGATTCAAACACGGGAGAGAGAGACGGAGAATACTGAGCACCGCGCATGTCCCTTAGAATTACCTGTTCCTGCACACTCATCAAAATAAGTTAGATCTGTTCTTTGACTCAGCCCATTGCGCTTAAATAAACATGAATGTGACTTTATAATTGTCAAGGGGCTGAGCCTTATTAAATAGGCGGAAAGGAAAATAAACAATGCATGCTAAAGGAGAGCGGTATGTACACACATTCTTTTTGGATTTTTGGGATTTTTCGATTTTTTGAATTTTTGAGATTTCTACTTTCTTTGGATTTTTTTGAGATTTCTGATTTTTTTTGAAATTTCTGATTTTTTTGGATTTTTGAAAATTTTGGATTTTTGGATTTTTGACATTTTTTATTTTTTTTTAGATTTTTTAGATTTTTTAGATTTTTTTTTGATTTTTTGGATTTTTGAGATTTTTATTTTTTGGATTTTTTTATGGATTTTTGAAATTTCTGATTTTTTTAGATTTTTTGAAATTTCTGATTTTTTTTTGAATTTTTGAGATTTTCGATAACAACACCTTTCGCCCTTTTGAGTAATTAGCCATAGATCTCGTCCCCACCTCTTGTCTGATGGATAATATCTATGTGCAGCGTGCATTTGTCCTGGGCTCACTAAGGCTTCTTGCCCCTTGAATATTGATGTTCTAACACAGACCAGGTGTGGGAGTCCTTTGGTCTTCTAGGGAGAATAGGAAGATTAGTAATGAGACAAGACTTGATCTTGGGGTTGAGTTTATTGGCTTGTAAGATTTGCAATGGGTATGTCACGTGCAATCTATCTGTTGTCCAGGGACTTTAGGGTCATTGCTCTTCTTTAAATTGGGGGCATGCGTACGACCGGGCTCAAGGGCGTCCCGCGGGGAACTGTACTGTCACTCTTTGACATGCCCCTATTTTTATTTTACCATTTTTCTTTTACTTTTGTTTCCTTTCCCTTTTTTTGCTTTTCTTTTGAATTGACCGTCCCTCTTTGAGACTTCATACACATGATACATACTACTTGCTGGTCTACATGCTGGCTTTCCCTTTGCCCCTGGACCTTGTCCGAGTGAGAAGAGAATTGACCTTAGGTTCCCTACATGAGGGTTGAGTGAAAACATCATAAACAAAAGGGAATTGGCCTTAAGTCACCGTGTTGTGTGTGTGTGACCGGACATAGAGACCATTCATCACAATGAGGGGAAGCGAGGCACGTGGCCAACAACATTCTCATTTGCAAATAGGTGTTGCTATCAATATTAGGGGTAGAATCTTTTAAGGTACAACCCATTCCATGGGTGAGAGAGCTCCTCACCTTTGGCATTAACTAACCTATACGCATTTCCGGGATACACTTCCTTAACAACGCACAACCCTTCCCAATTTGCTGACAATTTAGACCTTGGACTTCCAGGTTTTATAAAAATACGCTTCAAAACCATGTCTCCTTCTTGAAATTTACGCTCAATCACTTTCTTTTGAAAAGATCTTGAGAGTCTGTTTTGATATGCAAGCACATGATCGGCCGCGGCCAGACGCCGTTCGTCTAAGAGTTCTAGTTGTACCAGTAACGCCTCCCGATGTTCATTGGGATTGAGTTCCTTATCTAGATGGACTCTTAGCGAAGGAATGAGGATCTCGTGTGGACATACCACCTCCATCCCATAAGTAAGTGAGAACGGAGTTTGCCCGGTGGGTGTGCGGACGGAGGTGCGGTAGGCCCACAGAGCCTCAACTAACTTTTCCGGCCAATCAGCAAATTTATTAGACTCACAAGTTTTCTTTAGAATTTTCAAAAGTGTTTTGTTTGTGGCTTTGGCCTGGCCGTTGCCCTGTGGATAGTACGGAGACGAATGATGCAAGGAAATGTTGAATTTCTTACATAGGCCCTGAAGCTCTTGAGATATGAATTGTGGTCCATTGTCAGTGACGAGGCTGTTTGGCACTCCGAACCGCGCGATGATGTTCCTCATGATGAATTTGCACACGGTTGAACCTTTGATTTCTGCAAATGCTTTAGCTTCGGCCCACTTGGTGAAGTACTCAGTAGCAGTGAGAATGAAGGATTTTTGTTTCACCTGAGCATTAGGATCACCAAGGGGCCCGATGATATCAAAGGCCCACATGGAGAAAGGCCAAGGGGAGGATAGCGGATGTAAAGAGGAGGAGGGAGCATGGATTTTGTCGGCATAGATCTGGCACTTGACACACCTACGAACGTAGGTGGCACAATCTTCTTCTAGGGTCGGCTAGTAGTAGCCCTACCTAAGAATTTTCTTAGCCAACATTTGGCTATTCACATGCCCTCCGCACTCACTGAAACGGGACCCTTCCACTACCTTCTGAGCCTCTTCATCTGTCACACATCTAAGGAGCATTCCATTTAGAGCGCATCTGTAAAGCACTCCACCAATAAGGGTATATCTCAATACCGCTCTACGGATGGCTCGCTTGTCCTCCACTTCAGCTTCTTCGGGGAAGGTACCGTCTCTGCAATATTGCTCAATCTCATGGTACCACGGCCTTTCTTCTAACATCATTTCTCCTAGCTCCACACGCAATAACTCCTTCGCTTCTTTTCTCTCGGCCTTCAAAACTAGAGAGCTCCTGAGGTTAACGAACCAAGGATCCTGAGTGGAGGGAGCCTCTAACCTTTGAACGTGATTGTCTCAACACTGCGGCTGAGAGGGAAGGAGAGAGAGGACCAGGGATGCGAGGGCATCAGCCAGGATATTTGAGAATGAGGAGTATGAATGTAGATGAGTTGATGGATTTGCTTAGCTAGGAGAGTGACCAGATCTTGGTAGGGCTTGAGTTTGGGGTCACGAGTGCGATAGGTAGAAAGGACTTTCCGAAGGATGAGTTGAGAGTCTCCTATGATCTTGAGGTGACGCGCGCCTAAGAGGTAGGCAAGCTTAAGACTGGCAAGGAGAGCCTCATACTTGGAGATATTATTGGTGGCATGGAATTGGAGCTGATAGGCTAGAGGAATGGTGATCCCTTCTGGGGTGAGCAAAACAGCACCAATGCCCCGTCCCCTAGAATTGAGAGCTCCATCAAAATGGAGCGACCAGAAGGGATCTTGGGATATAAGTGATAGGTTTTCATCAGGGAATTCCTCTTGAACCGTATCACTATGAGGGAGAGGGAGGTGAGCAAGGTGCTCAGCAATGGCATACCCCTTGATAGCTTTCTGAACTATGAAGGTGATATCGAATTGGGAGAGGAAACTTTGCCAGCGTACCAATCTGTCGGCAAGGACTGGCTTCTCCAGGAGATACCTAATAGGATCCATTCTAGAAATCAAACTCACTTTATGAGCTAGGAAGTAGTGCTTCAATTTCTGCACCACCCAAACTAGCACTGCACATGTTTTCTCCATTGTAGTGAGTTTGAGCTCGGAAGGATTGAAGAGCCTAGATAGGTAATATACTACCATTTCTTTGCTAGATTCATCATGTTGAGCAAGGACAGCTCCTAGGGAGTCCTCAATGGTTGACAGATATAGAATCAAGGGTTTCCCAGGGATGGGCGCCTGAAGCACGGGCAGATTCATAAGGTAACTCTTGAGCTCATCAAAGGCCTCTTGGCACTTGGCGTTCCAATCAAAATTGACTCCTCCTTTCAACAGTTCATAGAAGGGATGACATCTTTGGGAGTGCTGAGATATGAATCTCCTTATGAACTGAAGCCGACCGATCAAACCTCGAAGTTCGGATATGTTCTTGGGAGGAGGCATTTCATTTATTGCCTTGGCCTTGTGTGGGTCTATTTGAATCCCCTGTTTGCTAACTATGAAGCCTAACAGCTTGCCCGAAGAAACCCCAAATACGCACTTCTTTGGATTCATCTTCAATTGATACTCTTGTGCACGATGGAACACTTTGGCAAGGACGGAGGAGTGTTCTCTTCTGGTCCGAGACTTCACCACGATATCATCCACGTAGACTTCAACATCAATATGAATCATGTCGTGGAAGATAACTAACATTGCTCTTTGATAAGTGGCGCCGACATTCTTTAATCCAAACGGCATGACCACATAGCAGTATGTTCCCCATGGGGTGGTGAAGGAGGTTTTCTCTTGATCCTCTGGGGCTAGACGAATTTGATTGTAGTCTGAATACCCATCCATAAAAGATAGAGTTTCGAACCCTGCAGTATTATCAATCAAACGTCTAAGTGAGGTAGGGGGAAATCATCTTTAGGACATGCCTTATTTAAGTCCTAGAAGTCTATGCAGATTCGCACCCTTCCATCCTTCTTCATGACCGGGACGATGTTCGCCACCCACAATGGATAGAGAACTACACGGATGAACTTAGCCTTGTGTAGTTTATCAATTTCCTCTTTCATTTTCAAAGCGATGTGGGGGAGGAGCCTCCTTAACTTTTGTTTGATGGCAACTGCCCCTGGCTTCAAGATCAGCCTGTGTTCCACCAAATCAGGGTCAATGCCGGGCATGTCATCGTAGGCCCAGGCAAAGGAATCCTTAAACTCCCTCAACATTTCTATGAGCGCTTCTTCTTCTTCGGGAGGGAGGCTGGAAGCTATGGTTAAAAGCTTGGGGTCCTCTTCAGTTCCCACGTTTACCTCTTTAGTGGGCTCATCGACTGCTGAGGTAGGTTCATCGAATCTCCTCATACCACTAGCATACGCCTCAGCAGCATCCTCTATCTCACAATCATTTTCATCTAATGGGTCTCCTTCGGCTACGATTTCATAAATTCCAAAACCATCGTCTAGTCCTTCCTCTATATGTAGATCCTCTAAGTTCAAAACTACTGCTTCCTGGACGAACTCTTCGACAACTAGAAGAGCGCCACACCTTTGAACTAAGTCAAGCAGATATCTTCGGGGTATGCCATTACCCTTCTTCTTCCTAGATGGGGACGAGGACTTGCTAGATTCTACCCCTGATTCTAAACTAAGCCCAATATTTACAGGAGATTCTGGAGAGTGTCCAGAGGTTTATTGGAATGAGCAGAAAAGGTGCGGCAGGGCCGCGAGGGTCCTCCGATGGGACTGGAGGAAGAGGCGGGCCACCCGAGCTCAGGGTGCTGGCCGCAGGAACGGGGCGCAGGGGAACAGAAGGCCCCTCACCCAGAATGCCTAATGTGACCATGTCGGTCAGTCAGACGAAGGCACAGTTTGCACAGAAAGAGGAGAAGGGTGGGAATCGCTGTCTGAGAGGAGAGGAGGAGTGCGGAGTGATGGGGATCGCCGTCGAAGCAGGAGAGCAGGAGTGCGGGGTGATGGGGATCGCCGTCGGAGCAGAGGAAAACACAGGGATGACGGGGATCGCCGTCAAGGGAGTATGGAGAATCAACAGTTGGAGGCAGAAAGCAGGGAGAAAAGAGTAGAAAGACGGGATCGCCGTCCGATGAACAGGGAAGGAGAGAACGGGATCGCCGTTCGAAGAAAGGGAGGAGGAAGACGGGATCGCCGTCCGAAGAAAGAGGAGAGAAGATGAATGGGGGACACACATTTTTGGATTTTCTATTTTTTTTTGGATTTTCTAATTTTCTATTTTTTTATTTTTTTTTATGAAAGGAACTACATTACATTAAAGGCTCCGGGAGAAAGACAGAATCGAGCCATTAAAGAAAATGGTGAAGAGGGGTGAAGGGTGAATTATCGCTTCAACGGCGTCAGGAAAGAATTGAATAATAAAGGGGGGAGACAAGGGAATAACATCAAAATTATAAATAAGTATGGATGAAATAAGATGAATGGGAGGCCGGGAAAACCCTGGCCAGAGCTCCTTTGCTGAAACGGTTGAGTTGGTTGGCTGACTTTCCTCACCAAATCCAAGCAACTGTCGCTTGGTGGTGGTTGCTGATGCTGATAATACTGCTACTTGTGGCATGTCTTCTTCGCTGAACAGACGATTGACTGCAGAAACAAGGTCTTCTAATTTTGACTCTTCTGCCCCAGCTTCTGGTTCTTCAAACAACAGACTGACTGATGAGATGACATCTTCCTAATCTGGGTCCTCTGTACCTGCCTCGGCTCTCTTCTTCTTATTGGGCCGCTACTCTTCTAAGGACTGGTAAGCTGATTTTAGCGCCTCTGTAGTAGTGTTGTATCCGGGTTGCATGTGCCCTCTGAAGAAGTGTTCATACAAGGACCAGGTAAGTGGGCCATGGTCCGATTGTGAAGAAAATGAGAAAACAACCCATTCTGAGTATCCCAAGCCATGTTTTGTGAATTTCTTAGTGCTGGCCACAGTCTTGGTTCACCCTTGGAGATGGGCACCCAGGCCTTTTCCTGACTGATAACCCAGTCTAAACATGATATCCCACCCCTTTACATTTGTGCTCACATCTCTCCTGACTGCCACTACAGGGGGAGACCCAATTGGGTGGTTAGAAGAGAATGTATAGGCCCAAGTATAGTTGACATCAAGCACAGAGATAACGGGCTTATTGGATGGCCATACTGATGGCAGCACCCTCTCAACCGCTTCTATTGTATGTGTCGTTGCCACGCTTTTCACCTTGACTATTCGCCCTTGGAAGGGGAACTTCAAACACTGATGCGCTGTAGATGGCACTGCCCCTAATGATTCAATCCATGGGCGCCCTAAGATGGCCTTGTAAGTATGATCAATGTTCAATACATAGAACTCCACTGACATGACTAGTGGCCCCAATTCTGCTTGTAATGTGATGACTCCATGGCAGACACGTCGTGAATTGTCATAAGCAGCGATGGTGGTGGGGGTGGGCTACAGTTGACGTTCCGATATATTGCATGCTCTAAGGGTGATTAATGGACAAACATTGATAGAAGCTCCCGTGTCCACTAGAGCTGCATCGACGGCCACTTTGTTTATGGTGAGTGTCACACATAAGGGCATTTTTCTGGCTTCTGGGGCAGCCAACTCACCATCAGAAAAGGTAATAGTGGGTCCTTTGTTTACAATCGAGAGCACTGAAGGCAGATTATTCGGGTTCATGTCTTCACTGACCATGACCCTTTGCAGAAAGACCCTTAGGGCGTCTTGATGAGTCTGTGATCTTTTGATTAACTCTAGTATGGAAATCTTGGCGGGGGTTTGATCCAAATGCTTCAAGATATCATATTGAGTCCCCGGGACCGGATCGATTTCTTCCATATCTTGCTGCTGGTGGTTGCTGGTTTGTTGGGCCGGTTGACCTGGCATGTACACCGATGCGTTAGGGTACATCCGATGGAACATTTGCCCACTCCGGAGGGCAAGATTATGGTGGAGTGGAGGGGTTGCGGTGTCAAGGATAGAAGGGTTGGCTAGTAAGGGTGCTGGCGTAGGGGAGAAAGGGATGTTGCTGGGTGGAGGGATAATGGGTGACATGACGGGGGAATAGGATGGTGAGGTGATGGTAGCAATGTGGGGCATGAAGGAGGGTGGTACGGTGGATGTAGGCACGGGGGTAGTGGGTGTGACGTGGGAAATGACCAGAAGCTGGCCCACTTCATGTTCGTCATCGAAGGCCCACTGAGCTTCTGGTGGTGGATGGTGGATGACAGGGTTAACATGTGCGGGTGGAGGAGGTGGTGGAGCTGGCTGGGGGTTTGGAGCGGGCTGATGTTGTGGCATGGGGTTGCGGATTATGCCTAGGTCATTCGCCGGCTGCTGCGGCTGCTGTTGTTGCTGCTGTTGCTGATATTGTTGTTGGAAGGGTTGGTATTGCTGCTGTTGTTGCTGTTGCTGTTGTTGCTGTTGCTGCTGCGGCTGCTGTCGCCTCTGTTGTTGCTGTTGTTGCCTCTGACCCTGTTGGTCCCTCAGAGTCTGGATTAATCTTTACATCTCTGCCCAGTCAATTTGGTTTTGCTCATGAATATCATATATCATGTCCCAGAACTGAAAACAATCCGACACATTATGGCCCGGATGGCGGTGATAGACATAGTACTTTGTTTGATCGGCCGCCATATTCCAGTTCGCCTTCTCAGGAGGGAGTCTCAGGGCATTCAGGGACATGAGGGCAGCAAAGATGTCGGCCAGGGACTCGGGCAAAGGAGGGTATTGGGCTCTTTTAGGTCCATTGGGCTTCCTAGGGGTGTAGCCATTTTGAGGTGGAGGGACCTGGGAGTACTGACGCTGATCTTGTGGAGGATTTTGTCCTTGGGGAGGTGGCTGTCTATTGTTGTTGTTGTTCCATGGCTGCTGGGCTTGCTGGGTGTGGGAGACCTACCTACCGGGCCTTGGGGATTGATAACTGCACCCACTTGTTCGTTGGTTTGGATCCCCTCGGTGACTGGGCCTTCGGCTTCTTGGTGTAACGGGCCTTGGGGGTCTCAAACATAGAGTGTATAGGCGAGTCCTTAAGTTGGGTCTGAATGAAACGGGCTCGGCTATATAGCTGGTGCATGGTAGAAATATCGTTCATGGCCAAAATAGCTCGGTAGGTTGGAGTGGCATTGGAAATAAAAACTTCACCTTCTCCTCCTCAGGCATGGAGCAACGGACCTTGGCGGCCAAAGATGCCACCGATCAGCGTAGGTAGAAAACTCCTCTTCTGGCTTCATCTTTTTGGCTACTAGATCCACAAAAGAGTATTTGGGTCCCACCCGATCTTGGAATTGCTGCGGAAACCTCTCTTGAACAACTTGGAAATCCTCGGCTTCCTCCAGGGGCAATGAGTAGAACCATTCTAAAGCCGGACCATCCAGGGATTTTCTGAACAAGTATGCCATGAGGTGGCAGTCATACTTCTGTGGTGCTGACTCGTAGACAAAGTCTTTCAGATGAACATAAGGGTCCCCTACCCCGGAGTATCGTCGGTAGACAGGGAGCTCCGACTGGGGTGGCACCCGGAGGTACTAGAAGGATGGAGGGCAATATCAGCTACCTTCCGAGGATTGATTTACCTCTGGAGGTCATGAAGCTCCTTCTTCATGCTCGTCCACTCCGCAAGGAAGTCGGAGGGAGACTGGACTTGATGCGCAGAAATAAGGGAGCGAGGTTGCTCGAATGAGTGAGACCTCTCACGGGGAAGGGGAGCTGGTTCGGCCGCATAGTACGTAGTTGGGGGAGATCGAGGCTGGACCTCTCGCGGAGGAAGGTAGCTTGGTTCCGAAAAATGGATGGCCCGAGGGCGGAGGGGTGTAGGATCCGCCCCTGATGAAGGAAGGTGAGGTGCTGAAGTGACATGGGCGGAGGAATCCGCCGGTCGGACTGAACTCTGACCCTGGGGAGATAAAGGTTGTTTCCCTTTGGCGGCAGCTATAAACTTTCGGACTTGGTCCGGAGTTAGGTGTGGAAGAAGCTGGCTGAATTGTGAGTGGGGGTCATCACCCCCAGGAGGAGAGGTAGGACGGGATCGAATCCCAGTGACGGAGGGAGGCTGGATATGCCCCGGGAGCGTGGCCATAGAGGGTTGGGCCACCTCCTTGAGCAACCCGAGAGGAAGAGCATCGTCGGCAAGGACCCAAAATTGGTCCATGTCGAAGAGGAGATTATGATAAGATACAAAGAAAGAAGGGGATTGACTCGATCTCCCTAAACAATGACGCATACACCCCCCCCAAGACTAATAGGGGGTGATACAGATAATACCTAGACTCAATCACAGCAAGAAAGATTGAGAGGAGGAGGGATGAACACTCAAGTTGCCATGTTTAAAGCGCAAATTTCTTAAGGTTTGAACTTGACCTTTAGATGAATTAATTAAGAGGATGTCACTCGGTCAAGTGGACCTTAATGGGTATGGACTCGAGTCCTCCGGTGAAGCTAAGGGATGGTATACTCACACGCAAAGGGGTGGCTTAAACTAAGGGGTGCAACTGGTACAACCAGCCCGGTGAACCGCAACGTGCGTACGTTTACGGGGTCTTACGGAGGTCCTCGGAAGGTGGGCCCAAGTCACCCTACGAGTGCTCGTAGGTGAGAGGACTCACTCATCCAAGGGGGAACCTAAACAAATGGGTTTCAATAGCGTATGCAATGGGCCTAAATGTCCGAAATGTATGCACAAGTGAAAAATGAGAACCAAACAGGGTGACCAAATGGCCCTCGGGCAGAGTCGTGGCGGCCGTGTACACCGCGACCTTATCGCGACAAGGCGACATGCCGCGATAGGAACAGAGGCCCGAAAACACCAAAAGGTCTTCAACTAACTCAAACAGACTACCCTATCAAATGAGAAAAGACACAAAACAACAAATCAATACCACATGGACCAAGAAGCACACAAAAAATCGATTCATGAGTCAAAACAATAACATACAAAGTATACCTGATGACGCGACGCCTCTCCACGACGCGACCTTGTCGCGTCCTCGCGATACGCCGCGACTAGAACCGAAAACTTAGAAGTAAAAATAAAAGAAAAATCCACACCCTAGCAGGATTCTAACATTCAGAAATGCGACAACATATGATACAAGGAGATATCACAAGGATGCATGATCTAATAGAAACAAGTCAAGGCAGATAGAAGGAAGAGGAGACTGACCTGATAACGCATCCTCGACAAACGACGCGACCTGATCGCGTCGCCGCGATAGGTCGCGACAAGAACAAAACACGAAAATACAGGGAACAAAGAACAAGAGACTAACAGGGCACTAAAATGAGAAACAAAGAAGAAAACATGGCAATCAAGCAGTCAAAATCCACGAGGGTGGCAGTGAAGGTCCCACCGTGATCCCCAAAAGGTGTAATCACGGGGATTGACGCCCCCCCCTCGACACGAACAAGTATTAAATCTAGTGGTGTGTGAACATGGAATGTGATCGCCACCTAGCAAGCTACCTTATAAATAGAAAATGAAGACGGCTAACTTAACTAGGAAGAGGAGAGAGAAAAGGGGGGGGGACCTGGTGTCGTGGTGGCCTTAGCGATCGCGACAGTGCTGATAACGCGACGCTGATTCCAGTCGCATTTCTTGTCGCGTCGTCCTCCGCCGCTGCATTCTCTTTGTGCGGGAGTTGTTGGAGTGTGGACCTTTTTCTCGTCTTTCAGCCGGCCGGAAGGCAAGAGCTCCTCGTGGATGACGCTCGGATGCCTGCCACAAAAGAAAAACAAACAAAAGGAAGCCCTATTAGAACACATTAAACATAGTATCTACTCTAAAATAGAAAGAAAAGATGAGAACATGGAGGGAATGAACCTGGGGGGTTTTTTAAACCCCTTTGGGTATAGAAAAACGTGGGTGTGTGCTGAATATGTTCTATCTAAGAATAA
The DNA here is from genome assembly GCA_014218235.1 of Colocasia esculenta. Taxonomy (NCBI): domain Eukaryota; kingdom Viridiplantae; phylum Streptophyta; class Magnoliopsida; order Alismatales; family Araceae; genus Colocasia; species Colocasia esculenta. The sequence continues at coordinate 57,656,279 of CM024757.1, read as the reverse complement.
CATGAAAAATGCATGCAAAGGAAGGAGAAAGGGAAAGGGAGAGAGTGAGCTAGGGTGACTCCTTGGCGTGGCTGCAGCTCGAAGGATCGTCCAAAAGCTTAGGGAGAATGCTGAAGTCGCCCTTCTCACGTCCCGTGCTCCATAGATGATGGAATGGGTTGCTTTAGTGGAGAGGGATTGTGAGGGAAAATGGAGGAAAAAGGGTGGCTGCAAGGCTAAGTATTTGTCAAAGGAAATTTTGGCAGCCCTTCGGGGTAACAAATGAGGCTCTCCTCGTCCTTGAGGAGGAGCCTCTCTTTTATAGAGCCATGAGGGAGAAATGGGTGATATTATCTCTTCAAAATGGTCAAAATTTGAAATGGGAGATAATGGCCTTTTAAAATTGCAAGGCAGAGTCCAAGGGATTCTCACAAGAGTCCCTAGGGCCAAAATCTCACCCCAAGGGGTTGAGATATTTCCTAGGGGTAAAGCTGGATCAATAGGAGGATAAATAGGAGGTTGTTGCGGAGTCTGGTGCGTTCAGGCGTTGTCGCGGCGTATTGTGGGGTCGCGACTAGAGACGCGACGAGGTGGGGCGTCGCGACAGTAAGCCCACGTGCATGGATATCATGCATGGGCTGTCGCGGCGTCCAGGGCCGTCGTGACTAGAGTCGTGGCGCTACGATATGTCGCAACTAGGAAATTGAATTATTTTGCATTTATCAGCCAGTTACATAAAAGATACGAGTTATAATTGCATAAGGACTCTCCAAAATAATAATGGGCGGGATTTCAAGGCAATTTAAAATTGTTAATGGGCTCAATGAAGGCTAATGATGGGCTCAAGGTGAGTGACCAACTAGGGGCTAACTAGGATAACATGAAATGTGGTTCAACCCATTAGTCGGAACTGGGTGTCTACAGATGCGACTACACTCGATGGGTGCACTTGGTGGACAGGCCCCCGGTGCCTCGCCCCACCCCTTATCCCCCAAGTCCTACACGCGCACGCTCCGAGGAGGCTATAACCTTCTCGGATGAAGACCTTGTAGGAGTTTCGACTCCGCACACTGATGCGTTGGTCATTTCGGCCACCATCAATCACTGTACCGTGCACCGGATTTTTGTGGATAATGGAAGCGCCCCAGATGTGTTGGCTTACGATTGCTTCTTAATGATGGGATTGAAAACTGACCAGCTCACCCCAGTTGAGTCACCTCTGTTCGACTTCTCGGGGGTTTTGGTTCAACCCATGGGACAAGCGCGCCTCCCAATCACACTTGGGACGGCTCCGAAAAATGTAACCAAGATGGTAGACTTCTTGGTTATCTGAAGCATGCCCGGATACAACGCCATCCTCGGTAGGGGCCTGATTGGTTGAATCAAGGCAGTACCTTCGTCTCTCCATCAAAAGATGAAGTTTCCCACCCCGTGTGGTATCAGCGAGGTGCTCGGTAGTCAGCGAGAATCGCGACGATGCTATGTCCACTCCCTAAGAGACAAACAACCCCTCGCAACTCCGAAAGCCATACCCCCTCCAGCCGATCAACCTTCCACCAGCCGGGGAACTCCTGCTGAGGACCTGCTTCCTATTCGGGTGGACGACGATCCCGAACATGTCCTCTATATTGGCACACTACTGCCAGAAGCCAAACAGCAACGCTATAAGACTTTCCTACTAGCCAATTTGGACGTGTTCGCATGGTCGGACAGAGATCTACCCGGTATTTCTCTGGAAGTGATGGTGCATCGTCTTCGCCTGGACCCAAAGGTGCCCCCGGTCCAGCAAAGGCGGAGACCCGTCAATCGCAAACGGCAGACCGTGATCCAGGATCACGTAGTCAAAAGCCGAACTGTTGGGCTCCTCCGAGAAAGCTCAATGCCCAAGATGGATTTCCAACGTAGTCCTTGTATGCAAAGCCAATGGCAAATGGCGAGTGTGCGTGGATTACAAGGATCTCAACAAAGCCACACCCAAGGACAACTTCCCTTTGCCGCGCATCGACCAGCTGGTGGATGCCACATCCAAACACGAGCTCCTCAGCTTCTTACACGCTTATTCTAGTTACCACCAGATTAGTATGCATCGTCCGAACCAGTACGCCACCACGTTCGTCACCGACCTTGGCCTCTACTGTTTTATCAAGATGCCTTTTGGTCTGAAGAATGCAGGTGCAACGTATCAGCGGCTGGTCAACAAGATGTTCGAGCAGCAAATTAGGCGTAATATGGAGGTCTACGTCGATGATATGTTAGTCAAAATGCTCCTGAGCGCCGACCACATCACCAACCTCCAAGAAACCTTCGCAACCCTTGCCAAGGTATAATATGAAGCTCAATCCCTCGAAGTGTGCGTTCGGAGTGCGCTCGGGTAAATTTCTCGATTTCCTCATTTCTAATAGAGGAATAGAGGTCAACCCTGAAAAAATCCGAGCCATACTAGAGATAGGCAGTCCCAAGACAATGCGCGACGTCCAGCGGCTCACTGGACGCCTCGCCGCGCTCAACCGTTTCATGTCCCGAGCAGCAGAAAGGAGTTTTAACTTCTTCAAATTGCTGCGAGTCCCTAAAGGCGCCTCACAGCAAGAGGGGCAAGTACGGTGGACTAAGGACTGCGAAGTAGCCTTCACTGAGCTGAAGGTGTACCTGGCAGCCCCACCTGTTCTCTCAAAACCTGTGCTCGGGGAGCCCTTGTTCGTGTACCTTTCGATCACCGAACACTCCATCAACACGATGTTGATTAGGGAAGAGGCAGCGGCGCAACATCCTATCTACTACATCAGCAGGGTCCTTCAAGAGGCTGAAAGAAGGTACCTTCGAGCAGAGAAGCTCGCTCTGGCACTGGTAACAGCCGCACGGAAGCTCAGGCCTTACTTTCAGGCCCATCCGATCATGGTTCTCACCGACCAGCCTTTGAAGCTCATCCTTCAGCGACCCGAGGCTTCCGGCAGGCTCATCAAATAGGCCATCGAGCTTGGAGAATTTGACATCAACTACTGTCCAAAGATGGCCATTAAGGTGCAGGCGTTGGCGGACTTCGTTGCGGAATGCACCCTTCCGACCGAGCAGGATCCCCCATTGGCAAAAGAACCCCCATGGGAGCTCTATGTCGATGGATCATCCTGTGTCACAAGAAGTGGAGCAGGCTTAGTTCTTACTTCCCCGGAAGGTCTGGAGTTCCAGTACGCCCTCAGGTTCTGCTTCACCGCCTCCAACAACGTAGCTGAGTGCGAAGCACTTCTATCTGGAATGCGAATGGCTAGGCACCTTGGAGCACTCCGACTATGGGTCTTCAGTGATTCGCAGTTGGTCACCAGCCAAGTAAGCAAACTCTTTGAAGCGAGGGAGCACCGCATGGCACAGTACCTCCAACAGGTCAAGAGCCGAGCAGAGGGCCTCCTCTACTTCGAAGTTATACATGTCCCACGGGAGTAGAATGCGCGGGCCGATGCACTCGCCAAACTGGCATCTTCAGGCGACATCACCCCCACTCGCTCCGTATTCATAGAAGAGCTCGCCTCATCGAGCACCGAAGTAGATATAGCAGCCATTGAGGCTGGCCCTCCGGTGCCAAGCTGGATGGATCTTCTCATGGCCTATCTGCTTTGCGGAGAGCTTCCGCCCGACCAAAGCGAGGCTCATAAAATCAGGCTGCACTGCCAAAAGTTCACTCTCATTGAAGGCCACCTGTACCGGCGATCCCTCTCAAGACCTCTTCTGCGGTGTCTTAGCCCTATAGAGACAACACCGGCCATCGAGGAGGTCCATGAAGGCCTGTGCGGAAGCCACTTGGGGGGCAGAACACTGGAGCGAAGCATCCTTCGAGCAGGGTTCTGGTGGCCTTCTCTGCAAAAGGACTACATGTCCTATGCCAGGAAGTGTCCGGAGTGCCAGAAGTTCAGACAACTCATCAAGTAGCTAGCCGAACAGCTGCACACCCTGTTCTAACTACGTCCTTTTGCCAGATGGGGAATTGACGTCTTGGGTCCTTTCCCAGAAGCTCAAGGGTGGAAGAAATTCCTGTTCGTTGCCATCGACTACTTCACCAAGTGGATCGAGGCCGAACCTATTGCCGCAATCACCGACCAGGCCGCATGGAAGTTCCTATGGAAGAACATCCTTTGCCGGTTTGGCGTCCCAAAGGTGATCACCTCCGACAACAGGAAGCAGTTAGACAGCACATTCTTCAAGCAAAAATGCTCTGAGCTCAGCATCTACAACCACTTCACTTCAGTAGCGCACCCCCAGGCAAACGGTCTGGTCGAAAACACCAACCGAACACTGCTGCACGGGATACGCACAAGGGTTGAAGCTACAGGCGATTCATCGATCGAAGAGCTCCCCAACGTGCTATGGTGTCACCGAACAACTACTCGGGTAGCCACCGAGGAGACTCCCTTCCATTTGGCCTACGACACAGAAGCTGTCGTGCCCTTAGAAGTTGCTCTCCCCACCATTCGCACAACACACTTCGACGAAGCATCTAAGAACCATGCGCTCAGGGAGAATCTAGACGTGCTCGAAAAATGCCAAAGCGACACCAGCATCCGACTAGTCTCCTACCAACAGCGACTCGCGCAATACTACAACTCCCGAGTTCGGGAGCGGCGCTTCTTCGAAGGTGACCTTGTTCTGTGCTGTTGCTCAGCATCAGACCCCCGAAGAGCAATCAGTAAACTCGCCCCGAAATGGGAAGGACCTTATCAGGTCGCCCAGGTTCTTGGAAAAGGCTCCTACAAGCTGACTACTCCTAGTGGCGAAGACATACCCAGAACCTGGCATATATCTAATCTAAAGGCTTATTATTTGTAAAAGCCTCTTGCACTGCATCCTACTTCTCTTCTTTCCGTTCTTTCGGTCTGCTCAAAAGGGTATTCAGGGCATCCCTAGTCAAAGCTTTTCAGCTCGAAAGGCTAGTGTGATACCTAAATCCTAAAGCAAAAGGTGTTCGGCACAAACCCCTGGTCGGGACTTTTTTCAGTTCCAAACGACTTGCGCGGTAACCACTAACCCTTTAGAACAACCGACGAATTCCGATTCGAACAGAACAACCACAAGAGAAGAAGATGGAGGCCACTCACGAACTTGAAAGGAAGATCTATTCAAATTTTCTTACAAAAGTGCTCATTTAGGAAGAGCTACCAAAAAGGTAAGGAGATACATTCATGGGGCCTGCTCAGAGGGGCCGGCACTGTCATGCCCAGAAGTCATCCGCCCCGCCTGAAAGTGCGTGAAGCGCACTCCATCCAAGCGCGGATCCTGGGTCCGTCGTCGGCACTCACAAAGGGCAGCTTCAAAGGCCTCGTGAGCATACTCGATTATGGCCAGCCGTCGTCCTCGGTCCTCTCCAGCACCGAGGCCCACCTTATAGCAAAGCGCGCCATATTGCTCCAAGTCTTTCTTGAAGCTTGGCCCCGCCTTGTATTCGACAATGTTCTGAGCCTTGGCCTCGAACAGGACGTTCGTGAGTGCCTCCTTCTCCGCCCGAGCGATAGCGAGGTTGAGCTCGGAAGTGCGAAGCGCGTCTTGGAGGTTCTTTACCTCCTCCTTCAGCTCGGCTTCCGGGCCTAGCACTGCGCCTCAAGCTCCTTGCAGAAGGCGAATTCAGCCTCCCACATCTGCTTGTGGTTCCGAGCACGCTCGGCCAGCCGCTTCAGCACAGCCATTTACTTCGAAACGCTATCCGATAGCTCCTCCACGTCGACCTCCTCCTCCTCGTCCTCCTCGGTGTGGTGCCTCACCCAGTAGACCTCCCCCGAGTGCTCAGGAGTATCCTCCGGGCTCAACTCGTGGCACCGCGCCAGCACTTCTAGCTGGAATGCAGTGGGACAAGGAGGAAGGTCCCTGGACGCACTTCCCTGGAGGCGCTCTAGGGCGGCCTCCATCACCGCCTCCAAGGGACATGCTGGGGATTTCATCCCCAGCACTTACGTCAGCGGCAGCCAGTCCTCTTCGGAGTCGGCTCGAACCTCTGAAGCGGTGTTCGCCTCCTTGGAAGAGGCTCCTCTGCCCACTGCAGTGACAACGTCCCCGGTGGTGACCACCTCTTGGCCTTTGCCTATTGCGGGAGACCTTCGAGGGCCATCCTCCTCAGTTTCGCCAACCTGCTCGCCCCGGACGATGTCGCCACTGTCTACGGCCGCTCCTCAGCTACCGCTTCGATGGTAGAAGGGACCGTGACCTCGGGCACCACCACCGTTGGTACTTGCACCTAGCCCTCTGCTGCCACGGCGACAATAGGAAAAAGAAGTGCACCCCCGGGTGCCTCCTCGGTGCGTGTCACCCCTACAACCTCTCCAGAAGTGGGCCCCTGCACGGTGCCGTCTCCACCCTCCATTGCCGCGCACGGCACCTCCGCTAGGGTGTTGGATGCTTCGTCCACAACCCCCTCCTCCTTTCGGCCCTGCGGCGCAGTTACCTGCACCAGCTCCCTTTCGGAGTCTTCATCGAGTGGTTGCTCACCACGACCAACCCCAACTCCGAGAACATCCCCTCGGTGGTCAGGGGTCTGGTCTCGGGCATGATGTGCGGCCTCTTCTGTTCGGCCGCCTTCACCAGCTTTCTCCTCTTCTGAGTATGAAGTTGGGGAACTTCCTCCTCCTCTTCCTCTTCGGCCTCTTCCTCGGCCGCTTTCTTTGCGGCCTTCTTCGCCACCTTGGGTCCGGACTCCTCTCGAAGATTGATCTTCAATGGCCTCTTTTCGGCAGCTTGCCTCCCGGCAAGGTGATTCGTCACAGGGATGGTCGGAGGACCCTTGTCTGCAATCGCTACGTATGCCATAACGGTGATCCGCTCGGTGTAGAGGGCCATCTCCTCTTCATCCCGGCCGGTAGCGAGCTCCTCGGCACTTGCACAAAGAGGAAGAGTAAGGGGAATGGCTCCACAGCCAACACACAATCTCTAAAGAGAGGGATTCCACTTACTCCATGCTCGGCTGAGCCCATGCTTGATGAGCTGGGCCTCTGTCAGATACTCCTCCACCTTGTCTACATAGATGTTGCTGAGGCGGTCAGAGATCCTCGCCGCATCTCGGACCAACAAAGGAATTATCTCCTTGTTGCGTGAGTCCCTAATTCGGGTAGGGAACCCCCACTCCGGCGCACCCTTGTTGTGGGCAATAAAGAGCACCCGATGCGTCTACCCCTTGTTGTTGGAGTGCTTTGGCAAAAAGTGGATGCGCATCCTGTTCGCCCGGTGCTTCGTGTAGTATATGCCGCTGCTGGTCTGCGGGGATGCCACTAGGCTGAAATGCACCTGAAGAGGTCCACTGTCGACTCGATCTCCCGCACCTTGCAGGAGATGCAGAAGACGCAGATGGTGCGCCAGGAGTTCGGCGTCAACTGAATGGAGGCGATCCCCCACGCGTTCAAGATGTCCCTAGTGACCGCCGACAGCGGCACCCGAAACCCTGCTTCTAGTAGGTCTTGGGACATGGCGATACACCCAGGCTTCTGCAGCATGTATGAATCCTCCTCTGTGGCGAGGACGATGTCATACTCCTCCTCGATCTGGTATCACTCGCAGAGGCCCTCGAAATATCTATACCTCATCCGCCGCGGCCCCTGCGGTGCCGCCTCGCTCGCTCCGACAGCGGCCACGACCTTTCCCTTCTGCGACATCTCTAGGTGTAGCAGAGGAGGCAGCGGGAGAGGAAGTCAACTGGGATCGCTGGGAAGAAGATGAAGACCCCGGAGATGAAGAAGAGTGGAGAAGGAAGGATTTTCGAAGGCGTAAGCCCCGCCTTCACCCCACCTCTTCCTTATAAAGAAGAAGGGGTGCGGAATTCGAAAAATCAGAAGCTACGTTTCCCCCACTTCCAACGGCTCATTTGAATGTACGGAGCAAGCTTCACCACTCGACACGTCATCTCCGCCGTCATGAGGATTGCCATCCCCGAGGAGAAATGTCAAACGGCGTCCCCCTGGCTTCGTTCGCACCGTCGAGGTCAATATCGCATTTAATGTGAGTGACATCCGAGCAGACCTCCAATCTCAAGTGCCGCAATCCTCGCGCCAGCATGAGAGCGTGGGGGGCAAGTGTGGAGGCTATTTCTAGCCTTCTAGACCCGCGGGCCCATGGAGGCCCTGTACGGCCCATTTTCGACGCATCCAGATGCCAGGGCTACGGCCTTTAAGCCACGTGTCTTCGGACAGCTTCCGAACATGTTATGGCAACCCAAGGCATTCTAGGGTCTCCCAAGGGTGGTCTCCGGGCTCCCCCCAGCCTGTTCGGTCTGGGCTTCGCCTACCGAACAGATCCTCCTCGAAGTACGCTACGGCCCCACCTGCAAGGGCAATGCCTCTAGACACTGAACATATGGCCCAGCCACCGAGTAGGCTCCCTGTTCAGTACCTTCCGACCAAGAGGGGCAGAGAAGCCCCTTCACCTCCTTGCAGCGGTTACCACGGCAGCACCGCATGCGCCCCACGATCAAGGGGAGCATTAACCACAGGACCCCTCTACGGGCGCCTCAATGGGTAACTCCCCACTAAGGACGCCAATCGACGCGCCCTTTTCGGCATCATCAAAGGGTGGCACATCCAATCTCTTCAGAACCTTCGCCTATAAAAGGCACATGTGATTCCCATGCAAAGGTACGCAACTCTAGCCATCTACACACCTCCACACGAGGCACACACCAGCGAACCCTTCTTCTTCAAGCCTTTCTCCAGTCATCTGATTTAGGCATCGGAGGGTTCCCCCCAGTTCTTCAACTGCCCCCCCCCCTGATCCGTTCTGGTCGTTGCAGACTACAATCCGCACTAGCGATCGTCTCTCTTCATCTCTTAGTGGAGGCCTGTTTGGCTCCAACCCAAACAGGAAAACACCACCACACCGACCGTGCTAGGGACTCGAGGAGTTCCTAGCATAGTCGAGTCAACGCAGCGACATGGCCAACCATGATACTTCAAAAATAATGTCTAAGATATAACTAATTTTTAAATAAATTAATATGAATATTAAGGTTTTAATGATATAAGCAGAAGAAATACCATGTCTAAAATATAACTAATTTTTAGATAAATTAATATGAATATTAAGGTCTTTTTCATAGGGCCCTTATACTGTAATCCATCGAAATTCTAAATAACCCTCTGAAATCATAATATTTAAAAATAATTCTTTGCAATTTTTTGGGTTTAAAAATGACATCTAGAATTAGTTGTCATCTAAAAATGACACAAATAGAAAAAAAAATCCTCTATCTAAAAATAATTCCTCAAGTCCTTGTCACGGTCGAGACAATATAATTATTTTATTATTTTTAACATTATTTCTTATTATTTAATATTTTTTTGGCTTTTTATCTATTTATTATTATTATTTTGTGTAAATGATTGTCCGGATCGAAGCATACTAGTGCACTACGCTTCCATTCGGCTTGTGCCAGAGAAAGTCCAAGTCGGATGATACCGCGGCACATCCAACCTTGTTTTGAACCCAAAAAATTGTAAGAAATTATTTTAAATATTATGATTTCAGAGGGTTATTTAGAATTTTGATTGATTACGCTATATAAGGGCCATATGTTAAAAACCTCAATATAGATTAATCACGGGACTTCTAAAGTATCCCGAGAGATCTTTGATTTTGTAACTAACTTTAAAATAGAAGGCACGCATCTTTTTTTAAGACCCTGGCTTAAAGATCTTTAAAGGTAAATTGATAATAGTCTTCTAAAGTATTTTGACGGGTATCCTTTAAAAAACAAAAAAAAACAAAAACCCTAATGTTCTACGTTTGGAACGCAGACATTGGTGTTTGCAGTCCGAACATAGACTCCTTGGTCTGCGGTTGCCAACGTAGACTTAATATCTGCATTGGCAATGCAGACAAGCCTTTGGCCCCCGCCCTCTCGATCACCAAATCGCTTACGTGGCGGTTTGGTGACTATTGTTGCAATTATTTTTAAATTATATTTATTTATTTAATATTTTTATTTTTAATTATTTTAATAAAAGATAATTATCATAAAATATTAAATAAATAATTATATTTTAAAAAATTACAAAAAATTATCACAAATGATCTATTTGACCTACAACCTGATTTTATGATAGCTAACATTGAGTCCTGATGGATATTATTTTTGTACATGTTAAACAAGGTTGAGTTGTGGAAGATATTGTTCCAAGAACTTTTACAAGAGATCATGACATTCTTACTTGACTTGCCCAAAAGAGTAATGATCTATGCATAGGGTGATCATTATGGTTGATGCTCCTTACAAACTATCCTTAGGGTATCTAAGTGTAGAGCATATGTAAACAAGTGAATTAGTGTTACCTATCTATAGCAGATGGAAAATAGTCTATAGATCTGTTGGTCATGGCCCCCACTGACTCTTAAATTTGTTTTTTCAATAGAAGATGCCACCTAACATTTGAAAGGTAAAGAGAGCAATCAAGGGAGGTCTTAAGCGATCCAAGAAGAAAATCCGCTGATGCCCAAGTCAGGGAGAAGGAAAGACATTGGTTAGTACCTAAAAGGCAAAGGGAGTAATCAAGGGGTCCCGAGAGTGATCCCAAGGGAAAACCTTCTGACACTCAAGTCAAGAAGAAGACTGAAAAAAGGAAAGGAAATGGAGGAAGATTGGGGGGAGAGTTCCTTGCCTGATTCAGTCCCACCTTTTTTCTTGGGTCAAAGTGACCCTTATAAGCATTCGTTGTGGGTCCCCAAGTATGTTTCCCCTATTTTCGAGCCTTCTTGTCTAGCCACTTTGGAATAGGAGATGATGACGCTATCTCAGGATTGTTGGATGTGGATGCATAAACAGGTCGTAGAGAAGTGGAAGTGTAGCAGTCCTCGTTGTTCGAATCCGTTAATCTAATAACGAGTCTGATCCGACTCTGCCTCCCATGAATAGGCCGAAGTCTCACAAGGGATACCATTACTCGACTCCTTGAGAATATAAAAGAAAATTTTAAACACACATAAGATTGCACACTGTTATACAATCTCACGCATATTTACATGAAGTTTACATAGTCATATCTCAATTGAAGTCAATAGAAAGCGAAAGTACAACATCCTGGGGCATACCCTAAGGTGAAAATAAGAAAAGAAATTACATTGATGGTGGAGTGAACCCACCTTCGCTATGGTGTGGCTCAGAACTAGAAGAGAGACAAGAACTCTCCTACTCTCCTTCACCTGAAATGGGGGCAAAGTAGAGGTGTGAGTCTCACAAGTCACTGGCTCAATAGGGAAACTCCTCCAAAATCGACACAACACACAGCATACGAGAAGCAGGAGTGAACAACAAGCAGGTAAACTATTAGCAGAGTTAAATATATAAAAAAACTGTGCATTGAACATAAATAGACTGGTAAATAAAGTACTGGTATTAAGAATTAATAAATAAACAGCAAACCACACACAAGGGTACAAGCTAAAGAGGAACAACGCCACACTCAGGTCACAAAGCATGGTTCGCAACACCAGCTACTGACTAGACAAGCCACACAGGTATATCTCTCAGTCTTGCAGCCACGGATGAAAGGTCCAACTACGCCTCCAACTCTACAAATACAAAGAACTATGGAGTCCAACCAACACCACCTACCAGCTACCAAGTTATAGACCCATGCCTGACACACCTCTAGGGATTCTGGAGCCCCTAGAATGAGGTTGTGGAACATGGGACTAGTTGGGGACCACTACGTGTACTAGTGTCTGTCCCCCAACCACGAGTGCACTACAAGTGACCGAATAGAAAGTCAACCACACCACAAGTTGTTGCCCCACTGCCGTCTTTTCCTCAGTCAGATGTACAACTCGACAAATGAGTGAGGGTGTCTAAGAAGATGACACAGACCTCTACGGTACACACAACACCAGAATAAAACCCCGAGCACTAACGTGCCTGGCTCAAAGAGAACCTGGGGTATTCGACTCGAGAGGCAATCACGGTAAGCATCGCACCACCAAGCTCGGCCACGCACATAAACGACGTAGTCTCAATGTCCATTAATCTTAAAACATACTCATAAGCTTTCATGAATAATTAAACATCTTAAATATGGTCTGGAAGACTCACATTCTGTAAAAACAACTGTTAAGCTTTGGGAACCAGTACGCAATAGGGTCGGATGTTGTGTTTAGAATGCAATGCCCCAATATGACACGATATGAGTGGGAATGTGTGAGGCCCCGAATTTTATGCATTTAATACTGTTTATTTTGTGCATGTAATATATTTAATTTTGTGCATATAATATATTTATTGAATTTTGTATATAGTATATTTATTTAATCCTATGCATATAGTATTAAAATTGTTGCTGTGTATACATGTTGTTTGATGATTTTATGTTCTGGCCAAAATTCTGCTTAACGTCCACATCAATTGACGTTAAGGGTGAGTCAATGGCAAGCTTTGTGCCGTTTACTGTCTGACCGAAAAATCCTAACGTCAACATCAATTGACGTTGACTTCTAGTCAATGGCAGTAAACTGGACGTCTACTTCTCCAGTTATGTTGCGTTTCCAAATCTGAAAACGGTAGCGTTTTCCCCAGTTCTTGATTAGGAAACCTATCCCTAACGTTAAGATGACTTAACCCTAAGCGCAACCCAACCCATTAGTCTATAAAACCTAGTGTTTTCAGCAAGATTAGGTCTTTGGGCTCATGAGGGAAAAACCTAGGGCTTCTGTGGGAAAACCTGATCTTTGGCGAGCTTGATCCGACGATTGGAGAGGTCTTCTGGCGAGCTGCTTCGACTGGGAGATACTCTAAGTGTAGAGGAATCATCCCCGACACCGGAGGATCATCTGCATCAGCAGGAAGACCGGATCTGGGAAGAGAACCTCACCTTCTTGGCATTAGCCGAGGAGGGCTTCTTCAACCAAATAATCCCTCTAGAGATTTAATTGCAGGCAAGTGACTTAGGATTTCACTCCATAGACTTGTCCTTTAGAGTTTTCATATTTTTACGGATTTTATTTCATGCCTGGACCCCTCAAAATTCTGTGTTTTCTGTGTTTCAGTCTGCACAGTGTGCAGACAGTAGGTTGACTGCCATAATGTTGCCACCAAGTTCTTAGGTTGACGACAGTCGATCCTACCGTTAACTCCTCCTGACGGCAATACCCTTGCCATCAAGTTCATGTGTTTCCTGTAGAATTTCATATTTAACCTCTGTGTGATGATTTTCGAATGTTCGGAAGTCTGTGCATATTGTGAAAATTGTGGTTGATCAAGTATGGTCTTTAGGTCATATCATGAGGCTCTGTCGAATTTCTGAGCATGACTGTATTTAATATAATTTCTGTATTGGTGAAATAAGCATGTTTTGATTGTGTTAATTTCTGAAAAATTAGTTTTACTGCATGTTAATGTCATAGAAAATTTCCATGATCTTAGAGTGACTGTTCACATGTTTTGGGCCTATTAGAACTGACTGCATTACTGTCTACCATGCTAAAATGAATTATCTTGTTAAATTATATGTAATCTCTGTTAAATATTAAAAATAGTTCCACTGCTCCGAAAATTATGAAAAATTACTGATGTGTACTGTGATACCTATGTACCCCGTGGTTAAAATTTGATATTCTTCTCAGTACTGTGCAATTGGTTGTTAGTTCTGAAGCATTCTATAACATGTTTTATTATCAAGTCTCAATTTTGTTTAAAAATGTGATTAGCTTCATGAACATGTTCTCTTACTTCTATTTTGATTGAGTTGAGTATCCAGAAGTGATCAGTATATATATATATATATATTTCATGTTGTATATGTGCATGTGCATGGAAAGTGAGAGAACATGTGGCACGTGTGTGTGAAATGTGTTAATGGGTAAAGATAAAATGTGTGCCAATAAGACACTGCCACCCTAGATTGCATGGAGTTGTACTGTAGTAGTGCCCCTACGGTAAAGCTCATATGTGTTACGTGAAACCCGGGGCAACGGGTCTTGTGAAATCCTGGAGGTGGACAAGTTCCACTGGTAATAGTGGGGAGGGCTTCCCCCGGTTCTGCAGTAACCAAGACTTGGTCACTTTGCCTGGTGATTAAGTACGTGTACGTGTACGTGTTATGTGATCTTTCTAGTGGTGGTTTGGGTTGTGTCTTGGCAACGTGTAAAAGTGAGCATGTGTATAATGTGTAAAGTGACATGTGAACGTGGCACGTAGTAAGTGCAAGTGATGTGACATGTGATACGTGAACGTGTAAAGTGAAAACCATGTGAAATTGTGTGTAAGTGAAGGTGAATGATAATGTGAAAGTAAGTGCATGTGAAAGCCAAGGTAGAAGTGCATGTGTGCATGTCATGAGAAAATAATACATGTGTTAATGTGAATTTTGTTAATTTTTTGATATCATGTATAGTGCCATGTGTAGGTGTATGTTATTATATTCATGAGTTAGTAATTACATGATGAGTATGTGTTTAGTATCATGTTATAAATTGAATATAAGCCATGTGTTAGTGTTATGTGAAAGTAAAATATGAAAGCATGTGATTGTATGATTACTCTCGTGTTAATGATACCATGTTATTAGTATCCATGTTTAGAATTATTGTTTTACATGTGTTAGTATAGTTTTGCTTAATAGATTCCATGTTTATTATCCATGTTTTAGAATGAGCATGTGTTAGTTTAAATTGTTAGAAAGTATGTGTGATAAGTACATGGTTTGAAGTTTTAAGTTGCTTGCTGAGTCTATTATGTAGACTCATCCTTGCTAAACATTTTATGAAACTTAGAAGCCGAGGACTTAGCAAGATCTGACGAGGAACGTGAAGAATAGATTGAAGAATTGTAATTTATTTCCTAGTATGTAATGCATTTGTAATTTGAACTTTGGTTTATGTAATTGGAACTGGCTACATGTTAGTGGTTATTATGTTATGTCATTCCTTTCTTGGACTATATAGACTATGGCATGTGGTTATAAGTTGATGGAATAAAAGTTATTTAATTTCCGCTGCATTATTCCTTTCTATTTGTGTATATCTCAGCCCATGTGAATATCATTAGAGTTTTCTCCTTTGTAGCGACTTGCTCTCATCCGATGTGGGAATTGGTATAATCATACCGGGTGGAAGTGGGTTGTTACAGAATGCGTCAGGGTGGTCAGTCGCATTCGGAACACGATCACCAGGTCGGTCACGTTCACAGATAGAACACCCAACCTGAAACCCCCAATCGGAAATCACCCAAAACATCCATTCTCACACTCACAACACCACTGTAAAGAGGTAAACAAATACCCTAGTATGCATACTACTAAAAATGAGCTATTTCATGCATCAAACCATTCAAATCCCATATGAATGAAGGGAAACGAGAGAGAATCTCCCTACCCACACGGAGAATGACATTCCAACGACATTTCCCACGCTCTGAGCAACTTTCTTGCATCGAAACCACACTGAATCATGAGCCATGGAATCGAAATCTCCAGAAATGCCCTAAAAACTTTCATGAACCCAATGCCACGTGACAGCCAAGCATGCACCATGCATCACACATGCGACTGAAAGATCGAAATAAGCAGTGCAGAGAACACGACGTAGATAGGGGACGCATTCTGAACCCGACGCCCTCCCCCGTCACATTCTCAAAGAGAGAACCAGTGGGTCATTTGGGCCCAGATTTCTCGCGTCCTAATAATTGATAATTTTCAGAAATGACAGAGTTTCAATTTTAAAGAAATAAAACCCTTTAATTACATTCATCAATCAGTGCAGTGGAATCATACGATATCGTTTACACGTCATCAACTGAGGGTTTAGGGTTTATATTTACAACACTATAAATTGTTAAAATCTAAAGAAAACTCTAGTTGCTACTTTATAAAAGTCTCTCAACACACTATCCCTTAAGAGCTTGACCCATCTTGAGTTCCTAAAAGAAAAGCAGGAATCCATGAGTAGTTGTGTCCAGCAAGTTTTACCTTCATTACACAAGAAAAGTAGGGAGCGAATGGTAGTAAGGAAAGTGAAAATGATGTACATACCACATAATAGATGACTATAAATGGGTATATAGAATTTTACACGGTAATACTAACAAGAAGATGATGTTGGAAAAGAGTTGTCCTATATCATCCAATAAACAAGCAAGTATAATTCAATTCATAATATAGTTCATGTAAATGTAGATCAAAATATAGCATGTAATGGTGTCATGCCAAAACACCTAGTTGATCCATTATCATTTTGTACGGCTAGTAAATGAATTTGGGCGCTCCTCTCGGGACTGGACCGGCTCCAATTGGATAGGCATCAATCCAAGAGAGAGTCCAAAGACCCAAGAATATGTCATTCCATTTCCATATGTTCATCATAGTAGTATATCTTTTGAGTACATATAAAAAGTATCAACATATCAAGGATAACAAGTCAAAAATGGGAAGATGACTTCAAGGATTTGTAGTGGTTATAAATGAGATTTCCAAAAGATGGTTCTATTTAATAGCTAGAGCGTTCTACATGAATGTCTATCCATGGAGTATAGATAGTTAGGTTTAAGTATAAGATAAATCAGATATTAAAAAAATGGGTTGACAAATAGACTGGGTTTTGTTTGTTGACTGGACAGGGAAATCGGTTGACCGTTTAGGGATTTTCGATCAACTGAATTTCACAGAACCTTGGACCTCGCTTTAAAGTATAATCGGTTGACCAAAAAGACAAAATTGGTCAATCGTTCAAGGTTTGAGGAATTGGTTGACCGAAGGAACCAAATTGGTTGACCGATTCCGATAAAACTAGAATCAAATAGGTCAAAATCGCATAGACTTTTCTAGCATGGGAATGGAAATAAACAATCAGGAATAGAAGTGGAGAATCTACTCTATAGTTGTACACCTTTGGTAGACCTTTTTAAACTCTTCAAGCCTCTCATCTCTCCTCTTTTCTCTCTCAAGTAGTCAAACCAGAGAGAAATCAGTCGACCGAAAGGAATGGTCGGTCGACTGATTCCGGCACTCCAGGTGGCTACATAGTTTCTTTTTTCTTCTAATGATGATGAATCTTATCTACGGTAGATAGTTTATCACTTAAGATGATGCATTGGAAGTTAATAAATCTAACTAGACATGGTGAAGCTATCATTCCAATTGAAGAAAATGATGGTTTGTAGTTGAAGTAAATGATGCTCTGTAATTGAAGTATTTAGAAGATAGAAGGTATCCTACCTAGCACACAACAAACTTCCTTCCTCAAAAGACCTTCTTCTCCAAACCTCGGTGGCAACAACATAGAGAGCAGTAGCAAAAGAAAGAAATACATGAGATGAACAACCAAGAGGGAGGGGTGAATTAGTTATCGCCTAAATAAAATATTTTACATAGAATAGATTAAACTCAATTAAGCAAATCTACTAAGCGATATGCACATCAGAAAAATAATTAAACAGCCATACCAACTATCCTAACATGCGTAGAATGGAGATAGGAAAGAAGGATATCAAACCATAGATATACGCAGCATTTAGAGTGGTTCTACAAACACATCCCCATGTGCGTCTATGTCCACTACCTCACACCCCCGTGAGGATTTCCACTAACTTATTTCTCAGGTACACCCCCACACACCATTATTTTCGAGGACAACACCAACCCCACCTCATTTTCGAGGATGAGACAACCCGATGTGTATGTGCAACATGCACTACACACCAATCACGTGCTCGCAAACCGAGCACACGCATACACGATGATGTTTGTGTAAAAAAGTTTGAAGTACAGTTCCCAACCCAAGAATAAGAGAAGAAAGATGAAATTCAGAGTTCAAAAATCTTATGTCTTTCGTGGTTGAGAAACGTCGGAGAAGAGCACGGATGCTTGCACAGGCCTTCCTAGACGTGGTACAATAGATGCATGATCTTTTGAATGTCCAACACCTTAAACTCATACAACTAACCTTGAAGGAATCACCTGGAAGAAGCTTTGGTTCGCTGGTTCATCCTTTGACCTAGCTGGGTGCAAAAACTCATTCTCGAAAGGATGTGTGTAATACAACACACATGGAAAGACCTCCCTTTATATATCCACATGCAAAAGACTTGATCTTCGCTGTGGATCTCAAAGAAACGTAGCTAGAATCCAAACAAGGGAAAAGACATATTCATATATGGAAACTACGTTTCTGTAATCGGTCGACCGATATTCCCAAGTCAGTTGTCCGATTTTGGACTTAGCTTTGTGTGGACGTTCCGTTTCACCCCGAAACTCCATAGTCCCCTTTGAACGTTGGGATCCCTCGTGGCGTTGGCATGTGTGATGCTAGTTGACCCTCGTTCTTGCTTCGTGTTGACTCCCGTTTGACCGAGTTGACCAAGGGAGAAAGAGAAGAAAACAAGGAAACCAACAAGCAAATTAATGGGAGGTGATTACCAGGGCCTTACCTGTGCCCAAGGAGGTGTTCAGATCGTGCCGGTGACATAGCCTCATGAGCGGTTGATGGCGGGACGCCGACTTTCTTCCTTTCGTCCGACCAAAGGGAAGAAGCCCGTGATATCGTTGGAGGTATCCCTACGACAAAGAAGACTCTATTAGACTTAAGTGAACTATAGTAAACGTCCAGAAGCAAAGAGAAAAGACCCAAAAGGTGAGCCCCATACCGATTGCGGGCTTGAGAAGAGGGGTGGCCAAGTGCTATGAACACCCTTTTTCCCTCCGTTTTTGGTTTGGAAAACCCCTTTTAGGTGTGTGGGAGTGTGCACTACGTGCTTAGTGTGTGTAGAGTGAATAGCATGCAAAGCTAAGAAAGGAAGAAGGGAAAGAGAAGAAGAAGAGGGAGATGATCCTCATTTGCAGGCATTGGTGGCTGCTTGGTGGGCTCCTCCAGCTCGTGGTGAAGCCTCCTGGATGCTCCAAATGATGAGAGGTAGAGAGGAATCAAGGATGGAAGCTCTCAAGGCTTGAAGTGGATTTTCTCTCTCTTCTCTCAAGGCATCAAAGCATGGGCTCGTCCAACATCTCTCCCCCATTGCTTAGAAGGCTAAGGACCTTCATATATAGGCAGTGGGGGCAGAGCTAGGGAGCATAGGATGCTCAAGTGTGAGAAAACACACTTAAACATGTGGCAATCCAAGTAGAAAGGCTAGGCCAATGGGAGGGAGCCATCCAAGTAGGACTTTTACTAGGTCAAGGGGGTGCCAAGGTGGCCCATTTGCCCGTTGGGAACGGCCCCATGCATTGCATGGCTGAGGTAGGGACGCAAGTGGGCAAGAATCTTGGGCAGTTCTGTAGAACAGGTAAACCCAGGTTGACGTCAATCGATGTTTCTGTCAACCTATGTGGATGTCAACCTGAGTCGACGTCAAAGGTCTGTGCCATCAACCTGGAGTAAACGGAAATCGATGTTGACGTTAACATGGGATCCGAGGTGAGTCAACAAGCAGTCAAACAAGTCTTATTGGGCCATAGACCACGCGGGGATGGGCCAAATCTCGCGTCTACAAATGCCCCTCCGAGACATCCGATCTTGCAAGGGAGTGAAGCGGACTGAAAGGTTGGTGTCTTGGTATACAAAGGACGTGGAGATTTGATAAAAGGGCCATCTCTGAGGATAGGAATTCTAGCAGGCCACACGAATGAGTTAGGCTAGAAACAAGTGACGAATTATCTGAGAGACAAGTGTGTGGAAAAGGGAGGGTGATCTACCTGTGTAATTACAACTGCAACCCAACGGTAGGGTCCCCGACATTGCCAAGTAGGACTTTGACTGGTTTCTAGTGTTGTCCGAGTCAAAGGAGTTGTAATATGACAGTTGAATTAGGAAAATCTCACAACCGAAGTCCGTCGGGACCCGCTGACATAATTAGGACGTTTGTCCAATCAGGGGGTTGTGAAGACAAAAGGGATTGATTGTACTCTCAAATGTTCATCAAAGATTCTAACTGGAATCATTGTTTGGAAAGTTGGAAGTCCAGAATTAAGCTCACGACTGGCAAAAGGTTCACATTAACTTAATAAGACTGGTTGACTGAAATGATATACTCGGTGGGATTGTTTGGGGAGAGGGAAAATGGGCAATAAAGGCCCGATATCAGCTTTGATATTCAGGAAAATGGTGCTGATTTGGTTGGCCACTTGAGCTGGGTGCCATGCAGCAATTGAGGAAAATCTCCATTTTTTTGAGTTAGTAAGAGAATGTTAGCAATGAAATCCTAAATGCATGTTGGTGTGGGTATTCTATCTAAAATGCAAGTTAGAACCAGAGGAATTCTAAGGCCAAACAAATAACTGAGAGATAGCAAACCCATCATGGTTTTTGGTAAAGGGGGACTCTGGGTTCATGGTCACCAAGTTATTTGCCTCTGGTGACTAATCCTATGTTAGACATACATGTACAACACTCAAGGTCGCATGAGTGTTCTCGGATTTGAAGCATCACCTGTGTTTAAATATCCTGCAAAATAACTCGAAACACAAGATGAGAAATAATGACCATATGAATAAGAGAGCTTGGAAATTTCGCCAAGGTTGACGTCCAGATCGATTGCCGTCAACACACAGTTGACGTCAACAAAGGCTTCCGTCTACCATAGTAGACGTCCACATATGTTGTCGTCAATAGTGAACCGACGTCAAGCGATGTTGACGTTAACCTGCCAGCGGATTAAACTGAAAAAATAGAAATTGGGAGGCCATTAGGAATCTTCCATTTTCAACCTCCGTTCTCCCTTCCTCAACTCCGAACCAGAGAACGTTTGGACGACCTATAGCAACTGCTATGGCCACTACATCGACTGGAACATCCACGAGCACGAAACCGGGTGTTTTGAGTGAAGTTCCGGGTCATCTGAGCACTCGACTAGCTAATGGGGAGGTATGTAGTCCTTGTTCTTCCTTCTTCACTTGCTGAAAACTCCCCAACCCTCTCTCATGGTGCTTCTTGGATGTACAGGATGTACCTGCCTTCCCAAGCCAGGGCCAGGTGCGAACCTTCTCCTGGCTGATCATCTTGGTAAGTGCAATAACGATGGACATGAGGAGCTACATTGGGGCATGGAACCTGAGCTTCATGGTCATCCTGGCCAAGAACATGAAGGACATGTGGTGGGTATTTGATGCCCTAGGAGCACTAGTGGAGCGTTGGCACCCACACACACACACGTTCATGTTCCAGGGATTCGAAGCAACCATGTTGTTGAAGGAGGTGGAGCTGTTTCTGGGCTAGAAATGCTGCCTGGAATATGACATCATGACCCCTCTTCTCCCGTGGGAAGAGATTTTGGCAGACATTGTGCAGGACTTGTTGAGGATGATGAACAAGAATGGGATCTTCCTGGACCGGTTGGCCTGGTGGTTGATCCAGCACGTGAAGGAGATAGGCGGTGAGAGGGCGACATGTGGACTGACACTCTGCCTCGCCGGTGTGTTTTTGTTCCCTACCAGTGGTGATTTCCTCCTATATGAGTATGTGGGAATCCTATCTCTACTGTGGCATGGGCAATTACTTGCCCCTGCAGTGCTAACACACCTCTACAGCTCCCTCACTATGATGAGTCTAGGCGGACGCACATGCGGGAGCTTGTTCCTGCTTCAGGTATGGATGGAGGCTCATTTAAAATTTGATTATGTTGAGAAACAACCTACCCCCTCTATAATCTTCCTTTGGAGTTCAGTGTACTGCAGTAGAGCATGGTATGAGCCAGAAGATGAGATCAAATATGTGACAGCACACCTGAAGAGCAGAAACGCCTGTCGTAACTACCTTGGCTATTTCCTAGTGGAGGACTTCATAGTGAGGCCACTGTTCATGAGAACCATTGAGTTTAGAGTTTGCACCAGGGAGGACAGAGACTTGTGGTTGAATGGTCCTAATTAGATGGTGGTGTATTAGCCACACCGGTGCCAGCATCAGCTAGAAATACCACAGAGAATTCTAGCTTCATCTCACTGAACTACCATGATCATCTCAGGAAGGAATGAGAAGCTGATGAAGAAGGCCAAGAAGACTTGGGGGAAGTACACAGTGAGCCAGAAAGTGGGACAGGCAGTGCAGGAGAATTGAAAGGATGTTCTAGCCTATGAAGAGTACATTGATACAATTCATCCCATCTCATGTGATTTCTTTATGGCTCGTAGAGCAAAATGATGTACTTTTCTCATTTCAATAAGTGTAACACAAGTCTTGATGAATAAACAATGAATTGCATAAGGCCCAATGTGTTGAATGTCTTGAAATGCCTTGAATAGTCTGAAATTGAGTATTCTGTGAGTGATAGGTTAGCGTCCACATCGATGGACGTCAACAACAGGTAAACGGCCACCAATCTGTCGTTAACCGCCAGATAGAGGATAAATGTCCAGATCGATGGACGTTAACTACAAAGTAGACATCCACAAGCCGACCATCTACCGTGTATGAGGGCCTGACAGGGTACCTTGAGGCAAGATATAGATAGTTAGATTCTTGACGTCAACTAAAAATTAACGGCCACATGGTGGACGTCAACTTCAAAACACAGCTTTTTGCTACCCGAGGCATCTCCGACGCCTCTTCACACCATTTCAAACGTCGGAGATTGTCTTCCATCTTCTCACTTTCTTGCTCTCACTCTCACTCTCTCAAATCTTCTCAATCTTCCATCATCTTCTGTTCTTGAACTGTTCTGTTCTGTTCTGTTCTGTGAGTTGTCCGATGGTGAGGGAGAAGAAGTAGGCCCTCCGAGACCGCCCCCGCCGGATGGAGGAAGAGGAGGAGGCGACTGCAGGGGGCTCATCAGAGGAGGAAAACATGGCAGACGAGGAGGCCGACCCGGCGGTGGAGACCGGCGATAGTGCGCCGGAGGGAGAAGACTCGGCCGATGATGACGGAGGGGAAAAAGAAGAGACGGAGGCATAAGCACCCTGGAGGACCCCACGCCAGCCGAAGGTGTGTAATAAGACCTTAACCCCCCCCCCCCCCCCCTCTTGTGTGATTGTAAATGTGGGAAGGAAGGGGAAACAGAGGAGAGGTTGTCGGTTTCATCAGGAACTTGACGTCAACATCGATTGATGTCGAGTTCCTATTAACATCCACCTATTTTCCGTCAAGGTGAACATAATGTCAAGGAGGTAGATGTCAACTGATGAACTCGACAGCAACAACTCTGAATCAACGACAGCATCTTGGATGTTTATTTTATGTAAACGACAACATTGTTTCCGTCAACTTGTTTCTTAATAGCTATCGATCCTGACATCTATTTTTCTGTGTTTTGTGTAGGGAAAGGGCCGAATGAGGAGCAGGGTGACGTAGGACCTATGCTGGGCATGGTACAGGGTACTGCCGGAGGCACAACAGATGCGGGTGGCACAGATGGGGTTTGGACACCTCTTGGCAGTGCTCCCCTTCCACGTGGAGGTCCCCTACCTTGAGGCGCTGAGGGAAAAGTGGGATGAGGATTACAAGGCATTCATCTTGCCTTGGGGGCACATGATACTCACATTGGAGGATGTGGCGTATCTCACAGGACTACCGGTTCAGGAAGAGCCAGTAGTAGGGCAGGAGAGGAGGGACTACCACGACGAGGTGGTAGAGTTGTTGGGAGCAGAGTTTGTGTCCGGACAGAGGAGGCCGATCTGAAGTATTTTGGTTGGAGCCCTCTTAGACGCAGTGGGTCTAAGAGGAGAGAGGAGGGGTGCACTAGAGACCCTAGAGGAGTTCGGCGTTGGAGTGCGGGCATCGATCTAGCTTGGAGGGAGGAGCAAGGAGCAGTCCATCCGGATTTTTGTGATGTACTTGTTCGGACGGCTCCTATTCGTGATGCAATCATCCCAGATGAACTGCAAGTTCCTGCTATTGTTGATGGACCTGGAGTAGGCAGGTCGCTATGCTTGGGGCGCCGCAGTGCTGGGACACCTCTTCTCTCTCCTCCCCAACAGCTCGCGGCGCTCTTAGAGCACCGGGGGCTTCACCCCCTTCCTTCATGTATGCAGAAACTCTTTAATGCTCATCATTGATTATAAATTGTGCCTGACTGACGTCTTCTTTTGACTTACAGATCTAGGGGTACACCCGCCTCCCTATGGGGCGTGGTGTTCAGACAAAGGGAAGCCAGGCCATGGTACCCCTCATGGCCCGGTGGGAGGTGACGCCCGATCCGAGGTTGGTCACTCATCGCATTTTAAGGCAAGGGGCTAAGCCTAAGAACGGATCTAACTTGTTTCCTGGTTGTCTAAGTGTGCAGGGTGCAAAAGAAAGAAAGTGGCACTCGCATCTCACCCGTCACTCTCACTCAGTCGCAAATCATAAAATAAAAAGATCAATTCCATTCCATTCCATATCATACATGTACATCGGGGGCAAAAGTGCAAGCCCTCAACCGCTCTCCCCTGTACCCTCAGGCGGGCGGGGAGATGGAGGGGCCATGACCCTCGGTCCTGTCTCACTCCCTTAGGTGCCCTCTCGCGCCGTCGCGCCTCCTCCTCATTCCTCCGTCGTCCGGAGGAACCCGTCAAGTAGTGTCCGGCAGACCTGCTCGGAATGCTGCTCCTGCTAGCCGACGAGCGGCTGCGTCCAACCAAAGCTAGAGCCCTCTCAAGGCCCTTCATCTCGGACCGCAGCAGCTTGCAGTGATGCCTCTCCTCTCCCAGCTGGGTGCGAAGGTCGCCCGCCTCGGTGCGCCACCTCGTCGCCTCCTCAGCCTCCTGGCGCCACCTCGACACCTCCGCTGCGCAGCTCCACCATCTCCGCCTCTAGCATGGTCATCTGCGCTAGAGAGTCTCTCAGCTCCGCCTCCTGCAACATCAAATATCTTGTCAAAACACCAAAAGAAATAAAGAGTCAAGGGGCATCTAGTTGATAACTTACCCGCTCCTGCACCTGAGTGAGAGCATCCTCTGCTCGGGCCATTGCCGCCGCCAACTGGCCCTCCAACACGGAGCGGCTAGGGCCCTCTCGGGAGGAAGAAGCGCCTCCCACCATCTGCTGAGCCCTATCCAACTCCTCCCGCTGCAAAGGAAAACAAGAAGCGTCAGTCAACCAAAGCTAGAAATAGAAGGGGTAGGGTATGAAGTAGGGCTGTAAACGGGTCGGGTTCGGAATCGGAAACACAGATTCCGATACCGATTCCGATAACCGAAATATGGTTCCGATTCCGATTTCGATTCCGATAAGAATGGTTAGTTCCGATTCCGTTCCGATTCCGATAACATTACCGGAATCGAAATTCCGATAAGGTAAGATGTTTACCATAATTTTACCTTGAGTTTATGATAATTTATCGGAATAACCGATACCGATTCCGATTATTTTTTCGATTCCGATTCCTATTCCGATAACTTATCGGAATATCCGATACCGATTCCGATAAGCTATCGGTATCATTTTTTGATTCCGAAACTGATAATTTTTATCGGTATCGGGTCGGAATATCGAAATATCGGGTTCCGTTTACACCCCTAGTATGAAGTACTCACCAGCTGGGTCACGATCGCCTGGAGGTCATCCCTCTACTGAATGGTAGAGTGGAGGACGCCCTCGAGCGAGGCAATCCGCCCCTCAGGATCAAACTGCAAACACAAGTCAAGTCAATTATGCAATCAATTAATTGAGAACTTAAAAGAGACTAAAAGCAGTAAAACTCACCGATCGTCGAGACCCCTTATAAACTTGAGCCCCGTACCTCCGTGCATAGGCACGGAAGTAATCCTCATCGTTCATGGCCTATGAAGCCACCTCTCTCCCCCGCTACCCCCAGTCCGTGAGCTGCTCGTGGACCCGAACCGTCCAGTCAGTCTCCTGCTGGATCCCGCGAAAGCTTCGGCCTGGTCTCTCCCATGCCCTCTGCCGAGTCGGGAACTTCACCATCGCCTGGTGAAGTCCCAAGGTGCGCGCGACTAGCCAGTGGTGGAGCGGCACCACCATGTTGAACGCATGCAGCCAAATGTCCCTACCGAAGTAGGGACGGCCCCGCTCCAACCACGACTGGGCGGCGTCATCCTCCTCGACATAGGGAGTCCACTCACCCTGCACACCACAAGCAGAAAGATCTGTCAGTCATTTGTCAAATAAGCAAAGGAAAAAGTGCTAAGGCTAGAAGTACTTACATGGCCAAAGGGAACTGTGTCCAGTGCATCACGAATCAGCGTCACCTGCAGGCACAGTGACTGCTCGTCTCGGCGGAACCGCCAGTGCTGTAGAAGGGGCACAGCGCCGGGTCACCTCGGTACACCGCGACCCAAGGAGGGGAGGTGGTAGTATGCCCACACCTGCAAAACAACTCAGTCAGTACCACATTTAATCAAAATAAGCAGGAGAAAAGTAGTAAAGGGTAAGGGAAAGAAGCGTACCTGAAGGAGTGGGAAGAACCCGGCTACCCCCGTCTCCCTACTGGAGGTGCCCAGACTGTCGAAGAGGTGGGCCAGGAGGGCCGCACCCCATGCGTAGCGGCCTATGTTTGATAAATCCTCCAGCAGGGGCAGGCATCCGCAGCTGACTGGGTCCCCTCTGGTCCCCAGAATCAACTTCCCGATCACAAGGATCAGGAAGCGCCTCAAGTCGCGGTCCGCTGCCACTCCCTCCTCCACTACCAACGCCGCTCTAGCATCCTCCGTCAGTCGGGCCATGTACTCTGTCTGGCCCTCTCGAGTCTGGTGGCACGCGTCCGCCACCCCGAGGCTCACCTGCAGCCTCATCCTCGCTACCAGGGAGGATCTCTCCCTCATCACCTCCAACCGAAGGAGCCTCTCCGCCAACTCCTGGTAACTCGTGTAGGTGGCCCCGGTCACCGCCTGGCCGTCCACTCGTAGGCCAGTGATCCGTGCCACGTCCTCTAATGTAGGGATCATATGACCCCATGGAAAGTGGAAAGCGTGGCACTCGGGGTCCCACCTCTCCTTCAATGCCTAAATGAGCGCCACGTCGGGCGTCAACTCGTCCAATCGGAGGAAGGGGCCGAACCCCATCTCCTCTAGTCGAGCCCTCTGGAAGTCTGGCAGACCCCGGTAGATCACCCGGACGACTGCCCATCCCAGCATGGACTGCAACTCGCTCTGCAAAACAAACACCAAAAGGCATCAGAAATCAGCCAAAACCACCAAAAAGGTCTCAGTCCTGTCATCGCAACAGGGCCCCTGTCGCCTTCTAAAGGCGACGAGAGGACATCGCTTTCAGATTCTTGAAGGCGACAGGTCGACCCGTCGCCTTCTAAAAGGCGAAAGGAAGTCTGTCACCTTCCCTCTGGTAAGGTGACAGCCATGTTGTCGCGTTACCAGGGTAACCGAGGACGGGCAGAACCCATTTTCCTGGCCATTTCACCTCGGGCAAAATGCCCTACAAGTGAGTTTATCGCACTCTTATCAGTCACACACATGGCTCAAGGCTTAGAAACCTACCTTTTTGGGCCCGATGGGTTCATCCTCACCCGGTACCGCCGCCGCGATGTCTTCCTCCATCGGCACGGCCGGGGGTCCTCTTGTGCCGCCACGGGCGGAGCCTCATCCGCTTGGTGACGTCATATGGTCTTCTTCGTGCGTCGCCTCCCGCCGCCGCCATCTCCACCTTGCCCACCGTCTCCACCCTCCATCACTGAAGACCCGCCGAAAAAGGGTGGCAGAGAGAAGAAAAAAAGAAGAAGGAGTAGGAGGGCCCGCTGCCGCCACTGTTGCCGGCGATTGCCGGAGGGAAGGAGGCCGGAAGAAGGAGAGAGCCAGAAGGGGGAAATCGTCAGTCGCCGGAGGAAAAGGTAGGAGGTGAGAAAGCGTGGAGGAGAAGGGGCGCTGGGCCCCAATTCAAACTCCTCTCGGACCTACCAACGCGACAAGCAACATGTCGCCTTCTGGTCCCGTCGCGACAGGCATTATGTTGCCTTCACTTTCCTGGTCGCACATGTTGACCTATCGCGTTCAAGGTCGCGACGTCCCCTTTGTCGCCTTCTCAGTCACAGCACAGAACCCTTTCGAAGGTCAATTTCCATTACATAACTCAAATACTTACATCAAATAAAATCCAAAAAAAAAAAAAAACATGTCTCACTCCCATCAAATCTCTCAAGATCTCTCAAAAGAAATACAATCGACTCTCTCTCTCAAGCTCACGGTCCCCAAGCGGCCGAAGCTTCTCATGCTCTCGAAGGTACACCTGGTACGTCTCCCTCTCCTCCTGCAGCGTCGGTGGTAGTATGTGAATCACGCACGCCTGCCATAAGGCCAATGCACTCCGCACAGCCTGCTCGTCCTCCAGATCTCCCAAGCGCCGCTTCTTCATCGGAGGCAAGTGAGACGACGGGAGTACCTTGGTCCTTGGTTTCCCAACCTAAAGGTAGCACCGTTGTGGGTTGTAGAGCACCATCGCCATGTTCCCCACAAGCTGTAGGTCCAATCCACGTCCAAGTGGAAGTCGGACTTCCGCTCCGCGCAACGCCGTGATGTCCGAAGTGAAGTGCTCCACCGGGAGGGTGCTGAAATCGTGCCGCCATGCGCTCCTTGTCTTCTTATCTACTGTCCTGCACATAACTCTATCGAGGAATTTGGCCGCCCCGCCAATAAAGCATAGTGGATGGCACCCGAAGATCCGGCTATCGGTAGTGGGGTTGTCTACAAGCTTAAACTTTATCCACACTCCCATCCAACACTCCAAAAGGATCATGGAGCCGTAAAGAAAACCCCCTGTAGAGGCCGAGGTAAGACCTGCATATAGGTAAGCCAAAACCGCATGGGAGAGGGAAAGACCCCGCCATACCCCACTTATAGCACTCAAGCTCGCGTAGTCTATGTGTAACGCCCCAGAAATTAAAATGTTATGAAAATAGAACTAATTTGGTTAAAATACCTTAGGGTTGTTATTAAAATGTGAGAATTAGATGATAGACTTAATTAATGGTAATGAACATTGTCCCAGTGTCGCACCTCGATGTGCTTGCCTCCACAGGGCGATACCGGAAAACAACATCAAAATAAAAATCTAAGAACATCATAATTTCCAAAAAAATGTGGAGAAATTAAATGTGTAATTATCCGAATTTTTCGACGTACGGATTTCAAGGTACAGTCGACGCGACTATTTTTCGGGTGATTTTTCACCTACTATAAAATAAAATCTAAAAATTAAACTAAAATTACTACAATTTGTAAAACCATCGTATTAGCCTATGGTTAAAATTTCGTGACAAATGGACACCATTTAGAGGTGTTTACATAGTAAACATTGGACCAGCTGAATTATGTGGTAATTACGGGATGGAATTTTTGGGAAATTCCAGTGGGGTACGTGTAAGGCTCCTAAAGAGCCATTACATCAAGGATAGGCCATCATTGCGGTTACTTATGTGTAACCAAATGGTAAGTTGCATGTGATACGTGTTAAGGTAAGAATCAAAGGATTCTTACCATGACACATGGGCAACCAACGTGCCATCATGCATGAGAAGGTTTGTTGGGTTATAAAAACACCCCAACACCCATCGTATGCATCTTTCGAACACTCTTGTTCTTCCTGGTCCTGTAGTTGCTTGGCCGTAGCTGCTGCTGCTGTGCTCCTGGAGGTGTTAAGAGGCTCCAATTAAAATTGAGATGGCTAATTCTACAAGTTTCCCTCTCCTTGCCTGTTGATTCCTTTGTTGAGGAGAAAAGAAGTACCTTTGTTCTTCACCAAGTCAAGTAGGTGGCATACCTCAAATCCTTTTCAGTTTCCTATGTACATGCTCATGGTTTCTTTATTCGTGGAAACCATGTCTCATGTTTGTACTATGACCTGTATAGTTCCTCTTGCTTAGTTTCACTTTTGATTAGATGAAATCATGTGTACTGGTAGGATCCCTTTTCTCCTTTCTCATTCTTATCCTCTAAAGATGTTAAATAATTTCCTGTATAGGTGTTTAGATCCTCACACATCAGTTTTGACTTCATAAACACCTTCAGAACTGTTTGTTCACCTTCTGTGAACATGTTGTAGCATATGTATGTTTTCAGAATTCTTCCTATTGGATATAAGTAGGTATTGTATAGGTTCCTATCCTCTCCTCATACTTCTATCCACTGCTCTGGTTAGAAAGATCATGGCCTTACACAAGTGGCCTTTGAGCTCGTTAACAAGTCATGGATAAGTTTGCATATGAGATTGTAATCTCAGATTCTTTTGTTTGATCTCTCCAATTACCTTTGGAATCATATAGTTACTAAGGAGCATCTTCACTTCTATTACAGATTAAGTAGGTTTCATCTTCCATTGATTCGGTTCTGTCCTCCTCACATGATAAGAAAATCTTCTTGATAAGCCTACAAGATGATACACTGAAGCTATTCTATTTTTCTTTCAGTTTCGGTAAACACGTTCTTAATGGGAGAAGAACAACCTTGTTCCACTCTAAAGACTATTTTCTATCTTCTTCTTCCACCCTTGGTTCATGTTTATATTATAGAGCCTTGATGGAAATTTCGATATCTTAGAACATTGTGATCTCTTTCCATCTAGATGTTGTACCTCAAACCTTTATTTTGGAGCATTAAATACCTTGAGTTTGAGAGTTTATCTTGTGGAAATATTTCCATCTAATCCTTGTATAAGGACCATATTTCCAGTACTATGACATACTAGTTTCTAGCTAAACTAGTTTGAATTGCAACCCTCTTGTTCTATCCCATTTGTTTAGCTTATAAACCACTGTGAGGACTATAATTAGACTCTTCTATTTGATATACATCATGTCTTGATTCATAGGTTCCATTGTCAGCATGTTTAGAGTACATTCTAAGCCATTTATGAGTGAGAAATAGGCGGTTGTCGACAGACAGTCCAAATCTGTCGACAGACGCACGTCTGACAGAACTTCAGGTTTCTGGACTGTGTGGATCTGTCGACAGATCCCTTGCATCTGTCGACAGATACACACAGAGCCAGACAACCTGAGCTTTGTCTGCTCTCATCTGTCGACAGCTCCTTCCTGTCTGTCGACAGATGCAGTGCTAATTCAAATTTCTGCACTCTTTCATGTCTGAATCCATGCCAAAACTTCATCCTAAAAGCCAAGGAAGTTACCCTCTCATTTACCTTGATATTTACTGTCATGTTACTGAAAAATTCATCCACTTTGAGTACCTTAACTCTCCTTGAATTATTTTTAAAGTTGTCAATTACGAATAGTACTCCGATTGAGTCTATTCTTCGATATTCGGTAATGAAGGTTATAAAACTTGACCACTTGAGAGTTCATATGTTTGAACACCTTATGAGATGTGAATAATTTGTGATGACCATTATGGATCTCCATTTTCTTTTGGATTCTTATATGATTCAAATCTTCCGAAGTTATTGGCTTGAGTCATAACCCTGTCTCAGCCAATTGTCTTTCTTGTACTCATGAACTCTGAGCTACTTTGTCACCAAGATATCTGTATTAATTCTCAATCAAAACTACCTTTGGATTTCCCATATCCGTTATGCTCATGAAAAGAAGTTTATGATCTGAAGACAGTGCTCTCTTCAAAAGAGGGTTTAGGATCACTTGTAGTAGCACCCGCTACTTGTGATCAGCTGAGGGCGACAGTTTGTAGGTAAATCCAAGTCAATGGACTGATGATGGTGGGTAATAAAATAATTATACCCCGTTCTTGCGCAATGAACAAGATCTAAGGTGCTGGAATCGCCTAGGCACTGAGGATGGTATATTACGTCTATATAGTAACCTCTTGAGAGCAGTGATGCCTGTCGAATTTGTTTCCAAATTAAGTTATGGTCTGAATTCTGAAAGACAAATATGACTTTTGTTCTAAGATACATCTGAGCCCGTTATGAAATTTACTTGGGCTATATGTTTATGTCAAATATGAAGATTCATGAGCAATTATGTTTGTTCCATATATGCACTTTCTGAATACTCTTGAAGCTCTAAAATTTGAAACTCCTATCTTTATGTTTACTGTCACCTACTGAGTCCTTCCGACTCACGCCTTTATTTCCTCCACCCCTTTCAGATTGAAGGTGTGTATAATCTCAGCTTCATGTGAATCCTAATTCCGCTGCGGACGATGAAGAAATGAAGAAGAATAATGCAGTTTATTTTAGTTGTTGATGTATTAAGTAGAAAGAGAAATTTGACTTTTGTAAATAATGAGTGTTAGCACTTTGTGACCTTGTGTATTGTAATATGTTCCAAGATACCTTTGTGGAATGGTTTGCTAGTTTTGTGCAAAGCGCGGATATATCTACCCATAACGAAAGTTTGTTAGTGTAACCCCTCTTCCGATCAAAGGTTACGAATGTGTTTGTGTGAAGGTCGGAGGAGGGTGTTACAGAGGTGGTATCAGAGCAAGGTTATGGGTGATAGATATCTCTGTGACCATTTTCACAAAGGAAATAAATAAAACATTTGTGTGTATTATAGAATTTCTAAAGATCATTTTGTTTTTTTTAGAACTTAAGTAGTTAGCATGAAGTAATTGGATGTATTTGATGGTGTTCCAAGAAATGGCAGACAAAGGGAAAGCTATTGACACATCCAGTGAGGATAGGCATGAGGAAAGCTCTAGGGAGGAATTTCACATTATCCCATTGGTCAGAAATTCTCAAGAAGGAAGTACTGGGACTCCTGATTTTGCTACATTTATGCAGTCATTTCAGGGGTTTGTGCAAACACTAATGAAGAACCAACAGGACATGAATGGAGGAAGGATTACTGGAACATCTTTGTTAGAAAAATTTAAGAAGATGGGACCTCCAGCTTTTAAAGGAAATGGCCAGTCTGAGGTTGTAGAAGGATGGGTAGAAAGCTTGAGGTTAAGCTAGATAAGTAAAATTGGATATAGATTATCTTGTGTATACAATGAATTTCTAGAGATTGGTGAATAGGTATTGATCAATTAAAACTTAAGAGGCCAAGACTATGATCAAATCAAATGAAATAATGTAGTCAATTCACATCAAACCATAGTTAACATGACTATACATTCAGCACTACATCCTGCTTAGTTTCTAGCTAGACAAGTATGGATTGTAACATCAAGTTTAATCTTGCTTGTTTAGCAATTAGATCAACTGTGAAGATTACAATTAGGTTCTTACATTTGGAATAATTCATGCCTTGATTCATAGATTTCATGGTTAGAGTCTTTAAAGTGAATACAAAGTCATTTATGGGAGAAGAACTGGTGGCTGTCGACAGGCCCAGTCTTCCAGAACTCTAATTAACTGGAACTGTGTCTATCTGTCGACAACCAACTTATAGCTGTCGACAGGTAGTATCAGAACCAGCAAACCAAGCTCTGTCTGTTGCTATCTGTCGACAGCCACTTCCTAGCTGTCGACAGACACCAGTTTGTGATGAACTGGTCCTTCTTCAGTCAGTTAGAAGAGTCAGCAGACACCCTATAGAACTGAAACTCATACCTTATTTACATTCCATATCATTTAAGTAAATGTTATAATTTGATGTTTCATTTACTTAAGATATTACATGTAAATAAGGAAGTACCCCCCATTTGAATCTAATAAAAATGTCAGAAAAATCATATCCCTTACCAATAAAAAGTCAACTCTCCCACCGAAGAAGAAAAACGCGATTTTGGCGATTCCATCAAAATAGCGTCTTTCTAATTTCTCACAATTTGGCCTACCTAAAAATTTCATAATTCGAATAAACCTAGTAGAATGTTAAAAATCAAAGGTCCGGTGAAAAATGGTTAACACACATATGACTTCTCCAAGGGAGCCCTCTCCTACTGAAGGAAAAGTCAAACCTGCTCATCCCTTAATTTACATCAATATGACTTTCGAATTGATATGTTATTATCTCCGATTCTAAATAAGAATTAGTAAATGAATGGTTCAACCAATCATACATATTTTATGATCATCCTCGTGATATATTCTTCCGTTGACTTTTCCGTTGTTCTTGGATTCTAAATTATTGAAATGAATCAGTTATTCCTCATTTACCTCCATCCCTCACTAAATCAAGTGAAACTCTTTAATAACTCGAATGTGTGGAACACTCACACAATTGATGACTCAAAGTTTTAAGATCGTCTTAAATCTCACAAACCGTATACATACAATGTAGGATTGAATCTGTTTATGTCTATTGGAGTAGACAATCAAACAAAATAGTGAAGAAAAGAAGTAGGAAAAATATCTAATTAGGAAGAATTTTGAAGAAATGTAAGGATATGCAAATACATTGCACAAGAATTTGGACTTAGTGAAATCACCCCATGATCAATTACATCCTCTATAGGCTTGAACTCATCAAAATTTTTCTTCTAACTGTAACATAAGAATCAAATGTCTCATAGATGAGTTAAATCCTAAAGTTTTACTTTAATTAATAAACAACATGGCATGTCAATGCACACAAGCAATTGGACTTGGAATCAGTAGGAAAAGTATCTGTAGAGTTAACTTCATGTCTTCTAAGAGTCAACCTCAATCAGGTGATTGGAGTTTTGATTAATTATCCATCACATAGAGTTGATCTTGTAATTTCCTCGTGTCAACCTCACATATGAGTAATGTCAACCTAAGAAGTAATTAGGGTCAACACACTTAATAGACCTTTTGATTTATGAATTTTCATATGTTATAAAAGGCTTGTGTTAAATATTTATTACATTTAGATGGATATATCAAAACCATGAACACAACATATATCATCTATCATATTTTAAGATCCTACAAGAAAAAGGCACTATTTAATCATGAAGATTAATGTATAAAGTAACTAGATACATACTATAACTATTGTATTAGTAGTATGAATCAGAAAAGCTGAGTTTTAAATCACATGATTGACTAACTAAACTTAAAATTGTTTGCTCAGCCAGCGTAATGGGAAAAGAAACACAATGGAAAGAGGTTCAACATGCAATGAACAACCTTGCTCAATCCTTAGAAGGAGTAGTCCCCGTTGTTGATCAAGGAAGAATGAAGCTGCATAAGAATATTCATAGTCCAAACTCTCAGGAAACAATAAGTATTACAGTATCTATATAGGAAAAGGACAGTTCCCTTCAATAAAAGAGAAACAACTGAAAAGATAGTGAAGCGAAATAAGAAGAGCAAAAGATCAAGAAGACCAATAAGCAAGAGAATGTCAAGGCACAATCTAAGGAAGTTTGTGCATATTATCACAAACCGGACCATGTCAAAAAAAAAAAGGGACTGTTGGTAGAGACTAAGAGCATATGGGAAGTGCGGAAGTCTAAAGTACCGAATTTCAGAATGTCTTGTATACACTCACAAAACAATGACAAGAGTTCAGGAAAATCTTAAGCCTAAAATTGACTGATGTTATTGGAAGTAATTTTTATGTATAAGTCGATAGGACTAGAATATAGTGAGAATCAGTTGAGTTTAGTTGTTATAGCATATCAAAGCATAGTAAATTTTGCCAACCCATGTAATTTAGTAAGGGTGAATTATGGAATTCTGTACTACAAACTTTATGAGATAAATAAAATCTTTGTTGATTATCATCATATTCTCAATACTCATCATTCTCGTCATGCCTTACTACCCCTTTCCAAGGGAATATGTATTCATATAACTCTCTAAGGATTAATGTTAATCCTTAGTGGGGGAGACTTTAAGTATAATATGCTATTAGAAAGGATCTGCTCAATACATAATACCCTATTATCCAAGATAAAGAATATAGTAAAGGTTGCATTTAATTAAACTTATGGTTACAATATGGCTCTTTGATAACTAGAGATGTTAACATTCAGAAACCCTTCAACTTATAATATAATAGACATGACAAGATTGGTCAGACAAATCTGGAATAAATAAAAGTTCAAAGATTGGAAACATAATCTTTGTGATCCATCCAAATTAAGTCAAGAAGTTTGGAGGACCAAACTCTTTTAGTGGGAGAGAGTTGTAACGCCCCAGAAATTAAAAATGTTATGAAAATAGAAGTAATTTGGTTAAAATACCTTAGGGTTGTTATTAAAATGTGAGAATTAGATGATAGACTTAATTAATGGTAATGAACATTGTCCCAGTGTCGCACCTCGATGTGCGTGCCTCCACAGGGCGATACCGGAAAACAACATCAAAATAAAAATCTAAGAACATCATAATTTCCAAAAAAATGTGGAGAAATTAAATGTGTAATTATCCGAATTTTTCGACGTACGGATTTCAAGGTACAGTCGACGCGACTATTTTTCGGGTGATTTTTCACCTACTATAAAATAAAATCTAAAAATTAAACTAAAATTACTACAATTTGTAAAACCATCGTATTAGCCTATGGTTAAAATTTCGTGACAAATGGACACCATTTAGAGGTGTTTACATAGTAAACATTGGACCAGCTGAATTATGTGGTAATTACGGGATGGAATTTTTGGGAAATTCCAGTGGGGTACGTGTAAGGCTCCTAAAGAGCCATTACATCAAGGATAGGCCATCATTGCGGTTACTTATGTGTAACCAAATGGTAAGTTGCATGTGATACGTGTTAAGGTAAGAATCAAAGGATTCTTACCATGACACATGGGCAACCAACGTGCCATCATGCATGAGAAGGTTTGTTGGGTTATAAAAACACCCCAACACCCATCGTATGCATCTTTCGAACACTCTTGTTCTTCCTGGTCCTGTAGTTGCTTGGCCGTAGCTGCTGCTGCTGTGCTCCTGGAGGTGTTAAGAGGCTCCAATTAAAATTGAGATGGCTAATTCTACAAGTTTCCCTCTCCTTGCTGTTGATTCCTTTGTTGAGGAGAAAAGAAGTACCTTTGTTCTTCACCAAGTCAAGTAGGTGGCATACCTCAAATCCTTTTCAGTTTCCTATGTACATGCTCATGGTTTCTTTATTCGTGGAAACCATGTCTCATGTTTGTACTATGACCTGTATAGTTCCTCTTGCTTAGTTTCACTTTTGATTAGATGAAATCATGTGTACTGGTAGGATCCCTTTTCTCCTTTCTCATTCTTATCCTCTAAAGATGTTAAATAATTTCCTGTATAGGTGTTTAGATCCTCACACATCAGTTTTGACTTCATAAACACCTTCAGAACTGTTTGTTCACCTTCTGTGAACATGTTGTAGCATATGTATGTTTTCAGAATTCTTCCTATTGGATATAAGTAGGTATTGTATAGGTTCCTATCCTCTCCTCATACTTCTATCCACTGCTCTGGTTAGAAAGATCATGGCCTTACACAAGTGGCCTTTGAGCTCGTTAACAAGTCATGGATAAGTTTGCATATGAGATTGTAATCTCAGATTCTTTTGTTTGATCTCTCCAATTACCTTTGGAATCATATAGTTACTAAGGAGCATCTTCACTTCTATTACAGATTAAGTAGGTTTCATCTTCCATTGATTCGGTTCTGTCCTCCTCACATGATAAGAAATCTTCTTGATAAGCCTACAAGATGATACACTGAAGCTATTCTATTTTTCTTTCAGTTTCGGTAAACACGTTCTTAATGGGAGAAGAACAACCTTGTTCCACTCTAAAGACTATTTTCTATCTTCTTCTTCCACCCTTGGTTCATGTTTATATTATAGAGCCTTGATGGAAATTTCGATATCTTAGAACATTGTGATCTCTTTCCATCTAGATGTTGTACCTCAAACCTTTATTTTGGAGCATTAAATACCTTGAGTTTGAGAGTTTATCTTGTGGAAATATTTCCATCTAATCCTTGTATAAGGACCATATTTCCAGTACTATGACATACTAGTTTCTAGCTAAACTAGTTTGAATTGCAACCCTCTTGTTCTATCCCATTTGTTTAGCTTATAAACCACTGTGAGGACTATAATTAGACTCTTCTATTTGATATACATCATGTCTTGATTCATAGGTTCCATTGTCAGCATGTTTAGAGTACATTCTAAGCCATTTATGAGTGAGAAATAGGCGGTTGTCGACAGACAGTCCAAATCTGTCGACAGACGCACGTCTGACAAAACTTCAGGTTTCTGGACTGTGTGGATCTGTCGACAGATCCCTTGCATCTGTCGACAGATACACACAGAGCCAGACAACCTGAGCTTTGTCTGCTCTCATCTGTCGACAGCTCCTTCCTGTCTGTCGACAGATGCAGTGCTAATTCAAATTTCTGCACTCTTTCATGTCTGAATCCATGCCAAAACTTCATCCTAAAAGCCAAGGAAGTTACCCTCTCATTTACCTTGATATTTACTGTCATGTTACTGAAAAATTCATCCACTTTGAGTACCTTAACTCTCCTTGAATTATTTTTAAAGTTGTCAATTACGAATAGTACTCCGATTGAGTCTATTCTTCGATATTCGGTAATGAAGGTTATAAAACTTGACCACTTGAGAGTTCATATGTTTGAACACCTTATGAGATGTGAATAATTTGTGATGACCATTATGGATCTCCATTTTCTTTTGGATTCTTATATGATTCAAATCTTCCGAAGTTATTGGCTTGAGTCATAACCCTGTCTCAGCCAATTGTCTTTCTTGTACTCATGAACTCTGAGCTACTTTGTCACCAAGATATCTGTATTAATTCTCAATCAAAACTACCTTTGGATTTCCCATATCCGTTATGCTCATGAAAAGAAGTTTATGATCTGAAGACAGTGCTCTCTTCAAAAGAGGGTTTAGGATCACTTGTAGTAGCACCCGCTACTTGTGATCAGCTGAGGGCGACAGTTTGTAGGTAAATCCAAGTCAATGGACTGATGATGGTGGGTAATAAAATAATTATACCCCGTTCTTGCGCAATGAACAAGATCTAAGGTGCTGGAATCGCCTAGGCACTGAGGATGGTATATTACGTCTATATAGTAACCTCTTGAGAGCAGTGATGCCTGTCGAATTTGTTTCCAAATTAAGTTATGGTCTGAATTCTGAAAGACAAATATGACTTTTGTTCTAAGATACATCTGAGCCCGTTATGAAATTTACTTGGGCTATATGTTTATGTCAAATATGAAGATTCATGAGCAATTATGTTTGTTCCATATATGCACTTTCTGAATACTCTTGAAGATCTAAAATTTGAAACTCCTATCTTTATGTTTACTGTCACCTACTGAGTCCTTCCGACTCACGCCTTTATTTCCTCCACCCCTTTCAGATTGAAGGTGTGTATAATCTCAGCTTCATGTGAATCCTAATTCCGCTGCGGACGATGAAGAAATGAAGAAGAATAATGCAGTTTATTTTAGTTGTTGATGTATTAAGTAGAAAGAGAAATTTGACTTTTGTAAATAATGAGTGTTAGCACTTTGTGACCTTGTGTATTGTAATATGTTCCAAGATACCTTTGTGGAATGGTTTGCTAGTTTTGTGCAAAGCGCGGATATATCTACCCATAACGAAAGTTTGTTAGTGTAACCCCTCTTCCGATCAAAGGTTACGAATGTGTTTGTGTGAAGGTCGGAGGAGGGTGTTACACTATGAGGTGATCTCCGGACGGGAAGAGTACCACCCCACACAGGCATATGGCCACTGCCTTCGCTATCTCACAGTGGTCTCCGCTCTTGTTCTTGCATTGGGATATGATCCACTTAGACAGTGACACGAGATGGATGGATTGTGGGCTAATCATGGTGTGCACATCATCGGGATCTGACATGAACTCGCCTAGGATAAGTTTCGGGTTGATGGGCTCGACGGTATAGCTTATGTTTTGCTCATCCCCCCGCTTGGTCTTAGGGAGAGCTAATAAAGCCTCGACCTCCTCAAGAAGGATGGTCGCCTCAAATTTGAGGAAAATAAAGGTATGGGTTTGCGGGTGCCAAAGGTCAACTAAGGCCGTGATGCTATGCCAATCAAAGGAGATTTTGTGGTAGTTATGGGCCGCTACCAAAACGCCCCACAACCCCCACTCTCAAAAATCGGATTACGAACATGGGTACGGCCTTAATCATGGGGGTGATCCACGTGAGTTTGGAATAACGGCGGGAGCCGGGGAAGAGCTAGAAAAGAAGAAAAAGGAAAAAGAGCGGAGAAGAAGAAGAATAAAGAATTAATGAAGAAATTCGGAGTGAAAATTCATGAAAAATTCAAAACACCAATCTACTTACCTCTCTCACATCCTTGTTCTTGCTCAGGTGGTTGGGGACGTCCGTCAACCTCATAAGAGCGCCATAGATCATCCGAGCGCGCTTCGGACCTTCATAAGCCGCCTCCTCCCTCATGAGAGCACTTGGAGCTCTCTTCATGGCCATGAAAGCTTCAAAACTTGAAGAGAAGAAGAGAGAGAGTGTGAGCTACGAATTTGGAGCCTCTCATCCCCTATTTATAGAGTCATAGGACTCCTATTCATGGTTGAAAAGAGTAGAGAAGAACTAATAGGAGTGGGACATTGATTAGAAGGCACTAAGAGTCCAAGTGGGAGTAAAAAAGGTCAATTGCGGGTTGTTGTTTGAGCTCTGGCC
The DNA here is from genome assembly GCA_014218235.1 of Colocasia esculenta. Classification (NCBI taxonomy): domain Eukaryota; kingdom Viridiplantae; phylum Streptophyta; class Magnoliopsida; order Alismatales; family Araceae; genus Colocasia; species Colocasia esculenta. The sequence continues at coordinate 57,616,034 of CM024757.1, read as the reverse complement.
ACAAATCCTGTGGTCGCGACACATCGACATGTCGCATTCAGGGTGGCGACACAGGAAGCGTCGCCTTCTGGTCAAAAGGGTAGCGACCTACCTTTTGTCGCATTCTGGCCAGTATGCAGTCTCCCACCCATTTCTTTCAAATCATTGTTGATTGCTTCTCTGTTGCACTTATGCTTTAATGCTTTTCACTTGGTGCATTTCAATTTGTATCATGCTTATTATTTGAAAATCCATAAAAATACAAAAAATCAGAAAATCAAAAGACGGCTCGCCAGGTAAGTACATGTAGGTATTTCTAACCCTGATCCCTCTACATTACTATATGATATCTACGCTATTATATCACCTCAAGGACCGGCTGGTTCCCAGTGTGTTCTGGGGTCTGAGTTCCCCTTCACCAAAAACAAGGATGATCTAGGTGCACACTGCTAATCGCTGGATAGGCCGTTGGGTGGTATGACTCGGGGACGATGGATTCTATTGCACGCCGGGATTGACAAGTATGTTGACCCTTGCTCGTATTGTCTAGCAATATTATCCTTGAGTATTTGTTATTTTATCCCTTTTTTCGCATTCGTTTACGATTTATTTTCTTTTAGCCCAGCATGCATCATTTAGGAAGTTTGAGCTTCATGCTTCATGATTTGTCAAAGCCAGCTTCTCAATGATGTTTCAACTAGATTCTCATTCCCCAAGACAAGAATTTCATTCTGTTCCGAATTTGAAAGTTTTCCTCGAGCTAGCTGCTCGGTCCAGTTTGTGAGTATGGTTCCTATTCAGGATTCCTCTCATCCCCATTCGCTATAACAGTCATCCCTTTACCCCCCGATCCGCTCATTAGTCGTGAATCGCTCGAAGGCCAGAGTCGAATCGACCCGCCGGGCAGCCCCAATCCCCTAATGAATGAAACCTGCACGCTAAAGATAGCTAGGGTACCTCTTGAATCAAGAGGTTGATCATTTCTTTTCTTTTGACCTTTATTCATCCCAAATTGGAACCATCCTCGTGTTCTATCCCTAGCCGTGTTCGCAGTTAGCCGGAGAGTTCTCGCTGCTTATTCATTCAGAATGGGTGTCTCTTTACCTTGATGCCCGCTTTTCAGCTCATTTCGTTTCATTCCGCTACATTGTCATCGCTCCACTATCGCTCCACTCCCTTGCAAAGCAAGCATCAAGGAGGGGCAATCTGTAGACACCCATTTCTGACCCATAAGTCGAGCAAATTCCTTGTCATATCATCGATGCCCCACCTTGGCTCATCATCGTCAAGCTGGCTTTCCCCGATCATGACATCCTTTTCATCAGTTCATCGCCCTGGTGGGGTCTTCCTGGTCAAAGTCAATCCTCTTCATCATCATCTTGTAGCTCTCTGAGTCAAGAGTCCGGGGTTTCGAACCGTACGTCATTCTGATGGCCGCGCCTGGGGATCGGACACATTACATGGCCGCATACTGAAAGTTCCTGAAGGCGACAGCCTCCCTGTCGTTTTCCTAAAGGCGACGCCTCGATACGTCGCATTCCTAAATTGGCCTTTTATATTCTCTGAAAAATCGCCAAAAATGACTTAAGGTCCCTTCCTTCTAAGGAAGGCGACGTATCGAGGCCTCGCCACCCTGATAGCGACCAGATGGCCATCGCGTTCTGGATCCCATGCAGGGAATCCTTTCCGAGCATGACTTGGACACATGCCATACATGGATATTCCCTCTTTTGGTCGACCAAATCGCATCCAAATCCCACCAAAACTCTTGGAGACCTTCCTTAAAGCCTCCTTTCCGAGTTCCAATCGCCCATGCACGGCCATACCTACCCAAACCCGGACTCTTGCCCGTTATTCCCCTCACAGCGCTTCCATAAATAATCACCTATAACTATCTCAATACTCCATCTTTTGAGGCAAGGCCGGCGTCTGCTTCTTCCCCTGCAACAGAGCTCGAACTCCGAAGAAGAGAGCTCCCTCTCCAGACGACTAGGAACTGCCCCCCAGGGCGTTTTCTCCCCGGCTGCACTTTCTCTCTCCCCTTCTCTCTATGTTTTCTCTTCTTTCATGCATGCATAGGTCCTTCCTTTTCGTAGATTTGCATTAGAACACACACCACCCACGTTCTTTAATCACCCAAAGGGGTTAAAAAACCGCACTCATGTGAGTTCTTTTCATGATAGTGCATGTTTACTTGTTTTCTCTTGAATAGATGCTTCATGCACAAATTTCTAATGGGTTTTCTTGATGTTTCCATGACTTTGGCAGGTGTTTGAAGACAAGGGAAGCATGAGGCTCTTGCCCCTTGGCCGACTGAGGAGCAAGAAGAAAGAACCTACAACTTCCATCCACTGAAGAAGAAGGCGACCACAAGGCTGTCGCGACCAAGAAGGCGCCGCTCTTCACGTCGCGTTCAGGTAAGAGGGAGGCGACCACCATCTTGTCGCCTTCCCAGGAGAAGGTACGCCCTCTTTCTTCTTTTCCTTTTCCAAAGTAGTCAGCCGCCTCTTCATCCATACATCCTTTGGCGACTATAATGGTGGCGATCAGGGTACGTTTTCCTATCCTTCATACATACACCTTTTTTGGGGAGCACAATCCCGTGATTACACCTTTTAGCGATCACGGTGGGACGTCTAGTGCCCATCACGCTTGTTCTTGTCTTTCCCTGCCTTTCCTCTTCGTTTATGTGTGTGGTGTTCTTTTAGTTTTCTTTTTTTCATTCACTTTCTTTGAGTTTTTGAGTTCTACTGCTCTGCGTGAGAAGGCGACAATCAAGGAGTCGCGATCAAAGTAGCGACGCGGAGTAAGTCGCGATCAGGTTAGTACACAGTGCCCTCCTCGTTCCTTTCTTGCGTTCTGTGGTGCCGTAAGGAAAAGCAACGTCCAAAGTGTCGCGATAAAGGAGACGAGGGGAAACGCATCGCGACCAGGTGCGTCCTCTACCCGTACACTTGTTTTCATCATTCCTGTGTGTCTGTTGAGAAAGCGACGTGGCTATTGTCGCGATAAAGGAGGCGACAGGGAGGGCGTCGCGACCAGGTCAGTATTCCTGATTTTTGCTCTTCTTTGAAATTTGGGTTCATTTTACATACTTCATCTGTGTTTCAAGTCATATCATGCCTGCTCCATGCTCTTGAGAGTCCGTCAGTCTTGTTTGCTATAGGTTTGCTTTGATTTCCGTGCATAATTAAGTCTGTCCTGCTCTCTGTCCATTGCGAAGAGGAACGCGACTGGCCTCCTGTCGTGATCTTGTCGCGACAGGTTATCGGTCGCCTTCTCCTTCTGAGAGCAAGTCGGCCTAATTTTTGTTTTGTTAGCGTTAGGTTAGAATTTGCATGCACCCCGGTGCACATAGGATCTGCATACACATTTCCGTGTTTGTAGTATAGGTTGTCCTCCTCAGCGACGCCCGCTCTCTCAGCCACATATTCCTTGTGTCTGACTAGAGCACTTGCTTGAGGGCCTCCGTAAGTCCCCGCTGAGTGTGGATTCCCACACGGCCGCCGGGCTGGTTGTACCTGTCGCCACCTAGACTCGAGGCTCATTCATTTGGCAAGATTGAGAAATCCTAGTCACACCCGAAGTTGGAAGCTTTCTCCCATTAGGAAACCTTCCTTCTGGAGAGAACTTGCTAAAAGAATCAACTCATTAAAAAGCAAACTTGAACCAAATAAAAGAAGCCATCATCATTGCCAATTGCTTGCTTTGGGTGAGATGTTTTCTCTTTCCTTTTGTTTGCATAGGATTGTCTGTTTAGGAAACTAGGCGTCTGTCTAAGTTAGGTTTGTCTCTTAAGTCTGGACAGGCTTTCCTCATTTTGGCATACGCACCTGCCAAATATGGAAGCGTATCTGAACCCAATGTATGATGAGAATCAGGACCCTGCCTTCTACACCTCCCAGGACTATGAGGAATCCCTTCCTCATGATCTCTTTGGGGAGTCGACCCGCCCCTGGGTCGCCACAGTCCATGCTACCGAGAACCACCATCCCGATGATGGTGGCCCATCTCAAACCATCCATCCCCCTCAGTCGGACGATCAAGCCACTCAACTCCTCCGCTTAATTCCCCAGCTTGATCAGTCCCAGATCCAAACCCTCATGACGGCCCTCAAAGGAAAGGCCGCTTCTTCACCCTCACCCAGAGCGGGCGCATCACGCCCCGTAGCAGCTACCTCTGGCCCCCATGTCATCATGGGACAAGCCGACAACACCCCCATCCGACCACGGGCCATTCAGTTCACTCCCTTCGAATCTGATCACTACCATCCACGTGAGCCGAAGCCCTAGTCTCCTACATACCATCCATGCTACTCACCCCATCCTCCTGAGCCATGCGCCAGGCCGGCGTCGCATGCCTCCTCTTTATATGCTCAACCGTCTGCCACTCCGGACATGATGTCCGAATGGGCATCCATCAAGAAAGAGCTCCAAGAACTTCGCAAGCAAGTCGACCCTAGGCAGCACCATGATGTGCACATGCCAAATTTCAATGGCCTATGGGTCCCCTCCTCGTCTGAACTGCCAAAGTACCCCAAGTACAATGGCTCGGGCAATCCATTTATCCATGTCAAAGACTTCATCTATGAGTCCGCACCCTACCAGCATGATCGCCGCCTAATGGCCTACCTATTCCGCCGGTCACTGGACGAGCACGCTTTGGATTGGTTCTACACCCTGTTACCCGAGGATGCTGAGGACTTTGCTATTGTGAAGGCCAAATTCCTCGAACAATTCCAAGACAGGGTTGGGCCCGAATACTCTCTCACGGATCTCATGGCTGAAAAAATGAAGTCAGATGAGGACTTTGCCACATACGCCGATAGGTGGAGGCAAATGGCCACACGGGTCCCGGGGTACCTTCCAGATGGGGAGAAGGTGAAAATCATCATTGCCAATGCAACCCCTGCCTATAGGAATATCCTGGCGATGAATGACGTCACCACCATACATCAACTTTATAGCCGGGCCCGGTTTATCCAGACCCAGCTCAAAGATTCTCCCATCCACTCTATGTTCGAACCCCAGAAGTCCCGGTTCCAGAGAAAGCCTCAGGGGCCAGTCACCAAAGGAGTCCAAGTGAACGAGCAAGTGAGCGTGTTCAACCCTGCCGGCCAGAACCAAAACCGCCAACCTTACGCTGCCCAGGGTCAGAACCCTACCAATCCACCACAAGGGCAACAGCAACGCCAGTACAACCAAGTGCCACCTCCCGATGGCTCTCAACAAAGGTGTCCTTTAGGACCAAGAAGAACTCACTACCCGCCACTCCCGGAGACACTCTCCGACATATTCTTGGCCTTGCTCTCCACAGAAGCCATTAGACTCCCTCCCGAAAGGCCATTGAACCCTAGTGTGGACCAAACTCGGTACTGTGTCTTCCATCGGCAGCCCAGTCATACCATCGACCAATGCTTTACATTCAAGGACTTGGTATATGACTTGCATAAGCAGAACAGAATAGATTGGACAGCCCTCCGGCAAGTGATCGGAGACATCAAAGAGAGGCAGCGGCAGCAACAGCAGCAGAGGCAGCAGCGCCAACCACCCCCTCAACAACAACAGCAGCAGCAACAACAACAGCCGTTGCAGGACCTCGGTATCGTCCACAACCCCCTACCAAACCATCCACCAGCTCCAAACCCACCACAGCAACCAGCCCAGGTAAATCCCATCGTCCACCACCCTCCTCCTCAAGCAAACTGGACGTATGATGATGAACTCGATGTCCAGCAGATGATGGCCATTAACCACCAGTATCCCCTCCAATCCCAAACAATACAACCAGCCAACACGGCTCCTCAGTTTATCCCTCCCTTAGTTTCTGTGGCCAACGCCGTCGTACTGCCCGTCAGTTCAACATCTGCGCCAGTCGCTAGTCCACCCATCATCCTACCCTTCGCTCTACCTGTCTCCATACCACTATCACCCGTCATATCTGCTCCCTCACCCATTATCCTACCACCACCTGGGCCAGACCAACCTTTCGCCACCACGCTATCCTCTGCTAGGCAGCCAGCCACCCAACACACCTCCCTGCGGAGTGGGCGAGTCTTCCGCCATCCATATCCGCCTATCTCCACCACCTCCACCAGCTAGAGCAACCCCTAGCAGGTCCTGCAACCGCCTCAACAGCAAGCTCAGCAGAAACCACAAGACGAGGGGGTGATCGAGCCGTTACCGGGAACCCACTATGACATCCTCAAGCACCTCGATCACGTGCCAGCTAAGATCTCCATACTGGAGTTGATCAAGAAGTCCAAAGAGCACCAGGAGACCTTGAGGAATTTCGTGCAGAAAGTAGTAGTGAATGAGGACATGCTGGCCGACAAATTGCCGAATGCACTAGCCATGGTGACTCGTGGGCTGGCAATAACCTTTGCAGAAAGCAAACTAGCACCCCCAGAAGCCAGGAGGCTCCCACTCTGCGTAACCCTTGTCATCAACCATGTAGTAGTAGGAGCAGCCCTGGTCGACACGGGGGCATCAATCAATGTATGCCCGCTGAGTACCATGAGAGCCTGTGACCTGTCAGAAGGAATGCTAAGGCTAACACCGACCACATAGCCACCTACAACAATTCTAGAAGATCTTGTCACGGCATGGTGACTGTGGAAGCTGAACTGGGACCGCTCGCCGTCACGGTGGATTTCTGTGTTCTCGATATTGATCCCATGTTCAAGGCTATCCTGGGGCATCCATGGCTAGAAGCACTCGGAGCCGTACCATCCACTGCACACCAATGCCTTAAGTTCCCCTTCCAAGGATGAATCATTAAGGTCAAAAGCATAGCCACTGCCCACTCTGTAAATGCCATCCACGACACCCACCTCCCAGCCATGTGGCCCGCCAACAAACCTGTGGTCTCCGTGCTAGACATCAACTACCCTTGGAGCTACTCGTTCCAGTCCAAATGAGAGGTCAACCTAGCGCAAGTCAATGCAGTCAAGAGAAAGGAGCCACTGAACACCAAGGGATGGGAAATCATGATAAAGCTGGGGTATGAAGAAGGCAAGGGGTTAGGGGCAGAGCTGCAGGGCATAGTCAGACCCATCCCAGACATTGTAAAGAAGAGCCGATGGGGACTGGGTTACAGAGAGAAATCCAAGCCATGGTCATCCCACACATCCACTCTCAAGGCCGACCTCGAGCCGCTTACATGGACACTTTGGTGTCATTTCATTTGGGGGCCTACCCAACCTGGATATAACACCGTGGTAGTCGAGGCAGAACTGTCCCTGCATGAGGTACATGACCGAAACTTCTCTCGGCACATGGCACCTCTACTGACCTATAGAGCTCTAGAAGCGCTCCGCCCAAAAAAAAGGAGGAAAACTGGGGACCCAGAGGCTGAGTGGTACCACTGGTTTAACATAGAAGACATCACCATAGCCTTCAGCCGCCTATTCTGGGAGGAAGAAAGAACCTGGCCGCCAACTGCGGACGAGTTGCTCGATCCCCCCACATCCATCACCTCCAAGAGGCAACTCATGAACGAGACCACAGACATAGGAGAACCGAACATCCCCTATGAAGAGGGAAGGACGGTAGATGTACTCTGGAGGGGCACCTGCCTAGCCATTCACCCGTCGCTTCTGGACTCCCTGCTTCCCAGCCTCGTTCCTTCCTCTCCTCCTCTGCTCATTCAGCTAACTCACCAACTCCTGGCAGCTGCACACAGCCTCCTCACTCCTGAGCTCCCGCCTGCCATCCTCTCTGCCTTGCACACTGATCCGGGCAACCACGAGGTCACTCTCTCCTGCTGCATGCTCTCCACTGATCTCCAAAAAAAAATGCCAACCTTCAAATGCACGTTGAGGTCGAGGAGCCGGCATACTTCCTTCACCCTTCTAATCAGGGGCACCCCTCGACTGGGGCTTCCCCTCCTTCACTAGGAGCCATTCTCTTCGAGGACGCCATGTCCTCCACCAGTCCTGTAGAGTCATCTAGCCTAGAAAAGTCTAAAGTAGAAGAGTCTAGTCTTAGTTTATATAGGCCTAGGTTAGAGAGTCAGGGCAACCCAGCGCCCACCAAGTCCAAGCGTCACCCTAGGAAGCAACAAGGCAAGGTCATTCCCCAAAGATACCTTCAAGAGCTATCTCGGCGGTGTCAAGCATTACTGTTAATAGAGAAGTTCACAAGAGAAGCGCTGGTGTTAGAAGACGAATTTGTGTAGGATGGGGTGTTCATGGACGACGGATTTGGCGTCTATGAAATCATGAATGATGAGGACCCAATCGATGAAGAGGATAGCGAAGTAGATGACGCCACCGAAAAGTACGCCAGTGGCGTAAGGAGATTCGACGAGCCTACCGCAACAGTGGATGAACCTACTAAGGAAGTCAACCTCGGAACAGAAGAAGATCACAGGATTGTGATAATTTCAGAAAACCTCCCACCTGATGAAGAAGAGGAACTGGTGCAAATTCTAAGGGAGTACAAAGACACATTCGCCTGGTCATATGAGGACATGCCCGATCTAGACCCCTCACTAGTGGAGCACCGACTCGTGTTGAAGGAAGGGGCAAAGGCCATAAAGCAGAGACTCGGAAGATTCCACCCACTCATGGCCCTCAAGATGAAGGATGAAGTAGACAAACTCCATAAGGCTAGATTCATCAGGGTAGTGCTTTATCCGAACTCGGTGGCGAACATAGTCCCTGTCATGAAGAAGGATGGCAAAGTCAGAATCTGCATCGACTTCAGGGACCTAAATAGGGCATGTCCGAAGGATGACTTCCCACTTCCTTATATTGATGTGCTTATTGATAACACTGCTGGGTACGAGACCCTCTCATTCATGGACGGGTACTCAGGTTATAACCAAATCCGTCTAGCTCCTGAGGATCAAGAGAAGATATCCTTCACCACGCCCTGGGGTACATACTGTTATGTAGTCATGCCGTTTGGGCTAAAGAATGCCGGCGCTACCTATCAGAGGGCGATGATGGCCATCTTCCATGATATGATACATGTCTATGTAGAAGTATACGTGGACGACATCTTGGTGAAGTCAAGAACCAGGAGGGAGCACCCCGAAATCCTCGCCAAGGTGTTGCAGAGGTCAAGGGAGTATCAACTGAGAATGAACCCAAAAAAATGCGTGTTCGGGGTATCGTCAGGGAAGTTGCTAGGCTTCATAGTCAGCAAGCGGGGTATTGAGATTGATCCAAATAAGGCCAAGGCTATAGCAGAAATGCCACCTCCGAAGAATATCTCGTAGCTAAGAAGATTAATAGGGCGTTTGCAATTCATCAGAAGATTCATATCCCAGCATTCACAAAGATGCCGCCCGTTCTATGATCTCTTGAAAGGAGGGGCAAAATTTGAATGGAATGATAAATGCTGAGCAGCCTTCGATGATTTGAAGAGCTATCTCATGAATCCCCCAGTTCTGCAGCCTCCTGTACCCGGGAAACCGCTTATCCTATATCTCTCGGTCATTGAGGACTCCCTAGGTGCTGTCCTTGCACAACACGATGAATCTGGAAATGAAAGGGCAGCATACTACCTCTCTAGGCTCTTCAACACCACTGAATCCAAGTACAGCACCGCGGACAAGATCTGTGCCGCGCTCGTGTGGGTAGTCCAAAAGCTCAAGCACTACTTCCTTGCCCACGAGGTCAAGTTGATCTCAAGGATGGATCCACTCCGATACCTTCTAGAGAAGCCTGTCCTCTCTGATCGGCTCGCACGCTGGCAGAGCTTTCTCTCCCAATTCGACATTTCCTTCGTGGTCCAAAAGGCTATCAAAGGATATGCCATCGCCGAGCATCTTGCCCATCTTCCACTCCCTCACAGCGACTATGTCCAGGAAGAGTTCCCTGATGAGGAACTCTCAGTCATCATCAAAGACCCCTTCTGGTCCCCCCATTTCGATGGCGCACTCAACTCTCAGGGACGGGGCATTGGAGCCGTGCTGCTTACCCTGGAAGGCATTACCATCCCCATTACCTATCAACTCACCTTCCCTGCCACTAACAACATGTCTGAGTATGAAGCTCTCCTCGCTGGCCTCAAGCACGCTTACATCTTAGGTGCATCCCACCTCAGAATCATCGGAGACTCTCAGCTTGTTCTGCGGCAGGTGCTCTCAACTTACCGCACCCGTGACCCAAAGCTCAAGCCATATCAAGACTTGGTCACGCTATTGGCAAGGCAGTTCCGCAAGCTTATCTATATCCATACTCCTCGCTCACAAAATATCCTGGTCGACGCCTTGGCGTCGCTAGCTTCATCTCTATCCTTCCCTCTGAGTCGTCAGACCGAAACAATTGTCCTCCAACGACTCGATGTTCCATCTATCCAGGATCCTTGGTTCAACAACCTTAGGAGGACCTTAGAAGAGAGGGCTAGGAAGAGAGGAGCGCAGCAAGTCATGCTAGCTGAGCTTGAGGAAATCTTAGATGAAGCAGAGCTGCCATGGTATTTTGAGATTAAGCAATATTGCAAGGATGGGACATATCCCGAAGGGGCAAATGCAGAAGATCGCAAGGCCATCAGAAGAGCCGCCTTAAGGTACACAGTTGTTGGATAAGTTCTGTACAGGCGAGCTCTCAATGGAGTTCTTCTGAGATGTCTCACTGATGACGAAGCTTAGAAAGTGGTAGAAGGAGCCCATGCCAGTGAGTGCGGAGGACACGTCAACAGTCAAATGCTTACAAAGAAGATCATTAGGCAGGGCTATTACTGGCCAACCTTAGAAGAAGACTATTACTGGCCAACCTTAGAAGAAGACTGTGCCATCTACGTCCGTAGGTGTGTCAAGTGTCAACTCCATGCTGATAAAATCCATGCTCCTTCCTCTTCACTGCATCCACTCTCCACACCTTGGCTGTTCTCCATGTGGGCTTTCGATATTGTCGGCCCTCTTGGTGACCCTAATGCTCAAACCAAGCAGAAATCCTTTATCCTAATAGCAACTGAGTATTACACCAAGTGGGCAGAAGCAGAAGCATTCGCAGAAATCAAAGCATCCACAGTGTGCCGCTTTATCATGAGGAATATCATCTCGCAGTTCGGAGTGCCAAGCAGCATCGTCACGGACAATGGACCACAGTTCATCTCGCAAGAGCTTCAGGACCTCTGTAAGAAATATAACATCACTCTGCATCATTCATCTCCATATTACCCACAAGGCAATGGCCAGGCTGAAGCAACAAATAAAACCCTTCTTAAAATCTTGAAGAAAACCTGTGAGTCGCACAAATTCGCCGATTGGCCAGAAAAGCTAATAGAGGCTCTATGGGCCTATCGTACCTCCGTTCGTACTCCCACGGGACAAACCCCGTATGCCCTCACCTATGGGATGGAGGCGGTAGTTCCATACGAGATCCTAATCCCTTCACTAAAAGTCTAATTAGACAAAGAACTTAATCTTGACGAACGTCGAGACGTGTTGCTAGTCCAATTGGAACTCTTAGATGAAAGGCAGCTTATGGCAGCTGACCATGTGCTCTCATATCAGAGGCGAATCTTAAGGTCTTTCGAAAAGAAGGTGATTGAGCAAAAATTCCAAGAAGGTGATATGGTCTTGAAACACATTTTTATCAAACCCGGAGGTCCTAGGTCCAAATTGCAACCTAACTGGGAAGGTCCATACGTTGTGAGGTAAGTGTACCCCGGAAATGCTTATCGCTTAACTAATGCTGAGGGTGTTGAATTGTCGCATTCGTGGAATGGGTTGTACCTCAAAAGATTCTATCCCTAGGTCTATAGGTGTGAGGCCACAACACTTAAATTGGGGGAACAACCCCATGTTGAAAGTCTGAAGTCCCTCCCTAATCATCAAAGGTCGTCAACCTAAAGCATATCTTGACAAGAGGAAGTCTCAAACAAGGACGATCAAAATAAAAAGGGGCAAAGAAGCAAAAGAAAAGGAAAAGAAACGAAAGTCCATAACATGATAGGGGCATGGCAAAGAGTGGCAAAGTCCATGCGGGACGCTCATGAGCCCGGTCGTACGCATGCCCCAAACAATGCAAGCCCATAAGAAAAGACCATAAAGTCCCTTCACAACAGACCCAATCTCTGAAGGGTATGCTGTAGGAAGTAGCCGAACCCGACATCCTTGAACCCACATGAGACTTTCCTTAAATAGTCTTCCATTTCTCCCTATAAGATCGAATCATCTCTTAGGTATGGTTTAACTAGTCGCATCGTCAACTAAGGGTGGTCTACGGAGGCAATGTCACCCCTCGACGCACATCCTAGCTTAGTGAGGTCCGTGACGAGAACGAGAGGCGACCAAGACTCCAAACCAGCGGTTCGAACCGGTCTATGTGTTGTGGCCCGAAAGGGCGAGTACCTTCCACCTCCCGCGTCTTATTTTAGGAAGGGCTAACGTCGGCTTTAGGCATCTTTCAAAACTTCAAAAAAAATCAAATAAATCAAAACTAAAAAAAAATCAAATATTTAAAACAAAAAATCAAATATTTCAAAATTCCAAAAAAAATCAAACATTTTAAAACTCCAAAAAAATATCAGATATTTAAAACTCCAAAAAAATCAGATATCTCAAAAACTCCAAAAAAAACCAAATATCTCAAAACTAAAAAAAATCAAATATTTTAAAACTCCAAAACACGTTCAAATCCTAAAACACTCCACTCATCCATTCATGCATGCTATTTATTTGTGTCCTTTTGCCTATTTAATAAGGTTTAGCCCCTTGACCATTTATCGAGGTTGGTCACTCATCGCATTTTAAGGCAAGGGGCTAAGCCTAAGAACGGATCTAACTTGTTTCCTGGTTGTCTAAGTGTGCAGGGCGCAAAAGAAAGAAAGTGGCACTCGCATCTCACCCGTCACTCTCACTCGTCACTCTCACTCAGTCGCAAATCATAAAATAAAAAGATCCATTCCATTCCATTCCATATCATACATGTACATCGGGGACAAAAGTGCAAGCCCTCAACCGCTCTCCCCTGTACCCTCAGGCGGGCGGGGAGATGGAGGAGCCATGACCCTCGGTCCTGTCTCACTCCCCTCAGGTGCCCTCTCGCATCGTCGTGCCTCCTCCTCGTTCCTTCGTCGTCCGGAGGAACCCGTCAAGTAGTGTCCGGCAGACCCGCTCGGAATGCCGCTCCTGCTAGCTGACGAGCGGCTGCGTCCAACCAAAGCTAGAGCCCTCTCTAGGCCCTTTATCTCGGACCGCAGCAGCTCGCAGTGGTGCCTCTCCTCTCCCAGCTGGGTGCGAAGGTCGCCCGCCTCGGTGCGCCACCTCATCACCTCCTCAGCCTCCTGGCGCCACCTCAACACCTCCGCTTCCTCCGGGCGTAGGCGCAGTTCCGCCATCTCTTCCTCTAGCGTGGCCATCCGCGCTAGTGAGTCTCTCAGCTTCGCCTCCTGCAACATCAAATGTCTTGTCAAAACACCAAAAGAAACAAAGAGTCAAGGGGCATCTAGTTGATAACTTACCCGCTTCTGCACCTGAGCAAGAGCATCCTCTGCTCGGGCCACTACCGCCGCCAACTGGCCCTCCAACACGGAGCGACCAGGGTCCTCTCGGGAGGAAGAAGTGCCTCCCACCATCTGCTGAGCCCTATCCAACTCCTCCCGCGGCAAAGGAAAACAAGAAGCGTCAGTCAACCAAAGCTAGAAATAGAAGGGGTAGGGTATGAAGTACTCACCAGCTGGGTCACGATCGCCTGGAGGTCATCCCTCTACTGAATGGTAGAGTGGAGGACGCCCTCGAGCGAGGCAATCCGCCCCTCAGGATCAAACTGCAAACACAAGTCAAGTCAATCATGCAATCAATTAATTGAGAACTTAAAAGAGACTAAAAGTAGTAAAACTCACCGGTCGTCGAGACCCCTTATAAACTTGAGCCCCGTACCTCCGTACATAGGCACAGAAGTAATCCTCATCGCTCATGGCCTTTGAAGCCACCTCTCTCCCCCGCTGCTCCCAGTCCGTGAGCTGCTCGCAGACCCGAACCGTCTAGTCAGTCTCCTGCTGGATCCCGCGGAAGCTCCGGCCTGGTCTCTCCCATGCCCTCTGCCGAGTCGGGAACTCCACCATCGCCTGGTGAAGTCCCAAGGTGCGCGCGACTAGCCGGTGGTGGAGCGGCACCACCATGTTGAACGCATGCAGCCAAATGTCCCTATCAAAGTAGGGACGGCCCTGCTCCACCCACGGCTGGGCGGCATCATCCTCCCCGACATAGGGAGTCCACTCAACCTGCACACCACAAGCAGAAAGATCTGTCAGTCGTTTGTCAAATAAGCAAAGGAAAAGGTGCTAAGGCTAGAAGTACTTACATGGCCAAAGGGAACCGTGTCCAGTGCATCATGAATCAGCGTCACCTGCAGGCGCAGTGACTGCTCGTCTCGGTGGAACCGCCAGCGCTGTAGAAGGGGCACAACGCCGGGTCACCTCGGTACACCGCGACCCAAGGAGGGGAGGTGGTAGTATGCCCACACCTGCAAAACAACTCAGTCAGTACCACATTTAATCAAAATAAGCAGGAGAAAAGTAGTAAAGGGTAAGGGAAAGAAGCGTACCTGAAGGAGTGGGAAGAACCCGGCTACCCCCGTCTCCCTACTGGAGGTGCCCAAACTGTCGAAGAGGTGGGCCAGGAGGGCCGCACCCCATGCGTAGCGGCCTACGCTGGACAAGTCCTTCAGCAAGGGCAGACATCTGTAGTTGACTGGGTCCCCTCTGGTCCCCAGAATCAACTTCCTGATCACAAGGATCAGGAAGCGCCTCAGGTCGCGGTCCGCTGCCGCTCCCTCCTCCACTACCAACGCCGCTCTAGCATCCTCCGTCAGTCAGACCATGTACTCTGTCTGGCCCTCTCCATTCTGGTGGCACGCGTCCGCCACCCTGAGGCTCGCCTGCAGCCTCTTCCTCACTACCAGGGAGGATCTCTCCCTCGTCACCTCCAACCCAAGGAGCCTCTCCGCCAACTCCTGGTAACTCGTGTAGGTGACCCCGGTCACCGCCTGGCCATCCACCCGTAGGCCAGTGATCCATGCCACGTCCTCTAACGTAGGGATCATATGACCCCACGGAAAGAGGAAAGCGTCGCACTCGGGGTCCCACCTCTCCTTCAATGCCTGAAGGAGCTCCATGTCGGGCGTCAACTCGTCCAATCGGAGGAAGGGGCCGAACCCCATCTCCTCTAGTCGAGCCCTCTAGAAGTCTGGCAGACCCCGGTAGATCGCCCGGACGACTGCCTATCCCAGCCTGGACCGCAACTCGATCTACAAAACAAACACAAAAAGGCATCAGAAATCAGCCAAAACCACCAAAAAGGTCTCAGTCCTGTCATCGCGACAGGGCCCCTGTCACCTTCTGAAGGTGACGAGAGGACCGTCGCTTTCAAATTCCTGAAGGCGATAGGTCGACCCGTCGCCTTCTAAAAGGCGACAGGAGGTCCGTCACCTTCCCACTGGTAAGGCGACAACCATGTTGTCGCGTTACCAGGGTAACCGAGGACGGGCAGAACCCGTTTTTCTGGCCATTTCACCTCGGGCAAAATGCCCTACATGTCACGCCCCGACGCGGAATATCGGAGCGCGAAGGCAGTTGCAAGAAAAAGGTATAGAACGAATACTAGACATCAAACCATTGCACATTGAATAATACTAAAGCAAATATTTCTCATTAATAACTTTTCAAATGTCTAGTTACAACCACTAATATCAGAGCCATTCTATAGGGCCCAATTACATTGCAATAAAAGGAAATAACTAACTACAACTCTAAGATAACATAATGACTTGAGGGTACTCCTGGCTTCACTCTTGGTCATTCCCTTCCTCGTGAGTGTATGTGTCATCCTCGGTCTCACCTGAGAACACAACATCAAATAACGTAGGGTGAGCGATAACGCCCAGTAGGACTTAAATCTCAGGCTCAAGCAGGCTTCAAATAATTAACGTATTTAATGGCAGAGTATCTAAAGATAGTAGGTACAAGAGATTCAAAATATAGCAAGAGATAGCACAACAGGTAACATGATAGCACAATAGCACGAGATCGAGTATAGTTTTCCAAAAATAGCACAAGTGTTGAGTATAGCACGAATAGCAGGATGGCCATAGCACAACTAGCACAAGTATAATAATAGCACGACGAGTATAGCACTTGTTTGTCATTCTAGACATCGAGAGAGTATAGCACGTTTTGTGTTTTGATTGTCATATAGATAGTCGAGATAGATAGCACTTGAGTGTAATGCCAAACACTCTGATCATTTAACTCCCATGGGCACTAGCACTTTCGGGCGCACATCCTAGGACCAGATCGGGCCCTTTATATATTGCCAGGCATTGGTTATATTGTATCTTTAGACAATCAGTCAATGGCCAATATAGAGTACCAAGAATAGTTAAGAGCACTAGATGAATAGACGAGATAGTAGAGAGAACGTGAATAGACGAGCGAGTAGAATATAGATGAGAGCTAAGGGTGCATCACGTAAAACAACAAGTAAACAGGCCATAGTAACAATTGCACAACATGCACACGTCGTATTGGCAGTCAGGTGGAATTCACGATTTCCCCGTTGGCCATGTTATGCACAAGTCCAGAGGTCCGATGTGATTCAAGGTAAGAGAGAACTTCTAATAGCCGTTTGGATCATATCGATCCCTAAAGGTGTAATGGGTGTTAGGGTACAACCGGCTCGTCGACCATGTGGGAATCCATGATCAGAGGAGACTTACAGAGGCCTTGTGCAAGGGTTCAATAGTCTAGCGAAAGGAATATCCGACGGAGAGTTCACCACAAGCCAAGTAAAGTGTGTATATAAAAACAGGTGCTCGACGTTCTAGAGGAATTCTAGAACAGTGGAGTGTCGATATCGGTATATAAACAACGCAAGAAACGAATACAAGTCCTTTAAAATAGGGCAATTAATATACTTTATTGCAATAAATTACCATATACATTATGAGATATTTTATGCCAGATTTCAGCCATATATGGATGGTTCATGAGTGTGCATGTGTAAGAGAAATCATAGATAGAAAAGAAGTCGTGAATATATTTTTTAAAGCATTCAATAAAGCTCCATTTTAAAACATGTGTTTTTACTGCGTGTATGACGGTTAAAAAGGCAATAAATTTTATGGGTTTTCATCAAAAATCCTGTGAACGTGGCGTACCCATGTAAGGGTCGCAACAGGGTCATGATGGAACGCGACAGGGTCCTATACGGGTCGCGACAGGATTGTCTGCTCAGGTGGCCAGAACGCGACGGGGTCTCCTGTCGCGTTTAGAATGCGACAAGATGATGGTCGTGACGGCTCTGAGAACGCAGCGTGTCGAGCCATCGCGTTCTCAGGTACTTCACCTGAGTTCGAGCGGGAAAAATGTTCTACATCAGATTGCGTGCCAACTTGACTTGGTTGGACTAGTTACATAGTCGATGAAAAATCATGAAACAAGTTGCAAATTAAACTAACATGTAAGGGTACTTCCAGTAAATAGGAATTAGAGAGAGAGCATGGTTTGAACATGGTTTGAGCATGAACAATAACGAGTAACATAGAACATGATACAGAAAGCAAAATTGATTTAATTCGAGCAACATGCTCAACAAAAATTAGGGCTTTCAAGGCAAAAGATCCCTAACAACATGAAGTGTCTACAGTAAAAATTTCGTAGCATGGGATCAAGTGTACATGGAGATATGATTCAAACATGATGACTCAGAGTTATCATGTTTGTAGAACTTCTAAAATCAAGAACAAAAGATTGGCTCGATGAAAAATTATGAAACAAGAGGGCTTTCGTTCCTGGTGATTGGAACTACCTATAGATGGATTTGATTTAGTTTTGCTTGTGAGAATGCCTACCTTTTACTCGATTTGTCTTCTAGGGTTAAAATCTCCAAGAACGAGGAAGAAGCTCCAAGAACTCCTTCTCCCCACGAGATGCTCTCCTCCTTGGCCTCTTCTCCACGTCCAACAACCTTTGGCAACGAGCTAGGGTCGGCCAAGAGGGTTTAAGAGGTGTATTTATGCATGCACGGGTTCCTATTCCTACTTCTATTCTAATTGCTCTTTAATTACGAGATTTCCTAACTCCAACCTTCCTTTCTTGCTTTCCAACCTCTATTTAGGTTAGGATGGATCTAAATTCGTGCTAAAACATAAGGGGTAGGCTTAGGAATCCAATTCCAACTCTTATTGCCTCTTTTAATGCTTAAAGAGTCCTTTTCTATTTAGGAGATATTAAGACTCCAAATTTAGAGTATTTTCTTTTTATTTACTATCTGTAAATTCATATTTTGACCCAATAAGTTCTAGAGGATCCATTAAGCAAAGCCCATTACTATTTTCCATTTTATGGGTTTTATTTAATGCTCCTTTCATTGAATATCCCTTTAACAGAGTTTTTAATTTATTATTTAAATTTTTATTTTTCTCAAAAATTCAGGTTGCTACACTACAAGTGAGTGCATCGCACTCTTATCAGCCACACACATGGATCAAGGCTTAGAAACCTACCTTTTTGGGCCCGATGGGTTCATCCTCGCCCGGCGTCGCCGCCGCGATGTCTTCCTCCATCGGCACGGACGGGGGGTCCTCTTGTGCCGCCACGGACGAAGCCTCGTCCGCTTGGAGACGCCGTATGGTCTTCTTCGTGCGTCACCTCCCGCCGCCCCAATCTCCACCTTGCCCACCGTCGCCACCCTCCATCGCCGAAGACCCGCCGGAAAAGGGGGGCAGAGAGAAGAAAAGAGGAAGAAGGAGTAGGAGGGGCCGCCGCCGCCGCTGTTGCCGGCGATTGCCGGAGGGAAGGAGGCCGGAAGAAGGAGAGAGCCAGAAGGGGGAAATCGTCGGTCGCCAGAGGAAAAGGTAGGAGGTGAGAAAGCACGAAGGGAGAAGGGGTGCTGGGCCCCAAATTCAAACTCCTCTCGGCCCTGCCAACGCGATAAGCAACATGTCGCTTTCTGGTCTCGTCGCGATAGGCATTATGTCGCCTTCACTTTCGTAGTTGCGCCTGTTGACCTATCGCGTTCAAGGTCGCGACGTCCCCTATGTTGCCTTCTCAGTCACAACACAGAACCATTCCAAAACTCGATTTCCATTGCATAACTCAAATACTTACATCAAATAAAAGCCCCCCAAAAAAAACATGTCTCACTCCCATCAAATCTCTCAAGATCTCTCAAAAGAAATACAATCGACTCTCTCTCTCAAGCTCACGGTCCCCAAGCGGCCGAAGCTTCTCATGCTCTCGAAGGTATGCCTGGTACATCTCCCTCTCCTCCTGCAGCATCGGTGGTAGTACGTGAATCACGCACGCCCGCCATAAGGGCACTCCGCACGACCTGCTCATCCTCCGGATCTCCCAAGCACCGCTTCTTCATCGGAGGCAAGTGAGTACCTTGGTCCTTGGTTTCCCAACCTGAAGGTAGCACCGTTGTGGGTTGTAGAGCACCATCGCCATGTTCCCCACAAGCTGTAGGTCCAATCCACGTCCAAGTGGAAGTCGGACTTCCGCTCCACGTAGCGCCACGATGTCCAAAGTGAAGTGCTCCACCGGGAGGGTGCTGAAATAGTGCCGCCATGCGCTCGTTGTCTTCTTATCCGCTGTCCTGCACATAACTCTATCGGGGAATTTGGCCGCCCCGCCAATAAAGCATAGTGGATGGCACCCGAAGATCCAGCTATCGGTAGTGGGGTTGTCTACAGGCTTAAACTTTATCCTCACTCCCATCCAACACTCCAAAAGGATCATGGAGCCGTAAAGAAAACCCCTTGTAGAGGCCGAGGTAAGACCCGCATATAGGTAAGCCAAAACCGCATGGGAGAGGGAAAGACCCCGCCATACCCTGCTTATAGCACTCAAGCTCGAGTAGTCTATGAGGTGATCTCTGGACGGGAAGAGTACCACCCCACACAGGCATATGGCCACGGCCTTCGCTATCTCACGGTGGTCTCCGCTCTTGTTCTTGCATTGGGATATGACCCACTTAGACAGCGGCACGAGATGGATGGATTGTGGGCTAATCATGGTGTGCACATCACCGGGATCCGACATGAACTCGCCTAGGATAAGTTTCGGGTTGATGGGCTCGACGGTATAGCTTATGTTTTGCTCATCCCCCCGCTTGGTCTTAGGGAGAGCTAAGAAAGACTCGACCTCCTCAAGAAGGACGGTCGCCTCAAATTTGGGGAAAATAAAGGTATGGGTTTGCGGGTGCCAAAGCTCAACTAAGGCCGTGATGCTATGCCAATCAAAGGAGATTTTGTGGTAGTTATGGGCTGCTACCAAAACCCCCCCAACCCCCACTCTCTCAAAAATCGGATTACGAACATGGGTACGGCCTTAATTATGGGGGTGATCCACGTGAGTTTGGAATAACGGCGGGAGCCGGGGAAGAGCTAGAAAAGAAGAAAAAGGAAAAAGAGAGGAGAAGAAGAAGAACAAAGAATTAATGAAGAAATTCGGAGTGAAAATTCATGAAAAATTCAAAACACCAATCTACTTACCTCTCTCACATCCTTGTTCTTGCTCAGGGGGTTGGGGAGCTCTGTCAACCTCATAAGAGCGCCATAGATCATCCGAGCGCACTTCAGACCTTCATAAGCTGCCTCCTCCCCCATGAGAGCACTTGGAGCTCTCTTCATGGCCATGAAAGCTTCAAAACTTGAAGAGAAGAAGAGAGAGAGAGTGAGCTATGAATTTGGAGCCTCTCATCCCCTATTTATAGAGTCATAGGACTCCTATTCATGGTTGAAAAGGGTAGAGAAGAACTAATAGGAGTGGGACATTGATTAGAAGGCACTAAGAGTCCAAGTGGGAGTCAAAAAGGTCAATTGCAGGTTGCTGTTTGAGCTCTGGCCGCAAATCCTGTGGTCGCGACACATCGACATGTCGCCTTCAGGGTGGCGACACAGGAAGCGTCGCCTTCTGGTCAAAAGGGTAGCGACCTACCTTCTGTCGCGTTCTGGCCAGTATGCAGTCTCCCACCCATTTCTTTCAAATCATTGTTGATTGCTTCTCTGTTGCACTTATGCTTTAATGTTTTTCACTTGGTGCATTTCAATTTGTATCATGCTTATTATTTGAAAATCCATAAAAATACAAAAAATCAGAAAATCAAAAGACGGCTCGCCAGGTAAGTACAGGTAGGTATTTCTAACCCTGATCCCTCTGCATTACTATATGATATCTACGCTATTATATCACCTCAAGGACCGGCTGGTTCCCAGTGTGTTCTGGGGTCTGAGTTCCCCTTCACCAAAAACAAGGATGATCTAGGTGCACATTACTAATCGCTGGATAGGCCGTTGGGTGATATGACTCGGGGACGATGGATTCTATCGCACGCCGGGGTTGCAAAGTATCTTGACCCTTGCTCGTATTGTCTAGCAATATTATCCTTGAGTATTTGTTATTTTCTCCCTTTTTTTGCATTCGTTTACGATTTATTTTCTTTTAGCCCAGCATGCATCATTTAGGAAGTTTGAGCTTCATGCTTCATGATTTGTCAAAGCCAGCTTCTCAATGATGTTTCAACCAGATCCTCATTCCCCAAGACAAGAATTTCATTATGTTCCGAATTTGAAAGTTTTCCTCGAGCTAGCTGCTCGGTCCAGTTTGTGAGTATGGTTCCTATTCAGGATTCCTCTCATCCCCATTCACTATAACAGTCATCCCTTTACCCCCTGATCTGCTCATTAGTCATGAATCGCTCGAAGGCCAGAGTCGAATCGACCCGCCGGGCAGCCCCAATCCCCTAATGAACGAAACCTGCACGCTAAAGATAGCCAGGGTAACTCTTGAATCAAGAGGTTGATCATTTCTTTTATTTTGACCTTTATTCATCCCAAATTGGAACCATCCTCGCGTTCTGTCCCTAGCCGTGTTCGAAGTTAGCCGGAGAGTTCTCGCTGCTTATTCATTCAGAATGGGTGTCTCTTTACCTTGATGCCCGCTTTTTAGCTCATTTCGCTTCATTCCGCTACATCGTCATCGCTCCACTATCGCTCCACTCCCTTGCAAAGCAAGCATCAAGGAGGGGCAATCTGTAGACACCCATTTCTGACCCATAAGTCGAGCAAATTCCTTGTCATATCATTGATGCCCCACGTTGGCTCATCATCGTCAAGCTGGCTTTCCCCGATCATGACATCCTTTTCATCAGTTCATCACCCTGGTGGGGTCTTCCTAGTCAAAGTCAATCCTCTTCATCATCATCTTGTAGCTCTCTGAGTCAAGAGTCCGGTGTTTCGAACCGTACGTCATTCCGATGGCCGCGCCTGGGGATCGGACAGCCTCCCTATCGTTTTCCTAAAGGCGACGCCTCGATATGTCGCATTCCTAAATTGGCCTTTTATATTCCCTGAAAAATCGCCAAAAATGACTTAAGGTCCCTTCCTTCTAAGGAAGGCGGCGTATCAAGGCGTCGCCACCTTGATAGCGACCAGATGGCCGTCGCGTTCTGGATCCCATGCAGGGAATCCTTTCCGAGCATGACTTGGACACATGCCATACATGGATATTCCCTCTTTTGGTCGACCAAATCGCGTCCAAATCCCACCAAAACTCGTGGAGACCTTCCTTAAAGCCTCCTTTCCGAGTTCCAATCCCCCATGCACGGCCATACCTACCCAAACCCGGACTCTTGCCCGTTATTCCTCTCACAGCCCTTCCAGGAATAATCACCTATAACTATCTCAATACTCCATCTTTTGAGGCAAGGCCAGCGTCTGCTTCTTCCCCTGCAAGAGAGCTCGAACTCCGAAGAAGAGAGCTCCCTCTCCAGATGACCAGGAACTGCCCTCCAGGGCGTTTTCTCCCCGGCTGCACTTTCTCTCTCCCCTTCTTTCTACGTTTTCTCTTCTTTCATGCATGCATAGGTCCTTTCTTTTCGTAGATTTGCATTAGAACACACACCACCCACCTTCTTTAATCACCCAAAGGGGTTAAAAAACCCTACCAACGTGTGTTCTTTTCATGATAGTGCATGTTTACTTGTTTTCTCTTGAATAGATGCTTCATGCACGAATTTCTAATGGGTTTTCTTGATGTTTCCATGACTTTGGTAGGTGTTTGAAGACAAGGGAAGCGTGAGGCTCTTGCCCCTTGGCCGGCTGAGGAGCAAGAAGAAAGAACCTGCAACTTCCATCCACTGAAGAAGAAGGCGACCACAAGGCTGTCGCAACCAAGAAGGCGCCGCTCTTCACGTCGCGTTCAGGTAAGAGGGAGGCGACCACCATCTTGTCGCCTTCCCAGGAGAAGGTACGCCCTCTTTCTTCTTTTCCTTTTC
Organism: Colocasia esculenta; assembly: GCA_014218235.1. Lineage (NCBI taxonomy): Eukaryota > Viridiplantae > Streptophyta > Magnoliopsida > Alismatales > Araceae > Colocasia > Colocasia esculenta. The sequence goes on along the minus strand of CM024757.1, from coordinate 57,592,817 downwards.
CAAAGTAGTCAGCCGCCTCTTCATCCATACATCCTTTGGCGACTACATTGGTGGCGATCACAGTGCGTTTTCCTATCCTTCATACATACACCTTTTTTGGGGAGCACAATCCCGTGATTACAGCCGTATCGTGCGGTCGCGACTTCATCGCATCCATAATGGCGGACGTGACTTCAAGTACGCGTTCTCTTCTTTATTCCTCATCCTAATCGTCTGCTAAAAGCTTTCATATGTCCTCTCCATGCTGCTATATTATGTATGCTCGTGATTTCATGTGTTAGAACCTTGCTAGGACTCCGGTTTTCCTTTTATTTTTCATTGTTCATTTACTGGTGCTATCGCGACATATCGGGCTGACGCGACCTGATTGCACTGGAGGAGGAGGACGCGACAATAGGTACACTTTGTTTGTTACTATTTTTCGTCCATGCATCAGTTTCTGTTTGTCTAGGGAGTCTCCATCTTCTGTTTACTTTCCTCTATGTTGTATTGCGCCTTAGGTTAGTCTGTTTATCCACTGTTTGCATGTGGTTGTAGGTTTTTGCACTATGCGATTATCGTGACTGATCCCTCAGTCGCGAAAAGGTCATGGAGGACCCAGTCGTCGTAACTTCAGCAGAGACCTATCAGTTGCTCTTTGTTAGTTTAGGATAGAGTTTGCATGCACCCCGGTGTACATAGGATCCTGCATACACTACTTTCGTGTAGATAGGACTCCTCCTTGGTAGTGGAGACCCTCTCACCTGCGAGCACTCGTGGGCTGACCAGGGCCTACTACCGAGGGCCTCCGTAAGTCTCCGTGGCCATACGCACGTTGCGGTTGCCGGGCTGGTTATACCCGTTGTCCCCCTAGTACAGGTCGTTCTGCATGTGAGTTATGTACTTCCTTTTAGTTACACCGGAGTACTCGAGTACCCACCTACTAGGGTCCCATTTGGCCAAGTGCAACTTCATTAATTAATCCATTAAAGGCTAAGTGTAAACCCTAAAATCTTAATGATAATCATGTCAACTTGGGTGTTTGCTTGATATACTCCCTCTTATCTTATTGTCTATTCTTGTGTGTTAGTGTCTAGGTTTTATTTGTGGTCGTGTCATCTCCCCTAATTATTTAGGGGTAGTGTATGTGTCATTGTTTAGGTTTATCTAGTCAGTCTCCCCAAACCTTTGTATTATACCATAATCCTCTTTTCGGTATAGACCATTTTCATGTCCTTACTGGTGATTCTTTGCCCATTGGGTTTTTGGAGGACGTGGCCCTGCCTTCCGTTGCCACCCTCACAGGACAGATCCAGCCCCAACCATTGTCGATGATCGGTCTCGCCCCCCTTCTCCTTCTGAGGCGGATGACCCACATGCACAGTTTAGTCAACTCTTTCCCCATCTGAGCTCGGCCCAAGTTTAGGAATTTCTGGCAATTGCCAAAGGTAAGCCCCCCCTTTCTCCACCCTCTTATAGCTCTACTCAACAGGCGGCTTCCTCTGCCCCTGTTGCTTCGGTGCCACATGTACCCTCTACTGTGGCTGATCCCACTCCCCTTCGTCCACGGGCCATTCATTTCTCTCAGCCCAGTTACCTTCTGACACAGAAGGTTCGGCCCAAATCTCCTCCAATTTCTTCATATTATTAGGCCGAACACAACGCTCTTCCCCGTAAGAGGTCTTACTCTTTGGATCAATCACGCTCCCTTGTTCCTGCTCACCACATCTTGTCCCCTTCCGACTTCCTCGTGGAGTGGACATCTATGAAAAGGGAACTTCATGATCTTCTAAGGCAATTAGACCCCCGGAAGGTCGCCAACATCCCTCTCCCTTCTTTTTAGCGTCTCTGGGTTCTACCCCAGCCAGAGCTCCTCGTCTATATGCGATACTCTAGGGTAGGCGACCCTTATGTGCATCTCAAGGACTTTGTTTATGAATCTGCTCCACACAAGTATGATCGCCACCTTATGGCATACTTGTTCAGAAAGTCACTGGATGGTTCAGCTCTCGAATGGTTCTATTCCCTACCCCCGGAGGAAGCCGAAGACTTTCAAATTGTACAAGAGAGGTTTTTGCAACAATTCCAAGATCGGGTCAGACCCAAATATTCCTTTGTAGATCTGGTGGCTAATAAGATGAAGGCCGATGAAGAATTCGTAGGCTATGCTGATAGGTGGAGTGCTCTGGTTGCAAAAGTCCGCTGCCCTATGCCCGAGGAGGAGAAGGTCATGCTGTTGATCGCTAATGCTACCCCTACCTACCGATCCATCCTGGCCATGAATATATCACTACCATGCACCAACTCTATAGCCGAGCCCGTTTTATTTAAACCCAACTCAAGGACTCGCCTATTCATTCCATGTTCGAAACACCAAAGCCTCGCTACCCCAAGAAACCTCAAGGCCCTATCACTGAAGGGGTACAAACCATTGAACAAGTAGGTGCTGTCAACAACCCCCAGGGCCAGGCAGGTAGGCTACCCTACAACCAACCTCCTCAACAGCCATGGAACAACAGATCACCACTCCCTCAAACTCAGAATCCCCAGTAGGAGCAACGCCAGTACAACCAAGTCCCTCCACCTGAAAATGGCTATGCTCCTAGAAAGCCTAATGGACCCAAGTGAGCTCAGTACCCTCCTCTTCCCGAGAGTCTATTCGATATCTTTGTAGCCCTTATGTCTCTCAACGCCCTTAGACTCCCTCCAGAGAAGACCAACTGGAATATGGCAGTGGACCAAACTAAGTATTGTGTATATCACCACCATCCAGGACACAATGTATCAGACTGCTTTCAATTCAGAGACATGATATATGATCTTCATGAGCAGCAGCAAATTGACTGGGCAGAGATGAAGAGATTGATTCAAACCCTAAGAGATCAGCAGGGGCAAAGACAGCAGCAGCAGCAGCAGTAGAGACGACAACATCCACCACCACAGCAGTAGTAGTTCCAGCATCAACAATTCCAACAGTAGTTCCAACAACAATAGTTCTAGCAATCCCAACAACCCCAGCGGCCGCAACAACCTATCAATGATCTCGGCATAGTTCGAGATCCCATGCCACAACACCAGCCCACTCCAAATCCACAGCCTATTCCACCACCGCCAACCGCTCAAGTTAACCCAGACGTTCACCATCCACCACCAGCCGCCGCTTGGGCCTATGATGATGAACATGAAGTAGGTCAATTATTGGCTATCTCCCACATCACCACTACACCTACCGTCACCACAATCACCTCACCGCTATACAACACCCCCATCATACCACCCATCAATCCATCACCCATTAACACCCCACTTTCCCCCACGCCAGCTCCAATAATAGCCAACCCATCCATCATCGGCACCACCCCATCTCCTCTACAACACAACCTCGCCCTTCGAAGCGGGCGAATGTTTCACCAGATGTACCCCAATGCATCCGTGTCTATGCCAGGTCAGCCGACCCACAACTCCAACCCCAAGAATCAACAACAACAATAGGACATTGAGGAGATAGATCCAGTACTCAGTACCCAATATGACATTTTGAAGCATCTGGATCAGACTCCTGCAAAAATCTCCATCCTTGAATTGATCAAGAGGTCCCAGACCCATCAGGATGCCTTAAGAATTTTTCTACAAAGAGTCATGGCCAATGAAGACATGAATCCCGAAAATTGGCCATTAGTTCTATCAATTGTTATTAGGGGGCCGACAATTACCTTAGTAGATAGTGAGTTAGCTCCTCTCGAGGCTAGAAGAATGCCTCCCTGTGTGACATTGACCATAAACAAGGTGGCTGTTGATGCCGCCCTAGTTGACACTGGAGCATCGATAATATGTGTGTCCTCTTAGCACTCTACGGTCATGTAACATATCTGAGCACCGTTTGCAGCCAACTCCTACCACTATTGCATCTTATGATAATTCTAGGTGGGCCTGCCATGGTGTCATCTCCCTATAGGCAGAACTGGTGTAAGGCCCACGAATTTTATTCATTTTATATCGTGCATGTGGTAGTTACTTGTTATGTATATAGTGTGTGTATTAAATTTATGTATATTCTAATTATTAAATTGTTCATGTGCATATGCATATATATATATGTTATTTTCCGTGAATATAGATAATTAACTAATTTTTGTACATGTTGTACTAAATTAAAAACCATGCATTTTATATTTAAGTAATGTTGTGCATACAATATGTGAATATTGCTATACATCTTGTAGGCATATATGAGTTAATTTTCTATGCATGTAATGTGTATAAATGTGCATGTTGAATCTAATTATTGATGTACATATTGTATTTATCTATTTCATGCATAATGTATGTAACTATGCTGTGTACAAGTGTGTATATATACATATATATATATGTCAATTTAAGTGTGCGTATGCAAATTAATTATTGTTGTATAGATTGTTCTTATTTAACTTTATGCATAATGCATCTTAATAATAATGTGCATATACTGTCTAACTATTGATGTGCATATTATACTACTTATTCAATGGATATTGTATGTAATTATGCTTTACACATATGTATATATGTACATTTATCTTGTGCATGTGATATCTATCTAATTCTGTACTCATCAAATTGTTTATAATGTATATTGTACTTAAATAATATTGTGCATGTTGTATTTAAGTAAGGTTGAGCATATGATAGGTAAGTACTGTTATATATCTTGTAAGTACACATAAGGTTATTTGTGCATGTAATATATTTAAATGTGCGTGTATTATCTAACTATCGATGTACATGTTATATTTATTTAAACCCATGCATGTTGTATGTAATTATGTTGTGCACATACATATATGTATGTTGTTTTGTGCATATTATCCTTAATTAAGATTAGTACAAATTATGTTTAATTAAATAGTATGAAATGCATGTAGTTTATATGGTGAATGTATGTTTAATTATTTATGTATACATTAAATTGTTGTGATGTAATTGTACATTTATTTTGATGTATGACTCTGTTCTGGCCAAGATGCCCAGTTGGCGGCAACATGCCTGCCGCTGACTGCCTGGCCAGGAGGAGTTGGCGCCCAGATCGATGGACGCCAACCCCCCTGTTGGCGGCACTAGAGGTGGACGCCAATTCCCAATGTTGTGACGGTTTCAGATTTAGTAACACCCACGTTTCTCCTGGTTCTAGTTTAGGAAACCCATCTATAACCATAGGAGACCTACCCTAATGCATACCCAACCTACCCAGCTCTATAAAATCACCTTGTTTCGACCGGATTAAGTCTTTTGGTCTTTGTGAAACCCTAGAACCTTTGTGGGGAAAAGCTGTTCTTTGAGGAGCTGGATCCGGCGACTGGAAGGGTTCTCTGGAGATCTACACTGACTGGAGAATAGCCATACATAGAGGAAGCATTCCCAACTCCGAGGATCAATCTACATCAACAGAAGAACCAGATCTGAAGAGGTTTTGAGCACCTTCTTGGCTAGGCCGAGGAGGGCTTCTTCGAGTTAATTTAATGTCTGTGGATTTATTTGGAGGCAAGAAACCTATGGATGTCAACCTTACTCATGTCCCCTTAGGTCCTAGCATTTTTCCAGAATTTTCCTCGAGTCCTAGAACCTCCAAATTCCCTTTTTTATTGTGTTCTGCCTACATTGCCTGCTGACAGGAAGTTGGCGGCCACATATTGTGCCGCCAAGTTCCTGTGTTGGCGGCATGATACTGTGCCGTTTACACAGTTGGCGGCATACACTGTGCCTCCAAGTTCTTCAGGGTTCTAAAAGAGCACTGGTTGATATTTAAAAAGTGTTATTTGGACTTCTGGATATGTATGTGTGCTGTAAAAATTATATGTGGTCAGGAATAGTCATTAGGTCATATCATGAAGGCAGGTTGAATTTCTGTAATTAGTTCTAATTATTAAAATTCTATAACTGGACAATGAGCATGAATGGACTATGATAATTCCTGAATAATTAGATCCAGTGCATGTTAGGGTTTTATAAATTTTCCATGTTCGTATGATGACTGTTTTCATGCTTTGAAACTGTTAGACACTACTATTTCACTGTGAAATCTAATTAAGTGAAAATCTTGAGTAATATGCCTGAATTCTATCTTAATTACTAAAATTTGAATTATTGTTCATAAAAATCTGGAAAATTTTGTAGGATCGGATATAGGATGGACTAGATCTAGAAGGGGGGGGGGGGTTGAATAGATCTAGTACCAATTAATGCGGAAGCTTAACCAATTTGAAGAATACCTTGAATCAGAGATCAATTCAGAGTGACAATTCACTGATCTGATGTATGAATGTGTGAATTGAGTGAATAGAGTGTGTGAGTAGATCAATTTGTAGTGTGAGCGAAATCCCTATGCATGCATCTAGCGCAGTATAAAATCAAACCACTTGCACAGAGGATTTTTAGGTGGTTCAGAAATCACACAGTGATTCCTACATCCACCCCTCACACAGTGAGGCTCCACTACTCAACCCGAGTACAACACACACTGGAGCTTTACAACTCCAACACCACTGAGTTAGACAACTCACACACCAACTCTGGAGCACAACTACTCTAGAGAACTTAGCACACTTGCTAAAGCGCACACACTAAGAGTTCAACTCAACACAACTGAGCACAAAGGCTCACAAGAAACATGCTAGATCAAGAACAACACAAATCAGATCTTCTAGCAATGATCTGATTCAGAATAAGTTCATTCACAGAGACTCGTGCAACAATTTATGCACAATCTCATAAATGAATCAGAAGAACACTTAAAGAATTGAGGGAATTAGATACAGATCATGTTCTTCAGTAGAAATCCCTTGTAGAAGGCTGAATTGAGGAAATCCTTGTAGCTTTGAGTCACTGGGCGATGCTCTGCAACAATTGCCTCTAGATCACCCTTGAATTCTCCTCAATTGATTGTTTCTTCTGGATCTGCTCCTTTGAGAAGTGTTCTCACCTCTTCTTCAGAGATCCACTTCACCTTCTGGTGCTCTCCAAGGATGTAGAAGGGTCACCAAGCACCAAGAGGAGCAGGAGCGGGAGAGTCCTCTTTCTTGCCGCCAAAAAGCCTTTGCAGGAATGCTCTGGAGGAGTTCTGCTGCTTGGGGGCCGATTAGATAGGTATTTATAGCCCAACATGGCCAAAAGAACCCTTGGAGTGCGTGGGCACATGATCCAAGGTCAATCCAATTGATCCCTAGAAGGCCACGTGTCCAGGTGAAACTTAAGATGAAAAATTAGCCGGAGTGTGTCGACACTGTCACTGAGTGTGTCGACACACTGTCCCAATTGCACAAAACAGGTCTTCTGGGAGATGGGTCTAGTGTCGACACACTCAATGGCTGTGTAGACACACTGTCCCAGTCTAGCAACTGGGTCTTCTGGAGACTGGGTCTAGTGTCGACACTGTCAGGGACTATGTCGACACACTAGACCTTGTCTTCATGAAATTGCTTCAGGGATTGATACCCAGTGTCGACACCATCAATGGGTGTGTCGACACTACTATGACAAGAATTATATGTCCCTGAGAATTAAACACATAAACCATTAGTGCAAGAGATTATCATAAAGGTATGTGATCTAATGTGTTTGGAAACATGCTTTTTGAGCATTGTTATTATATAAGTGATGTATGTAAAATGTTCCAACCATTAAGCATTAAAATCACAACATGTCATCATCAAAACTATGAGGAGAAAAATATTAAATCCACACTCAACCCAACATTCTCCCCCTTTTTGATGATGGCAACATTAAGTCAACATGAAGGTTTGATTTTCAAAGAGATGTGATTTTAAGCCATTCATTCACACAACATCCAAGCACATACATTGAATGACAATGAATTTCAACAACTCTATTGACTTCATCAAATGTCATTGAACAAGATTTAGTAACATGTGACAAATTTCACAGTCAAGACACAATGTTACTAACAACCAAGTCTTTTAAAAAATAACCACAAGAGCCATACAAACTGTGACATTTACATTCAAAAAGTGTTTGCAAACAAACATCCATTCATCCATTCACAAAAGGAACATTCCTTCTCCTCCTTTGACATCATCAAAATACAATAGCCATCAAGAGGATGGAGCTGGAGGAGGAATAGGAAGTAGAATAGACTTGATGGACTTCAGTCTTGTCTCCATGGCAGACAGATTGGATCTCAGCTGAGATTGCATAGTTGCCAAACGAGTATGCAGGAGTTCTTCCAATCTCTGAGAATTGTCATACATGTTGGCTTGAAAAGCAGTAAGATCAGCTGACATAGGTTGGGAGGTTGAAGATGAGCTAGCAAAGCCACCATGTATGTTGAGAGTACGAAGCTCACTCTTGAGAGCAACATTTCTTGATCAATATGAGTTGACAGGTTCTTCATACCTTCCATGTCATCCACCAGGTGAGCAAAAGACAGTCTGGTCTTAGATATTTGAGTGACAGCTTCTTGACTGTTGAAGAGATTTTTCTGAGTGTTTGCAAAAATCCCTTGAAGAACTGTTTCAAGCTTGTCTTGGTGTTCTTTCAACTCAATAGAAGCATCACCTAATGTGTCAATCAGCCTGTTGAATCTCTGGGTTGCATGATCAGCTGCCTCTCTTTGCTTGATGAACTGACCATTCACTGAGTTTTCCAATCTTTGAATGCGAAGTTCAAAGTTTTCTGACATATGTTGGATGGAGGAGGTGATGGTGCTAAACTTGTCTTCCAAGTACGAATATAACTCAGGTGGAACAGAAGGTCCACTAGTGGAAGTGGAAGCTGATCCATGGTATTGGGGAAAGAATGAAGGAGGTTCCACATCACTAATGAGTGGTGAAGAGGCATGAAATGTAGGTGACTGAGGGATATCCTGAGGGATTGGGGCTCCAATCTCAGATGGAGGCTGATCCTCTTGAGCATTCTGATCCTCTTCAGCAGGAGGAGGGTCCACTTCCTCAGGTGCAGCTGGGGCCTCAATAACTGGACCTCTTCTAACCTGATCACCCTCAATTCTAAAACCCATGAATTTTTGCAAATGCTTCAAGCAGTAAATGTTGGATTTTAGAATTGTCTGAGCTTTCTCATTTGCAAAGGACACACCAAAGTGTTGAAAGACTGCAGTGAGATGAGCAGCATAGGGTAGTGATCTATGAAGATCCTTCCTTGTAGTTTCTGACATGATTTGATACATTAGCACATGCAAATTTATCTTGATGTCCTTCTTCATGCAGTAGATTATAAATCGCTGAATGTCAGTCAATCTATCTCTTCCACCACCCTGTGGTGTGATTATTGTTGTGAGAATGTGATGGATCAGTCTTAAGACAGGTGGGAAGGTGTTGGTGTTAAACCTAGTAACATAGGTCTACTTGGAATCTGACTCATCAGCAGGGAGTCCAGTAAGTAGAGAATATGCTTCATGCAAATCAAATTCAAAAGCATGATAATCCTCACCCTCATCTGGAACCTTGAACAATGTAGAAGCTAGCTCAGTAGATAGCACAAATGATACTCCTTTAACCACAGACTGATATCCCTCTGGCAAGACAGTTAAGTTATTGTAGAACTCTTACACCAGTCTAGGGTAAAAGGTCCGAAAGTCAGAAATGAAAGGCAGCCAGCCTTGAAACTTGAAGAAATGAGAGACATCAGGAAATGTAGTGGCAAAGTCTTCATCAGTCAAATCAACAACCCTGGGCTTGAGAATAGATTTGCCTTCAGAAAGAACCTTGGAGGGTGTAGCATCAGACGATTGAGATGATCCAGAAGAAGTGGAGGAGGATGCTTCAGAAGGTTCTGGAGAGGTAGATAAGATCTTCCTCCTAGGATGAGGAGACGGCCTCTGAGATGATCCACGGCTTGAGGAAGGCATCCTACCTCGTTTGGATGGAGTAGGATAAGGGGAAGACAAACCCTGCTGCTCAGCCGTATCATGGCGGCGCTTGCTCTGCCTCTCAGTTGGAGGTTCCTCAACAGCAGCCGCCCTGGCAGTTTCCCTAGACCTGGCGCTCGACGAGGGGTTTGCTTAGGAGGCATCGTCCAGGCAGAGATGGAAGCAGGAGATGGAGGCAAAGGGAAGCAAAGATGGCGGGAAGATGGACGCAGAGAGGAGGTGCCTGCCGTTTGCAATGGGGAAATGATGAATGTGGGTCGACCTGGGGAAGAAAAAGGGTAGGGGGTAAGATGATCTGGCGGTGTGGTTAGCCCTAACCGGTGCCCTTTAGAAGGATTCGTCTGGAATAGCCTCTGTGTCGACACAGGATGAGGCTGTGTCGACCTGGTCAGGGACTGTGTCGACATATGAAGGGGAGTGTGTCGACCTGTTCTGAAGGAAAAGTGATGATATGTGTATGAGGAAAATTTGTAAATGAAATGAAACCTTTAAAATAATGAAAGATGGATAGAATCAACTCGACAAGGATGTTTAAGATGCCAAAGAATTCATTTGTTATTTTTTTCACAAAAATCCAAGAGTGACTCAAGTATTACACATCAACCTACAGGATATGGTCATTAAGTGAGTTGAAACACTGAAATGACAGTTTGAATGATATAGGACATTCAACATAGTCAATAACAAACTTCCAAATTCTTCAAATCCAAAGAAATAAAAATATCTTTAAGATTGAAATCAGTTATGTTGAGATTAAACAGTCTTAAGCAAACTGATGGTAGATACAGATGTTTGTTTTGAGTAATTCTCCTTGGTCACACTTTTTTTTTTTGTTTAATCAAACTATCAAATGTAGTAAATCTTGTTCACTCAAGAACTAATGTTGTTTACACACCATAGTCCCTGGTTACTAAAGATTGCTCATTATCCAGTTTCAAGGGGCAAATGATAACCTTTTGACGTGAAAATATATGTTTATAAGACGCCAATATTTCCAGTTACTCAGTCATCATTAATATTTTCAGAAAATCTTTTATTTTATTTTTGTGATGAGTTTAACCCCTTTGAACAGAGATAGCAGAAATACCTCATGACATACATGGCACTTCATTCATTGCGAAGGTTTGTAGTTTCTCAGCATTTGTGCCATTGCTCTGTTGAATAATAGATTAAGGAGAATATTATAAAATTGAGAGCAATCTTTTCCCACATCAGTTGCAAAAGAGTTGTTCAAAGTCAATACACACATGATCCTTCAATCTTTGAAAGAGATTTGAATTGCTGTAGGATTGTAGAATATGGTTGAGAGTTGACTGTAAAAATGTTGTAGATCAGTCAAAAAGTCATTTTGGAGTTTCTTAAACAAACTGTATAAGCATATCATGAATGGGAGTTGTGATAACTCAAGAAGGAATCCTGAATTTTAAAAAGTGAGTGAAGAATTCTTTAACTCCCCCTGAGTTGTTGATTCCAGAAATCTTTCATCAGAATAAAGAGATTCAAGAATTTTGAAAAATTGAAATGATTCTTTTTGAAGAACAAAGACTCCCCCTCAACAATTGTATATTTGATTCTTGATACTTGACGGAGACATATACTCTCGCATAGTGAAAGTGTCCAGACAAGCAGAACTTGTCCTTCTTCAAATCACCATTTGATATACCAAGAATGTCAATACAATGTGAGATTGAAGAATTTATTTGACAAAAAGAAATGGAAATTGGCTTATGAGAGATTTGTACATCATGAATCACGGAAACAAATAAGAAGAAGGGAATATTTACAAGATGAAGCAATGACTCCCACTCAGAAATTGCTTAAACACTCAACCCAAATAAAGAGAGGTCAAGAAGATTGTGGACATTTGCATAACCCAAGCTCTCTCCTTAAGGATGAAAATCTGCTGTCAAGAAAAGGTTTAGTGAAGATGTCAGCAATTTGTTTTTCAGTTTCAATGAAAAGTAGTTCAAAGGATTTCTTGGCTACCTCATCCCTCAAGAAATGATGCCTTATTTCAATGTGTTTTGTAAGAGAGTGCTGAATTGGGTTTTTAGATAGATTTATGGCACTTGTGTTATCACAAAGAATAGGAATGCAACCTAACTCATGGTTATAATCTAGGAGCTGATGTTTCACCCAAAGAATTTGGGTGCCACAATGACCAGCTGCAACATACTCAGCCTCTGCAGTGGATAGAGCAACTGAGTGTTGCTTTTTGGAAGCCCAAGAGATTAGACATCCACCTAGATATAAACACAGGTCACTTGTACTCTTTCTATCAAGCTTACAACCCGCATAGTCAGCATCACAATAGGCAATCAAATCTAATTCACAACCAACATGATACCAAATGCCAAGTTCACATGTTCCAACAAGATATTTGAAAATTCTTTTAACAGTAAGCATGTGACTTTCTTTAGGATTAGCTTGAAACCTTGCACATAAGCATATACTAAATTGAATATCAGGTCTAGAAGTAGTGAGATAGAGTAGAGATCCAATCATACCTCTTTATGTCTTTGGGTCTACTGACTTACCAAGTGAATCTTCTTCTAGTTTTACATTCACTGCAATTGGTGTGCTTGAGTGCTTGAGGTTTTGGAAGTCAAACTTTTTTAGAAGTTCTTTGACATATTTTGTTTGGCTTATGAAGATCCCCTCACTGGTTTGGTTAACCTGCAGTCCCAAGAAAAATTGTAAGTCACCCATCAAGCTCATTTCAAAGTCAATTTTCATTTGATTAGCAAATTCAGTGCACAGACTTTTATTTATGGATCCAAAAATTATGTCATCAACATAAATTTGGACAACAATTATTTGTTTGTTTACAATTTTTGTGAACAAGATTTGATCAATCTTACCTCTAGAGTATCCTTTTTCCAACAAGAAAGAGCTCAAACGGTCATACCAAGCTCTTGGAGCTTGCTTAAGACCATAAAGAGCTTTATGAAGTTTGAAGACATGATCAGGAAATTTTTCATTTTCAAAGCCTGAGGTTGTTCTACAAAAACATTTTCTTTGATGTATCCATTTAAAAAGGCACTTTTGACATCCATTTGATAAACTTTAAATTTCAAAGATGGTGCAAAAGCAAGAAATATCCTCACAGCTTCTAGTCTAGCTACAGGGGCATAAGACTCTTCAAAATCAATTCCAAACTCTTGATTATACCCCTTGGCAACTAGTCTAGCTTTATTCCTTACAACCTGACCATTTTCATTCAGTTTATTCCTAAATACCCATCTAGTGCTAATAACAGATTGGTCACTAGGTCTAGGTACTAATTCCCATACTTGATTTCTGTCAAATTGATGAACTTCATCATGCATTGCATTGATCCAATCTGCACTCATTAGAGCTTCATCAATTGATTTTAGTTCAATTTGGGATATTAGTGCTAGAGGGTCTTCATGGATTGCATTCAAAAAGGATGATCTTGTTCTCACTCTATCATGCACATTCTCAATTGGGTGATCTCTCAAAAATCTGTGTTCAGAAATTACCTCTTGAGGTGCATTTAAGTTTGGAATAATATTACCTGATCCACTTGAGGTAGGTGAGTGATTGTTCAAATTTTCACATAAGTCTTCATTCTCCTCAATAGTTGGTGAAGAATCAACAATGAAGTCATCCTCTTCATTGTCTTGAGAGTCCCTGCAAGATTTAGAATAGTGAGTTAAAAAGGAATTTTCATCAAAGACTACATGTGGAGATTCTTCTACAGTTTTATTTTTGAGAGTGTAGACTCTAAAAGCTCTTGAGATTTCAGAATAACCAAGAAATATGGCTTCATGACTTTTAGCATCAAATTTGTCAAGGTTTTCTTTGTTGTTATTATGTACAAACCATTTGCATCCAAAGACTTTAAAATAAGAAAGAGTTGGCTTTTTGTTTTTCAACAGTTCATAAGGGTTTTTCTGATTTTTGGTCTGACCAATGCTCTGTTGAGAATATGATTTGCCGTATTTACAGCTTCAGTCCAGAAGGATTTGGGCAATTTACTTTCCAAGAGTATGGATCTAGCCATTTCCACAAGAGTTCTGTTTTTCCTTTCCATAACTCCATTTTGTTTTGGAGTTCTTGGAGAAGAGAATTTGTGGAAAATGTTTAGTTCAGCACACAAATCAGAAAAGGCTTTATTTGCAAATTCTCCCCCATGATAAGTCAAAATGGATTTTATTTTATGTGAAAAACCTGTTAAGACAGTGGTACAGAAATTCCTGAATTCTAGACAAGCATCACTCTTGTGGGATAAGAAAATAACCCATGTGAATCTAGAAAAATCATCAATGATGACAAACCCATATCTTTTGCCACTAAGACTGAGAATTCTTGTTGGGCCAAAAAGGTCCATATGAAGTAATTCTAGTGGCTTAGATGTGAGTACATCATTGAAAGTTTTAAAAGATTTTCTAGTTTGTTTTCCTTGGGCACAAATCCCACAAAGTTGATTTTCTATGTTTGGAAAAGATTCAGAAAGTCTTTTTACCAAACTTAGCTTTAAGAGTTTGTTTATTGTGTTGAAACTTGCATGACCAAGTCTTTTGTACCATGTCCATGCAATTTCATCTTTATTTGCAACTAAACAAATGTTTTCAGCAAAAATTTTATCAAGGTTGATCATGTAGACATTATTCTCTCTAGTCCAGGTTTCCTCTTCTCCCTAGTTTTCATAAGGACCTACCTCAACTACCCTCCAAATTTCATAATTCTGGGCTCTAAGAAAGACTTGCATGCGATTTTTCCAATAAGAGTAATCAGTCCCATTGAAAAATGGTGGCCTATTGATGGAATGGCCTTCAACAATAAAGCCTCGAGAATCCATTAAGCAAGATGAAAAGCAGTTATAGAAACACTCAAACAATTCAAGCAAGTGGAACACAGAGATCAGACATAAACACTCAAATCAGATCAGATACAGATATGAACCCTCTCTGATACCAATTGTAGGATCGGATATGGGATGGACCAGATCTAGAGGGGGGGGGTTGAATAGATCTAGTACCAATTAATGCGGAAGCTTAACCAATTTGAAGAATACCTTGAATCAGAGATCAATTCAGAGTGACAATTCACTGATCTGATGTATGAATGTGTGAATTGAGTGAATAGAGTGTGTGAGTAGATCAATTTGTAGTGTGAGCGAAATCCCTATGCATGCATCTAGCGTAGTATAAAATCAAACCACTTGCACAGAGGATTTTTAGGTGGTTTGGAAATCACACAGTGATTCCTACATCCACCCCTCACACAGTGAGGCTCCAATACTCAACCCGAGTACAACACACACTGGAGCTTGACAACTCCAACACCACTGAGTTAGACAACTCACACACCAACTCTAGAGCACAACTACTCCAGAGAACTTAGCACACTTGCTCAAGCGCACACACTAAGAGTTCAACTCAACACAACTGAGCACAAAGGCTCACAAGAAACATGCTAGATCAAGAACAACACAAATCAGATCCTCTAGCAATGATCTGATTCAGAATAAGTTCATTCACAGAGACTCGTGCAACAATTTATGCACAATCTCATGAATGAATCAGAAGAACACTTAAAGAATTGAGGGAATTAGATACAGATCATGTTCTTCAGTAGAAATCCCTTATAGAAGGCTAAATTGAGGAAATCCTTGTAGCTTTGAGTCACTGGGCGATGCTCTGCAACAATTGCCTCTAGATCACCCTTGAATTCTCCTCAATTGATTGCTTCTGCTGGATCTGCTCCTTTGAGAAGTGTTCTCACCTCTTCTTCAGAGATCCACTTCACCTTCTGGTGCTCTCCAAGGATGTAGAAGGGTCACCAAGCACCAAGAGGAGCAGGAGCGGGAGAGTCCTCTTTCTTGCCGCCAAAAAGCCTTTGCAGGAATGCTCTGGAAGAGTTCTGCTGCTTGGGGGCCGATTAGATAGGTATTTATAGCCCAACATGGCCAAAAGAACCCTTGGAGTGCGTGAGCACATGATCCAAGGTCAATCCAATTGATCCCTAGAAGGCCACGTGTCCAGGTGAAACTTAAGATGAAAAATTAGCCGGAGTGTGTCGACACACTGTCCCAATTGCACAAAATAGGTCTTCTGGGAGATGGGTCTAGTGTCGACACACTCACTGGCTGTGTCGACACACTGTCCTAGTCTGGCAACTGGGTCTTCTGGAGACTGGGTCTAGTGTCGACACTGTCAGGGACTGTGTCGACATACTGGACCTTGTCTTCATGAAATTGCTTCAGGGATTGATACCCAGTGTCAACACCATCAATGGGTGTGTCGACACTACTATGACAAGAATTATATGTCCCTGAGAATTAAACACATAAACCATTAGTACAAGGGATTATCATGAAGGTATGTGATCTAATGTGTTTGGAAACATGCTTTTTGAGCATTGTTATTATATAAGTGATGTATGTAAAATGTTCCAACCATTAAGCATTAAAATCACAACATGTCATCATCAAAACTATGAGGAGAAAAATATTAAATCCACACTCAGCCCAACAAATTTATTATGTGATATACTAACTACATGTAGCATGTGATAAAAAATTAGTACTGATGTAACAACAGTAGGTACTATTTGTGTTATAACATGTAAAAGTAATTATAATGAGCATGATTAGCTTAAACATGTAAATTTCATTGTTAACAGCATATTAATATTCTGTTATGAGTTGTTTATCACTGTTAAACAGTAAGAGTGAATGCTGTAAACTGAAAGGTAAATGTTATGCTAAGTGCATGTAAAAAGGGATTAAAGTGTGTATATAAGTGTGAGTAAAATGTGATGAAATGTGATAATGTGCTAATGTAAAATTGGGCCGAGATTGACACTCCTACCATAGAGGTCTGAGAGCTATACCATAGAAAAGTCCCTATGGAAGGCTCAACGTTGTGAAATATATCCTAAGGGCATTAGGATGACACCCTAGAGGTGGACAAGTACCACCGGATATGGTAGAGAGGGCTTCTCCCGGTCTGCGCAGTTATCAAGATTCGCCACTAGATTGCCCAGGTGGCGGGTGTGTGTCAAGTGATGTGATGTGCTATGTGATATGGGTGCGTGCGTCCTCTAGATGGTAGTTAGGACTATGTGTCACGGCAACTTAAGTGATAAAATGTGAATAAAGTGCAAAGTGAAGTGTGAATGTGGCACGTGGTAAGTACAATGATGTGACATGTGATAAGTGAGAGTGCAAGAGGTAAACTATGTGAAAAATGTGTGAAATGATGTACAAGGGAGAGTAAATGTTAATGAGAGTATAAATGCATATATCCATATTAATCATGTGTTAATATGTTGACGTAATATCATGTTTAATATCATGTTATATAGTTCAATAACATCCATGTAGTAGTGTATGTGAATATGTGTATGTAAACATGTGAATTGGGGCAATGTGAAAGATGAGCATGTGGAATTGTTAAATGAATAAGATAGCATGTGAACAAATGGAAAACCATAGAATTGTGTTTAATTCATGTCAAAATAGCAAGCAAAGCGTGATTATGATTGTGATAAATACATGAAAGAATGTCTAAGTTCCATGATAGACATGCTATTCACCTAGTACATAGTTCCATGCTTAAATTGTATATAGTTGCCAACCGATTTGAATATGTTTTAAACCTTCAATGCATGTTTAATAATATGTGATATCATGTGTAATTGTGATTTATTTATATTAAAACAGCAAATGAAATGTGTAATTAAATGTGAAAAGTGCATGTGAAATGTGAATAGATATCATGCTAGGTTGCTATTTACTTGGTGCTTAACTCCATGCTCTAGTTGGTAGAGTTGTACCATAACATGAATAATGTTTGGATTGTTAAATCATGTTACATGTTACGTGTAGAAAGCATGTATAGGTGTATGTCTATTATCCATGATTTAATATGAGCATGTGATAGTTAGGAAGGTGTTTGGATGTTTTATGTGTAGTTAATTATATAAGCATGTGCCATGTAAATTATAAGGCCCTAGAATTTTGCTCTCTTGTATAGGTTTTTGCTTATAGTAGAAATAGATGTTTGTATGTATAGATATATATGCGTGTATGTAAATAAACTAATTGATAGATTGATGTAAATTTAAACATGTATACCTATATATATATATATATATATATATAATTACATTGCATGGATAGTACTATTTTTGAAGTGTACATTGTATAGTTTATGTATTGGTATGGTGTAAATATGATTTTATGTAGTTTTAAGTTCTATGCAGATGACTTGTTGGCGTCAACATGAGTTGACGTTAATGGTGAGTCAGCGGCCACATCGATGGACGCCAACTCCATATTGGCAGCCAATGATGTTGACGTTAGTCTCCCAGATCTGTTGCGACTTCAGATCCAGAAACATCCCCGAAATTGTCACCTCTTGTTTTGGTAACTGACCCCAACGGTCAAGAAACCCTACCCAAAGCGCGTCCCTGAAACCCTATCCTATAAAAACACCCCCATCGACGGATTAAGTCCCTTTTGCTCTCTTGAGAAAAACCCTAACTCTCATGTGCGAAACCTGATCTTTGGACCCGTGGATCCGGTGATTGGAGGCTTCATCCGGCGTTCTTCTTTGACTGGGAGGAAGTCTAGACATCGAGGATCGTCTTCCTGACTCCGGTGTTCTTCAAAGACCAACACAGAAGCCGGATCGGGGAGGACTTGAAGGCTCTTCGGCTCTAGCCGAAGAGGGCTTCTTCGACCTAAAATCCCATTTGTAGATTTTTTTGAAGGCAAGCAAATCCTCTACATTGACCATACGTATGTCTAGTAGGTCCTAGGGAATTTTACGGATTTTATTCGTGTTCTGGAACCCCCTTTCTCTTCGATTTTTGTGAGTTCTGTCTATTTTTCTGCAAACAGGAACTTAATGGCAAGCTTTGTTGCCGTTAAGATCTGAAGTTGGCGGCGGCCTTTGTTGCCGTTAACTGGTAGGCGGCCACCTGTGTGCCGTTGAGTTCTTCAGGCAGGGACAGTATGTCTATCTGCCCTTCATAAATTATTTTCCGGACTTCTGCGCATGAGGATATACTGTAAATTTTATATGTTACGTAATACATCTAAAGAATCATGTTGTAAAGTTTCTGTGAAATTTCGTTGAATGTTTTATTTATTAAAATTCTCTGAATTAACTATTAGACAGGGTTTTAATAATTGTAA
Organism: Colocasia esculenta; assembly: GCA_014218235.1. Lineage (NCBI taxonomy): Eukaryota > Viridiplantae > Streptophyta > Magnoliopsida > Alismatales > Araceae > Colocasia > Colocasia esculenta. The sequence continues at coordinate 57,573,786 of CM024757.1, read as the reverse complement.
ATTTCTATTTATGTGATTCATGTGGAAATTGATGTCATAGAATTTTTGTATGATGTGTATAGATGTCAGTTTATAACATGAGATTTAGGAAATTTTCTGATGTTCATGTAAATAATTAAATTTTCTGAACTATAAAATAGTAAGTATGCACGATTAGTTTTAAATCTTCAATAAATTGTATGATGCCAAATTAATTCACAAGAATTGTATGTAGTATCATGACTTTGTATACAAATTTTAGAATAGAGGAATATGTACTTGGCACTGTGTACCATGCTTAATTGGTGACTTCATAAATTAGGCAGAATACATATTTTATTTATCATAAATTGTGTATGACTCCAAAAAATATGAAAATTTGTATGCATGATTCTTTATCTGTAAATGGTCTGTAGTTAAAATTTCATGTAAATTGGACAACAGTAGGTACTAGATTCATTATTTCATCATGAAAAGATTAATTAGAGCATGTTTAGAGTAATTAACGATAATCTAGTTAATTGTAGCATGATTTGAATCAAATTATGATTGTTTAACTCTGTAAATAGTAGTACCATGCTAGGTAAACCTGAAATATGTGATTTTGTGTGAGCATGGAACATGTGTTTAAAACAACATATTAAGTGTGTGTTTTAAAATGAGAAAAACCTGTAAATGTGCCATGGGTGACACTGCTACCTTAGAGGGCTGAGGAGCTGTACCGTAGTAAAGTCCCTACGGGAAGGTTCATATGAGTAAGTGAAATTCCATGGGCATTGGGATAAAATCCTGGAGGCGAACTAGTACCGCTGGTTAGGGTGGAGAGTGCTTCTCCCGGTTCTGCACAGTAACTAGGATTTATCACTGAAATGCCTAGGTGATAGATATGTGTGTGATGTGATAAGTGTGTGTCCTTCTAGAGGTGGTTCGAACTATGTGTCACGACATATAATGAGAATAATGTGATTTTGTATATATGTGAAATTGTGCATGTATAAATGATCGTGTAAAATGTGAACTAATGTGATAATATATGAAATGGTGAACCAAATTGTAAATGTGTTTTATTTATGTCAAAACAGCAAGCTTATTGTGTTTATAAAAGTGATATGCATGTGGAAAAGTACATAGAAACCATGTTAGGAACATTCTTCCTTTATGTGTAAAACTCCATGTTTAATTGCCATTATGATACAACATGAATGTGAATTTAAATATTATGTTAAAAATTGTGTAGAAAGCATGTGGTAGGCTTATCATTGTGACATGAACATAAACCATGTACTATGTGTCATGAAATTGATAGAAGTATCATGTTAGGTTTTTCTTAAAGATTGTTTAAATCCACGTTCATGTACCTATGAAATTGTTAAAGAGTAAAATGCCATGTGATGTATGTATGCTTAATGTATGGGAAATTACTTGTTGAGTCTTTGGACTCATTCTTGCTTCGGCGTACAGGTGTAGGTGTCTCTACTTCTTCCGAGGAGTTGGTTCGGAGTGACTCGGAGCGAGAGTAGGAGACTGCTTGTGGAGATAGCGATATTGTACTTTTCATTTCATAGTATGTAATAAAGGAGGACTTGTACTACATTGAATTCATGTAATTTATTTAGCTGCAAGTTGTGGACAATGTACTTTCTTTTAATTTCTCAATCATTAAATAGTTAGTTTCTTTTTGTACTATATAGACTGTGGATAAATGTGGATGATGGAATAAGATATTTATTTCCAGTTCTTTTATTCCGTTGTTATGTGTTCATACTTATGTACATCTCGACCTAATAAATGTGATGGGTAAATGTCCCACTGTGGCAACGCTCTCTATATCGAAGTGGGTTGGTATAACCGTACCGGTATAAGGAGGGTCGTCACAGAGATTGGTATCAGAGAAGAGTTGAGATAGTACATGAGTATGCATATACCATCATCTTCATTATATGCTAAGTCTCTATAGATTGTCCACATAGCTAAAGGAAATAGTTAGGAAATTGATAGCGTGGTTCTAAATTGTGATTAAATCATTTTGCAGGCTATGGCTTCACGTGGTAGGCATGGTGTTCCTGCTCGTGAGGGTGAGCAGAGGAGAGAAGAGAGAGTTGAGCCTAGGCGTGAGGATCAGGGTGAGCAGCAGGCCTGAGCACCCCAGGGTCCTATGCTTCCCCCACCGCCACCAGTAGACTATGGAGTGTTCATGCAGGGTTTAGTACAGACCATTCAGACGTAGGCCCACACCCAGGCTGCACTCCAGGCTCAGCTGGAGGCTCAGCAGGCTCAGCAGGCTCAGGTGCCAGTTCCCCAGGCTCAGGACCATGGTGGACCCTCCATCATGGAATGGTTCAAGAGGATGTCACCACCCTCTTTTAAGGGGGAGAGCGATCCACTGTTAGCTGAGAGCTGGTTGAGGGAGATTGAGATGATCTTCCGAGCTATTAGGTGTGCCGACGATGACAGAGTCACTTTAGCCACCTACATGCTACATGTATGTGTTGTTTAAATTATGCATTTGGTTTCTCTAAGTTTAAAGTATTTGGATTAGTCCTTATGGGTGGTTTTGGCAGGAGCGAGTCGATGTGTGGTGGTCCTCGTTGCTTCGTACCCGGTTCGAGGACGGTGCTGTAGAGGTGGCTTGGGACGAGTTTGTGAGACTCTTTCGAGCCAAGTTTGTTCTGAAGCACATCCAGGACAAGATGGAGCAGGAGTTCCTTTCCTTGACTCAGGGCTCCATGACTGTATTGGAGTACGAGGCTAGGTTTTCCGAGCTATCAAAATATGCCCCTCACATTGTAACTGATGAGCGCAGAAGGCGAAGAAGTTCGTGATGGGTCTGAGGCCATCACTGAGGACGAGGTTGGTGGCATTTGACCATCGTACCCTTGATGAGGCTCTTAGCGCGGCTTGTCGGAAGGAAGGAGAGATGGAGCAGTATCTTGAGGAGAAGAAGGCTTCTCAGAAGAGGCCCGCAGCTCCGTTCCAGAGGCAGGAGAGAAAGAAGGCGGCACATCAGTCACCGCAGCATCCCGCGGCATCGAGAAGTTGTCAGGTATCTTCTCAGCATTCCTCCAGTGGCAAGAAGGAGTGTCCTCATTGTGGGAGGGCACATGGTGGTTCGGAATGTTGGAAGTTGGCGGGGAAGTGCTTGAAGTGCGGGAGCAGTGAGCATAGGATCAAGGATTGTCCCAGGCTTCAGCAGAGAGCACATCGTGGAGCAGCACCAGCCCCAGCAGCAGTAGCAGCGCCAGCGACAGGATGACCAGGGAGACCTCGAGCCCCAGCTCGAGTGTTTGCGTTAGCTCGTGAGGACGCCGAGCAGGCGGAGCATGTCACCGAAGGTACAGTTCTTTTCATGGGTGTGCACGCTCGGGTTTTATTCGATACGGGTGCTACCCACTCGTTCATTTCCAAGCATTTTGCTAGGCAGTTAGCTTTAGAGTCAGGGTTAGAGTCTGAAGAGTTAGAAGTCCCTCTATCTGTGCACACACCTGCGGGTACGGTATCGACTAGGAAGTGTATTCCGTCTTTACCGCTGTGCATTGAGGATAGAGTATTAGAAGGGTGTTTCTTCTTGCTTAAGATGAAGGACTATGATGCAATTCTTGGTTTGGATTGGCTAGAGGAGCACTATGCATTTGTAGATTGTCGTGGAAAGAAGATTGTCTTCTGCATTCCCGATGAGGATGAATTTTCTGATCCATTGCCAAGGAACTTAGCGGGAAAGTTTGTCATCTCTGCCATGAAGGCAATGAGAATGGTGAGCAAGGGTTGTGACGCTTTTCTTGCCAGCGTGGTATTAGTACCTAAAGCTGATGAGTCACCTACTCTTGAGGAGATAGATGTAGTGCAGGATTTTTCAGATGTCTTTCCCGATGATTTATCTGGATTGCCACCGGCTAGAGAGATAGAGTTTACGCTAGAGTTGCTTCCAGGCACCTCTCCTATCTCAAAGGCCCCTTATCGGATGGCACCTACGGAGTTAGTGGAGCTAAGGAAGAAGTTGCAAGATTTGTTAGATAAGGGATTTATTCGCCCTAGTGTTTCTCCTTGGGGCGCACCTGTATTGTTCGTAAAGAAGAAGGATGGGTCACTTAGGTTATGTATCGATTATAGGAAGCTAAACCAAGTGACTATGAAGAACATGTATCCCTTACCTCGGATTGATGATTTGTTTGACTAGCTGCAAAATGCATCGGTCTTTTCTAAGATTGATTTGTGGTCTGGCTATCATCAGTTGAGGATTAGGAGCGAGGATGTGTCCAAGATGGCTTTTAGAACCCGTTATGGACATTATGAGTTTTTGGTCCTTCCGTTTGGTCTGACCAATGCCCCTGCAGCGTTCATGGATCTCATGAACATGGTGTTTAGACCTTACCTAGATAGTTTTGTCGTGGTTTTCATCGATGATGTGTTGGTCTATTATACGGATGAGGCCACACACTGTCAGCATTTGAGGGTAGTGTTAGAAGTTCTCTGAGTGCACAAGATGTATGCAAATTCAGCAAGTGCGATTTCTGGATGCGCGAGGTTCATTTCCTTGGGCATGTTATCTCCGGTGCGGGTGTAGCAGTTGATCCAGCGAAGGTCCAGGCTGTTATGGATTGGGAGATTCCCAAGACCCCTTCGGAGATTCGGAGTTTCCTTGGTTTGGCGGGTTATTATCGGCGATTTATTGTGGGATTTTCATCCATCGCCGCCCCTTTGACCAAACTAACCAGGAAGGGTGAGAAGTTTGTTTGGTCCGAGGAATGTGAGAGTAGCTTTCAATTATTGAAGGCTAAGCTTACTTCCACTCCGGTATTGGTATTACCTAGTGGTGATGAAGGTTTTGCCATTTATACGGATGCGTCTCGGATTGGCCTTGGCTGTGTATTGATGCAGCAAGGAAGGGTAGTAGCGTATGTTTCTCGCCAATTGAAGGAGCATGAACGTAACTATCCGACTCATGATTTGGAGCTTGCGGCAGTGGTGCATGCATTGAAGATCTGGAGACACTATCTTTATGGTGTCAGATTTGAGGTGTTCACTGACCATAAGAGCCTAAAGTATCTTTTCTCCCAAAAGGAATTAAACCTTAGGCAGAGAAGATGGATTGAGTTCCTGAAGGACTATGACTTCGACCTCCAGTATCATCCTGGAAAGGTGAATGTTGTAGCAGATGCCCTTAGTAGGAAGAGGTCATCGCTCCAGCAGGATTGGAAGATGTTGGAGGATGCGGCGTGTGCGATGACTGAGTTAGAGCCATCTTTGTGCCAAGCTTTTGTAGCTCAGTTGTCTATTAGGTCTTCGGTATTGGATGAGGTGATCGAGCAACAGAAAGCCGACCCTAGACTCCAAGAGTTGGTGGGCAAGGCAGGCATTGCTCGTGATGAGGATGGTGTAATTAGATTCCATCACCGCGTTTGTGTTCCGAACATTGTAGATGTCTGTGAGCATGTATTAGCAGAAGCTCATAGGTCGAGATTCTCTATTCATCCAGGTAACACTATGATGTACCAGGATTTGAAGAGATCTTTTTGGTGGTCTGGCATGAAGAAGGATGTAGCGGAGTATGTGTCTAGATGTCTTGTTTGCCAACAAGTGAAGGCTGAGCGGTAGCGACCATCTGGTCTTATGCAGAAGATGGAGATCCCAGTATGGAAGTGGGAAGCTATCACTATGGATTTTGTTTCGGGTTTGCCTCGATCTAGATGGGGTAATGACTCGATTTGGGTAGTGGTAGATAGATTCTCGAAGACTACGCATTTCTTACCTATGAAGAAGAAGCAGTCGGTAGAGAGTTTAGCTAGATTATATGTTAGTAGTATTATTAGATTGCATGGTGTCCCGAAGTCGATCATTTCGGATCGAGATCCGAGATTTACTTCGAGGCTGTGGAAGGGTCTTCAGGATGTATTAGGTTTAGAGCTAAAGTTTAGTTCGGCGTCTCATCCCCAGACCGATGGACAGTCCGAGAGGACTATCCAAACGCTCGAGGATATGTTGAGGGCGTTTGTTCTGGATTGGAAGGATGATTGGGAGCGCCATTTACCTCTTGTGGAGTTCGCATACAACAACAATTTTCATGCGAGCATTGGTATGGCTCCATTTGAGGCATTGTATGGTAGGCCTTGTAGATCTCCTTTATGTTGGGAGGAGACCGGTGATAGGCAGTTGATCGGTCCGGAGTTAGTCCAGGAGACTTCGGATAAGGTCCAGCTTATCAGGAAGAGGCTTGTTGCGACACAGGATAGGCAGAAGAGTTATGCCGACAACAGGAGGAAGGATTTGGAGTTCGAGGTAGGTGAGCATGTCTTTTTGAAGATTTCGCCTACTCGAGGTGTAGTTAGATTTGGCAGGCATAGTAAGCTAAGTTCTAGACCCATTGGCCCGTATGAGATTCTCAGACGATTGGGCAACGTGGCATATGAACTAGCTTTACCCCCGACTTTAGCTAGCGTTCATCTTGTTTTCCATGTATCTATGCTCAGAGGTATGTCAGAGATCCATCTCATGTTATTAGCCACGAGCCAGTGGCGATCCAACTAGATCTTTCTTATGTGGAGCAACCAGTAGCTATTCTTGACCAGAAGGTTCAGCATCTCCGGAACAAGAGCATTGCGTCGGTAAAGGTGTTATGGCGCAACTTCTCGCGAGAGGAGGCGACTTGGGAGCTTGAGGATGCAATGAAGAAGAAATATCCTCAGTTGTTTGAGTAGTGTCGGTCTATCTTCGAGGACGAAGTTTCTTTAAGGGGGAGAGGGTGTAAGGCCCTAGAATTTTGCTCTCTTGTATATGTGTTTGCTTATAGTAGAAATAGATGTTTGTATGTATAGATATATATGTGTGTATGTAAATAAATTAATTGATAGATTGATGTAAATTTAGACATGTATACCTATTGTATATATAATATATATATATATATATATATATATATATATAATTACATTGCATGGATAGTACTATTTTTGAAGTGTACATTGTATAGTTTATGTATTGGTATGGTGTAAATATGATTTTCTGTAGTTTTAAGTTCTGTGCAGACGACCTGTTGGCGTCAACATGAGTTGACGTTAATGGTGAGTCAGCGGCCACATCGATGGATGCCAACTCCATATTGGCAGCCAGTGATGTTGACGTTAGTCTCCCAGATCTGTTGCAACTTCAGATCCGGAAACGCCCCCAAAATTGTCGCCTCTTGGTTTGGTAACTGACCCCAATGGTCAAGAAACCCTACCCAAAGCGCGTCCCTGAAACCCTATCCTATAAAAATACCCCCATCGACGGATTAAGTCCCTTTTGCTCTCTTGAGAAAAACCCTAACTCTCATGTGCGAAACCTGATCTTTGGACCCATGGATCCGGCGATTGGAGGCTTCATCCGGCATTCTTCTTCGATTGGGAGGAAGTCTAGACATCGAGGATCATCTTCCTGACTCTGGTGTTCTTCAAAGACCAACATAGAAGCCGGATCGGGGAGGACTTGAAGGCTCTTTGGCTCTAGCCGAAGAGGGCTTCTTCGACCTAAAACCCCATTTTTAGATTTTTCTGAAGGCAAGCAAATCCTCTACATTGACCATACGTATGTCTAGTCCTAGGGAATTTTACGAATATTATTTGTGTCCTGGAACCCCCTTTCTCTTCGATTTTTGTGAGTTCTGTCTATTTTTCTGCAGACAGGAACTTAACGGCCAGCTTTGATGCCATTAAGATTCGAAGTTGGTGGCGGTCTTTGTTGCCGTTAACTGGTAGGCAGCCACCTGTGTGCCGTTGAGTTCTTCAGACAGAGACAGTATGTCTGTCTGCCCTTCATAAATTATTTTCCGGACTTCTGCGCATGAGGATATACTGTAAATTTTATATGTTATGTAATACATCTACAGAATCAAGTTGTAAAATTTTTGTAAAATTTCGTTGAATGTTTTATTTATTAAAATTCTCTGAATTAACTATCAGACAAGGTTTTAATAATTGTAAATTTTTATTTATGTGATTCATGTGGAAATTGAGTGTCATAGAATTTCTATATGATGTGTATAGATGTCAGTTTATACCACGAGATTTAGGAAATTTTCTGATGTTCATGTAAATAATTAAAATTTCTGAACTGTAAAATAGTAAGTATGCACTATTAGTTTTAAATCTTCAATAAATTGTATGATGCCAAATTAATTCACAAGAATTGTATGTAGTACCATGACTGTTGTATACAAGTTTTAGAATAGAGGAATATGTACTTGGCACTGTGTACCATGCTTAATTGATGACTTCATAAATTAGGTAGAATATATGTTTTATTTATCATAAATTGTGTATGGCTCCAAAAAATATGAAAATTTGTATGTATGATACTTTATCTGTACATGGTCTACAGTTAACATTTCATGTAAATTGGACAATAGTAGGTACTGGATTCATTATTTCATCATGAAAAGATTAATTAGAGCATGTTTAGAGTAATTAATGATAATCTAGTTAATTGCAGCATGATTTGAATCAAATTATGATTGTTTAACTCTGTAAACAGTAGTACCATGCTAGGTAAACCTGAAATATGTGATTTTGTGTGAGCATGGAACATGTGTTTAAAACAACATATTAAGTGTGTGTTTTAAAATGAGAAAAACGTGTAAATGTGCCATGGGTGACACTGCTACCTTAGAGGGCTGAGGAGCTGTTCCGTAGTAAAGTCCCTACGGGAAGGTTCATATGAGTAAGTGAAATCCCATGGGCATTGGAATAAAATCCTAGAGGCGGACAAGTATCGCTGGTTAGGGTGGAGAGTGCTTCTCCCGGTTCTGCGCAGTAACTAGGATTTATCACTGAAATGACTAGGTGATAGATATGTGTGTGATGTGATAAGTGTGTGTCCTTCTAGAGGTGGTTCGGACTATGTGTCACGACATATAATGAGAATAATGTGATTTTGTATATATGTGAAATTGTGCATGTATAAATGATCATGTGTAAAATGTGAACTAATGTGATAATATATGAAATGGTGAACCAAATTGTAAATGTGTTTTATTTATGTCAAAACAGCAAGCTTATTGTGTTTATAAAAGTGATATGCATGTGGAAAAGTACATAGAAACCATGTTAGGAACATTCTTCCATTATGTGTAAAACTCCATGTTTAATTGCCATTATGATACAACATGAATGTGAATTTAAATATTATGTTAAAAATTGTGTAGAAAGCATGTGGTAGGCTTATCATTATGACATGAACATAAACCATGTACTATGTGTCATGAAATTGATAGAAGTATCATGTTAGGTTTTTCTTAAAGATTGTTTGAATCCACGTTCATGTACCTATGAAATTTTTAAAGAGTAAAATGCCATGTGATGTATGCATGCTTAATGTATGTGAAATTACTTGCTGAGTCTTTGGACTCATTCTTGCTTTGGCGTACAGGTGCAGTTGTCTCTACTTCTTCCGAGGAGTTGGTTCGGAGTGAGTCGGAGCGAGAGTAGGAGACTGCTTGTGGAGATAGCGATATTGTACTTTTCATTTCATAGTATGTAATAAAGGAGGACTTGTACTACATTGAATTCATGTAATTTATTTAGCTGCAAGTTGTGGACAATGTACTTTCTTTTAATTTCTCAATCATTAAATAGTTAGTTTCTTTTTGTACTATATAGACTGTGGATAAATGTGGATGATGGAATAAGATATTTATTTCCAGTTCTTTTATTCTACTGTTATGTGTTTATACTTATGCACATCTCGACCTAATAAATGTGATGGGTAAATGTCCAACTGTGGCAACGCTCTCTATATCGAAGTGGGTTGGTATAACCATACCGGTATAAGGAGGGTCGTCACATAAATTGTTATGGTTTAAATGATAGCATGTGTTTCTTTATTGTTTTGTAGTTTAACATGTGTGTGATATGTGTAAGGTTGAGTCTTTAGATTACTTGCTGGGTCTTTTAGACTCATACTTGCTTCGGCGTACAGGTGAGACAGGTGTTTCCGTACTTGGAGAGGGTGTAACGAGGAGCATCCCCGAGCACGAGGAGTAGCATTTTGTGGAGTTCATTATATAGTTGTACTTTCTCTTTCATAGTTCGAATAATGTTATTTATATGGACAATGTAGTTCTTTTGAAATTGTAATAATTGGATATTGTCATTTCTTTCATTGCTATATAGACTGTGGAATGTGTGATGATGATGGAATGAAGATAAGTCTTTCCTTTTATTCCCGCTGTACTCATTGTTATTCATGTACATATCAACCTATCGTTTAGTGTTGGGTTATTATCCCACTGTAATGACGCCCTTTGTACCGATGGGGATTGGTATAATCGTACCAGTATGAAGAGGGTCGTTACAACTGGGCCCGCTCGTAATGGTCGTAGACTTTTATGTGCTTGATACTGATCCAACTTTCAAAGCTATTCTGGGCCGACCTTGGATTGAAGCACTAGGGGCAGTCCCCTCCATAGCACATCAATGTTTGAAGTTTCCATTCCAAGGACGCATTGTCAAAGTCAAGAGTGCAGCGACCACCCACACCGTTGAAGCTATTGAAAAAATCATGTCGGCAGTCTGGCCCTCCAACAAGCCTATTATCTCTGTGCTTGATGTAAATTTTCCATGGGCTTATACTTTCTCCTCTAGTCGCCAAACAGTGTCTCCATCAGTGGCAGCTGCCAAAAGGGCTACACCATCAGACACCAAGGGTTGGAACATCATGTTTAAAATCAGATACCAACCAGGAAAGGGGCTAGGAGCTCATCTCCAAGGCAGGACCCAGACTATCGCCAGCTCCAAGCAGGTCACTAGACATAGACTCGGGTACAAAGAAGAAATCAAGCCATGGACATCATTCTCCTCCACTTTGAAGCAGATCGGCAACCCCTCACCTGGTCACTGTATTGTCACTTCGTCAAAGGACCCACACAGCCAGGTTATGACACCATTATGGTAGGGTCAGATCTCACTAATTACGATGTCCATGGACGTCATTTTGCCAGCCACATGGCGCCAATGCTCACATATCAAGCCCTGGAGGCCCTACGGCCCGAAAAAAAGGGAAGACTAATGATCCAAAGGCAGAATGGTACAGATGGTTCGACATGGAGGATATCACGATAACTTTCAGTCGGCTATTTTGGAATGGTGATCTCACCTGGCCCCCAGCATGGCAGAATTGATGGAGCCACCATCAGCAATCACCTCCAAGCAACAGTTGCTTGGGAATGGTGAGGATATTGGGGAATTGGATCCATTCTATGACAACAACAACACTGTAGATGAGCTTTGGCCAAGGTATTCCTGCCCCCCTAAACATTCTATGTTTCCAATTATCGTTTCTAGGTTTTCTTTCATTCCTCGTTCACCTCCCCTTGTCCTCCAACTCTCGTCTGATGCTCTCAAGGCGCTAACCACTCCTTCACCCCACTACACCCTTTCTTTCCATGGCACAGCTCTTTCCTTCTCCTGACGCCGTCTAATGTAGGGTAGTTTGTCTCTTTCTTTAGGTTAGTATGCTCTATTTATTTCAAAAAAAAACAAAAACTTTCACTCTTTCCTTACTCCCCCCAATGATCAGACAGCAACCCTCATCTCTCCCCCTCACTTTCTTTGGACAGCGATACCCGTCTTTCCACTCTCCTTCTTCAGACGGCGATCCCCGTCTTTCCCTTCTCTTCAGACAGCGACCCCCATCCTTTTCTCCTCCTTCTTCAGACAGTGATCCCTGCTTCCACTACCACTTGCATTCATCTTGATGGCGATCCCCGCCACCCCGCTGTAGTCACCATCTCCTGACGGAGATCTCTATCACCCCGCTGCAATCACCCTTCTCAACGGTGATCCCCGTCACCCCTTCGCTTCCAACTTTCAGACGGAGATCCTCGTCTCCACGCTTCCCCACTCTCTACGGCGATCCCCGTCACTCGCACACTTCCCCTCCTCGGCGACAATCCCCACCTTCCCTCCTTCCTAGCCTGAGCGGCGATCCCCGCTCCCCGATGCACGCGATCACCATGGACTCTGTGGGTGAGGGGCCTTCTATTCCCCTGCACCATAGCTTCGCTGCGGGCACCCTGAACTCGGGTGGCAAGCCTCCACCTTCAGACCCATCGGAGGACCCCTGCGGCTGTGCCGCATCCTTTCCCTTCCAATAAACCTCTAGAATCTCCCCTAGGGTGCCCTGTAGGTTTTAATTCAAGTTTAGGTTCAAGGGTAGAATCTACCAAGTCCCCATCCCCGCCTAGGAAGAGCAAGGGTAGTAGCATACCCCATTGATATCTGGTAGATCTGGCTCAAAGATGTGGCACTCTTCTAGTTTTGAAGAGTTTCGTCCAGGAAGCAGTCGTTCTGAACATAGAAGCTCAACATGAAGAGGGGAGGCTAGATGATGGATTCGGAATTTATGAAATATTGAATGATGAGGACCCAGTGGACGAAGAGGATGGTGAAATAGAGGACGCTGTCGAAATGTATGCTAGTGGCATGAGAAGATTTGATGAACCCACATTGGTGGTGGATGAACCCACCAAGGAGGTAAATATTGGGACAGACGAAGAACCCAGGCTCCTAACCATAGCTTCCAATCTCCCTCCTGAAGAATAAGAAGAGCTTATAGAGATGCTGAGGGAGTACAAAGACTCATTTGCCTGGTCATATGACGACAAGCCCAGCATTGACCCCGCATTAGTGGAGCACAGGATGATCTTGAAACCAGGGGCAATAGCCGTTAAACAAAAATTGAGATGATTCCACCCTCATATTGCATTGAAGATGAAAGAGGAGATTTATAAACTACACAAAGCTAAGTTCATCCGTGTAGTACTCTTTCCTCTGTGGGTGGCCAACATAGTCCCAGTGATGAGGAAGGACGGAAGAGTACGAATTTGCATCAACTTCCGGGACTTAAATAGAGCATGTCCAAAAGATGATTTTCCATTACCTCACTTGGATGTCCTAATTGACAACACCACTGGGTTTGAAATCCTCTCATTCATGGATGGTTATTCAGGCTATAATCAGATCCGTCTAGCCCCGGAGGACCAAAAGAAAACCTCCTTCACCACGCCCTGGGGAACTTATCGTTATGTGGTTATGCCGTTTGGATTGAAGAATGCTGGCGCCACTTACCAAAGGCAATGTTAGAAATCTTCCACGATATGATTCATATTCAGGTTGAGGTTTACGTCAATGATATTGTGGTGAAGTCTCGGACTAGAAAAGAACATTCCTCGTGCTTGCCAAAGTGTTTCAACACACACGAGAGTATCAATTGAAGATGAATTTGAAGAAGTGCGTATTTAGGGTTTCCTCAGGCAAGCTATTAAGATTTATAGACAGCAAACGGGGGATTCAAATAGACCCGAACAAGACCAAGGCAATAAATGAGATGCCTCCTCCTAAGAATATATCTGAGCTTCGAGGATTGATCAGTTGACTACAGTTCATAAGGAGATTTATATCTCAGCATTCTCAAAGGTGTCGTCCTTTCTATGAACTATTAAAAGGTGGAGTCAAATTCGAATGGAATGCTAAATGCCAAGAAGCCTTCGATGAACTCAAGAGTTATCTTATGAATCCACCAGTGCTGCAGGTGCCTGTCCCAGGAAAACCCCTCATCCTATATCTGTCGACTATTGAGGACTCCCTAGGAGCTGTCCTTGCACAACATGATGACACTGGCAAAGAATGGGTAGTTTATTATTTGTCTAGGCTCTTCAATCCTGCCGAGCTCAAGCTCACCACTATGGAAAAGACTTGTGCAGCGCCAGTGTGGGTAGTGCAGAAACTGAAGCACTACTTCCTAGCTCATCAGGTGAACTTGATTTCTAGGATGGATCCCATCAGATACCTCCTAGAGAAACCAGTTCTTGCCGACAGATTAGCACGTTGGCAGAGTTTCTTGTCCCAATTCGACATCACCTTTGTAGTCCAAAAGGCTATAAAAGGGTATGCCATCACTGAGCACCTTGATCACCTTCCTCTTCCTCATAGTGACACGGTCCAAGAAGAATTTCCTGATGAAAACCTGTCACTCATCTCCCACGATTCCTTCTGATCGCTTCATTTCGATGGAGCTCTAATTCTAGGGGACTGGGCATAGGTGTTGTTCTACTCACCCCAGAAGGAATCACCATTCCCTTGACTTTTCAACTCTAGTTCCCTGCCACCAACAATATCTCTGAGTATGAGACTCTCCTAGCCAGTCTCAAACGTGGCTATCTCTTAGGCGCGCGTCAACTCAAGATCATAGGAGATTCTCAGATCGTCCTTCGGCAGGTCCTTTCTACTTACCACACTCGTGACCCTAAACTCAAGCCTTATCAAGATTTGGTCATGCTCCTAGCTAAGCAATTCAGAAAGCTCATCTACATTCATACTCTTCACTCTCAGAATATCGTGGTTGATGCCTTGGCATCTTTGGCCTCATCCCTCTCTTTCCCTCTCAGCCACAGTGCTGAGACTATCATTGTCCAGAGGTTAGAAGCACCATACACTCAAGATCCTTGGTTCGACAACCTCAGGAATTCTTTAGTTGTGAAGGCAAAGAGGAGAGAAGCGAAATAAGTAATGCTCATGGAGCTAGAAGAAATAATGGAAGAAGAAAGAACATGGTACCATGAGATTGAAAAATATTGCAAAGATGGTACCTTCCCAAAAGAAGCTGAGTCCGAAGATAGGAGAGCCATCCGTAGAGCAGCGTTAAGATATACCATTGTGGGAGAAGTGTTGTATAAACGCGCTCTAAACGGGATGCTCCTCAGATGCTTGCCTGACGAAGAAGCCTGGAAGGTAGTGGAAGGAGCCCACTCCAGTGAGTGTGGAGGGCATGTGAATAGCCAGATGCTAGCTAAGAAGATCCTTAGGCAGGGCTATTATTGGCCAACCTTAGAAGAAGACTGTGCCATCTACGTTCTTAGGTGTGTCAAGTGCCAGCTCCATGCCGACAAGATTCATGCTCTATCTTCCTCTCTACATCCACTATCATCCCCTTGGCCTTTCTCCATGTGGGCCTTTGATATCATTGGGCCTCTTGGTGATCCTAATGCTCAAATCAAACAAAAATCATTCATCCTCACTACTACTGAGTACTTCACCAAGTGGGCCGAGGCCAAAGCATTCGCATAAATCAAAGGTTCGACTATGTCCCAGTTCATTATGAAGAACATCATCTCGCGGTTTGGAGTGCCAAGTGGCATCGTCACCGATAATGGACCTCAGTTCATATCGCAAGAGCTACAGGACTTGTGTAAGAAATTCAACATTTCTCTGCATCATTTGTCTCCGTACTATCCACAGGACAACGGTCAAGCCGAAGCCACAAACAAAACACTTTTGAAAAATTTAAAGAAAACTTGTCTCATAAGTTCGTTGATTGGTATGAGAAATTGATTGAGACTCTAAGAGCCTACTGCACCTCCGTCCGCACACCCACAGGGCAAACTCCCTTTTCACTCACTTATGGGATGGAGGTGGTATGTCCATATGAGATACTCATTCCTTCACTAGGGGTACAGCTAGACAAAGAACTTAATCTCGATGAACGTCGAGAGGCATTACTTACACAGCTGGAACTCCTAGACGAATGGCGTCTGGCCGCAACCGATCATGTGCTTTCATATCAAAATAGACTCTCAAGATCTTTTCAAAAGAAAGTGATAGAATGCAAATTTCAAGAAGGAGACATGGTTTTGAAGCAAATTTTCATAAAACCTGGAGGTCCTAGATCCAAATTGCAAGCTAATTGGGAAGGTCCGTACGTCGTCAGGTAAGTGTACCCTGGGAACGCTTATAGGCTAGTGAACGCCGATGGTGAGGAGCTCTCTCACCCGTGGAATGGTTTGTATCTGAAATCCCTAGGTCCAGCCAACACTCACAACACGGTGACCCACGGTCGATTCCTCTTAAACAAAGGTGTTCCTACTTAGCCCTCGTATAGGGAGAGTGAAGGTCTATTCTCCTCTTATTTGGACAAGGCATAGGGGCAAAAGGATTGCTCACTTGTAGACGAAGAAGGGGGTAGATCATGTGTGAATGAACTCTCAAACAGAGACGGTCAATTCAAATTTACAAAAGAAATGACAAAAAAAATACAGAAAAGCAAATGAGTCAAAATGAAAGATAGGGGCATGGTAAAGAGTGGCAAAGTCCCCGCAGGATGAAAATGAGCCCGGTCGTACGCATGCCCCAAACAAAAATCAATGACCACAAAGTCTCTGGATAATAGACGAAATCCACATGAGATACCCCCTAACAAGTCAAAAAAACTGGCATCCCGAGCACCGACGCTAAGTCTTACCACCCGTATGTCTTCCTATCCCCGCTAATGACTGGAACACTCCCACACCTGGTCTGTGTAGGAACACTAATGACTAGGGGCAATCAGCCATGGGGAGGCCAGAAACAAATGCACACTGCACCTAGGGGATGTCTGACAACAAGAGATAGAAAATGAGGTTCATAACTAATTACTCAAATGCAAAGGGTGCCGCTAGAGAAAAACCCCAAAATCTAAAAAAATTAGAAAATCCAAAATCCAAAAAATAGAAAATACCAAAAAATTAGAAAACCCTAAAGATAAAAAAATAGAAAACCCTCAAAAAGTCAAAAAACATTAGGTGTACATATCATTTTTTTAGCATGCATTGTCATTTTCTATTTTCACCAATTTAATAAGGCTCAGCCTCTTGACTATTATGAAGTTAAAATCATTCCTTGCTTAAAGCAAGGGGCTGAGCCAAAGAGCAGATCTAACTTGTTTTACTAAGTGTGCAGGGATAAAACATTTTGAGCAGCACAACAATGTACTCAGTTCTCTCTCTCTCGGATCTCATTTCCCACTTGTGTTAGTCACAAACCATTCAAACATTCACAAACAGTGGCACAAAAGCAAAAGATCTACTAGCTATAAACATCATGTACAAGATAAATGGGGAGGTGGTTCACAAACTCCTCACTGTCCACCACCACTCTCCCCAGATCCCTCCTACCTCTCAGGTGGAGGTGGCATATCGCCACCACCCCTAACGCTTCGGGTGCTCATCTCACCCACCCGGTGCCTCTCCTCCTCCTCCTCCTTCCTCCGACGACTGGAGGAACCTGCAAAATACTGTCTCACGGAGCATCCGCTCGCTCCGCTCCTGCTCCTGCTACGGCTCTAGCCCATCGCCATCACTAAGCTCCGGAGCTCATCTATCCGGATCTACTGAGCAGAGGTCTCGATATGCAGTCAGGTCAGCTCCGCCTGGTCCACTGACGACCCCTGCACGTGCAGCGTCGCCATCCCCCACCTGAGTCACCGCCGCCTCTGCCTGTAGGCGCCACCGGGCCACCTCCGCTACTAACGTCTCCTCCTGGAGGCGCCACTGGCTGATCGACACTGCCGCCATGTCATCCTGCTCACGCAAGTGGCTCACCTGGCCAGTGGCGGTCCTCAACTCTACAACTTGTGAACAAATATGTCAACATACGATCTCTAAATTGAAGAAAGGCCAGGTTAATGTCATGCTTACCCTCTCCTCCAGCGCGGCCTTTGCCTCCTCGGCCCTCCTCAAGGCACCTGCCAGTCGATCGTCAAGATCAGACTGGGAGGCCTCCACTGCTGCCCGAGACGAGGACGAACCTGCCTGTGACGTCCTCAGCGTCGCCAACTCCGCATGCTGCACATGGAACACATGTCAATTTCTTTAAAGTTGAAAGAATTGGTAAGTTATCGAAGTCTGAGTAGTACTTACCAACTAGCCCGCCTCTCTCCTAGCCACATCCCGGTCCTGCACGGCAGAGTGCAGCAGGGCCTGGAGCGAGGCGATCTGTCCGGTCACGTCTGCCTACAAACCACCAAATCATATAAAAAACAATTTAAACAAAGAATTCACAAAGGTCTGAGTTTTGAGGTATGCCTATCGTCGGGTGCCCCTATAGACCCTCGCCCCATACTTCAAGGCAAAGGACTGTAGGTACGCCTCGTCGGTCTGCACATCGGACGCGCCCCGGTGCCCTTGGTGCTCTCAATATGTGATCTGCTGGCTGGCCTGCTCGTGCCAGTTAGTCGTGTCGTGGAGTCCTCTGAAGCTCCAGTCAGGCCTAGGGGTCCTAACTTGGCTAGGAAACTCCACGACACTCTCACAAAGTCTGAGCGACCGTTGAGTCAGGTGCAGGTGTAGAGGTAGCACCAGGTTGAGAGCATGAACCCACGTCGCCCTACCAAAGTAGGGACAGACCTGCTCCAACCAAGGATGTCCCTCATCTCCCTCCTCCGGGTATGGCTGCCACACCACCTGCACAAATAGATAACACATCTTGTCAGTAGCAAAAAAGCATTTAAGGAAATCGAATGAAGTTTAGAGAAGGGGTAGTACTTGAAGGATTGAATAGGTGGATGGATCAGATCTAGAAGGGGGGTTGAATAGATCTAACACCAATTAATGCGGAAGCTTAAGCAATTCAAAAATTACTTTGAATCAGAGATCAATTCAGATAAACAATTTACTGATCTGAAGTGTGGGTGTGTGTAGATGATGTGTGAAGCAATTAAACACAGTGTGAAGGCGAAATCCTATGCAAGCATCTAGCGCAGACAAGTAGATCAAACCATTGCACAAAGGATTTTTAGGTGGTTCGAAAATCACACCAGTGATTCCTACATCCACCCCTCACACTGTGAGGCCACACTACTCAAACCTGAGTACAACACACACTGGAGCACGACGACTCCAACACCCTTGAGCTCAATGGCTCAAAACACACAACCTGGAGCACACCTACTCCAAAATAGAGCACGACGGCTCAACCACACAGTGAGTGCGACGACTCACAAACTAGAGCTCAATGGCTCACAAACTACGCAGATCAAAGACAAAAGAAATCAGATCCTCAAGCAATGATTTGATTCACAGACTCAATCGAACACAGAAATCTGCACAAATCTCACAGACGAAAGTGAGAAGAACACTCCAAGAAATGAGTAAAATAAATGTAAATTGGATGTTCCTTGGTGAAGAGGTCTTGCAGAAGCTCGAATTGAAGAGACTTGAAAGAATTCGATAAAGATCCCCTTCAATTTGCGATGCTCTGCTCCAATGGCATCTGAATTGCCAGAAATTCTTCTTCTATTGCTGCTTTTCAGTTGGATCCGCTCCCTTTCTCAGCACATCACACTTCTCTTTAGAGATTGGCCTTGATTACCACGTCCTTTCTCTTGAAAGGATGGTCTGCAGCTTCTGGCGATGGAGCAAGATCTGGAAAAACCTCTTTTGCCGCCAAAAAGCTTCTTCTGGGAATTATATGGGGTTAGCTTTCCTTGGGGTACGAGGATCATGGGTATTTATAGCCCCATATGTCCATGAGGTGCCTTGGGGTGCGTGGGCACACAAATCTAGGTCAAATTCCTTGATTCCTAAGCAGCCACGTGTCCAAAAAAATTCCCATTTTTGAGCTTTAGTCGAAGTGTGTCGACACATAGGCAGACTGTGTCGACAACACTGGCTACTACTTCAGAACAAGCTTCTGGGAGGGACAGTGAGTGTCGACACACAGGTAGACTGTGTCGACACACAGCAGACTGTGTCAACACCACTGTGACAAGGTTATGTAAACCAGAAAATATGAAGTGTGAACCATTAACATAAGTCATTATCATAAACATATGAAATATTAACATGTCATTTAGTCATCATTTTAATATGTACAAAATGTCATCATCAAAATCAAATTATGAGTGATGCCAAATAGTCATGATTAAAATCATCATTAAAAGGTTTCAAATACACACTCAACACAACATTCTCCCCCTTTTTGATGATGACAAAATAAATGCAATTTTCTTCCATGTCTGTAATTTCTCCCTCTTAAGTCTTTGCAATTTCTCCCCCTTTTTGACAACATCAAAAAGATATTCATGAAAGAGAACAAAGAATTGTAGGTGATCAAGAAATGCAGTTGTAGAAATGAAGGTTCAGGAATGATCAAAATAAGTGAGGCAAAGTGATATTGACATATGAGAGAAGTTATTGTGTGTTTGGTATTGTGCAATAAAGTTTAATCATAAAGACACACTCAACACAAGGTATAACACGATATAATGATCTGAATGTCGTTAAAATAATGATGCAAATGTGAAGTGAAGTGACCTATATGAGTAAGCAGAAGTATTTAACAAGGATGTTAGGAGCTTTAATTTTAACACAATGTAGAATAATAGGTCTAAACGCAGTATACATGAACTTTAGTAAGGTCTTAAGCTTTTCCATCCTGTCAAGTTGATTTTCTTTCATTTTGAACTGGGAAAGAATACAATAATAAATTAGTTAAATCTCACTTTCAGTGCAAGAGATCACATTGATCAAATGCAATACCTCCTAGCCACTCAGTGGTTTAACTTTCATTATCTATATAGAGTTGAAAATTTTGATTTCCACTTTTTGACGCGAAACAAATCACTTTTTAGGTGAAATGGCCCAGTTACTCAGTGGTTCAAGAATTTGCATTGCTCTGTTTGTATCTTTCTAGATTGTTGATCATTTTCTTTTGATGTTTTGCAAGAATATGTTTGCTTTGACCAGAAAAGTCATGACTACAAATTTAGAAAAAGTATTCTTAACATGTGGTAAAAATGAAGCGTAAACATGCACATGTTAAATAATAAAGCTACTCATGTGCCTACAAGTGTTTTGCAAGTCATTTTAAAGACATTCAGTATTAAGATTGCTTAACCTTGAAATGATAATGAATCTTTGAAATTAAACTAACTGCACAATGAGTTTATTTTTAATGTCTTAAGTCTCCATAAGAAAACAGCACAAGGATTCAAAAATTTGATAATTATGGGGCTCAAAATAGAAAAGTAAGATCAAGGAATGTGACAATGACTCCCCCTTTCATGTATCTCCCCCTCATAAGGTCAACATGAAGATTATTGAAGAAATAGGAATGGAATGTAGTGAAAATGGAATGAACAAGAATGTGTTATTGAAAGACAAGGACTCCTCCTCAACAACTGCATACAAGGCTCTTGATACTTGGCGGAGACATATACTCACGCATAGTGAAAGTGTCCAGACAAGCCTGACTTGTCTTTCTTCAAATCACCATTTGATATACCAATTATCCCAATACAATGGTTCCTTCTCCTCTAAATCCACATATGATCTTATTCGACCTCAGGGGGTTCAAAGACCGGGCCTGGCTAAAATTTGGCATAATTCCTTCTATCGGAGAGCTTCCTTATTTGCTTGGAAAATCCTTAACCGAGTTGTTCCTGTTGATGGGCGTATCTCTAAAACTGGGATTTCTTTGGTGTCTCGTTGCTCTTGTTGTAAGCATCCCCATACTGAAGATTTTGATCATCTATTTATTCATAGTGATACTGCGGTCTCTCTTTGGTGCTGGATTAGTCCTCTTCTCCCTTCCAAGATCATCTTGTATAACCACATTACTAGCCGCCTTTGGAGTGCCATCCAAACTTCTAACATCAGATCCCCTTATGGCTTTATCTTTCTCTATAGCCTCACTAGCATGCTGTGGGAAATCTGGAAGTGTAGATGTCTCAGAAGATTTGAGGATACTCAGGTCTCTATTGGGAGTATCATCAGCAGCATTAAATCATCCACTATACACCTTCTCACCAAAATCCAGTTTAAGGTTGCACCCAACAATTCTGAGTTGCAGATTCTTAATGCTTTCGGATACTTTCCAATGTGCTCCTCCAAGATGCTCAAGCTTATTAGATGGATCCCTCCAATTTATGGCTTTAGTTTGAATGTTGATGGGGCTTGCAAAGGAAATCCCGGGGAATGTGGGGGTGGTGGTTGCATCAGAGATCCTCTGGGACAGGTTCATGTCGCCTTCTCTCATTTCTATGGGGAGGGCACCAGTATGATTGCAGAAATCAGATCACTCTGTGATGGTCTCCGACTTGCTACTTGCTTGGGTTATAAGCTTTCCATTGTTTACTCTGACTCTCAGGTTCTTGTCAACTCTGTAAACAAGGATAAGGCTCTATCTTGGAACTCTTACAGATGGTGGAGAGATGCTAAACAACTTTTCAGCAAGGCGTCCACTCAGTTATCCCATGTGTACCGGGAAACAAATCAACTTGCTGATTCCTTGGCTAACTTAGTTGTTAAGAACAAAAAGAATGATGTGTTCTGGGGGGGGGGGGGGATGAGTTTACCTCATGCTTGTAAGGGGCCGATGGTTGTTGATAAGTCTGGCCTCATGCATGTTCGCTTGGTGTAACGGGGGTTGGCCCCATGGACTATGTATTTCACTTTCCTATATAAATAAGTTTGGCCTAGGTCGAACTCATTGGTGGAGTGAGAACACTCTCCCCCTTTGGAGGAGGGTGCACTCTCCTGGTTTGAGGGCCTGAGGACCTTTTTAAAAAAAATGTGAGAGTGAGGAAATTATTGGCAAGAATAGGAAAGACTTTTATTTGGTAAAAGAGATGGAAGATATCAAGAATGTGGAAATTTGCACAAACCAAGCTCTCTTCTTAAAGATGAGAATTTGTTTTCTGGAAGAGGCTTAGTGAAAATATCTGCAATTTGTTTTTCAGTTTCTATGAAGTGAAGCTCAAAAGATTTCTTAGCAACCTCATCTCTTAGAAAATGGTACCTTATTTCAATGTGTTTTGTTCGTGAATGCTGAATTGGGTTTTTAGACAAATTAATAGTACTAGTGTTATCACACAAAATAGGAATACAACCCAATTTGTGATTATAGTCTAGGAGCTGATGTTTCACCCAAAGAACTTGAGTGCCACAACAACCAGCCGCAACATATTCAGCCTCTGCAGTGGATAGAGCTACTGAATGTTGCTTTTTGGAAGCCCAAGAAATTAGGCATCCACCTAGATATAAACACAAGCCACTAGTACTTTTTCTATCAAGCTTATAATCAGCATCACAGTAAGCAATTAAATCTAACTTGCAACCAGCAGGATACTAAATTCCAAGTTCACATGTTCCAACAAGATATTTAAAAATCTTTTGACAGCTAACATGTGACTTTCTTTAGGATTGGCTTGAAACCTAGCACACGTGCACACACTATACTGAATATCTGGTCTAGAGGTTGTGAGGTAAAGTAGAGAACCAATCATACCTCTGTAGGTCTTTGGATCTACTGACTTACTAAATGAATCTTCCTCTAGTCTTACATTTATTGCCATTGGTGTGCTTGAATACTTGAGGTGCTAAAAGTCAAACCTTTTGAGAAGTTCTTTCACATACTTTGTTTGACTTATAAAAATCCCTTCACTAGTTTGATGTACCTGCAATCCCAAAAAGAATTGTAAGTCTCCCATCAAACTCATTTCAAATTCAATTTTCATGTGATCAACAAATTCAGTACACAGTTCTTTATTTGTAGACCCAAAAATTATGTCATCAACATAGATTTGGACAGCAATGATTTAATTATTGACAATTCTTGTAAACAAAGTTTGGTCTACATTACCTCTTGTGTAACCTTTATTCAACAAAAATGAGCTCAAATGGTCATACCAAGCTCTTGGAGCTTGCTTAAGACCATAAAGAGCCTTATTGAGTTTGAAAACATGATCAGGATATTTTTGATTTTCAAAATCGGGACGTTGTTCTACAAAAGCATTTTCTTTGATGTATCCATTCAAGAAAGCACTTTTCACATCCATTTGATAAACTTTAAATTTCAGGGATGATGCAAAAGTAAGAAATATTCTCACAGCTTCTAGTCTAGCTACAGGGGCATACGATTCTTCAAAATCAATTCCAAACTCCTGATTGTACCCCTTGGCAACTAGTCTAGCTTTATTCCTAACAACCTGTCCATTTTCATTCAATTTATTTCTGAACACCCATCTAGTGCCAATAACAAATTGATCACTAGGTCTAAGTACTAATTCACACACTTGATTTCTGTCAAATTGATGAAGTTCATCATGCATTGCATTGATCCAATCCTCACTAGTGAGAGCTTCATCAATAGACTTAAGTTCAATTTGGGAAATTAGTGCTAGTGGGTCTTCATTTATTGCATTCAGAAAAGATGATCTAGTTCTAACTCTATCATACACATTACCAACTACATTCTCAATTGGATGATCTCTTAAAAATCTGTTTTCAGGAATTACCTCTTGAGGTTCATTCAGTCCTAGAACAATGTTACCTGATCCACTTGTGGTAGGTGACTGATTGTCCAAATTTTCAAATGGATCTTCATTATCTTCAACAGTTGGTGAAGATTTGACAATGATGTCATCTTCTTCATTACTTTGAAGAACCCTGCAAGATGTAGAGTCATCAGTTTGATACGAATTTTCATCAAAAACTACATGTGGAGATTCTTCCACATTTTTATTCTTGATAATGTAAACTCTATAAGCTCTAGAAATTTCTGAATAGCTAAGAAAAATGGCTTCATGGCTTTTGGCATCAAATTTATCAATATTTTCTTTATTGTTATTATGTACAAAGCACTTGCAATAAAAAACTTTAAAGTAAGACAAAGTTGGCTTTTTATTTTTCAAATTTCATAGGGAGTTTTTCTGATTTTTTGTCTGACCAATGCTCTGTTCAAGATGTGATTTGTTGTGTTCACAGCTTCAGCCCAGAAGGATTTGGGCAATTTACTTTCCAAGAGCATAGATCTAGCCATTTCCACCAGAGTTCTATTCTTCATTTCCACAACTCCATTTTGTTCTGGAGTTCTTGGAGAAGAGAATCTGTGAAAAATGTTCAGCTCAACACACAAATCAGAAAAAACCTTGTTATCAAATTCTCCCCTATGATCAATCAAAATGGATTTGATTTGATGTGAAAAACACATTAAGGCAGTGGTACAGAATTTTCTGAATTCTTGACAAGCATCACTTTTGTGGGATAGAAAGATTACCAAAGTGTATCTAGTGAAATCATCAATGATTACAAATCCATATCTTTTGCCACTAAGATTGAGAATTCTTGTTGGCCCAAAAAGGTTCATATGAAGTAATTCCAGTGGCTTAGAAGTGAGAACATCATTGAAAAATTTAAAAGATTTTCTGGTTTTTTTCCTTGAGCACATATCCCACAAAGTTGATTCTCTACATTGGGAATAGATTCAGGAAGCCTTTTAACCAGATTTAGCCTTAAGAGTTTATTTATTGTGTTGAAACTTGCATGACCAAGTCTTTTGTGCCATGTCCATGCAATTTCATTTTTATTTGCCACCAAATAAATGTTTTCAGCAAAGTTTTTATCAAGATTGATCATGTAGACATTGTTTTCTCTTTTACCAAAGAATTTTATTTTTTCAGTTGAAGAATCAATTACTTTGCAGAAATAAGATTCAAAAACAACCTTGTGACCTTTGTCACACAATTGGCTTATACACAAAAGATTATAGTCTAAACCATCAACTAACAGAACATTTTCAATTGAGTTTGAGGAGGATTTACCAACCTTTCCAGATCCAATGATTTTTCCTTTATTTTTACCTCCAAATGTGACAGATCCTCCTTCCTTTTCAATCAGAAATGAAAATTTTGTTCTATCTCCTATCATGTGTCGTGAACACCCACTATCAAGAAACCACACATTGGAGTTGGGTGCATGACCTTCTTGCATAAATCAGATCAGAGAAGAAAAGATTTTGGTACCCAAACATTGTTGGGACCATCAGTTTGTTTGAGCAAAAACAATAAGTCTTTTCTGATCCATATTTGAGTTGTTTTTGGTTTTTGTTTTGTTTCAAAAATGATTTCCTTTTTTGGCATTTTAACATTCTGATTTGGAATGAAAACACGAGTGTTCTTCCTTTCATAAGCATGGAAATTATGCATTTTGGCGTGATTGTTCATATATGGAAATCCAAACCAAGAATTCTGTTGATATCTTGGAAATTTTGGATAAAAAGATTGTCAATGGTACCAATGAGGATTATGATACCATTGATTCGAAGAATTGATCCAATTAGATTGATATGATGTCTTGGATCTCCAATAATCATCATAAAAGTTTGTTTTTGTGTTTTTATAATTTTTCATATTTTTATTTGGATTTTTTGAAACATCTTTTTATTGTTTAGAAACTGATAGGTCAACTTGTGTTGAGGTAGTGTCGACTCAGTAGCCACAGTTTTCAACTTGTGGTTATCTGGTGTCGACCTAACATCAATGTGTGTCGACCTATTTTGTTTCTTTTGATTGGAAACATTCTTTTCACTTTGGTTTTTTATTATTTCAGATGTTTTCTCTGACACTTGTTTATTTTTGTTTTCTGGACTAGTGTTTTTGACAAATTTTATCAAAGGAATTTTTGAAGGTTTTTCTTTCTTTTCACCAGATTTATTCTTCAATGATTTTTCTGTGGTGAAACCTAGTCCATGTTTTTCAGCATTCATTCTAAGTCCTAACAATGCATCAAGATTTTCATTTCCATTTGTGAAGTTTTTTATCACTTGTTCCTTTTCACCCAACAACTTCTTAAGTTTTTGAATTTCACCAATAGCTTGTTGCTTTTCTTTTTGTTCCAATTCCATTCTTTCAGAAAGCTTTTCAAAATCATTGTTGGCCTTTTGAGATGCAATTTTAAATTCATCAATTTCATTCAGAAGGTCTTCCTTTTCTTCATTAATTTTAGATATTTCATTTTCCAATTCAGAAATTCTTCTATTTAAGGAAGTATCATGCATGAAATTTTCAATTTTATTTTTCAAGTGTTTATTTTCTTTTCTTATTTCAGAATATTTTTCAACCAACTCAGCATATGCATCTTGCCAATCTTCAATAGTATATTGTTTAAAAGAAGAACTTACCTTTCCATCACTGCTGTTGGCCATAAAGCATAACTTCTCATTTACAGAACTTGAAGAGTTCTCTTCTTCATCTTCACTTTGGTCTTCATCCGACCAAGTTGCTATCATGGCTTTTGGCTTCTTCATTTTGTTGTTCTTCTTGTATTTGTCCTTTTTAATCTCAGAACACTCACCCTTCATGTGTCCTTCCTTGTTGCACCTGTAGCAAATAATACCTTCATCTAGTTTTTGGTTTCTGCCAGCATTAAAATTTGAAGAAGAAGCATTCCTTTTACCAGAAGAATATTTTTTCTTTCCATTGAAATTTCCTCTTCTTGACTTTAAAAATTTTCTGAATTGCCTAGTCATGAGGGCAAGTTCATCCTCATCAGACTCAGACTCTTCAGAACTTGATTTTACTTGACTTTTCTCTTTGTTGCTTGATGAAGCCTTAAGTGCTACTGGTTTAGCTTTAAACATATGTTCTTCACTTATTTTCAGATTTATTTCATAAGTCATTAAAGATCCTATGAGTTCATCTAAAGAAATTTTGGACAAATCCTTAGAATCTTCAATCACTGTAGCCTTTGTGTGCCAGATAGATGATAGAGAGCGCATGATTTTTCTTACCAGATCAGCATCAGTGTATTCCTTACCTAGTGCCTTCAGTCCATTGACAATTATCATAAACCTAGCAAACATTTCAGAAATTAATTCGTCAGATTTCATCATAAACAATTCATATTCAGAGACAAGCATGTTTGCTTTGGTTTCCCTAACTTGAGATGTTCCTTCATACATTAATTCAAGTTTATCCCACATTTCTTTAGGAGATTTACACATGGATATTCTTGAATATTCTTTAGGGTGAACAGCACACTGAAGCATATTCATGGCACTGTAATTAAGAGTAGCTTTCCTAATCTGCTCTCTAGTCTAATTCTCCTCATCTCCATGATTTTCATAAGGATCCACTTCAACTATCCTCCAGATTACATAGTTTTGAGCCCTAAGAAAAACTTGCATGCGATTTTTCCAATAAGAGTAATCAAACCCATTGAAAAATGGTGGTCTATTAATGGAATGGCCCTCTGCTACAAATCCTCGAGAATCCATCAATCAAAATGAGATAGTGAAAGAGCAAGCAAACAATTCAAGTAATTAACACAGAGATCAAACAGAAGCAGTCAAATCAGATCAGAAACAGATATTAACCCGCTCTGATACCAATTGAAGGATCGAATAGGTGGATGGATTAGATCTAGAAGGGGGGGGGGGGTTGAATAGATCTAACACCAATTAATGCGGAAGCTTAAGCAATTCAAAAATTACTTCAAATTAGAGATCAATTCAGACAAACAATTTACTAATCTGAAGGGTGGGTGTGTGTAGATGATGTGTGAAGCAATTAAACACTTAGTGTGAAAGCGAAATCCTGTGCAAGCATCTAGCGTAGACAAGCAGATCAAACCATTGCACGAAGGACTTTTAGGTGGTATAGAAATCACACCAGTGATTCCTACATCCACCCCTCACACAGTGAGGCCACACTACTCAAACCTGAGTACAACACACACTGGAGCACGATGACTCCAACACCCTTATGCTCGACGGCTCAAAACACACAACCTGGAGCACACCTACTCCAAAATAGAGCACGACGGCTCAACCATACAGTGAGTGCGACGACTCACAAACTAGAGCTCGACGGCTCACAAACTAGAGCTAGATCAAAGACAAAAGAAATCAGATCCTCTAGGAATGATCTGATTCACAAACTCAATAGAACACAGAAATTTGCACAGAACTTCATGCACAGATCTCACAGACGAAAGTGAGAAGAACACTCCAAGAAATGAGTAAAATAAATGTAAATTGGATGTTCCTTGGTGAAGAGGTCTTGCAGAAGCTCGAATTGAAGAGACTTGAAAGAATTCGATGAAGATCCCCTTCAATTTGCGATGCTCTGCTTAATGGCATTTGAATTGCCAGAAATTCTTCTTCTGCTGCTGCTCTTAAGTTGGATCTGCTCCCTTTCTCAGCACATTACATGTGATACCCGAATTTTTTTATTTTTTATATGATGAGAAGATATTCACTTGTTGTGTGCATAGCATGTGTAATTCATTGTGCCTACTATAAATTTTATACTTCTGTTGAGCATATGCATGCATACATATATATATGTATATATATATATATATATATATATATGATAATTCATGTGGAGATGAGCAACTAGCTAAATTGAGGTGTATACTTGAATAATATTATGCATGTACTATCTAAATATTGAAGAATATCCTATACTACCTATTTCATGGATATTGTGTGAGAGTGTATGAAGTGCATATGTGTATGTATGTATGTATGTTATCTTATGCATGTGATAATTGTATACCTAATTCTACGTACATAACACCTTGGTATACTTATGTATGCATGTGCATGTCTAGTAGTAAACGCTATTATTTGCATGGTGTGGTTAATGTGTACATTGTACTTCGTACATTGCATGTATATATAGAGTGCAAGTATGGTAGGTGTATTTAGTAGTGTATATTGTAATCCTATACTCCTCATGAATAACATGCATGTCTTTTTATGATATTTAAGTGAGAATAGACAATTAGCTAAATTGTGCATATTGTGTATATTAAGAATTCCATGCATATCGTACTTAAGTAATGTTGTGCAAGTTTAATCTAATTACCAGTGCGCGTGTTGTATCTATCTATTTCATGCATAATGTACATAAGTATGTTACATCCGTGTGTGCACACTATATATATGTCAAATCAGTGTGT
Organism: Colocasia esculenta; assembly: GCA_014218235.1. NCBI lineage: Eukaryota > Viridiplantae > Streptophyta > Magnoliopsida > Alismatales > Araceae > Colocasia > Colocasia esculenta. The sequence goes on along the minus strand of CM024757.1, from coordinate 57,544,283 downwards.
GCATGCAAGAACTATTTTGTTGAACATATTATTCCTAGATAACTTAATTCGTATTGCCTCCTAATGATTTTGAAGCCCTCGCAATTCTTGTCATTTTATTTTGCCGTGTGTTGAGTCACGCTTATGTAAAACATCATGTGCGCATAGGTAGATATCTACGTACATCTTATCTTAGTGTACTTCTGTATGCATGTGTATGCCTAGGTATAAATGTTATTGATTGCATGGTGTAGTAATATACATGTTATACCCTACACATTGTATGTATATACGTAGTGTAAATACAATTCTTTGTGTGTTGAGTCATGTTGTGTATATGTATATATATATACACATTGTATACGTATGTAGATATTCATGTACGTGTTATTATCTTGATGTACCTACGTATGTATGTGTAGGATTAGTAGTAAATATTGGATGTTTACATGGTATAGTGGTGTATACATTATACTACATAGGTTTCATGTACATGTATGTATGGATTAAGCATGGTTTCTGCATGATTTTAAGTTTTGGCCGAAGGACCAATTGGCATCAACATGGATGGACGCCCATGAGGTGTCGGCGTCCATATCGATGGACGCCAAGCCCTCAGTAGCCGTCCATATAGGTGGACGTTTACTTCTCTGACCTGCATGCGCAGCAGACCCAGAATTCCGGGGACAAGCAACCCCAGCCATTGGGGAGCTGTCCCCAACGGCTGTGAAGCCCTCACATCACCATCTACGTGATAGGAGAGGCCTCTCTCCTATAAACCAACCACTCCTTGCAACCCCAAGAGCTCTCTTTGGCTCTTTGCAAAGAGGAGAGAAGAAAACCCTAGCTATGGGAGAACAAGAGAAGACCTGAAGTTGGTGGCCTTTGATCCGTCGAATGGAGGTGCAAACCAAGGAGTTACAACGTCTGGAGGACAGCCCATGCATCCAAGAAGAGATCCCAACCCCGAGGTGCCATCTACATCGACAGGGGAAGAGGATCGAAGGAGTTTCTGAGCACCTTTTGGCAAGGCCGAGAAGGGCTTCATCATCACATTCCAATCTTTGTAGAATTTTAGAAAGGCAAGTAAACCTAGATCTTGATCCTATACATGTCCCCTTGAGTCTTAGTATTTTACGGATTTTTCCTCGAGTCCTGGAACCCCACATTCACCAAATCCCTGGAGCTCAGTCTGTGTTTGCACAGACAGGAACTCGACGTCAATGTCACTTGCCACCAAGTTCTTCTATTAGCGGCCATCGATATGGCCGTTAATCTCCTTTAAACGGCCAGACTATGTCGTTAAGTTCCTCAGGACAGAACAGTGAGCTGTTCTCTCCTCCTATATGATAAATTTCCGATGTGTTTCGCATGAGGATATATTGTAAACACTATATGTTATGTAATATGGTTAATGGAATGTGTTTGAGAGATTTTTATACTTTTCCGTGATTTATCTAAATTGTTAGAATTATGTGAAATACATGTGAAACGAAGATCATGGGTATGGTAGCTTACTGTTTGCATGATCCATGGGTAATTAGACTTCCATAAAATTTCCAGATAATGTAAATACATGTCAGTCCATGTCCCGAAAATTTGAGAATTTTCCCATGATATGAAACTGGTTATAATTTTGTAGCAGAAAATAGAGAGCATGCCTAGATTGGTTTAAAACTCCGGAAAATTTCCATGCTGTGTAAAAATTTCGGGGAAAATTTCTGTGACATTATGAATGATAGGTATAGACCTGTGAATAGTTAATTCGAACATTCATGTTATGTTCCATGATAAATTAAATTATAAATGGCATGAGATTGAATGTTTTAATTTTTGTAAATGTAATATGATTCAAAAAATATGAAAATTTGTATGTGTGATCATAAATCTTAAATTAGTCTGTGGTTAAATTCTCATGTTATTTGAATAACTGTAGAGTGCTCTATGAAATTTCCATGCGAAAACGAGTGTTCAACGCATGCTAATATGTACATGGTTGATTATGTATGTTTCAACCTGATTAGTGTGAGGTATTGAATGTTTGATTTTTTTGTTAACAGTAGTACCATGTTAGGGTTAACTGAGGCATGTGGAATTTATGGATGTAACATATAAAATGATTCAACAGAATGAGTAAAACATGTGAATAATGTGTGAAAATGCGATAAAGTGAATGTAATGTGTAATAATTGGGCCGAAATGACACTGCTACCCTAGGGGCCCCGAGAGCTGTACATAGAAAAGTCCCTATGGAAAGCTCTATGTGTGAAAAGTTCATCCTAAAGGCATTAGGGAAATCCCGGAGGTGGACAAGTACCACTGGATAGGGTGGAGAGGGCTTCTCCCGGTCTGTGCAGTTACCAAGATTCACCACTGTATTGCCTAGGTGGTGGGTATGTGATTATGAGTTGTGTTATGTGTTATGTGTTGTGAAAAGAGTTATGAGAATGAGATATTTGTTAGTGTCCTCTACTGGTAGTTAGGACTATGTGTCATGGCAATTTGTTTAAGAAATGAAATATGAATAAAGTGTGAAATGATATGTGAATGTGGCACATGGTAAGTGCAAATGATATGATATGTGATAAGCAAAACAAGAGTAAATGATATGATAATTATGTGAAATGAGACGTGAGGGAGAGTAAATGCAAATGAGAAATTGTGCAAACATGTGAAACAAATGTGTTAGATTGTGAAATTGTGATCCATGATATGTTAATGTGAAATATGTTATAACAGCAACCTTAAAGTGTATGAAGTGATAGTGTGCTTGCATGTGAAAACTAGTTTACTAGCATGCTATGTTTATGTTTTCCATATGTTAATATCTCAATCGAAATGCCATGCTTAGTATCATATCATGTAGTTTAACATTCGTCATATAATGGTGTATGTGAGTTGTTGGGTTGAATGCAAATTCATATCATTTCCCTCCTATTTTGATGATGAAAAGAGGTGTTCTTAAAGCAATTTAATTGAAACATGTCAAAAACATCATACCTGAAATTCATGTTCAAAAAGTATTTTTCAAACCACATTTATCATTTATGGTCATGACAAATCATTTAACTAATGATATATTTGTTTATTTTTCAGGTACAAACATTTTTATGCAAAAGATGAGTCGACACACCCATCAATGGTGTCGACACATCAACACAGATTCAAAGGCAAAATGTGTAAAAATGTTGAGACTGTGTCGACACATGTCAAGAGTGTGTCGACACGAGTGGCAGTTTTCAGAAATCAAGCCTACCCAGGTCGACACACTCTCAGAGCAGGTCAACACTAGATCCCGTTTCCAGAACAGCCAGTTTGAAGAATTGGGACAGCAGGTCGACACTAGACCCAGTTCCCAGAACACCAGTTTGTCGATTTGGGACAGCAGGTCGACACACTCAAGAGCAGGTCGACACGAGACCTTCTTCCCAAACAAATTCTTACATATTCTGGACAGTGTGTCGACACTACCACCAGGGCAGGTCGACACACTACAGAAACTTTTCATCCTAAAGTTGATGGCTGCCACGTGTCCTTCTAGGGCGATCAGAATCTTCCTAGGAATGTGTGCCCTTGTACCCCAAAGGGTATCTTTGGAATTCTAAGGATATAAAAGGTCTTTTTTGGCCAGCCTTCACGTAAGAAGGGACCCAACTCTCTCAGAGCCTCCAAGAAGCTCCTGGCGGCCAAGAAGAGCTCGTGTCTCCTTCCCCTGCTCTCCAAGTGCTTCCAGAAGACCAATTCCCACTAATTCAAGGTGTGGGAATTGGAATTTGATTCCTGAAGACTTCTCTGAAGCATTCCGAGGAGGCAGATCCTGTAGAAGACTTCCTTGGTGAAGAATTCGAGGAAGATCCAACTTCTCAGATTGCAGAGCATCGACTTGGACTTCAAGCTTCACAAGTTCCTTCCCAATTCAAGCTTCTACAAGGGAGTACACTAAAGAACGAAGCCTTTCAATACAATTTACCTTTTCTTCTGTTCTTCTGAGATATCTTTTGAGATTATGCAAGTGCTTCTGCATAACTCTCTTTAGAGTTCTCAAACTTCGACTAGATCTGTTGCTAGAGGATCTTAGTCTTAAGTTGGTGTCTAGCAGTTTCAGTGTGAGCATTGTGCTCAGGGTGTTGTGAGCCGTCGAGCTCAGTTTGAGTTGTTAAGCTCAGGGTTGGTTTGAGCAGTCTTGCTCTGTGTTTCTAGAGTAGTCTTGCTCTAGAGGTTGTGTGAGTTGTATGCTCTGAAGTGTTGGAGTTGTTAGGCTCCTTTGGGTGTGTAGCCCAGTTGTGTTAGTGAAGCCTCACGGGTTGTGAGGGGTGGATGTAGGAATCACTTGGGTGATTTCCGAACCACCTAAAGAATCCTTGTGCATTTGTCTTCTGTGGTTTGATTGATTCATCTGCTAGATGCTTGCATAGGATCCGTTTTAATTCACTTAATCAACTTGCTTCACATCTAAGTTTTTCAACTCACTCAAATCTAATCAGATCTGTAGTTTTTCACTGATAACATTGCCTCTGATTCTAAATAGTTTTCAAATTACTTAAGCTTCCGCAAAAGTGGCTAAGATCTATTCATCCCCCCCCTTCTAGATCTTTTCCACACATTCATCTCGATCCTTCATGAGTAAACTTAGACAACCATGATTATTTACGCAACACAAAAAAATGAACATGTAGACTTATCTAAGGGATAAGATAATATGTGAATAATTATAGATCCATGGAATTGAATGAAATGCATACAAGAACCAAATAAAGTGTGATTATGAACATGGTAAATGCATGAATAATATTTGGATTCCATGCTAGTTGAAATGCTCAATTAGTATAAAAGTTTCATACTTAAGTGCTTATTGATTGCTAAATGGTTTCACCATGTTTTAACCTTCAAGTCATGCTATAAAATGTGAAGCTATGTGCATGTGATTTTATTATGTTAAAACAGCAAGTAAATTGTATAAATAAATACGAAAAGGGCATGTGAAAAGAAAGTAGTCATTGTGCTAGCTTGTTCTTTTTCCTTATGCTCAATTTTATGCTTTAGTGGTAGAGATATCTATGGAATGAAATAATGTGTGGACGAACCATGCTATACGTTAGGTGTATGAAATGTGTACATATGTATGATGTAATGCTCATGATTTAGAATAGAAATATGATAGACTAAAGCATGCTCATGTGAATATAATACGTATTGCTAGTTAAGAGTAAGGACCATGAGTACCTTCGTGATTTGATGATAGTGTGCATCTCTTTAATGTTAATGCCTTATTGTGAGTGTGACATGTTTAAGTTTAAGACTTTGGTTTGCTTGCTGAGTCTTTGGACTCACCCTTGCTTCGGCGTACAGGTTGACAGGTATCATGCACTAGAAGGAAGCTTAGTGAGGAGCGCCAATTAGAAGACTGTTTTATGAAGCTGTGACTAGTTGTACTTTTCTTTTTCTCAGAGTATGAAAAGAATTATTGTATGGACAATATTTGGACAATGTAGTTCTTTTATCTTATAGTAATGTGGACATTGTCTTTCTATTTCGCTATTTAGATTGTGGAATGTGTGTTGGTGATGGGTTAAAAGTTGAGTTATTTATTTTATTCCGATGTACTCTATTGCTATCCAAGTACATATCAACCTATCGACTAGTGTTGGGTACATGTCCCACTGTGACGACGCCATTTATACCGATGGGGATTGGTATAATCGTACCGGTATGAAGAGGGTCGTTACAGAGATTGGTATCAGAGCACCCAAGGTTGAGACTGTACGTGGATAGACCATTACCGTCACAATATTGCAAAGTCTTCATTGGGAATTGTCCATATATGTAGAATTTACTAATAATAGATGGAAGATAGTAAGGAGAATAGTTAGAATATTGTAACCTAGGTTCTAACTGAGTTACTTATTTTGCAGACCATGACTGGACATGGTAGACGTAGCGCTCAGTCTAGGAGGTATGAGCAGAACCGCAAGTTGAAGAATTTCGTGAAAGGGCTTAAACCCTCAGTGACAGCTAAGCTTCTGGAGCTTGATTCTCATACCTTGGAAGAAATTCTAGGTGTAGCAACCAAGCAAGAAAGTAGAGCGGGACCCCTCCAAGAGGGGGGGGGGGGGGTAACTCCAAAGGAGGATGTGGCCAAGCCATTCCAAAGGCAAGATAAGAAGAAGGAGAAACTCGTGGAAAGTCCGCAATCAACTGTGACCTCAATTAGCGAGAAACCCGAGTGCATCCAGTGCGGGAAGCGTCATGGCGGGAACACATGTTGGAGAAAGGAAGGAAGGTGTCTTAAATGCGGTAGCAAGGAGCATCGGCTTAAGGAGTGTCCAAATCTGAAGACAAAGTTCGCTCCACGAGGTGCTTCATCGACGGCAATAAAGGAGCAAGAAGTAGCTGGTGATGACCTCGGCGACGTCACCACAGGTACTCGATGCGATCTTCGAGGACGAAGATCTTTTTCAAGAGGGGGAGAGTGTGATACCCCGAATTTTTTTATTCTTTTATATGATGAAAAAGATATTCACTTGTTGTGTGCATAGCATGTGTAATTCATTGTGCCTACTATAAATTTTATACTTCTGTTGAGCATATGTATGCATACATATATATATATATATATATATATCATAATTCATGTGGAGATGAGCAACTAGCTAAATTGAGGTGTATACTTGAATAATATTATGCATGTACTATCTAAATATTGAAGAATATCCTATACTACCTATTTCATGGATATTGTGTGAGAGTGTATGAAGTGCATATGTGTATGTATGTATGTATGTTATCTTATGCATGTGATAATTGTATACCTAATTCTACGTACATAACACCTTGGTATACTTATGTATGCATGTGCATGTCTAGTAGTAAACGCTATTCATTTGCATGGTGTGGTTAATGTGTACATTGTACTTCGTACATTGCATGTATATATAGAGTGCAAGTATGGTAGGTGTATTTAGTAGTGTATATTGTAATCCTATATTCCTCATGAATAACATGCATGTCTTTTTATGATATTTAAGTGAGAATAGACAATTAGCTAAATTGTGAATATTGTGTATATTAAGAATTCCATGCATATCGTACTTAAGTAATGTTGTGCAAGTTTAATCTAATTACCGGTGCGCGTGTTGTATCTATCTATTTCATGCATAATGTACATAAGTATGTTACATCCGTGTGTGCACGCTATATATATGTCAAATCAAGCGTGTGCATGCAAGAACTATTTTGTTGGACGGATTATTCCTAGATAACTTAATTCGTATTGCCTCCTAATGATTTTGAAGCCCTCGCAATTCTTGTCATTTTATTTTGCCGTGTGTTGAGTCACACTTATGTAAAACATCATGTGCGCATAGGTAGATATCTACGTACATCTTATCTTAGTGTACTTCTGTATGCCTAGGTATAAATGTTATTGATTGCATGGTGTAGTAATATACATGTTATACCCTATACATTGTATGTATATACGTAGTGTAAATACAATTCTTTGTGTGTTGAGTCATGTTGTGTATATGTATATATATATATATACATTGTATGCGTATGTAGATATTCATGTACGTGTTATTATCTTGATGTACCTACGTATGTATATGTAGGATTAGTAGTAAATATTGGATGTTTACATGGTATAGTGGTGTATACATTATACTACATAGGTTTCATGTACATGTATGTATGGATTAAGCATGGTTTCTACATGATTTTAGGTTTTGGCCGAAGGGCCAATTGGCGTCAACATGGATGGACGCCCATGAGGTGTTGGCGTCCATATCGATGGACGCCAAGCCCTCAGTAGCCGTTCATATAGGTGGACGTTTACTTCTCTGACCTGCATGCGCAGCAGACCCGGAATTCCGGGGACAAGCAACCCCAGCCATTGGGGAGCTGTCCCCAACGGCTGTGAAGCCCTCACATCACCATCTGCGTGATAGGAGAGGCCTCTCTCCTATAAACCAACCACTCCCTGCAACCCCAAGAGCTCTCTTTGGCTCTTTGCAAAGAGGAGAGAAGAAAACTCTAGCTATGGGAGAACAAGAGAAGACCTGAAGTTGGTGGCCTTTGATCCGTCGACTGGAGGTGCAAACCAAGGAGTTACAACGTCTGGAGGACAGCCCATGCATCCAAGAAGAGATCCCAACCCCGAGGTGCCATCTACATCGACAGGGGAAGAGGATCGAAGGAGTTTCTGAGCACCTTTTGGCAAGGCCGAGAAGGGCTTTATCATCATATTCCGATCTTTGTAGAATTTTTAGAAAGGCAAGTAAACCTAGATCTTGATCCTATACATGTCCCCTTGAGTCTTAGTATTTTTACGGATTTTTCCTCGAGTCCTGGAACCCCACATTCACCAAATCCCTGGAGCTCGGTCTGTGTTTGCACAGATAGGAACTCGACGTCAATGTCACTTGCCGCCAAGTTCTTCTATTAGCGGCCATCGATATGGCCGTTAATCTCCTTTAAACGGCCAGACTATGCCGTTAAGTTCCTCAGGACAGAACAGTGAGCTGTTCTCTCCTCCTATATGATAAATTTCCGATGTGTTTCGCATGAGGATATATTGTAAACACTATATGTTATGTAATATGGTTAATGGAATGTGTTTGAGAGATTTTTATACTTTCTGTGATTTATCTAAATTGTTAGAATTATGTGAAATGCATGTGAAACGAAGATCATGGGTATGGTAGCTTACTGTTTGCATGATCCATGGGTAATTAGACTTCCATAAAATTTCCAGATGATGTAAATGCATGTCAGTCCATGTCCCGAAAATTTGGGAATTTTCCCATGAATATGAAACTGGTTATAATTTTGTAGCAGAAAATAGAGAGCATGCCTAGATTGGTTTAAAACTCCGGAAAATTTGCATGCTGTGTAAAACTTTTGGGGAAACTTTCTGTGACATTATGAATGATAGGTATACCTAGACCTGTGAATAGTTAATTCGAACATTCATGTTATGTTCCATGATAAATTAAATTATAAATGGCATGAGATTGAATGTTTTAATTTTGTAAATGTAATATGATTCAGAAAAATATGAAAATTTGTATGTGTGATCATAAATCTTAAATTAGTCTGTGGTTAAATTATCATGTTATTTGGATAACTGTAGAGTGCTCTATGAAATTTCCATGCGAAAACGAGTGTTCAACGCATGCTAATATGAACATGGTTGATTATGTATGTTTCAACCTGATTAGTGTGAGGTACTGAATGTTTGATTTTTTTGTTAACAGTAGTACCATGTTAGGGTTAACTGAGGCATGTGGAATTTATGGATGTAACATATAAAATGATTCAACAGAATGAGTAAAACATGTGAATAATGTGTGAAAATGTGATAAAGTGAATGTAATGTGTAATAATTGGGCCGAAATGACACTGCTACCCTAGGGGCCCCGAGAGCTGTACATAGAAAAGTCCCTATGGAAAGCTCTATGTGTGAAAAGTTCGTCCTAAAGGCATTAGGGAAATCCCGGAGGTGGACAAGTACCACTGGATAGGGTGGAGAGGGCTTCTCCCGGTCTGCGCAGTTATCAAGATTCACCACTGTATTGCCTAGGTGGTGGGTATGTGATTATGAGTTGTGTTATGTGTTATGCGTTGTGAAAAGAGTTATGAGAATGAGATATTTGTTAGTGTCCTCTACTGGTAGTTAGGACTATGTGTCATGGCAATTTGTTTAAGAAATGAAATATGAATAAAGTGTGAAATGATATGTGAATGTGGCACATGGTAAGTGCAAATGATATGATATGTGATAAGCAAAACAAGAGTAAATGATATGATAATTATGTGAAATGAGACGTGAGGGAGAGTAAATGCAAATGAGAAATTGGGCAAACATGTGAAACAAATGTGTTAGATTGTGAAATTGTGATCCATGATATGTTAATGTGAAATAATGTTATAACAGCAACCTTAAAGTGTATGAAGTGATAGTGTGCTTGCATGTGAAAACTAGTTTACTAGCATGCCATGTTTATGTTTTCCATATGTTAATATCTCAATCGAAATGCCATGCTTAGTATCATATCATGTAGTTTAACATTCGTCATGTAATGGTGTATGTGAGTAAACTTAGACAACCATGATTATTTACGCAACACAAAAAAATGAACATGTAGACTTATCTAAGGGATAAGATAATATGTGAATAATTATAGATCCATGGAATTGAATGAAATGCATACAAGAACCAAATAAAGTGTGATTATGAACATGGTAAATGCATGAATAATATTTGGATTCCATGCTAGTTGAAATGCTCAATTAGTATAAAAGTTTCATACTTAAGTGCTTATTGATTGCTAAATGGTTTCACCATGTTTTAACCTTCAAGTCATGCTATAAAATGTGAAGCTATGTGCATGTGATTTTATTATGTTAAAACAGCAAGTAAATTGTATAAATAAATACGAAAAGGGCATGTGAAAAGAAAGTAGTCATCGTGCTAGCTTGTTCTTTTTCCTTATGCTCAATTTTATGCTTTAGTGGTAGAGATATCTATGGAATGAAATAATGTGTGGACGAACCATGATATACGTTAGGTGTATGAAATGTGTACATGTGTATGATGTAATGCTCATGATTTAGAATAGAAATATGATAGACTAAAGCATGCTCATGTGAATATAATACGTATTGGTAGTTAAGAGTAAGGACCATGAGTACCTTCATGATTTGATGATAGTGTGCATCTCTTTAATGTTAATGCCTTATTGTGAGTGTGACATGTTTAAGTTTAAGACTTTGGTTTGCTTGCTGAGTCTTTGGACTCACCCTTGCTTCGGCGTATAGGTTGACAGGTATCATGCACTAGAAGGAAGCTTAGTGAGGAGCGCCAATTAGAAGACTGTTTTGTGGAGCTGCGACTAGTTGTACTTTTCTTTTTCTCAGAGTATGAAAAGAATTATTGTATGGACAATATTTGGACAATGTAGTTCTTTTATCTTGTAGTAATGTGGACATTGTCTTTCTATTTCGCTATTTAGATTGTGGAATGTGTGTTGGTGATGGGTTAAAAGTTGAGTTATTTATTTTATTCTGCTGTACTCTATTGCTATCCAAGTACATATCAACCTATCGACTAGTGTTGGGTACATGTCCCACTGTGACGACGCCCTTTATACCGATGGAGATTGGTATAATCGTACCGGTATGAAGAGGGTCGTTACATTACACTTCTCTCCAGAGATTGGTCTTGATTACCACGTCCTTCCTTTTGAAAGGATGGTCTGCAGTTTCTGGAGATGGAGCAAGATCTAGAAAAACCCCTTTTGTCGCCAAAAAGCTTCTTCTGGGAATTGTATGGGGTTAGCTTTCCTTGGGGTACAAGGATCATGGGTATTTATAGCCCCATAGGTCCATGAGGTGCCTTGGGGTGCATGGGCACACAAATCTAGGTCAAATCCCTTGATTCCTAAGCAGCCACGTGTCCAGAAAAATTCCCGTTTTTGAGCTTCACTCGAAGTGTGCCGACACACAGGCAGACTGTGTCGACAACACTGGCTACTACTTCAGAACAAGCTTCTGGGAGGGACAGTGAGTGTCGACACATAGGTAGACTGTGTCGACACCACTGGTAGACTGTGTCGACACACAGGCAGACTGTGTCAACACCACTGTGACAAAGTTATGTAAACCAGAAAATATGAAGTGTGAACCATTAACATAAGTCATTATCATAAACATATGAAATATTAACATGTCATTTAGTCATCATTTTAATATGTACAAAATGTCATCATCAAAATCAAATTATGAGTCATGTCAAATAGTCATGATTAAAATCATCATTAAAATGTTTCAAATACACACTCAACACAACAGTACTTACATCCAGCTAAGGGTAAACGTCGATGGTATCTTAGATGGACGCCTGCTGCTCCTCTCGGGGGTGCGTGTCTCAGCATGCCACCCAACGCCGAGCTAGGGGCACGAGGCCTGGTTGCTTCAGGATCCCCCTCCTCAGGCTCGGGAGGTGGAGGTAGGTCTAGACCTACAGAGAGAGAAGCACAGTCAGATCACATACGTGCAATAAAGAGGCAATTCATTAGTGAAACTTGGGGAAGAGGAAAGTACCTGAAGGAAGGGGAAGAACCTATTGATCGCCGTCTGCCAATCGAAGGACCCTAGGCTGTCAAACTGGTGTGCCAAAATGGTAGCACCCCATGCATACTCCCCTACCTGACCTAGGTCCTCCAACAATGGCAGGAAGTGGCAGTGGACCGCGTCGCCCCTCATAGTAAACAACAGTCTGCCAAGAAAGAAAGTGAGGAAGCACCACAAATCCAAATCTACATGAGCACCAGGCTCGCTAGCTAGGGTCTCCCTACACCTTCTCACTAGCCGATCCAGCTACTCGTCGGCCGTCTCACCTACCTCCTGGCCCGTCTGCACTAGCCCTAGGCTCTTCTGCAGGTCCACCCTAGGAACTAGAGAAGACCTATGACCAACTGTCAAGTCTAGGAGTCTATGGGCTATCTCTCTATAGCAGGGGTAGGTGAACCCACTCACCGGGGGGCCATATACCCTCAGCCCGCTGATCCTGCTGACATCCTTGAGATCAGGGATCATATGACCCCATGGGAACACAAAGGCAGTCACCTCCATGTCTCACCTGCTCCGCAGTGCTTGGGTAAGGGGAGCATGCGCCCTCATCCTCTCCATCCTGAGGATCCCCAAACCCCATGTCCTCTAGCCGCTCCCTCTGGAAGCTCGGGAGCGCCAGGTACACTGCCAGCACCAGAAGCCATGACACCCTGGCCTTCATTTCGCCCTGGAACCACAAAAGAGGCAATCAGTTAGCATAATCGTGCCGGTTAGAAGCTCTTGACTGAGGTCACGTCGACCCAATGGGTAGCGACCTTGTCGTGACGCCCTGATGTTGCGACGGCCATTGGCCGACATGACATTGTCGGGACCTTTGACCCCGTCACGACCTTTCTTGTCGCGACGGGGCAGGCCGTCGCGTTCTCAGTCGGTGACCGATAGGAGCATTCCCTCCCCGACATCCGTTCTCTTAGGTTTTTCTCCCTACATCCGCCCTCTATGTGGCCTCACCATCATACCCACACATGAAATTGAAAGGTTTATGGGGCGAGGACCTGCCTTCATCATCTCCACCTCCCGAGCTTCGGCCATCGCCGCCGGGTCCACCGTCGAGACCTCCTCTTCCTCCATCTTCACCTCCGGGGCTTCCTCAGCCGCCAGAGCCGCCACCTCATGCCGCCAGAGTGACCTCGCTGCCGGCTCTTCCTCCTTCCACCACTGGGGGAACCCCCGTCGCCACCACCTTCCATCGCCGTTGAGGGAAAGAGGGAACGAGGGAGAGAGTGAAGAAGGAAAGAGAGAGAGAGAAAGCACAGGGAGAGAGAGAGAGTCAGAGAGAGGGGAGATCGCCGGAGCACGAATCACCGAAGGGGGAAGTTTGTGAGCGCGAAAGAGGGACCATTGCATTTTGAACTCTCGGCTTAAGTCGCGACGTCCATAGATGTCGAGTTCCGGTCGTGTCGGCCTAGTAGGCCACGGCATTGTAGCGACCTATCGAGCCGTCACAACATTAAGGCGACATCTGTAGTTGTCGCAACATTACTGAGCATGCAATCAGTGAATAAAAATTTGATTTTATTGATCTAAACCATCAAATACATGTTCCAAATCATGTCTATGATCAATTAATCATCCTTTTATGACCTACCTACCACCCGATACAACTCCTAACCCTCCTAAAGCGTGTCCTAAACCCTGTGCAGCCTTTGCCACGGCGTCATCTCCACGTGGTCGGATCCTCCTCAATGCTTCCAAGTACTCTTCATACACATCATCGTCCTCCATCACCTCCACCGAGATGAGACCCGTGGCACATCCTTCTCAGTGAAAGATGGCACTCCTCACGTCCCTCTCATCTTGTACATCATCCATCTCCCTTGCTTGGATAGGCGGATAATGAGAGAAGGTTGGTACAACTATGCGTGCCACACCGCTCTAAAGATAGCATCAATGAGGGTTGTAGAGGACCAGTGCTTCATTGCCGATCAATCTCAAATCCAGGCCGACACGTTGAGGAAGGTGGATGTTCTTTTGTGGAGGAAGGTTAGGCACATCTCGAATTGCTCCACCTGCAGTGTGTTCAAGTATAGCCTCCACTCCTTGAGTCCCTTGACCTCTGCGGTCTTGCACAACACCTGGGTGATCATGTATAGTGGAGCGCCGACGAAGGCGACAGGGTGATGGAGCATGCTCATACACATGACGGAGGTGTCATCTGTCGCCTTGAAGCAAATACGCATGCCCATCCAGCACTCGAAGGTGACCACGGAGCCAAAGAGGGGTCTGCCAGTGGCTGCAGAAGAGAGTCTAGCATATAGATAACCAAGGACGGCTTGGGAGATAGACATACCTTCCCACATGCAGCTGATGATGCTTAGGTTGGCTGCATGTAGAAGATGATCCTACGTGGGGAAGAGGATGACACCGCATATGCAGATGGTGGCGGCCTTGGCAATTTCTAGATAGTTTCCCATCTTTCTCTTGCATTGTGAAGCTATCCATTGGGAGAGGGGGATAAGATGAATACAACCTGGGCTTGTCATGGTACTCAGATCCCATTTCCTGGTAGTGATCTCGCCGAGGATGGCCCAGGAGTCAAGGGAGCCACAGTGTGTGAGATGAGGTGCTCCTCCCTTTTCTTGTCCTTTGGGAGACCCTGCATGATCTCCAGCTCCTCCAGTAGAATTGTGGCTTCAAAAGAAGGGAAGATGAAGGTATGCATCTGCGAATGCCACAACTCCACAAGCGCGGTGATGCTATCCCAAATATGTACGATCTTATGGTAATTCTTGGCCAACACCAGGACAGTCGTCAGCTTCCACTCGCGTAGCAGGTTGATGGATGCTATAGGGAGCGCCTTTACCATGGGCTCCAACCATGGAATTTTTTAGTAGCGTCTTCCGTCCGAGAGGATCTAGATGAAGAGAGAAAAAAAGGAGGTTGATGGGAGAAGAGGAAGAAAGATAAGAAGTATAAGAGAGAGAGGGAAAGACTAGAAGATGAGCTAGAAAGAACTTACTTGAACATCATGTCTTGAGCTCAAGTGTCCAGGCACAGAGGAGAGGCGATGGAGCTCTTCATGGGCCATCCTCGTTGCTTTTGGATCGCCATAGGGGATGGATTTGGCTTGGAAGGAAGAGATCGATCTCTTCATGGCTTGGAGAGAGAGAAAACCAAGAGAGAAGAAGAGAGACAAGGTGGGCTGCGAATTTGGAGCTCTACACCCCTATTTATAGAGCCTTAGGAGGGGTTAATCCCACTCCAATTCGTCCCTAGGGGGTAGAGTTACACTAGATTTGAGTTTAGGAGTCCAATAGGTATTAGGTTTGGTCTTAGGATAAGGATAAGGCTCGGTTTCAGGGTTTAGCGCATAGAACAGTGTCGCGATGCCTGATCCGACACATTCAGGTCGCAACCCTCTATGATGCCACGACATTGTCACAACCTGCAGAGGCGCCGCATTAATACTTGTCTTGTTTTCTCGTGTCTGTGCATAATTTGCTTATGTTGATGATTGTGTTTATACATATTTTCTTTCTTTTCAGTCAATTATTGTTCGACTATTTATCAGAAAATCACAAAAAAATAAAAAAAGTCATAAAATCACAAAAGTGGAGTTTCACAGGTAAGTGCAGGTATGATTTTCTTATCCCTATTCCCTTGCATTACTATATGTTAGCTTACTTATTATATCATTTCAAGGACGGCTAATTCTCAATGTGTTTCGAGATCTGAGTTCCCCTTCAACAAAAACTGTGATGATCTAGGTGCATGTTATAAATCGATGGGTCGTTAAGTTGGATGAGTTTGGGGAGGATGGACTCTATCTTGCGCAGTGGTTGCAGGAAGATTCTCGACCAATTCTTGTCTGGTTTAGCAATATTATCCTTGATTTATTTTCTATTTTTTTCTTTGCATTTAATTTTATGATTTTTTTTCTTTTAGCCCAGCATGCATCATGTAGGTCTTTGAGCTATCATGACTCATCCCCCAACTAATAATGAGCTTTTGTTGAGTGCTCAATTGTTCTTCATGTTTAGAACAAGAAATCCTTTTCCAATTTGAATCAGAAGGTTTGCCTCCGAGTGAGTTGCTCTTGCCAGTTTGTCAAGAATTTCCCTATCTGAATTCTCTATCTAATTTTTATCTAAAATCCTTTTGATCCATTTTGGTTGCGAACCGCTCCCAGGTCTGAGTCAAAGTTACCTGCTTGGCACGCACATGTCCTTCCAAAATGAAACCTGCAGGCCAATCAGCTAGGGTACCTCTCAATTGAGGGGTTGATCGTCCTTTTTTCTCTCCCTTCCATCTAGACTTGCATTTCCTTGCATTCTACTCGAGCAGCTAACTTGGGGCTTTCAAGAAGATTCCAATTTCTTGTTGGTTAGATCGGGTGTCTCTTTACCTTGGCTCCCATCTTTTCAGTCCACTCCATGTCATCTCCGCTTCATTGTCATTTCACGACGTCTCCGCTACACTTCTGCTCCGCTCCCTTGCAAAGTGGAATCCAAGGAGGGGCAATTTGTAGACACCCGATTCTGGCCTATAAATTGAACCATATTCCTTGTTCTCTTAATGAGCCCCAAGTTGGTCACTCACCTTGAGCCCATTTGTTAGCCACATTTTGAGCCCATTAAAATCCAATTCTCAGCTTGTCTCGTCCAACTATCACTGTTAGAGTCCTTGTGCTAGGGTTTCAACCCTCAGAACTTAACGCGATGGCCTTGAGGGTCGCGTTCATGCCATTTAACCAATTATATTCCTTAAATAATCGATTATTTTCCTAAATAGTCGATCAAAATTCCAAAATAATCGGTCAACCTTAACACGACGGGTCGTGGCATCACGTTATTCCTCAGGTTGCATCCTCTCTAGCCGTCGTGATAGCCCATGCATATCTATTCACGTGCTTTCATGGTCGCGACCACTTTGGCCATCGCGACAAGCCTTGTCGCGTCCCTACGACCCGTCGCGACATGGACTGCATGCGCTGGCCTCCGCAACCACCTCCACTTTATCCTCCATTGGGCTTATCATCATCCACAAGTCTTTGTTTATATTTTAGGGCAACTTCTTAGGTGGAGATCACATCCATATACCATTCCTTGAACATTAAACATGTTGTGTATTTCAAGGGGTACGCAACCCCGTGATTACAGTAGTGTGCTAGCCTTTTCAGATGTTGAGGTGGACCGATTTTTTTCGGGGTCGTGTTGTGTGACCTTCCACTTGTGGTGTTGTACCCTTGTGTGGGTAGTTCTCCGATGTGTTTGTTACCGTGGGTATTATGGTGGACTAATCCTTGTTGATTAGTCATGTTACCCTACATGGGTAGTTGGCGTGTGTGGTCTTCGTTTTACTCATTGTTTCTGTGGGGAACTGACTCCTTGTTGTCAGTCTCGTTACTGTCTGATATTGGTTGGCCTATGTGGCTTGTGGCGTGGTTCTTTCAGTTGCCGTAGTGGACTGGTGTGCTTCACTAGCCCTGTTACTTCCTTTATTTCCCGTAAACCATGGCAGTTAATGTGTTTATGTCTATTGCAGTTCTGTTTATGGTTAGCACGTTTTATTTCCGTAGTGCTTCAGTTAGTGCTGCCAGTGACACCCTTAGGGGTTGAGGGCTTGGTTCCTTCTTATAGCTGTTGGTTTGTGGTTGTTTTTGGGAGGTCCCTGCTGAGCCTGTGACTTGTTGAGACTCACTCCCTTACAGTTCCTTTCAGGGTTTGCCGTGGGTTTGGCGTGCGACAACGTTGTGGCATACTTGTACCACCAGCAGTTGAGTTGTAGTTGTGTTTAGTGTGAGCTTTGCTCCCTCGGGGTATGCCCCAGGTAGTTGTACTTTTCTCTGGACATGTAATATTGTATTGAGACAGTGTAATTGTGGTGAATGAATATGAGAACATGTATTTTCTTGTATCTTATATTCTTGTGATTGTCTTTTATATTCCCACTGGACACTTGTGTGAGATATCCCTTGCGAGACTTTGGTCCGATCGCGGGAGGCGACTTGGATATGGAGCCTTATTGGGCATAAATATCCAGGGTCACTACACAATCTCTTCCCTCAAACCAAGAATATAAAATCTACATATGCTCTTCCCCTTCTTGACAGCTTCAAAAAATGGGTGGCAATAAGGATAAGAAATGCAATTGGCTCAATGAAAAGGTATGAATATTAAAAATTCACTATGGAGAGGTTAAAGGAGTGCATGCACTAAGAATTAGCCATGTTATAGCCCATGTATTTAATCAAGTTCTCAAAATGCACGCAAAATTAAAATTCATGAAAAGTGATGTAAGAGACATGATTAAGGTGCATCACACATGAGATTGGACAGAATTTTGAATTAACACTAACTGATACTCTGAATCCAACCTATGCATGATAGGTTATTGATTTTTGGTAGCTATCACCCTGTCCCTTTTTTTTAATTTAGAAACCAATTGATGTCAATTTATTTGTTTCTTTCTTTTCTTTCACTAAGGAAAGTATTGTCGTTTGATGCGAGAGTTCTCACTTATTCAGTGGAAAGACCTGGTTATTAAGCTCAGTTCCTCTTTCACTTAGGACAAATAGCTTTTTCCTCACGAGTTACTACAAATCATACAGATTTTAAGCATTACAAAAGTGTTAAGAAAATTTCCACATATCATCAAAGTGATATCCAATAATCATAATCATGTGCATTAGTGTGTTGGCATCAATTTCATATGTATTTTGAGAAGCAGGCTAAATGCTTAACTTTTTGGCTCCCCCTTAATGTATGCACACATATAAATGCAGAATTCTCCCTCTTAGTGGTTGAATTAGTACACACTAAGTCTCAAGCCAATGCAATAAAAATAACTAGGGAGTATAGGCCATAGAAAGAGTCAAGGAGGGTGTCTTTACATATACTTTACAAGCAATCACACAATAGATAAACATGTAAAAGACACTAAATTCTAAGACCCTTTTTATGTTTTTTTTTTTTTTTATTTTTTTTATAGAAAGAATACAAAAATATATCATATAATCAAAATCTAAATAGTAGACAATGAAATATACAAGAGTATTCATGTCTTACCTTGATAGCTCAGAAACAGAAGTACATGATACTCACATATCAACTTTGGTGCCTGAGTTTCACATTGATATTCCAGCTCCAAATTTTTCAAGACACCTGCAAACAAGGATCTCAAGTGTATCTCTTTGGCACCCAAATGGTTTTGGGTCCAGCAGCGTTAGTCGGGAAGGAAACAAATCCTTCCTAATCCACATCAAATTCAGTTTTTGCATGTTTTTCTTTAAAGAACAATTGTAGTTCACGTGACCATATCCACCACAAAAATAACATGTGACATTAGAAGTGCTTTGTGTGGGTTGTGATTTTGTTACTTAGATGATGATTAACATGCTTGATTTCATTTGATTGTGCATGCTTCTTAGCCTTTACAGAGTGTTACCATTTATTGGTTTTTTGGCTTGCACAGTTTTCTTAGCATGAGAATTCAGTTTTTTATCTTTTGACTTCACTTCAGATGTGCTTGGAATGATGGAAGCATGAACAAAAGATGTTTTCATTTTAGACTTAAGGGACTTAGTCTTATTAGGTGAATAACATAGACCATGTCTATTTGTGTTCACTTAACATAAGCACGTCATCTAACTTTTGCTTTCCTTTCATTGGTCTAGAAATAATAGATTTAAAATCATCAATTGTTTCATGCAATTTCTTGACTGAATTTTCAGAAATTATAACATGTACTTCAAGCACATTCAACTTATTTTTCAGTTCTTCATTTTTAGATTTCAGAGAACTATTTTCCTTTCCATGCATGCTTAACTTTTCAAAATAAAACCCATTATCATGTGCTATTCAAGTTTATCTTCATATAATGAAATTTCACTTTGAATAACTTCATTTTCATCTTGAAGAACATTGCATTGTAAATTTAACAAATCACATGACTCACAAGGATATTAATTATGCAGGATATCATTGAGCTTATTTTTTAGTCCCTTATTTTATTTTTTTAGCTTTCTTATATTTCTCATGCAAGGCAGAGTACATTTCTTACATCTCCTCAATGGTAAAAGATTCACGTTCAGAATTTACCTTGGGAGATTCATCCTCAATAGCCATGAGACTGCAGTCCTCCTTCTTGGATTCTTTGACCTCTTCGACTCCGGAGGATGATAGGTCGGAATTGCTCCATGTGGCGACCATGGATTTGGGCTTCTTTGTCTTGACTTTGCTATGCTTTTTCAAAATGACTGCGCATTCTAATCTCATGTGCCTAATACCTTGGCACTCATAGCAGATCATTTTTATTTTTCTACTAGAGTCTTTTTTTTTCTTATTTTTGCCCTTGTAGTCTTTATGGGATGTTGTGGCCTTTGCTCCCGCAAGAATTTCCTAAAGCTTCGGGCTAGCTCTGCCACTCTTCACTTGATAAATTTTCTTCAGAACTGGATGCCTTACATTCTTTTGCTTAAGCATGGGTGCTCGACCTCCTCCAGTTTCAAATTGATCTCATAAGCCATGAGACTCCCAATCAATTCCTTCACAATGAGGCTTGACAAATTCTTGGAGTCCTCAATGACCGTGGCCTTGGTGTGCCACGCCAGTAGGAGGGATTTCAGAATTTTACGAACTATCTCTGTGTCTGTGTAGTTCTTTTCGAGTGCCTTCAGTCCATTTATGATCTCAGAAATTTAAAGAACTTTCTCCCCCTTTTTGACAGCATCAAAAAGATAGATAAGAGAGAGAAACAAAGATTGTAGGAGATCAAGAAATGAAATGTAGGAAATGAATGGTCAGAAATGATCAAAATAAATGAGGCAAAGTGATATTGTCATATGAGAGAAGTTATTGTGTGTTTGGTATTGTACAACAAAGTTTAATCACAAAGACACACTCAACACAAGGTATTACAAGATATAATGATCTGAATGTAGTTAAAATAATGATGCAAATGTAAAGTAAAGTGACCTATATGAGTGGGCAGAAGTATTTAACAAGGATGTTAGGAGCTTTAATTTTAACACAATGTAGAATAATAGGTCTAAACTCAGTATACATGAACTTTATTAAGGTCTTAAGCTTTTCCATCCTGTCAATTTGATTTTCTTTCATTTTTTTTTAAACTTGGAAAGAATACAAGAATAAATTAGTTAAATCTCACTTTTCAATGCAAGAGATCACATTGATCAGATGCAAGACCTCCTGATTACTCAATGGTTTAACTTTCATTATCTTATACAGAGTTGAAAATTTTGATTTCCACTTTTTGACGCGAAACAAATCACTTTTTAGGCAAAATGGCCCGGTTACTCAGTGGTTCAAGAATTTGCATTGCTCTGTTTGTATCTTTCCAGATTGTTGATCATTTTCTTTTGATGTTTTGCAGGAATATGTTTGCTTTGACCAGAAAAGTCATGACTATGAATTTAGAAAAAGTATTCTTAACATGTGGTAAAAATGAAGCTTAAACATGCATATGTTAAATATTAAAACCACTCATGTGCCTACAAGTGTTTTGCAAGTCATTTTAAAGACATTCAGTATTAAGATTGCTTAACCTTGAAATGATAATGAATCTTTGAAATTAAACTAAATGCATAATGATTTTAATTTGATTATATTTATTCTCTCGCAAGTAAATAGCACAATGACTCAAAAATTCTGATAATTGGGGCTCGAAATAGGCAACAATTGTCAAGAGAATTGAGTAAAGAGTTGACAGTGAGCACAAATTCTGATATTGAAAGATTCCCCTTTCATATAGCTCCCCCTCTCAAGGTGAACATGAAGATTATTGAAGAAGGAACATTTCAGTAAAGTGAAAGTAGAATCATCCAGAATGATTTAGAAAAAACAAGGCTCCCTCTCAAGAATTGCATAAAAAGAAGGCTCTTGATACTTGGCGGAGACTTATACTCACGCATAGTGAAAGTGTCCAGACAAGCTTGACTTGCCTTTCTTCAAGTCACTATTTAATATACCAAGAATGTCAATGCAGTGTGAGAAGCCTTCATTCTGGAATGAAGTAATATCCAAAGATTTTCAAAGAATCTATCGACAACTGGATCTCATGTATCGACAGTTACAGAAGTAGCAGACTCATTGTTGTCAGAATAACTTTTCAAGAATAGAGCAGCAGTGAACAACTAGTGTCGACACATGTGCACTATGTGTCGACCTGATCATGATAAAAAAGAATTGGTGTCGACACAAGAGAAGATGTGTGTCGACCAGAGCATGATCAAATTCAAGATTCTGAACTTTTCAAGTTCCAACAAGTTTTAACAATTATTTACAGCATTTTTAAGAGCATTTTGTACTTCCCAAAATTTACTCCCCCTTAACATGTGCATGGAATGAAAAAAAATTTGTAATCAATTCACACATGATTATGCATGCAATTAGCTTTATGCATAACATGACTTTTGGTATTTTGCGGAGTATTTTACTCACGCATAATGATAGTTTCCAAATAAGCATAACTTGTTTTTCCACATGTCATCATTTGATATACCAAGAAGTCAAAAAAGAAGATATGCACAAGGAGTCATGGGCACAAACAAACAAATATGATTTCAATTGTTATGACATAAATTTCTTGTTGTAAACAGTATTGAAACACATTTCTCATTGTTCAAATAAAAAATTAACCATTCATTTCAATTCAGACAATTTACATTTGAAATGATAAATAAATTTTACCTGAACAGTCTTCATTTCTTTTTCAAAGATTTTACCTGTGTTCTCCAATCATTTTTTACCTTGCACAACCAATATCTTGAATCCATTTACAATGTATGGTTGCAATACTCCTCAGCTTGCTGATCAAGCTGGTTTTGGGACCCACACTTGCTTGGGTCCTGCAATGAAATCAATGTTACAGTACAATAAAGATTTCTGAATCCAAAATAATTTTATTTTTGGTATAGATGCATTTCTTTCATTGATAGAACTATGAGTAGAATTAGTTCCAGATTTTCTTTTTGCCTTGCTCAATGCATCTATGTTTTTATGAAGTTTTCTAATTTTTAGATTTTTAATATAAGCAGAAATAGAATGATTTTGTGCAGCATTTCTATGCCTATACACATGGAATTTCTGAACATTTTCATTATGAACATGATATTTATTCCTGTGTGTATGAGCATATGCATTAGACTGGAATTTTTGAGCATGCACAACAAAATCATTTCTGTACCAACAGTCCCTAGAAATATGATCAATTTTATGACAATGAAAGCGATGGACTGATTTGGCATGTTTATTGAAATTTTGATTTTATATGAAAAACTCATTAAGGCAGTGGTGCAGAAATTCCTGAATTCTAAACAAGTATCACTTTTGTGGGATAGAAATATGACCCAAGTGTATCTAGTAAAATCATCAATGATGACAAATCCATATCTTTTATCAAAGACTAAGAATTCTTGTTGGCCCAAAAAGGTCCATATGAAGTAATTCTAGTGGCTTAGAAGTGAGTACATTATTGAAAATTTTAAAAGATTTTCTGGTTTGTTTTCCTTGAGCACATATCCCACAAAGTTGATTTTCAACATTTGGGAAAGATTCAGGAAGTCCTTTAACCAGATTTAGCCTTAAGAGTTTATTTATTGTGTTGAAACTTGCATGACCAAGTCTTTTGTGCCATGTCCATGCAATTTCATTTTTATTTACCACCAAACAAATGTTTTCAGCAAAGTTTTTATCAAGATTGATCATGTAGACATTGTTTTCTCTTTTACCAAAGAATTTTATTTTTTTAGTTGAAGAATCAATTATTTTGTAGAAATCAGATTCAAAAACAACCTTGTGACCTTTGTCACACAATTGGCTTATACTCCAAAGATTGTAGTCTAAACCATCAACTAACAAAACATTTTCAATTGAGTTTGAGGAGGATTTACCAACCTTTCCAGATCCAATAATTTTCCCTTTATTTTTACCTCCAAATGTGACAGATCCTCCTTCCTTTTCAATCAGAAATGAAAATTTTGTTCTATCTCCTGTCATGTGTCGTGAACACCCACTATCAAGAAACCACACATTGGAGCTGGGTGCACGACCTTCCTGCATAAATCAAATCAGAGAAGAAAAGATTTTGGTACCCAAACATTGTTGGGACCATTAGTTTGTTTGAGCAAAAACAATAACCCTTTTCTGATCCATATTTGAGTTGTTTTTGGTTTTTGTTTTGTTTCAGCAATGATTTCCCTTTTTGGCATTTTAACATTCTGATTTGGAATGAAAACACCAGTGTTCTTCCTTTCAAAAGTATGGAAATTATGCATTTTGGCATGATTGTTTATGTATGGAAATTCAAACCAAGGATTCTGTTGATATCTTGGAAATTTTGGATAAAAAGATTGTGAATGGTACCAATGAGGATCATGATACGATTGATTCCAAAAATTAATCCAATTAAATTGATATGATGTCTTGGATCTCCAATAATCATCATGAAAGTTTATTTTGTGTTTTATGATTTTTCATATTTTTATTTGGATTTTTGTGAAACATCTTTTTGTTGTTTAGAAATGGATAGGTAGACCTGTGTTGAGGTAGTGTCAACTCAGAACCACAGTTTTGAACTTGTGGTTATCTGGTGTCGACCTATTTGTTTCTTTTGATTGGAAACATTCTTTTCACTTTGGTTTTCATTATTTCAGATGTTTTCTTTGACACTTGTTTATTTTTGTTTCTGGACTAGTACTTTTGACAAATTTTATCAAAGGAATTTGAAGGTTTTCTTTCTTTTCACCAGATTTATTCTTCAATGATTTTTCTGTGGTGAAACCTAGTCTATGTTTTTCAGCATTCATTCTAAGTCCTAAAAATGCATCAAGATTTTCATTTCCATTTGTGAAGTTTTTTATCACTTGTTCCTTTTCACTCAACAACTTCTTAAGTTTCTGAATTTCACCAATAGCTTGTTGTTTTTCTTTTTGTTCCAATTCCATTCTTTCAAAAAGCTTTTCAAAATCATTGTTGGCCTTTTGAGATGCAATTTTAAATTCATTAATTTCATTCAGAAGGTCTTCCTTTTCTTTATTAAGTTTAGATATTTCATTTTCCAGTTCAGAAATTCTTCTATTTAAGGAAGTATCATGCATGAAATTTTCAAATTTTTTTTTCAGGTGTTTATTTTATTTTCTTATTTCAGAATATTTTTCAACCAACTCAGCATATGCATCTTGCCAATCTTCAACAGTATATTGTTCAAAAGAAGGACTTACCTTTCCATCACTGTTGTTTGCCATAAAGCATAACTCCTCATTTATGGAACTTGAGGAGTTCTCTTCTTCATCTTCACTTTGGTCATCATCCGACCAAGTTGCTATCATGGCTTTTGGCTTCTTCAATTTGTTGTTCTACTTGTATTTGTCCTTTTTAATCTCAGGACACTCACCCTTCATGTGTCCTGCCTTGTTGCACCTGTAGCAAATAATACCTTCATCAGTTTTTTGATTTCTACCAGCATTAAAATTTGAAGAAGAAGCATTCCTTTACCAGAGGAATATTTTTTCTTTCCATTGAATTTTCCTCTTCTTGATTTTAAAAATTTTCTGAATTGCCTAGTCATGAGGGCAAGTTCATCCTCATTGGACTTAGACTCATCAGAACTTGATTTTTCTTGATTTTTCTCTTTGTTGCTTGATGAAGCCTTAAATGATACTGGTTTAGCTTTAAGTATATGTTCTTCACTTCTTTTCAAATTTATTTCATAAGTCATTAAAGATCCTATGAGTTCATCCAAAGAAATTTTGGATAAATCCTTAGAATCTTCAATCACTGTAGCCTTTGTGTGCCAAATGGATGATAGAGAACGCAAAATTTTTCTTACCAGATCAGCATCAGTGTATTCCTTACCTAATGCCTTCAGTCCATTGACAATTATCATAAACCTAGCAAACATTTCAGAAATTGATTCATCAGATTTGATCATAAACAATTCATATTCAGAAACAAGTATGTTTGCTTTGGTTTCCCTAACTTGAGATATTCCTTCATACATTAATTCAAGTTTATCCCACATTTCTTTAGCAGATTTACACATGGATATTCTTGAATATTCTTTAGGGTGGACAGCACACTGAAGCATATTCATGGCACTGCAATTAAGAGTAGCTTTCCTAATCTGCTCTCTAGTCCAATTCTCCTCATCTCCCTGATTTTCATAAGGACCCTTATCAACTATTTTCCAGATTTCATAGTTTTGTGCCCTTAGAAAAACTTGCATGCGATTCTTCCAATAGGAGTAATCAGACCCATCAAAAAATGGTGGTCTATTAATGGAATGGCCCTCAGCTACAAATCCTCGAGAATCCATCAATCACAATGAGAGACAATGAAAGAGCAAGCAAACAATTCAAGCAATTAACACAGAGATCAAACAGAAGCAATCAAATCAGATCAGAAACAGATATTAACCCGCTCTGATACCAATTGTAGGATCGAATAGGTGGATGGATCAGATCTAGAAGGGGGGTTGAATAGATCTGACACCAATTACTGCGGAAGCTTAAGCAATTCAAAATTACTTCGAATCAAAGATCAATTCAAACAAACAATTAACTAATCTGAAGTGTGGGTGTGTGTAGATGATGTGTGAAGCAATTAAACACTTAGTGTGAAAGTGAAATCCTATGCAAGCATCTAGCGTAAACAAGCGAATCAAACCATTGCACAAAGGATTTTTAGGTGGTTCAGAAATCACACCAGTGATTCCTACATCCAGCCCTCACACAGTGAGGCTCCACTACTCAAAAGAGTACAGCTCACACCGGAGCACGACGACTCCAAACACCCTTGAGCTTGACGGCTCAAACACACAACCAGGAGCACAACGACTCCAAAAACTGAGCATAACGGCTCAAACCACAACAGGAGCACAACGACTCCAAATTGAGCACGACGGCTCAAACCACAAAAGGCTAGATCAAACACAAAAAAAATCAGATCCTCTAGCAATGATCTGATTCACAGACTCAATCGTACATAGAAATCTGTACAGACTTCATGCACATATCTCACAGACGAAAGTGAGAAGAACAATCCAAGAAATGGGTAAAATAGATGTAGATTGGATGTTCTTTGATGAAGAGATCTTGCAGCGGCTCGATTTGAAGAGACTTGAAAGAATTCGATGAAGATCCCCTTCAATTTGCAATGCTCTGCTCCACTGGCATCTGAGTTGCCAGAAATTCTTCCTCTATTGCTGCTCTTCAGTTGAATCTGCTCCCTTTCTCAACACATCACACTTCTCTCTAGAGATTGGCCTTGATTCCCATGTCCTTCCTCTTGAAAGGATGGTCTGCAGCTTCTGGAGATGGAGCAAGACCTAGAAGAGCCCCTTTTTGCCGCCAAAAGCTTTTCTGGGAGTTGTATGGTCTAGCTTGCCTTTGGGGTACGAGGATCATGGGTATTTATAGCCCCATATATCTATAAGGTGCCTTGGGGTGCATGGGCACAGAAATCTAGGTCAAATACCTTGATTCCTAAGCAGCCATGTGTCCAGAAAAATTCTCGTTTTTGAGCTTTAGTCGAAGTGTGTCGACACACAGGCAGACTGTGTCGACACCACTGGCTACTACTTCAGAACAGGCTTCTGGGACAGTGAACTAGTGTCGACACACAGGTGGACTGCGTCGACACCACTGTGACAAATTTGTGTAAGCCTGAAAATATAAAGTGTAAACCATTAATACAAGATATTATCATTAAAATAAGAGATATTAAGCATCAAAAATATGTTGTTTAAGCATTGTTGTGATATGTATAAAATGTATAACATGTTCAATATGTCATCATCAAAATCAAGGTATGAGTGATGTTCATTGGTCATCATTAAAATACAACTTTAGAAAATTCCAAAACACACTCAACCCAACATAATACACATGCTCGGCACATGTCTTCAACAACTTGGTTCACTCTCTCAGTCTGCCCATTAGTTTGGGGATGAAACATTGTACTGAATTTCAATTTA
Organism: Colocasia esculenta; assembly: GCA_014218235.1. NCBI lineage: Eukaryota > Viridiplantae > Streptophyta > Magnoliopsida > Alismatales > Araceae > Colocasia > Colocasia esculenta. Next base: position 57,516,239 of record CM024757.1, on the reverse strand, counting down.
GTTCTTAATGCCTCTTATAGTTCCATCAAAAAATGTGAAGTGAATCTTGCATCACGGTCAGAGATAATATCTTTTGGAATTCCATGCAATCGAACAATTTTCCTTAAATATAATATTGTAAGGACATTGACAGAACATTTACTTTTCACAGCTTGGAAATGAGCTGACTTGGTGCGTCAATCAATTATTACCCATATGGCATCATATCCACCACGAGTTCTGGATAATCCTATGATAAAGCTCATGCCCATGTTATCCCATTTCCACTAGTATCTCTAGATGTTTCAGTTTTTTTGTAGGTTTCTAATGCTCAGCCTTCATCTTTTGGCAGGTTAAGCATTTTGTAACAAAATTTGCAATGTCCTTTTCATATTACACCACCATAAGTTTTTCTTGAGATCTTGGTACATCTTGACAATTTCAGGATGAATAGTGTAATAAATTCGATGTGCTTCTGTAACACCCCTCTTGGACCCAATACAGTTGTTCCAACTCACATTGGATCCAATAGAAATATTACAGTGGAAAACATCCAACAATAATCGGTACAGATTGAGATATACGTAAATGACAATTTAAATTCCAACAAGTAGCATCGGAATATGGAACTAAATCTTTCAATCAACAATGTATCCAAATACTATGTCTAAAGCATAAAGGAAGGATTGCAATAGTCCAAAAACATAAAACTCAAAGTACATTTTATTCTCACATACAAAATCTCTCAAGCACACTCAAAGAGAACACTAAGCCTCCACGTCTTCACGCTCCGAGTCAGAGTGCATTAACTCCTGGGTATCTCTGTCTCTCCTGAAATGTTAATCAAGTGTGAGTCTACAAGACCCAGCAAGTCACATGAAAGACAGTTCAAGATATAACATATACTAAGTTTAAAAACATGGTAGCATGTTTTTTTCACATCCTTGATATCATATAGCTCTCCCTATTAGCATCTTCTAAAACATTTATCAATCATTTATCATATATGATGGTTACCTATCATGTAGAGTAAAACAATTCACATAGCATGTAGATATTACTATGAAACAAAGCATTTAACAATATCATGTGGCATGGCATATAGACAAAATCTTATAACATGTGTTCAATGTCATGTAGCATGGAATCATTTTACATGTAGCATGTAGTTCATTTGGCATGTAGCATGTAGGTCATTTGTCATGTAACATGTAGATCATTTATCATGTAGTCATGTAGTTCATTTATCATGTAGTTGTCAAGACATAGCCACACTATTAATAGAGATCATGTAGCATGTAGGTCATTCACTTATCACCTAGGCAAAATAGTGATGAAGTCTAGGTTATTGCGTAATACGGGGAAAGTCCTTCCCACCTTAACCAGTAGAACATGTCTACCTCCAGGATTCAATCTGTTGCCCACGGATTCATATAGGTCATTTCATGTAGGTGAACCATTACCATAGGGCATTCCATGGTGTAGTTCCTTGTAGGTACCTCTATAGTAGAAATGTCTTATTGGCCAATTCATTTCAGAAATGCAACAACATATATTCATGCAATTATCATTTACATGCAATTCTATTATGCTTCTTTTCATAAAATCATGCATAATTAGTAAGATAACTATACAAAATTACACAATATAATTTCTCAGTTCTGGAATCAAAACTCTACTGTACAATAGCAACCTATCATGATGTCATTTCTACTTATTACAACAAATCTAAATTGCATATACATTCTCATATCTATTGATTTTCATGTACATTTTAACATTTAGAAAATCATAACAGTTTGTACAGTGCTAAAATTTTTCAAAATTTTGATAGTAAATCTATTTCTAATCATACCATGCACATGTAAATTTTCATAATTGTTTTAGTTCTATAACACTCTTTCATGATTAATTCTATAAAAATCAAACTAATTCACACAGTACAACAGTGAAAAGATCATGCAATTACTGTGTAGAACTGAGTGCAATAGGTCTGGAGTTCCATCCAACATCTGTACAATTCTAATAAAACATTACAATGTGGATCAAACTTGCATCTATTTCATTTTTCATTTGCTAAATCAAATAGAATTTTCTAAAAACAACCATACATAGTCCATACATCATTACAATGACATGTCTACTGTATAACAGCACTGATTTACACAGAATATAACTGACCGAACAACTACACACATACATAAATCACAGTTGAGGAAAAATGATCAGATTTGCAGAAAAACAGCACTGATAAACTTAACGGCAAGGTATGTGACGTTAAGACATAGTCAACGTCCACATATCCTGTCGTTAACATCAGTTGACGGTGGCACATAGTGTCATTAACATATAGTAGGCATCCAGAAGCTTGTCGTTTACAAGAAATTAACGGCGGTCGATGCTGTCGTTTACATAAACTAAATGGCGGTCGATGTGGACATTGAGTTCATTCATCCAGAAACATAGAAACCGCACATAAAATGACAGAACATAAACCCCTTCCCACATGTTATTTCAAAGGATTAAAAATCTGTAAAAATAAAAAATCTAAAGAATAACTATCCTAAACCGATCCCCCATGCTACTTGCCTCTAACCCTCCTTTTGGAGTGACGAAAAGAGATCCGAAGATGCTCGCCTTGGCAGCAAGGCAGTCCTGCACTCCATCTTCAAACGCCCAAATCCGGCCACTAGCACAGCTCCTTCGCTTGGAGATCCGTCCGTCCACGATCCTTGATGTCCATCCTTGGTCCAACATGCTTCAGATCGCCCGAATGAAGCTCTGCAACCCTTTCTCTCAGCCCTCTTTTCTCTCTTCCGAAACAGTCTGAAAACCTTCTCCCAAAGCTAAATCTGGTCTTATAAAGATCCCTACAATTTTTTTTTTTTTAATTGATATGAGAGAGGAGTGAAACTCCAATGTCAATATCCAGTAGTCATTTCTATTATATATGAAATGCATAAAGTAAAGGAATACAAGGACCACGGGGGCATAGAGTAGCTAGGATACCGGGGATGTCGGGAACAAGGGGGCACAAGCTACAGTCTCCCTTCACAGAGGGATCATAGTTACATGACACATCAGCCCAAAAAGAAAATCAGTCCTCAAAGTACTCAAACTCCTCGTCGGAATCAACGCTTGAAGTTGCGGTGCTACAAGTGCGGCCAGCCCAATTGTTGTGTAGAGTCAGCAAATCCACTTCCTGTGCTTCGATGCCTGGGGCACTTCGGATGTGTATTGCACGGGGAGGCAAATGATATGGCCACCGGCTGGCCCTTCACTCTCGGTGAGGGGGAGCTACGAAGGGAGAGGGGGAAGTGGTGGTGATCTTGTTGTGTCCATTCGAATCTCCCCTTATTGGTTTTTCTGTGCAATGCTTAAGCGAAAGACATTCGGGGGGCTGATGGAGATGTCGTGGCTTCCACCCGGATGGGGTACCAATGGTGCAGCGCCCTTCGCATTGGGGGTGGAGGGTGTGATAGCTTGCTGGACAGAAGTTTGAGGAGTGGTCCATGGGGGGGCTGCAGTGTTCAGAATTGACGGACATATACTTTGGTTTGGGTGCAACGGGGGCTGCTGCTTGTTGCTGGTTGAGTACAATGGGGGCAGCCTGCACAGGGTGGTTGGCAGTAGCAGTTGATGCACTGCAGTAGGGGACTCGCTGAAGGGGGCTGTTGGCATTTCGTTGAGAGTTTGTACTGCATTGGTCCCCGAATGAAGATGTGCTGCACCTCTAGGCAGAATCGGAGTAGGAATAAAAATTGCCTAAGCCTTAATCCTAACCCTTGGATCAGAAACGCCCCAAATCTTCCATTAAACGCTTTTGGAAACGGTCGATTTCTCTCCCCCAGAATGGTAACAACAAAAACAGGCAAGTCAGGTTAACGTCAACCCATGCTGTCGTCGACCATGAAGTAGATGTCCATCGATCATGTCGTCAACTTACTTGCCCGAAAAACCAATTATTCCATAAGTAATAAACGGCACAATACCCTGTTGTTAACAGACATTAGACGATAATCGATCATGCCGCTAATTATAGTCAACGTCAGTAGATATTGACGTCAAGTTCAACATAGTTACAACATATAATTAAATGCAGAAACACATACACAATTACATCATACAGTTCAATAAAATTTCTAGGGCACTACAGCTTCCTCCAGTATCTGCTTCTTAATTTCTGAATCATATGACAACATAATCTTTGTGGAATCGAAGATTTCCTTGAAAATCTATACAAAAATCAGGTTTAGAGTTAAGTTCTCCTTGATCTCTATCAACATTGGATCATTGTCTTGTTGTTCTCTGATTTTCTTCAAAAGGTCAGATTGAACTTTAAATCCACTATCATGACTTGCTCTCCTATGGTTTGGCTCTTAAGTTTAATGTGGAAAATTCTTCTAAAAGTTTACATTCCTTTACCATCAGGCATGTCATTTGTGTTGCCCAGCTAGCAAGCCCAGAGGGGGGGGGGGGGGAATGGGATTCTAAAAATACTTTCGATTTAAACCTGTCAATAAAAATGCTTTAAAGAAGATCACTAGAAATGATGGTTAGTGTTAGTGTTAATCAAGACAACAAACACACAAACACAGAAATTTTATCCTGGTTCGAACCTCCTATCACAAGGAGTCCTACGTCTAGTCCCCAAGCAACAACTTGGAATTTCACTAACAAGGGTACTATCCCCCTTAAGGACCCTTACATATCCAGCCCCAGCTGGCCTTCTCTTCTAACCCCGAAGAGGTATACAACCACCCTGATACACAGGTCTTCCTTCCTTACCGAAGGGAGTACTCACCACCTGTTTTCAACAGGTCTTCTCTTCACAACCGAAGAGGAACTTCACAACAAATGTGAAAGAAGCGAAAGGCCCCTAGACCAAGCTTACAACAGATGCTTGATCTGAGGCAATGTCTAAGAGAGAAAGATAATCACTACAACAATCTCTCAGACCAACAAGCTCTCAGAAAAATCCAAAAGATGAAGGCTTGAGAGCTAAGAACTAAAACAGTGGATGGAGTAAAGCAAGCGGCTCTTCTTTTGTTGCTGAAGATTTTTCTTTGAAGGCTCTGAGGTGCAAAAAGTTATCAAAGTTGTTCTTCATGGAGTCATCAGTCTTCTATATATCTTCTCTTGAAAAATGTAGTCGTTGAAGTGGCCGTTGTCTCTAAGCTTGAAACACGTTAGACAACATGGTCCATCGTGCGCGACAGGTAAGCTTGTAGCCATTTAATGCTCTGAAGCCATGTGCGCAAAGAGAAGATTCATCTTGATATCCTTTGCTTCTATTTGTCCAATGTTGTATAGCATGGTACTGGCAGAAACCTGCTTACAATAAATGCTAAAACATAGACAGCTAGACTATCTCCATACTTGTCAGTCAACGTTAGAAAATATACACCATACTGGAAATGCCATACTGCTATTCTGAAAAGTGTTTCCTATATAAACATAAGAATAGAAGGCAACGTGCAGATGATGCGTACAGTCATAATAAATGCAAGGATACTAGAGATGTGCGTTGGAAGACTTTGACTTTCACAATATTTGAAAATATATTTGAATACCATGTGTGAAATCGATGTAATCCATGAAGTCGTTATGATAAAGAAATAGTTGTACAACTTATGAAATCGTTGTTTATGCAAGTCGTTGTTCCAACATAATCAAATCGTTGTATGAGAGTAAGCAAGTCATTGTACAAGTAAATCGTTGTACAAGAGTAAGCAAGTCGTTGTACAAGCAAATCGTTGTACAGATATAAGCAAATCATTGTTTAAGCAAATCGTTGTACAAGAGTAAGCAAGTCGTTGTACAAGCAAATCGTTGTGCAGAGTAAGCAAATCGTTGTACAAAAATAAACAAGTCTATGTTTGAACAAATCATTGTTCAAACATAAACAAATCATTGTTTAAACATAAGCAAGTGGTTGTTTGAATAAATTGTTGTTCAAACATCAGCAAATCATTGTTTGAACAAATCGCTGTTCAAACATAAGCAAATCGTTGTGTAACTTATCGAATTGTTATGAGATGGAAATCGTTGTTACACTTTACGAATCGTTGTGAGACTGAAATCGTTGTTTTACTTAACGAATCGTTGTGGGACGAAATTGTTGTGTCACTTAACGAATCGTTGTTAGACCGAAATCGTTGTTTCACTTAACGAATCGTTATGAGACCGAAATCATTGTTTCACTTAACGAATCGTTATGAGAACCAAATCCTTATGAAACTTATCACATGTGATGAAATCGTTGTAGCGATAGAATCGTTCTTTCACTTAAGAAATCATTATATCTCTTAAGAAACTGATGTGAACTGAAATCGTTGTTTCATGTGAAATCGATGACCGAATCGTTGTATCTCTAAAGAAATCGATGTGGACTTAGAGGAAATACATGCTATGAACTTTAAATGAAACAGTGTAAGAATTACTTACAGATTTGGCTTGTTTTATTTCCTATAACTGAGCTTCATAAAAACTTGTTAGAAAATAATTTGTTAGAGTTTTGTTAATCACCAAAATTGTATATAATTAAATAAAATTATATAGTGATGGACTGATCATCAATCTCCCCCTTTTTGGTGATGACAAAATCATAACAAAACATAACATAAAATGTGCTGAAATGAACTTACTATACTTAAGTAAATTTGTTGACATGTGTTTCAGAATGTTTTATTTTCTCCCCCTTTTATCATTAAGAAAAAAAGATACTAAAGCAAGACAAAGAAAGAAGAGAAGAAAGATAAATGGAAGCCAAAGAAACCACTATATTCAAGACTGTGGGGGTACAGGATGATCGAGGGCAGGGGACAAAAGAGAGGCATGGCGAGTAATAATCAACCAAGCCCTAAGTTCTTGCTCTTCAAAATGTTGCTGAAAAGCACCCCAAGCTATAGTGTAGGATGGCCGCATAACAAGAATCATGCGCTGCAGGTGAAGTTCTCTTTGAGCACTGATGAAGGTTGCATATTCATCTTTTCCAAGAGACATCTTGAAGGAGCTGGAGGTACCAAAGCTGGCATGCTGAAGGAACTTATCAATTGAAATGGGGTAGAAGATATGTTGAAGCTTCAGTTCTTTTTTCAAAGAAATATAGTTTTTGTACCGCTCTATCCACATACCAAAGGGCTCCTGAACCAGATTGATTGAATTCAAATCAAAAACGGCTTCAGCTGATAGAATAGGCTTGCCAGCCTTAACCAACGAGCTGTTCAAATTTTCAACTGAAGGGCAGATTGATTGTAATGCTTTTCCCAATTAGTGGGAGAAAGCCTTTCACATTCAGACAATAGAGGGGCAAGAACCTCATATTTGATATAGCCCCGGTGATACTCCCGGAAGAGGAATCTCTGGAAAGAAGGAAGATGAGCCTGCTGAGCTGAGATTCTACCCATTACTCTAGCAAACCTCTCAAAGATAACAGGACCTACTGACGAGTCCATGACCAAGGAATGCAGTTTGGGGAGGAACACTATCTCTGGCATCTTCAGGGTAGCAAAATCCACTTTGAAATAGGAGTTGACTGGATTTTCAACCTTAAGCAAAGCAATGGCTCCCTGGAATTGACCCAACTGAACTTCATGCAAATTGTGGAGATATTGATAATCATTCAATAGTTGGAAGTATTGGATGTCTTTGATTTCCTTTTGGATGAAGGGCCCCCAGGTGTTCTTGTGATGAATGACAAACCACTCAGAGAGAGTGAGTGGGTGATCCCTAGGTGGAAATCGATCAGACTTTGCAAGTAGGAACTTCCTGTAGAGAGACTTGTGACCCTTAGCCCACTGATCTTCATTTTTTCACTCAGTCATTTGGAAGATTTTAGACTGATCAGCTTTGGAGATGTGGCAATAAGGAAGGACAATTTGGAGGTGATCGGTTAGATTGAGATGGGGAAGACCAAAAATGGTAGCAAGGGTACATTTTTGAAGGTATTCACAATAGATGTATCTCCTTTGATGTTCAACCATAAGAGAGAACCAAAGAGGAGGGAATTGAGGTTCAGAGGAAAGAGCAAGAGATTTAGAGAGTTTCCTCTTTTTAGAGACAGGACTAGAAGAGCCAGTCCTGTGAACATGAGATCCAACTTCCAAGACTGAGCGAAGTATGGTTACTTCCACTTCATCTTCGAAGTTATGGAGGAAGGGACTTTCAAGTTGGGCACTTTCAGGAATAAAGGTAACAAAGGAGGGAGTAGTAGGAGGATGAAGAAATGACTGAGAGGTAGGAGGAGGTATGGCAGATGGTCCAACTAAAGAGGGACTAGAAGAGGAGGCTCCAGCTGATGAGGAGGCTAGAGGAACCTCAGAAGGAGGAGGAGGAATAGAGGTGGAAGAAGTAGGGGAGGAGGAGGTGGCAGGAAATGGAGTAGGTGATGATATGTGTTTAGGAAGGGGTTGTTTGAAGGTAGTAGGTGTTGGAGGAGCAGTGGAGGAGGATGGTGGAGAAGGAGGGCTAGAGTCTGAAGGGGAGAAGAGATAGGGGGCTCTGGGGCACAGCCTTTTCGACAGGAGCTTCTTCTCTTACTTGCTCAGCTTGACGATCCACTGGCCCGGATGGCCCTGACTGCTCATCTATAACTGGCCCTGGTGGCCCTGATTCTTCTTGTGTTGCCTGACCTGATTCCTCAACAACCTTTGGCCCTGATGACCCTGAATTCTCAACATCAACTAGCCCTGATGGCCGGACTTCTTCAACAGATGGCCCTGCTGGCCGAACTTCTGCTTCCTCAATCCTTGGCCCTAATGGCCCTGAACTACTTTCTGGTACAGTAGGAGTGGAAGCAGGAGGGGTAGGAGTAGGTATTTGTGCCCTCATCAGATCTGAAAGAATAGACACTGATTCCTTTATGCTTCCCAACTCACTTCTCACCCATCTTAATGCATTTCTAACCATTCCCATTTCCTTAGCTCCAGTGCTCTGACTTATAAATATTGAAGCAATATCTGATTGGACAGAGCAGAGAACCTGACCTTGTGCATCTAGCCTCTCAATAACTGGTTTCAAGTGCACATGGATTTTCTTCTTCCTTGAGCTCCGGTGTGCCTTTCTTGTAAGGAGTGGAATTTCAGTGGCCACACCCTTGCCCTTGACACTTGTGCCAACATCTGGCTCCACATTATCAACATTATCCTCATCAGAGGTGCTCTCCACAACACCTTCCTGAAATTGATCAGCAGGGGCACTAGTTGTGTGCTCCCCCTGAGTCTCTGCATCCTTTTCAGCTACATGCTCCCCCTGAATAGGAGCATCTTCCATCTAAACATCTATACTGTGGCCTGATGCCACAACTTCCTCTTGCTCCCCCTGAGTGCTGGTGATTGATTCCAGCACATCTCTAAGCATAGATGCTACAATTGAGGTGGGGGTTTCAGCCTCTAGAACTTGCCCAATGGGCTCAATATTGTTCTGGAGGTATGTCTTTAATTCTTCTAGGGCTGCCCACAAAAACGTCAATTCAGATTTCTACTTCCTCTTCCCGAATCACTGGAAGCTCAGCTCTAACTTCAGCTTCTGCTGCTGTTGCTTGCTCTTCTTGGATTACTGGAATCTCTGCTCTTTCTTCTTCTTGCAGAACACGAATTTCTGGAATAACCTCTGCTGCTTCTTCCTGAGCTGCTACCACAGGTGCTTCACCCCTGACTTCAACCTTTGCTTGAGCTTCTCCGATGATTGCCTCACCTTCAGCGACTAAGGTCTTGGTCCAAACCCCAGGTACAAGGGAAAATCCACTTTTCTTCAGATTTCTGGACCTGATAGCTTGCCCCATTTTCTCAGAAACTTCACCATTCAAGCTGATGTTGTAATGCTGGAAAATCTTCGTCAAAAGGTGAGCATATGGTAGAGACACAATGAGCTTGTTCTTTGTGTCCCAGATTGTTGCTGTTGCAAACTTCATTCTCTTAATAATGACTTCTGCCATGTTAATGCCTTGGTTATGAATTGTCCAGAACATCATATCTGAATCAGCTTTGGTGCAAGTGGAGAAGGTGGCACTCCTGGGCACTAGTATCTGGCAAACGATGAAGTGCAGGATCCGGTTGAAGGCGTTCAGCTGGTTGATGTCAATTTTCCCGTCCTTCAGCTTATATTTTGATCCTATGATTCCCAAACCCTTGGCATGAACATCCACACTATTTACCCCACTGTGACTGGTGGTAGACACTCCAAACAGGGACTCCAATAGATCATAAGTAATATGAATAGGGGTGCCCTTCACTGTGGAGGTGAGGGACCCATCTTCTTCTACCTTCAGACAAACATAAAAAGCTTTCACTAAATCTGGATAACTTGCCTATGAAATTGTCACCATCCTTGACCATTTCATCCGCTCCATGGCTGCAACTACACTGTGCATGTCGTTCTTCTCCAGATCATCTATATCCACAGCCTTGTTCCCACAGAGCTTCGTCTTCACCGCTGCAAATTTTGCTTGCTGCTCAGCTGTGAGGAACGCCACGTCGCAGCCCCCAACGGTGCCAGAAACTCCAGAAACCACCATGGAATAGAACAAGGAGAGGTTATGGTGGATCGTGAGGGGGAATGGAGTAGAAGCCCTCAAGAGATTTTTGGCGGGAGAAGAGAGATTCTTTGAAATCTCACAGAGTCAGTGCCGGAGTCGATAGGGTTTATCATTCCAGGCGAGTCGAAAGAGAGGAGAGAGATTGTGAAATCGGTATGGCATAGATTAAGGGATTTAAAGAAAAAGGCAAAGTTGCTTTTGAAAGGACATTGCAATAAATGCAAAAAATGACAAAAAGAGACGATTTCGAGATAGATAAAGTCTTATAAAATAATGAAACGTCAAAGTAATTTATGAAGCACACAATTAAAGAATTCACTTAAATCCAGGGGAGAGAAAAAGCATTATTCTGAAAGATTTATTATTTCAGTCATATGCAGAAAAATCTATTACAAATTACACATGCCTAATTCCCTTCTAAGAGACGTAAATCTCTCTTCAGGTAAGGCCTTTGTAAAGATATCTGCTAACTGATTTAATGTATCTATAAAAGAAATATTTATATTACCATTTGCTACATGATCTCTAATAAAATGATATCTAACCTCTATATGCTTGGTTCTTGAGTGCTGAACTGGATTCTTGGTAAGATTTATTACACTTGTGTTGTCGCACAGCAAGGGAATGGTCTTGATGTGCAATCTATAATGCTCAAGTTGTTGTTTTATCCATAGGAGTTGTGTGCAACAGCTTTTAGTAGCCACGTACTCAGCTTCAGCTGTTGATAGTGCTACTGAATTTCGTTTCTTTGAGGACCATGAAATCAAGCATCCTGCAAGAAATTGACAACTTCCACTGGTGCTTTTTCTATCTACCTTGCATCCAGCATAGTCAGCATTAGAATATCCTATTAAATTAATTTTGCATGATTTTGGATACCATAAACCTAGATCATGAGTTTTAGCTAAATATCTAAAGATCCTTTTGACAGATATTAAATGAGATTCCTTAGGATCAGCCTGATACCTTGCACACATGCATACACAAAATAAAATATCAGGTCTACTAGCAGTTAAATAAAGTAATGATCCTATCATACCTCTATTAAGCTTTTAGTCTACTTTCTTACTATCTTTATCACTATCTAACCTTGTGGATGTGCTCATTGGTGTTGACAGTGACTTTGTGTTATCGAATCCAAATTTCTGTAATAATTCCTTGGTATATTTTACTTGGCAGATGTGTGTACCTTCTTTGCCTTGTTTGATTTGAAGTCCAAGAAAGTAGTTGAGCTCCCCCATCATGCTCATTTCGAATTCTCCCTGCATAAGCTTTTCAAAGTACTTGCACAGAGATTCATCAGTAGATCCAAATATTATATCATCCACATAGATTTGCACAAGCAATATATTTTTGACTTTAGACTTAATAAACAATGTGTTATCTACCTATCCTCTGATAAAATCGTGGTTTAATAAAAATGCACGAAGCCTTTCATACCATGCTCTAGGTGCTTGCTTTAAACCATACAATGCTTTATGCAATTTGAAAATATGATTTGGAAAATCTACATCATCAAACCCAGGAGGTTGTTCTACATAGACTTCCTCCTTTATATAGCCAATTAAAAATGTAGATTTTACATCCATTTGAAAAAGCTTTAAATCCAATGCAGATGCATATGCAAGTAAAATTCTAATAGCCTCAAGTCTAGCCACCGGTGCATAGGTTTCATCGAAAGTTATGCCTTCCTCTTAGGAATAGCCTTGGGCCACCAGTCTAGCCTTGTTTCTAGTGATAACACTAGCTTCATCCAATTTGTTTCTGAACACCCATTTAGTGCCAATAACAGGATGATCTGATGGTCTCGGAACAAGGGACCAAACTTGGTTTCTCTTGAACTGATTACGTTCATCTTGCATGGCTAAAATCCAAGATTCATCAGACAGTGCTTCATTGATTGTCTTTGGCTCAATTTGAGAAACAAATGCTAAGTAATCACATGGAATTACATTACCTCTTGTTCTTACCCCAACAGATGGATCTCCAATGATGTTGTCTCTTGGATGATCCTTCTTGTATCTCCAATCCTGTGGAAGATCATTATGAGATATTTCTTTATGTTGCAATTTTCCAAGGGTGGATCTTCATTATCCTTGATAGATGTATCCTTGAGTTTCTTGGATAGTTTATCTGCATCGTCATCATCACTATCTACTTCCTTTCTCAAGGAAGGGTTAGATTCATCAAAAATAACATGGACGGTTTGCTCTATTAATAAACTTTGTTTGTTAAAGACTCTATAACCTTTAGGTTTGGAAGCATACCCCATGAATATTCCTTCATCAGATTTGGAGTCTAACTTACCAATATTTCTTTTACCATTGTTATGGATGAAGTATGGATAGCCAAATGTTCTGAAATGACTGATCTTTGGCTTCTTCTGCTTGTAAAGCTCATATGCAGTCTTCTTCAGGAATGGCCCGATCATCACTCTATTTATTATATAGCATGCAGTGTTGATTGCTTCAGCCCAGAAATATCTTGGAAGATTATACTCTGACAGCATGGTTCTGGCCATATCCAGTAATGTTCTATTCTTTCTCTTAGCAACTCCATTTTGCTGTGGTGTCCTTGGTGCTGAGAAGTTATGCTCAATTTCTTGATCATCACAGAATTCTGTAAATTTCACATTTTGAAATTCTCCTCCATGATCTGATTGGATACTTATTATACTGAACTTCTTGTCCTTCTGAACTTTCTTGCTGAATTTAACAAAGCTATCAAAGGTGTCATCTTTGTGCTCTAAAAATGTCACCCAAGTGAATCTTGAATAATCATCTACTATCATAAATCCAAAATTCTTTCCCCCTATACTGGTGGTTCTCATCGGTCCAAACAGATCCATGTGCAATAGTTCCAACGGTTTGGAGGTAGTTACAATTGTCTTCGACTTGAAGGATGATTTTGTGTGCTTCCCTTTTGCACAAGGTTCACACACACCTTCTATCCTTGAGCTTATTTTGGGCAAACCTTCTACTAGATTTCTCTTGACCAATTTTCTGATTCCATCCAGACTACAGTGGCCCAATCTCCTGTGCCATAATTCAGCTGATTGATCTTTATTTGCAGCAAGGCATACATCTTGATCCTTTAACTCTTCCAGTTGAAGCACATATAAATTCTTTTCTCTATAGGCTTCGAACATTGTTACTCCATCTTTCATAATAAGACATTTTGACTCTTGAAATCTGATTTGGTGACCTTTGTCACACAACTGGCTGATACTTATCAAATTATGCTTGAGTCCTTGAACACATAGAACATCTTCAATGAGGGTTCTGTCTTGGCTGCCAACTGATCGATCCATAGCTGATCACTGTTCCTTTTCCATTATCCCCATAAGTTACTATACCTTCTTCATCTTCAATGTGTGAGAACAGCTTTCTGTTGCCTGTCATGTGCCTTGAGCACCCGCTGTCCAGGTACCATTTTGATGCTCTAAGACTTCCCTACAATAGAAACACAAAGATTTAGGTACCCAAATTCCTTTAGGTCCTTGCTGGTTAGTTTCCTCATCTTTTCTTTTGAGTATCCATTTTAGGTGTTTAGTTGGACAAGTTATTTTAGTGTATCCTAATTTGTTACAATGACTACAGTAGGATATTTTACTTACCTTTTCAGTTGGGGTATACTTAACATTTGATTTATATTCAGTGTCTTGTTCAGCTACAAATTTTGGGGTTGGATAGATTTTAGGATGAATTATTGTTTCTTCATTATCTGGTGGAGTATACCCTAAACCATGTTTCTTTTTTCCCTGATCTTCTATCTCCTTTTAATATTAATGTCGATTTACCATTTATGGTGTTAGTTAAATATTCATTATCTTTAGTTAGTGTGTCAACTTCCCTTTTAAGTTTGCTTGTTGTTTCTTGACTTTCTAGATTTGTTATTTGTTAATTTTTATTTCTCAAGTCTTCACATAATAATTCATTTCTCCTTTTTAATTCAGAAATTTGTTTTTCTAACTGCTCATTTTCAGATTTTAAATCTGAGTTAGTAATTTCTAAACATGCATGATTTTTCTTAGTAGCTTTTAGTATTTTACATACATCTTTATATTTACTATATAACTCATTAAAAGCTTCTTCTAAACTATTAGAATCTAAATCATTACAAGAAGTGAATGAGGAGTCAGAGGTTACCTAGTCATCAGTGTTTACCATGACGGCCAGGTTGGCCTTTTCTTCTTCTTCTTCACTGGAGCTAGACTCACTGTCTGAGTCGTTGTCATTGCTCCATGTAGCTGCCATGGCTTTCTTCTTATATCTTTTGAATTTCTTTGAGCTATCTTTCTTCTTGAATTCTGTTTTCTTCAGTTTCAAACATTCAGCATTGATATGTTCGGGTTTCTTCACTACTTCCAATGCTTTTTTCACTATCTGATTCTTCATCAGATGTCTCTTCAGTGGCCTTGAGAGCGTTGCTATGTTTCTTCCTGCTGGAGGACTCTCCAAGTCTTTCCATATTTATTTCATGGGCCATTAGTGACCCAATAAGTTTTTCAAGAGACATTCTCCTTAGGTCGTTGGCTTCTTCTACGGCTGTCACTTTAGGAGACCACGACGCAGGTAGGGATCTCAAATTTTTTCTTACCATGTCTCCCATCTCATAATGCTTTCCAAGACCAGCCATACCATTTGTAATGTCTGTGAATCTACTATACATTTGTGTGATTAATTCTCCTAGCTGCATTTGAAATCGCTCATATTGAGCTACCAAGATGTCTATCATTGTTTCTTTAACCTTGTCTGTTCCCTCATAGGTGATTCTCAGCTTCTCCCACATTTCCATTACAGATTTGCAAGTTGAGATTCTATTGAACTCTTTCTTACTGAGAGCACAGCACAGTATACTCTTAGCTTTGCAGTTGAGTGAGATCTTCTTCTTATCCTCATCCGTCCATTTGTCTTTCTCATTGGTAACTAGAAGATCTCCTTCTTCTATGATTGACCATATTTGAAAATCGAGACCTTGAGGGAAGTACTCCATTCTGGTCTTCCAATAGTTGTAATCTTCACCATCGAACAAAGGTGGTCTGTTAACTGACTGGCCTTCTGCATACCCTTGAGCTGCCATTTATCTTTGCTCTTCAGATCGTAAGATCCTCTTTGTCGAAGAGACTTGGCTTTGATACCACTTGTTGCCCAGCTAGCAAGCCTAGAGGGGGGGGGGGTGAATGGGATTCTAAAAATACTTTTCGATTTAAACCTGTCAACAAAAATGCTTTAAAGAAGATCACTAGAAATGATGGTTAGTGTTAGTGTTAATCAAGACAACAAACACACAAACACAGGAAATTTTATCCTGATTCGGACCTCCTATCCTAAGGAGTCCTACGTCCGTCCCCAAGCAACAACTTGGGATTTCACCAACAAGGGTACTGTCCCCCTTAAGGACCCTTACACATCCAGCCGCAGCTGGCCAACCCCGAAGAGGTATACAACCACCCTGATACGCAGGTCTTCCTTCCCTACCGAAGGGAATACTCACCACCTATTTTCAAAAGGTCTTCTCTTCACAGCCCGAAGAGGAACTTCACAATAAATGTGAAAGAAGTGAAAGGCCCCTAGACCAAGCTTACAACAGATGCTTGATCTGAGGCAATGTCTGAGAGAGAAATATAATCACTACAACAATCTCTCAGACCAACAGGCTCTCAGAAAAATCCAAACGATGAAGGCTTGAGAGTTAAGAGCTAAAACAGTGGATGGAGTGAAGCAAGCGGCTCTTCTTTTGTTGCTGAAGATTTTTCTTTGAAGGATCTGAAGTGCAAAAAGTTATCAAAGTTGTTCTTCATGGAGTCATCAGTCTTCTATATATCTTCTCTTGAAAAATGTAGCTGTTGAAGTGGTCGTTGTCTCTAAGCTTGAAACACATTAGACAACATGGTCCATCGTGTGCGACTGGTAAGCTTGTAGCCATTTAATGCTCTAAAGCCATGCACGCAAAGAGAAGACTCATCTTGATATCCTTTGCTTCTATTTGTCCAATGTTGTATAGCATGGTACTGGCAGAAACCTACATACAATAAATGCTAAAACATAGACAGCTAGACTATCTCCATACTTGTCAGGCAACGTTAGAAAATATACACCATATTGGAAATGCCATACTGCTATTCTGAAAAGTGTTTCCTATATAAATATAAGAATAGAAGGCAACGTGCAGATGATGTATACAGTCATAATAAATGCAAGGATACTAGAGATGTGCGCCGGAAGACTTTGACTTTCACAATATTTGAAAATATATTTGAATACCAAGTGTGAAATCGATGTAATCCATGAATTCGTTATGACAAAGAAATAGTTGTACAACTTATGAAATCATTGTTTATGCAAGTCGTTGTTCAAACATAATCAAATCATTGTACGAGAGTAAGTAAGTCGTTGTACAAGAGTAAGCAAGTCGTTGTACAAGCAAATCGTTGTATAGATATAAGCAAATCGTTGTTTAAGAAAATCATTGTACAAGAGTAAGAAAGTCGTTGTAAAAGCAAATCGTTGTACAGAGTAAGCAAATCGTTGTACAAAAATAAACAAGTCGATGTTTGAGCAAATCGTTGTTCAAACATAAACAAATCGTTGTTCAAACATAAGCAAATCGTTGTTTGAACAAATCGTTGTTCAAACATAAGCAAATCATTGTGTAACTTATCGAATCATTATGAGATGGAAATCGTTGTTACACTTTATGAATCTTTGTGAGACTGAAATCGTTGTTTCACTTAACGAATCGTTGTGAGACGAAATCGTTGTTTCACTTAACGAATTGTTGTGAGACCAAAATCGTTGTTTCACTTAAAGAATCGTTGTTTCACTTAATGAATCGTTATGAGAACCAAATCCTTGTGAAACTTATCAAATCGTTATGCGATGAAATCGTTGTAGCGATAGAATCGTTCTTTCACTTAAGAAATCGTTATATCTCTTAAGAAACAGATGTGAACTGAAATCATTGTTTCATTTGAAATTAATGACCGAATCATTGTATCTCTAAAGAAATCGATGTGGACTTAGAGGAAATACATGCTATGAACTTTAAATGAAATAGTGTAAGAATTACTTACAGATTTGGCTTGTTTTATTTCCTGTAACTGAGCTTCATAAAAACTTGTTAGAAATAATTTGTTAGAGTTTTTTTAATCACCAAAATTGTATATAATTAAATAAAATTATATAGGGATGGACTGATCATCAATTTGTGCTACAGGGTTTCTGCTAAGAGCATCTCTAACAATATGGCCCTTTCTAGGATGGTACTCAATTTTAAAATCATAGTATTTGATGTATTCCAACCATATTCTTTGTCTCATGTTTAACTCTTTTTATGAAAATAAGTATTTCAGGCTCTTATGATCTGAGTATACAACAAATTTATTATCATGTAAATAATGTCTCCATAGCTTCAGGGTAAAAATTACCGCTGCAAGTTCCAAATCATGAACTGGATAGTTCTTCTCATGGTTCCTTAACTGCCTAGATGCATATGCAATAACTTTTCCTTCTTGCATTAAAACACATCCCAGCCCGATGGTTAAGGCATTTGTGTAGACTTCAAAAGTTCTCCCCTCCACTGGTAAAGCTAGGACTAGTGCAGATGTTAAGCATTCATTCAACTTCTCAAAAGCATACTCACCCTCCTCATTCCACACAAATGGTACTTCTTTCTGGGCTAACTGAGTGAGGGGTGCAACAATTCTAGAAAAAGTTTTCAACAAATTACCAATAGTAACTAGCCATACCTAGAAAACTTCGGATTTCAGTAATAGTCTTAGGTTTCTCCCAACTTTGGATGGCTTTAACTTTGGAAGAATCTACATCCAATCATCTCAAGAAATATCATGCCCCAAGAGTGTTACTTGTTCCATTCAAAATTCACATTTACTAAATTTGACATATAATTTATTCTCTCACAATAGTTGTAAGGTAATATGAAGGTGTACTTCATGTTCTTCTACACTTCTAGAATAAATCAAGATGTCATCAATGAATACAACAACAAACTAATCCAAGTATAATTTATTCATTAATCGCATGAATGCAGCAGGCACATTGGTTAATCTAAATGGCATCACTACAAATTCATAATGCCCATACCTACTTTGAAAAGTTGTCTTGTGGATATCTTCTTCCTGATTCTTAATTGATGATATCCAGACCTGAGATCGATTTTTGAAAAATATTATGCTCCTAACAATATCAATCCGGTGAAGTGGATATTTGTTATTGATTGTGAGCTAATTCAATTGCATGTAGTCTATACATAACCTTAAGGTTCCATCCCTCTTTTTGACAAATAAGACTGAAGCACCCCAGGGAGATGAACTGGTCTAATAAACCCATTTTCCATTCATTCCATGAGTTGTCTTTTTAACTCCTTTAGTTCTTCCACCGACATTTGATAGGGTGTTCTTGAAACTGGTGTAGCTCTGGGAATCAATTCAATAGTGAAGTTTACTTCCCTACTAGGAGGTAAACTAGGTAGTTCTTCGGGGAGTACAACAGAAAAATCTCGAACTATGGAAATATTCTCCAAGCCTGTAATATTTTGATTTATCATTATTATAGATGCTAAATATCCTTGACACCCATTCTTCACCAACTTATATGCTTTAACTATCGATATTAAAGGTACACTTCATGCATGGGGTTTACTAAAAATCACTGGTGGAATTTCTTTATTCATAAATGTTATTTGCCTAGAATGGAATTCCACTCCAACATGATGTTTAGATAGTCAATTAGCCCCAAAGATTACATCATATTTCCACATTTCCAAACATATTAAATCACCAAGAAAATCATACCCTTCAATGACTAGTGTACTAGTTGGATAGTAGCAATCAAGTTCCTTTCTCTTAGTAAGAGACGTAGCAACCTCAAATTTTTTTAATAGTGGGACTAGTTGTACTTCAAATGATCTAGAAAATGTTTGACTAATAAATGAATGTATTGCTCCAGAATCAAATAAAACATCGGCAAGTTTAGAGTTCACAATTATTGTACCTTCCACAAGCCCGCCTTCCTGTTGAGATTCGAACTCCACTTCTTGTATAGTTTGTAGTCTTCTCTACCTGGGTCTTCGATTCTATAGGGAAGGTACCTTTGGCATAAAAGGACAATCAGGAATTCGATGTTGACTTCCACATCGCAAACAAACTCCTAACCTCCTCCAACAATTCTCAGTTTTATGCCCACTGAGGTGGCAATGATGGCAAACATCCTTATTTCCAGTTGCAGTCTTTCCTAGCATCCTAATAGGCTGCTGAGGCTTAGATGTATTTCTAGCTTCAAACTTCATTTTACACTCAACAATTGTAGAGCTTCCACTAGATTTCCCTTCAATTTTCTCCACCATTTCAGTAGCGGCCTCAAAAGCTAGAGCTCTCTCTTGACCATCTCAGAATAAGTAGTAATCAAGTGAGGTGTCAATTGAGTGATAAAGTTTGGGCTTAATCCATTCATAAACCTCTTTGCTTTTAACTTTTCTGTAGTTATCAGGTGAGGAGCATACTTTGATAATCGAGCAAATTACGCCTTGTATTCAGCCACTGTTAGTCCTCACTGTTTAAATTAATAAATTCCATAGCCTTCTTCTCTTGGACTACCTCAAAGAAATATTGCTCATTAAATATCTCAACAAACTCTTCCCAAGATAACTAATCCACATCCCTTAAGGTAGCCTCACGGCTTCCCACCAAGCTCGGGCATCCCTGTCTAATTGAAATATTGCCAAGCGGACCTTATCCTCCTCCTGGCACCGGATAACTCTAAAAATTATTTCAATTTCCTTAACCCATTCTCAACTTCATCTGGGTCAGTACTTCTGAAAAACGAGGGGGATTTAAACTTCGAAAATCCTTGAATATATTGGCTCCATTGTGCGAGTTATTTGGGCTACCATTTTCAATGCTCGTGTTATACCATGTACTGTATTCTCCATCCTTTTTCATGCTTCACCTCTTCCTTGCATGACTAGTTTAGAAAGTAATCTAAGATATTCAAAATGTCACACATTAATATGGCAAACTAATCCATAAAGTTTGCACATACTAAAGATTTTATTACACACTACATATTACATTCACACCTTTTGCTAATAAAATGAAAAACATTACATTAGATAATTCCCAACCTCTCTCCATATATGCATCTAGTAGTTCTACAAAAGTCAACTCTATACACTAACTTACCATTATGCAAGAGAGGTTAACAAAAAGTGGGTTTCCTTAGGTTCTATATTGATTTATTGTTAAGTAATGGATCTTGAAGATGGTTCCTGAGCACCTTCTTCTTTGTAGTATAGCTCTCTGGCAGCCTCAGTCATTAACATCCCAATACTCTTCAATTTGTCTTGACTAGCCTTTAAGTTATCTAAATTACCCATGACTACAGTCATTGATCCTAAGGATGCAGCTGGGTTACCCGCAAGGAACACCACACTAGTCAATTTCTGCAATTCTTCCTTAATCCTCAAATGAACCTCACATTGAGCTTGTGCGTATAGTTTTATGTCTTGTTGTAACAATTTCATGGCTAGTTGTAACCATTCACGTAAGTTTGTTTCCATTCTCTTACAATCAACAGGTTAATCTACATAAAATGAATAATCTCAACGATTTTGAGGGC
Source organism: Colocasia esculenta (assembly GCA_014218235.1). Taxonomy (NCBI): domain Eukaryota; kingdom Viridiplantae; phylum Streptophyta; class Magnoliopsida; order Alismatales; family Araceae; genus Colocasia; species Colocasia esculenta. The sequence continues at coordinate 57,495,086 of CM024757.1, read as the reverse complement.
TAACTTCCCATATTTCTACCCATCTCATAGGTTATTTTCCAAGGTTTGCAAAACTCTACTATGATACCAAATAAACTTGTCACGTCCTAATAATTGATAATTTTTAGAAATGAAAAGTTTCAATTTTAAAGAAATAAAACCCTTCAATTACATTCATCAATCAGTGCAACGGAATTATATGATATCATTTATACGTCACCAACTGAGGGTTTAGGGTTAATATTTACAAAAATCTAGATTGCCAAAATCTAAAGAAAAGCTCTAGTTGCTAATTTATAAAAGTTGTCAACACAATATCCCTTAAAAGCTTGCACCATCTTGAGTTCCTGAAAGAAATGTAGGAATGCATGAGCAGTTGTGCCCAGTAGGTTTTACCTTCGTTACACAAGAAAAGTAGGGAGCGAATGGTAGTAAGGAAAGTGAAAAGGATGTGCATACCACATAACAGATGAATATAAACAGGTATATATAATTTTACACAGTAATATTGACAAGAAGATGATGTTGTAAAAGAGTTGCCCTATATCATCCAATAAACTAGTAAGTACAATTCAATTCATAATACAGTCCATGGAAAGGTACACCAAAATATAGCATGTAGTGATGTCATGCCAAAACACCCAGTTGATCCACTATCGTTCCATACAATCAGTAAACGAGTTTGGGTACTCCTCCTAGGACTAGATCGGCCCCAATTGCATAGGCATCAATCCAAGAGAGAGTCCGAAGACATAAGAATATGTCATTCCATTTCCATACTGTCATCATAGTAGTATATCCTTTGGGTACATATAAAAGGTATCAACATATGAAGGATATTAAGTCAAAAATGGGAAGATGACTTCAAGGATTTATAATGGCTATAAATGAGATTTCCAAAAGATGGTTCAATTTAATTGCTAGATCATTCTACATGAATGTCTATCAATGGAGTATAGATATTCAAGTTTAAGTTAATATAAATCAGATATTAAAAAAAATGGGTTGACAAATAGATAGGGTTTTATTTGTTGACTAGACAGGGAAATCGATCGAATGTTCAGGGATTTTCAGTCGACCGAATTTCACAGAAACTTGGACCTAGCTTTCAAGTGTAATCAGTCGATCAGAAAGACAAAATTGGTCGACCATTCAAGGTTTGGAGAATTGGTCGATCGAAGGAACCAAATCGGTTGACCAATTCTGGTAAAACTGGAATGTTTGGTCAAAATCACATAGACTTTTCTAGCTTGAGAATGGAAATAAACAATTAGGAATAGAAGTGGAGAACCTACTCTATAGTTGTACACCTTTGGTAGACCTTTTTAAACTCTTCAAGCATCTCATCTCTCCTCTTTTCTCTCTCAGGTAGTCGAACTAGAAGGGAATCGGTCAACCAAAAAGAATGGTCAGTCGACTGATTCCGGTGCTCCAGGTGGTTATAGAGTTTCTTTTTCTTCTTCTGATGATGAATCTTATCTATGGTACATAGTTTATCACTTAACATGTTTCATTGGAACATAATAAATCTAACTAGACATGTTGAAGCTATCATTCTAATGGAAGAAAATGATAGTTTGTAATAAATTAAATGATACTCTATAATTGAAGTATTTAGAAGATAGAATGTATCCTACCTAGGAGACTAGGAGATAGGAAACTTCCTTCCTCAAAAGACCTTCTTCTCCAGACTCGGTGATATGATAGCAACATAGAGAGCAGTAGCAGCATTCAAAGTATTAGCTGATGTGAATTGGAAGAGGCTTTATAGAGGTTGAAACTACATGTAGAGAAGTTTACTAGTTACACCTGGATGACAGGGATCATCTTGATTTCCATCGCTCTCCGATTTCACCCACATCACAAAGGATTTCACCGTATGTTAACAGGTATATCATTACGTGTTGAGGCTACTTAGGTTAAAATGTAGGCTTACGAAATCTCACCTACGTAATAAAGTAGTAGTAGTAGTAGTATATATATATATATATAATATATATATGTATTATGCAAATAATTCTTAACTATTTGATCCTCTTATTTAACATTCAAATGATGTCTGTTTAAGATAAAATTTTACACACCAGATAATTAAGAGGTAATTCATATTATAGTGATTTTAGTTTAAGTCATTTTTAATTAAAATTTTGTTAGGTGAAAATTAACCCAAAAATCATTTAGTCAACTTAGTGGAATACATCAGTCCAAAAATAATATCAACTTTTAATGGTCACATCTCATAATATGAAATTGAGGTGTTACAAGACTTCTGGCCCACAACGCCCACACAACATGCTAACACCCAAAACACAATACCAAGGCCACACATGGCCCATGAACTAGTCAAACCAAGGTTCGAATGACCACAACATTACATTACTATCACCTAAAAAGAAATTATGTCCTCGAAATTCTGAAAGAAGATGCGTCATAAAGCTCATAATTAATCAATCACTTAACTATCACCTAAAAAGAATTAAAGGACTTACTCAAACAAGTATGGATACATTTTTTTACATTTCTTTTGCCAATTCTCAAGTGTCTTCACCTCCTTGTCTATTTTCCCATCTGATTTTTACTAATTCAATTTCTTTGTTTCTTAATTTATGTGTTCTTCTTCCTGTAATCTGAACTGGATATTCTAACATAGACATATTTGGTTTCAGATCATCACGAGTGTAGCTAACTATTTGTGAAGGATCCTGTAGACATGCTAAATTTTACATCATTGTAAGCATATTTCATGTTACACTATAATGTCACAAATGGCTCACAATTTGCTTTTTGAGAGTCTATTTTCCAATCATTTTGGGTCTCCTCCCATTTCTGAGTGTTTCCCCCTTATTTTCCTAGCTTATTGGAGGTGTTGGTCAAGATTCATTATTTATGACGTGTCTGTTGGTCGCATTTTAAACATCGATTGTTGAAGTCCACATCGATTGCATTATTCGCGATGGGTCCACTAGTCATGTTTTAAACATCGATTGCTGAAGTCTACATCGATTGCCTGATTTGCGTCGATTCAATCCATCACGTTTTAAACATCGATTGCTGAAGTCTACATCGACTACCTGATTCACGTCATTTCAATCCGTCACGTTTCAAACCTCGATTGGTGAAGACCGAATCGATTGAACTCCTCTTCTGATTGGTGAAGCTTTACATCGATTGCCTTATTCGTGATGAGTCATCTCGATGTGGTTTTACTCTATCAGTTCCTTCATAGGCTAGTTGTAGTTTATCCCACATTTCTTTAGTAGTTCTACAAGCAGATAATCCGCTGAACTCTCTTTTGGATAAAGCACAACATAGATAATTCTTGGCTTTATAGTTTAGGGACATGTTTCTTTTATCAGCTATAGATAATGCAGCAGATCCTTCAGCAAGTATAGTAAAATCACCTTGTTCTATTACCTGCCACAGATCAAAATATGTGCCTCGAATGAAGCATTCCATTCTCATCTTCCAATACTGGTAATCCTCACCATCGAAGAATGGTGGCCTTGTAACATATTGTCCTTCATAGTTGTGGCCTTCAGCTGCCATCTCTTCTCAAATCTTTCGATTCTTCTAAGAAGACCTCACTCTGATACCACTTGTTGGATCGAGATGGCACTACAGATGTCCTAGAGGGGGGTGAATATGACTACTTGAGCTTTTAAAAATTATCTGAAAATATATGACACTAAATAAAGTTATTAGTATTTAGTGTGGTGTGTGTGAAACAAGTGAAAAACTTGGCAGAAACAATCACACAATTGCACAAGATATTTTATCCTGGTTCCGTCCTTCCCACATGGAAGTCCTACATCCAGTCCCCAAGTAACCTCTTGGGATTTCACTAACTGCCAAGAGAACTTGGCCTTCTCTCACCCTGAGAGGTATTACAAACCCACTTGCTCCCAAGCAAGTCTTCCCTTTACCAAGGGGTACAAAGACTACCTACACCAGTACGTCTTCCCTTCACAAAAGGGGAACTTCAGGGAACAAACCCCCTGCGGGTTATCTAACACAGAGATGAACAACACTTGTGTGTCTGCTCAGAAGAATGAGCAAACACAAAAATCAGAAAGAGATACAAGTAAGAATTGCAGCTCTAACTATTTCTGAATCTAAGAGGGTGGACTGAAAGGAACTACAATTACATAATTCCACCCTAAATAAAAAAGACTTCTAAAAAGGAGAGCTTGGAAGTCAAGGGTTAAAGCAGCAGCTCTCTTTCTCTTTTCAGTAGAAGCCTTGTGATGACTCTTGCAATTTCATATTGGAGTTCAGTATGAATGGTGTATTGGCGTTCATTCTGCTTCTGATTCAAACTTCAGCATATATATATAAACTTTAGATGCTTGAATCTTGTCATTTAAAACTATCCGTTGGAAAACTAGTCATTTGAAGAATAGCTGTTGATCCTTGGATATTTGACATCTTGAGACTTCTGTTATATCCATTAGTCCTTCAGCTTTTGGAGTCCCAATGTCTTCAGGCTATGTAGGTCGCTTCATGGCTTCATCAAAATAGCTTATAAAAGGACTGCAAGCTCCAGCAGGTACCTAACTGTTTGCAAGGTAAGGGAACACAAGTACCTTTGTCCTTTCGGAGGTAGGTGAGATAGAAATATATATAAAGTATAAAGAACCTCGGATGGACAGATGTTAAGTGCATTAAAGAACAGACATACAGTTGTATCTTTAAATAAGGAATGTTCTGACAAAAGGAGATCTGGTAGGTGGGTTCTGACAGATATCCCATGCTACTTATACCTACCAATGCATATCATCTGTCAAATAGAAAAGAACTAAAGTTCTGACAGAAAGCAAGAGACCAATTTGTATAATTCTTTCAAATCTTTGCAAGAATATTTTATTATGAATATTTTGAATATACTTTTTCTTGTCTAACAGAATATTTAAATGGTGACAGTAAGAAGAACATTATTTTGTAAGACCTATAAGTGTTATTCAATCAGTAAAGGATCCCTTTGGGATTAACAAAACATAGAGTGAACAAGATTAATATTTCATGGATTCTGTGGAATGACAAGTTCATACAAATATTATTTAAGTACAAGTACACAGAAGTTGATATATGATACTTCGACTTTCCTGGAGTCGGAGTCAAGGACTAGATACGTATAGAACTTCGACTATACAGAAGTCACAGTGAGACATTGATCACAGACTTTGAGTTTTGGAGAGTCGGAGTACTAGATGTCATACTTCAACTTCTAGGGAGTCGGAGTGCAAGCAATAATAGACTTCGACTTTTAGAAGTTAGAGTAAGGATCAAGTACATCAAAATTCGACTTTGATACAGTCGAAGTTAGAAGTCTTCGACTTTTAAAGAGTCAGAGTGAAAGTTCTTTTGATAAGCAATGGATGACATACTTTGACTTTTCAGAAGTCAGAGTCCTGATAGACTTCGACTTTTAAGGAGTCGGAGTCCAACTAGACTTCATCTATTCAAGAGTCGGAGTCCTATCAGACTTTGACTTTTCAGAAGTCGAAGCACTGCTAGACTTTGACTTTTTAGAAGTTGGAGTACTACATGGTTCATCAAATGGTACAACACTTCGACTTTTCTAGAGTCGGAGTTAGTTTGGTACATAGTATACGCTGTGGACTTAGAGAAATTTTGCGACAGTGTTGATACTTAGATTTTGTATGCACATGTTTTGACTGAAGTATTTAGATGTATGTCTTAGCATGTCATATTTATTTTTATACAAAATAGCTTGTGGTATATTCTAATAGATTTGTTTGTAGAAAGTCTTAAAATATTTTGTCATAGCAAAAACACAATGCTAAAAAAATGATTAACAATATTTTAAGGGATAGGTGCTCAATAATTCTCCTCATTTTTGTTAATGACAAAAACTTTTAAATAGTCAGTGAAAATAAATTTCATTTTACAAAACAAGTATTTCTATCCTATATATTTGTTTCTTACTTTCTTTCTCCCCCTTTGTGGCATTAACAGAAAGGATAAGATACAAAGAGAGAGAGAACATACACACAGATGGCTAGAAACTGATGGATATTGATATGGATGAGGAACATTTTACATTCATGAGGCAGACAAAGAGCTAGGAAGATAGTGGGAAGGAGGGATTTGAGCAAAGAAGGGCTGAAGAAGAGCCCATAGCTTCTTCTCATTTCCAGGGAAGAAATTTTCAAACTGGGAGATATCTATGTTATAGGAGGATCCTATAGAAGGGATTTTCTTATAAGACTTAATGTGCCTGCGATAATACCAGATGATTCTTCCACGGTAGTTGCCATTGCACAGGGTACTCTTAAGGGGAACAAACTTCTTATTTGCTGCCAGGTGCAAAAATTCATGAACAGATATATTCTAGTGTAGTCCTTGGGAGTGAGCAGCTTCCTTTGCCTGATAGTAGACAAGATACCTCTATTTCCATTTGTGTGAGACAAACTTCCAAAGTGTCTCATAACCTTTACAGAGATAGACAGAGGTAGATACCTTCAGTTTCTGGCATTCTGTATGCTCTTCTGGATAAGCTACTACTCATTGATCTTCAGTCAACCTCTCAGATTTTGCAAAGCTGTGTTGGAAATCTAGCATGTGATGAGAGTTCTTTGGGTTGGGGCATGCATGAGAGCAAACCGATGGAATGGAAGTTTGATATTGTACTTAATCCTGAATTTGGCTGCTATCTGAATGTGTCTATTGAAGACAACTTAAGCAAAATGTTTTCTGGAGGAAATGGCACATACCAGGCTGGGATGCAGTCCAGAGAGCAATCCAATGGTCATTGATGGAGTAATTTTTGTTTACCCATTGAGAATCATATCCCACTGCCCCTTATTCACACATGGCAAACCCATCCGGAATCTGTCTTCATTAAACTGTTTCATTCTGTTGTATTTGATCTGGAGCACTTTTAGGAGGTTGCCAAAGAGATCAAAAAATCTAAGATTGAGGTGAAGGTGAACATCCAAAAACTGGTTCCTAGCTTGAGTAACTTGAAATTTGGCGGCTTCACCAGGGCATAGGTTCAGGAATTCTGAAGGAGATAGACAATGGCTTTTCTGTATGATGAGATTCACATCAGCTAGTTGAACTTCTGAAGTTTTATGCAAGGTAGGGAGCCAGTCTTCAAATTTGTAGTCTGGCATCCCATGGACTTCAAGGAAGGCTTTAATGGAAAGGAATTCCTTGAAAAGATTCATATGATGCTCAGAATGATAGATGAAGGCATACCAAAATGGGGGAAGAAGAGTACTAGGATTATCTTTCAACTGGCACCCTACTCTTGATGATAGTACTATACTAGGTACAATTTCAGCAAGTGAAAGAGTAGATCTGCCCGAAGAAGGAATTGATGAAGCAGGGAGAGAGGAGAAAAAATGAGGAGCTAAGGTGTGAAGAGTGGGTGTGTTTACCTTGTGAGTCTAGAAAGTGTACTTCATAGGATACAAATAAAGTGAAGTACTTGTGGAAGTGGGAAGTTGTGCCTCTGGTTGAGATGTGGAGGGAGAAGGATGAGATGAGACTGAGGGAATAGGTTGAGAGGGAGGTGGAGATGGTTGTTCAATAGTAGGAGGAGGTGTAGGATCAGTAGCAGGAGGAGAAGAGATGGTTAAGGGTTGAGAGCAGAAAACTAGGAGACCAGATTTCAGGAGTTTCCTTCTAACCCTTCTCTTAAATGTTTTGACTTTGAGATCGGCTTCTACCTCCATAGGCTAATCTTGAGGCTCCAAAGGCTGCTCAGAAACTGACTCCTGTTAAGACTACTGTTGCTGCTCTACTGGTTGATGTTGAGTCTAATCTGGCCCTTCTGCTGGATCCACACTAGACTGATCTGCTAGGTTTGTTGGCTGTGGAACCACTTCCTCAGGCTACTGTTGTTGCTGCTGTTGAGTGGATGGGGGAACATGAGATCCACTTGTGCCTTGTTGGCACACCAACTGTAATAATAGGTCCTTCATCTGCTGGACCTCTTCAGACATAAAATCAAACTTGATGTCTATCTATTGTATTTGCATTTGCAGTACAGACATCATCTCATGTTGCTTCATGATTAACTCCACCACATCATCCATATGTCTGCTAGTCTCCCCCTGAGACGTTGGCCAGGTCTCAACATGGGGTAGAGAGACTTGGTGGTATCCTCATAGGAAGGCTCCACTGGTGTGAAGCTGGGAATTTCTTCTTCCTGAGCCACTCCCTTTCCCCTTAAGTCCCTAAGAACTTGATTGATTGTATCTTGAGGAGCATCTTGTTCTTGGGAGAGGACTGGAGCCTGAACTACTTCTTGGTCTACCATAGGTGCTTCTTCTCTGACTTCTTCTCTACGGATTTCAGGAGCTTGAACTGGAGGAAGAGAAGAGGAACTTTGTGCCTCATCAGGAAATATTTCATGAGAGCACTAAGGGACAGAGTCCTTTGTCCAAAAGTTCTGTGCCTTGTCCTCCACTATATAGTGGCTTCTCCTCAAGGTGTAGAGCACAATCTTCTCCTTCACGGCCATAGATATTTCATCATTCAGATCAACTTCAAATCATCTAAAAATGAGGGTCAACAGGGGTCTATAAGGAAGAGACTTCTACAAATTCTTAGAACTTGCCATCCTTTCCAAAATTATGGAAGTCAAGTTGACCCTGTGTCTCTGAACTGTCTAAAAAAGTAAGCTCACATCTCTAGCAGTGATGGAAGAGTGGGTGCCTACCCTAGGGGTAATGATGGTGGTGATGATAGAGTGCAGAATCCTCTTTTCTGTAGATAGCTCGTTGACCAGGAGCCCTTTCTTAGAGATAGACCCCAGGCTCCCAACCACCCCTAACCATTGCTTCTCCATGGACACTGTCTCACTGATTGCGTGTCCGAAGTTGGGGCAATCCAAAATCTCCACCAGCAGATCCTCAGAAATTGTAACAATAGTGCCTTTCACAGAGCTTGTGACTGAACCATCTACTGTAACTTGGAGGGAAAGATAAAAAGCCTTCAGCACCACCTCAAATGTAGATTCACTAATCTGGCAAAGCTTCAACCAGCCCATAGCTGCTAGGGTTTCTTCTACCCAACCTATCCTACCCGTTAACTGACTGAAATTGACTATTTTCCCACAACAAATGGAGGCCTTGGATGAAGACAACCTCTAGAATTGTTCAGGGGTGAAGAAGGTTCCTTTCGGAGCCCTAGATGAGGCCATCTAGACATAAAATGAAGAAAGAGACTAAGAAGGATGATAGATTCCTCAACAACTCGGTTTGTGATGATAAGTTTACTGGCATGAACATTAGGCACCTCCCTAGAGGTCTTTCTGACTATGCTCCTCTACTAGTTTCCTTCTCTCCTTCTTCTAGGATTCCAGCAAGGTTTACTTTTCAATCCATGTGGACCTCCTATGATACTTTTCAAGACATTGTCAAGGCTGCTTGGGATGCCCCCATTGGGTGGCGCTATAACCCATTTGTTGTCCTCCATTTAAAGTTGAAGGTGGTTAGAGGGGTCCTTCGCACCTGGAACAAAAGGTGTAAGACCCGGCCCCCTTGGGCCCTGTGGCCCCATCCTCAGAGTCGCGACATGCCCCCTGGTCGCGACATGGTCACGACAGGGAGGCCGTCGCGACAAGGTTCGGGTCTCGATGACCAGGGCTGTCGCGTTTTAGTCGTGACGGTATGGCCGTCGCGTTGTGGTCACGACGTCCGATGGCATCGCGACGGCCCTTCTGATAGACGTGACAGGTGTCCTTTCTTTCAGAACGACTCTGTCAGGTGTCAGGCGCACGCGCGTGAACGCAACATGGTCGTCCTGTCGCGATCGCTTTCTCGGTCTTTGAGGTTTGACCCGCTTTTTGGGGTCACGACGGAGGCGACCGTCGCGATAAGGTCGCAACGCCTAGGAGCATCGCGATGAGAGTCTTATCGCGACATGTCGTTTCATCGCGTTTTGGGGGCCGCCGGGTTAAAACCCAAGGCTGCGATGCACCACCACTAAGAGTGGCACTCTAACAACAAAGGCGCTTGCGCTTCCTATTACGTCATTTACTGCCTTCAAACCAAGAAGAGTAATAGCCCACGGCAAGGAGAGACACATGAATTTCTTCACCGGAATCGATTCAATCTATGGTTATCTTCCTGAACCACGTCCATATTTTGATTCGCCGCTCAATCCACGTGCTCGGAACCAACAACGGCACGGTTAGCTCACAATTCCAACCTCCTTTTGAATCATTTACGTTCGGCTCATTGTCCTACGAACCTTGCCAGGCCTAAATCAAAGGAACTAGCCGGAGTGAAGCGTAGCGGTGTTGAGGCAAGGCTTCTTAGTTTGAGAACATCAAAGAAGGCGTGTAGCGATTATAAAAAAGAAAGCAAGACAGAGAAATGAATTTCGTCAAAACAAAAGAAAAGAACTGAGTTGGCGTGATGCGGCGGGAACGGCACCCGGTATTGGTAAAAGAAAGACCGGGACATAGTCTGATAACAGATATAGGGTCCGTCTATTCTTCTTGCCTGAGGAACGATTCTATCCTAAACCCAGATAAGAAAGAGACAAGCTTGGCCTATCTATTCTATTATGGCCGGCTTGGATTATGGAGGTTTTTTGTAAGTAGTTGGATCAGTATCCATCTGCTGCATGAACATCGACAGTGAAATCACTTAATGTAAGGTAGCGGACAAGGAGAGAACTCGGCATCGTGCAATTCCATCGATCCGGTTAATTCATTTCCGCGAGACGCTGCTCTACTCTTTTGCTTTGGCATTGCCATACGAGGGAGATCGCTCAGTGACATGTCAAAAGATATGGAATTTCCGACCAACAGATTGAAGTGAACAGCCCAACCTCTTTGTTTGAAGCTTTGCCAGGAAGCTTCTACTTGCTTGTTGAAGCAAAGCTTCCCCTAATTCCAAAAAACACAACAAACAATAGATTTGCAACTATCGGAAAAAGCTTCTCTTGGATAGCGGTCATAGGGAGGGTTCAGAAAGGATCTGATCGTAGATAGAGACTCAAACCAGTGCTAGGGGGTAGGGGCGGATGTAGCCAAGTGGATCAAGGCAGTGGATTGTGAATCCACCACGCGCGGGTTCAATCCCCGTCGTTCGCCCATTGAACTATGGAATTAGGGTTAGACCCTATATATCTAAAGAATCCACCTAAGTATTAAAGGCTTGCTTGGTGTACTTTTTTTCCATTGAACCAGAGGAGGTACCGTCAGGAAGGTGGTTACCTCCTCTGAGGTCAACTTTCATTTTTATGGCTATAACTATATGATAGCCTGGCATACATCCCTTTATGGAACTGACTTTAGATCTACCTTCTTCTTTCTTTTTTCTGTCTATAGAGTGATTTCCGCTACCTAACCTTAGATTGTCAAACCTTAGCCAAAGAAAGAATAGGCCGCAGGTCAGATCCTATAAAATATTTTACATTTTCGATGATCATCTCTATTTTAGGTATTCGGGGAATCCTCCTTAATAGACGAAATATTCCTATTATGTCAATGCCAATTGAATCAATGTTATTAGCAGTTAATTCGAACTTTTTGGTATTTTCCGTTTCTTTGGATGATATGATGGGTCAATCATTTGCTTCATTAGTTCCAACAGTGGCAGCTGCGGAATCTGCTATTGGGTCAGCCATTTTCGTTATTACTTTCCGAGTCCGAGGGACTATTGCTGTAGAATCTATAAATTGCATTCAAGGTTAAACATAACTAAAGGAGAGTTACCAAATACGAAGCCCTTTCGTTCTTTTCTTTTTTTTAGCTAGGGAGAAAAAAGATTTTGGAAGGTTTGTGTTAAAAATTCAATCGTCGTCAGGGGCAGGGCCTTTCTCGCTGAGCGAGCGCATCCGATTCTATAATCCTGTCCTACACAACTTCCCGTTGAGTTGCTGAAAGATAGATACTGATAACGTAAAAAAATGAAATTGAGTTCAACGGATATAAAGGATAGAAAGATGCTATTTGCTGCTATTCTATCTATTTGTGCATCAAGTCCGAAGAAGATCTCAATCTATAATGAAGAAATGATAGTAGCTCGTTGTTTTATAGGCTTTCTCATATTCAGTCGGAAGAGTTTAGGTAAGACTTTCAAATTCACTCTCGACGGGAGAATGGAGTCTATTCAGGAAGAATCGCAGCAATTCTCCAATCCTAACGAAGTCGTTCCTCCGGAATCCAATGAACAACAACGATTACTTAGGATCAGCTTGCGAATTTGTGGCACCGTAGTAGAATCATTACCAACGGCACGCTGTACGCCTAAGTGCGAAAAGACAGTGCAAGCTTTATTATGCCGAAACCTAAATGTTAAATCAGCAACACTTCTAAATGCCACTTCTTCCCGTCGCATCCGTCTTCAGGACGATATAGTCACAGGTTTTCACTTCTCAGTGAGTGAAAGATTTGTCCCCGGGTGTACGTTGAAAGCTTCTATCGTAGAACTCATTCGAGAGGGCTTGGTAGTCTTAAGAAGGGTTCGGGTGGGGGGTTCTCTTTTTTAAGAATAAGGCGCTTGCGGAATAGAATCTCATTAATGTGTTCTTGCTAACAGAAGAGCGGATCCAATACGCATAACACTTTTTTCTCAGAAAATGCAGCAAGTACTTGAGGAATTTTGGGATGTCATGCCAAAAAGTTAGTTGCCCAAGTGCTCCCTAGGAGGGCAGTCTACCACAAGATCGAGTTTGAGCCTGGAGCCAAACCCCCAACATTGGCTGGGTTGCTTTGGCTGATGGCCCCCCCTGAGTTGGTTAAGCTCAGGAAACAATTGAAGGAAGTCATATTGGCCAGATATATAAAAGCCTCCGACGGCACCATATGAAGCCCTGTTTTATTCCAGAAGAAGCGGGAGCCTTTGATTTTGCATTGAAACTCGGGCGCTCAACAAGGTAACCTAAAAAAAAAAAAAAGTTTCCACTTTGATTGCAGACTTGTTCGACTGAGCGCTTCATACTTATCGAAGTTGGATCTACGGTCGGGCTACTACCAGGTGCGTCTCGCAGAAGGAGACGAGCCAAAGACGACCTGTGTGACAAGCAATGTACGGTGCCCTTGATTTGGTTATGCCACCCCCTGCCACGTTCTGCACCTTCAACAATGAGCTATTCCACCCGGACTTAGACGACTGGTGGTATACTTTTCTCGTGGTCTATAGCCATTCGTTAAACGACCACGTTAGCCACCTACGGACCATTTTTTAGGTGGTATTAAGGGAGGTCAGACCAACCAACCTCTATGTAAAGAAAGAAAAATCTTCAATTGGACGGACAGAGATCCTATTCCTAGGGCATAGGATCCCCGGAGGGCACATTCGGATGGGCATCAGAGCCATCGAGGAGTGGCAAGCACCTACCAAGGTGAGTTCGTTTTTAGGGCTCGTGAACTATTACCGAAGATTCATCGTAGGTTACTCGAAGCCACTCAAAAATCTCCTAAAGAAGGACGGACTGATCATGGTACTGCACTGGTCGGATGTCAAAGAGCTTTTGAGGACCCTAAAGCAGGCAGTGATTGATGACCCCGTATTGCAGTTGCCAGATCACACAAAGCCATTTGAAGTACACACACACGGATGCGTCAGACTATGCCATCGGCGGTGTGCTAGTACAAGAAGGTCACCCTATCGCATATGAGAGCCGAAAGCTCATTGAGCTTTGGAGAGAGAGTAGGGGAAGCGCGGTCCAAGAGAAGGAGATTACAGCAATAGTGCACTGCTTGAACGTTAGGGATTATAGATCCAAAGCTGGCAAGGTCACTCCATCAGACCAGGAAGAGGGATTATTTCCCCTGGCAGTAAAGAGTCTCTCAAGAAAGCATTAAAAGCATTAAAAACCAACAATGCAATCCAGAAAACCAGATTGACTTTCTTTAGAAGTTAAGAAAAAATATCGTGAGTTAACAATATTTCATATTTCCTTACTAAGGAGCGTAAGATACAAAAGAGTTAAGGGGCCCACGGAGTCCCTCCCTGTGAGAAATCCGGTTAGCAATCCTATCTGTGCCCTTATAAGATCAATTGATCAAGCTTAGGCTACTAGGTCCAAGCAGGTTAGTTTGAAAGCGCAGAGATCGCAGGGTAAAGGGCTCAAGGAGATAACTACTAGTGCCTCCGGGCAAGCTCTTAAGCTATCCAGGCAAGTAGTTAGGTTTCAAGCCGCTTTAAAGTCTTTCAACAAGGAAAAAGGAACTTCAAGAAGATACTGCTGCTTTATTTGATACTGTTGGTTTACTGGCTGGAATAGATCTCCCAGCGAAAAGGGATAAAACTAGATATGGCACCCCAACTGGATAGGCAGAAGCAATAGCACTCCCAGTTTAATTTGATGGAGGGGCTTGCCTTAACACTTCAATTGGATAGACTGGAGGCAGGGAAAAAGACTAAAACTAGATCGATGCGAATTGGCACTTGGGTAGTAGTAGAGTAGGTTTACCCCAGTACTTCAGCTCGAAGGAATAAGGAAAGGTAGGGGATATAACAGAAGTCGTAGGGATAGAAGTAGAACTGGCTTACACGATCCAAAAGGGCAGGGCTTCTTACAAAAGAGGCAGGAACTGCTGTATTGGGATTATAAAAAAGCGCTTAGCAATAACAGTATAAAAACTGCCACGCTAGGGAAGGGCGAACGAAAGCTACGCCAACTGCCACTGGATATAAGCCGACTGCAACTCGATAGAATCCAACTGCATCTAAGCTTTCTCCAACTAGAATATGATGTTACCGACTGTAAAATAGACTGCTTACTGACTTTCAAAGGAGCTTAAAAAAGCAATTACAAAAGAGGCTTACTGCAGATCTTATAAATGGGATGAAAAAAGAGATTACCCCAGACTATAAAGGCATCTGTAACAGGCACTTAAACTAGATCAATGTCTGAAAATGGTTGGGAAGGACAAAGAAAGAACTCAAACTGCAGGAACTTAAACTAAAACCCCATATAAAAGAGAAGGATAGGCAACAAAGAGATCAATTTGAACTTCACCACTACATGGGAAATGAGCTCCTAGCTGCAACTACCTTTTCTATCTTTCCCAAATCTGGTATATAAAGCATATATGTGAGATTAAGTACATCGTTCAGAACTTCTCCTTACGACACAAAATCGCTCTTCGGCTCGATACCCTGCTTCTTCTCCGGCCGGAGCTGGGTTTTGCCACAAACCAAGGGTCCCAGGCGCTTGCGGTATAGTTCCGCGGTCAACACCAGATGCCGACAAAGGAACGAACTCTCGTGAAGGGACTTAGGATCAAGAAGAGGAAGGGCGCCGACAGCTGACTCACCCAGCGGACCTCAACCAGAGGGGAATGCAGAAGGAACATAATCCCACCAGAAACCCACTGTGGGAACTACAGGCATTCATAGGGGGCTCACTTCAATAAGAAAGAGGGGGGCCCGGTAGGGATGCGGGTCCACTCACTCTATGCTTATACGGGACGGGCGGAGGAGAATTCACTCATACTTCACATCAATAGCACAATTGAGACAACAATTACACTAGCGATTAGGGATCTTCTTGCTTTGGGTGGGGAAGCCTGTCTCTAACGCTCTAGGCTGCGCCCGATACCATTTAGGCGTACCCGGGGAAACCTAGGAAAGGGGACAGACTCCACGGTAGCAAGAGAATTGCATGACACGACGGGCGCTAGGTCTTGAAGAGCCTCGCTGAACTCATAAAAGAACGAACCCCGCCACTATCATTGCTCAACTCCTTATTTGATTACTGAAACCCTCTCTATAGTCTCGGGAAACTTGGGAACTAGCTATCCAAGCCGGAATGAAAGCCTTACACAAAAGCCGAGGGTAAGGGAACATAGTTTATACAACCATTGGGATGAGCTCCATCCACCGCTGGAGAGGATATGACCGACGGGAGATCGGGCTGGGACGAGACTTGATACCTTACCGCAAAACCACCCTGTGTGCCACATAGAATCAAGGGAAAACCACCGAGAGTTCTAAATTTATTAAAATATCCATCAAAGTGGAAAAATCCATCTCGTTCAAACGCTGTTGCGACATGAAAGAAGGAAAGACTCATCGTGCTATGCACCACCACTAAGAGCGGCACTCTAACAACAAAGGCGCTTGCGCTTCCTATTACGTCATTTACTGCCTTCGAACCAAGAAGAGTAATAGCCCACGGCAAGGAGAGACACATGAATTTCTTCACCGGAATCGATTCAATCTATGGTTATCTTCCTGAACCACGTCCATATTTTGATTCGCCGCTCAATCCACGTGCTCGGAACCAACAACGGCACGGTTAGCTCACAATTCCAACCTCCTTTTGAATCATTTACGTTCGGCTCATTGTCCTACGAACCTTGCCAGGCCTAAATCAAAGGAACTAGCCGGAGTGAAGCGTAGCGGTGTTGAGGCAAGGCTTCTTAGTTTGAGAACATCAAAGAAGGCGTGTAGCGAT
The DNA here is from genome assembly GCA_014218235.1 of Colocasia esculenta. Taxonomy (NCBI): domain Eukaryota; kingdom Viridiplantae; phylum Streptophyta; class Magnoliopsida; order Alismatales; family Araceae; genus Colocasia; species Colocasia esculenta. The sequence goes on along the minus strand of CM024757.1, from coordinate 57,478,715 downwards.
TATAAAAAAGAAAGCAAGACAGAGAAATGAATTTCGTCAAAACAAAAGAAAAGAACTGAGTTGGCGTGATGCGCCCCATTTCCCCCTCTCGCCCTCTCAGCTCTCTTTCTCCCCTCTCCCTTCCCTCTCGTGTTTCCCTTGCAGTTTCTTGGCAGATCGTGGTGCTTGAGGCGTCTGTGCTGAGGTGGTGTCGTCCCACTCGTGCAGGGGACGTGTTCGTGCCATTTGGAGCGAGGAGGAGGCATCCTTTCCTATGAGAAGGCCCCAACGGGTTCGTTCTTCGCGTGGAGGTAGGGACTCTTGATCCTCTCGCCCTAAGCATGCCCCCTTCCCCCTCTAAAGCGTGGTTTCTCTATGGTTTGGGGTTTGGGAGTGTGAGAACTCCATGCTCGAGGTTGAGTGAGGTTTCCCTTCGAGTGTAGATCCATGTTCGTGGGGTTTTTAAGGGTGGTTTGGATGCTTTACTAGCTTTCTAGCATGTTGAGCATGATCCCCTCCCCCTAGTGTGGTTGTTTCCCCGTTTTTTGGGGTGGTCCTCGGAGGGGTTGCTCTGGAACCCCCCTTCTGTCTGTGATCGCAATGATCGTGGAGGTCGCGATCTGGTCGCAACGGCCTGGCAGGTCGCGACAAGATCGCGACTCTCTTGGGTGTCACAACCCGGTCGCGATGGCTCGGGCCATCGCGACGGGATCGCGACAGGGTAGGGCGTCGCGACCTGGTCGCGACGGCCCGATGCGTCGCAACCTCATCCGTGAGACAGATTCCGATCTTTGCCATTTCCGCTTCTCTTACTGTACCCATGGCACCTGTGCTAGTTCCCTAGTGCGGTCTACACTAGTCTTTCGTCCAGTGCTCGGCACTTGAGGGCTTGTCCCGTGTGAGAGGTTGTTATCGTTGCCTGGGACCCCCATCCTCAGGAGCCTGTTGAGGGAGTACTCCGGGCTACGAGTGTGCTCGAGTTGGCAGCCACCAGGCGGACTCTGGAGCTTAGGGGGAAACGGTGGTTAGTGTTGGCCCTTTTGGTACGGCAGCAAGCTAACCTAGAGGAGGGGTGAATAGGTTTTTCTGAAATCTAAAATAGAAACTTAAACATAGAAAATTAACACTTCAAAGTTTGGTTAGTTTAGTGTGATAAAGAGTAGCAGTGTGGAAGCAAAAGAACAATCACACAAAAGGACACAGGAGATTTATCCTGGTTCGGCCCTTCCCACATGGAAGTCCTACGTCCAGTCCCCAAGCAAACTCTTGGGATTTCACTAACCGAAGGTACAGTCCCCTTCAAGGACACTACAACACCCTGGATACCCCACCAGGTCTTCTTCTCTTTCCCAGGCAAGAAGGCAGCCCACTTCTTTTCTAGGCTCAGAAGCAAACCTAGTTCTTTTACAGGTTCAGAAGTAAACCTCCTGGAACAAACCCCAGTGCGGTTCTGCTAGACTTAAACCCCCAACTAGGTCCTGTTGGTACAAACCCCAACAAGGTTCTGCTAGACACTAACCTCTAGCTAGGTTACACACTGTATACAGTCCTACAGCTGGACAGAAATCTTTCTTAGAAAAGAAAGATCAGACTGAGAGCTATTACAAGATGAACACTCAGGACTTAGCTCACAGTCACAGACTCTCCCCCAAGATTACAATGAGCACAGGGAGAATGGAAGAGAAGAAGGCTTGAAGGCGATGAAGACTTCTGCTTTGAAAGCTTCTGAAGATTTTTTTTGGCTCGAGCTCTTCTCTCTTTCTCTGAGTGTTTATGGCGTGAAGGTTCTTCTCACAGTTGTACACTCCTTCAAAGATCTTCAGAAAAGCTCTGCTTTTCTTCTTCAGCCTTGCTTCATCTTTGATATGAGAGGCTTTGAATAGATCCGTTGAAGAGATCCGTTGGAGCTCTTCTAGTCGTTGCTGATCTTCTCTTTATTTGTCTTAATCAACCTCTGGTGGTCTTCGAGGTCTGTAAGCATAGAAGAGAGTGTTAGCATAAAAGAGTGTTTACAAGATAATAGTGCATGCTACTGTGCTTCTGCTAACATGATAAAAATAGCAGTTCATATCTTTTTCTGACAAGACTCTGAAATATGCATGCAGCCTTTTTGTCAGAAGATATTTGACTTTTCATTTAAGCGCCAAAAACACTTGAACATACAAGAGAAATCGATGTGAATATGACTTATAAAATCGTTGTTTATTTATAAGAAAATTGTTGCAAGATTATGAACAAATCGATGTGATCACTTATGAAATCGTTATGCAAGCAAATCATTGTGATCACCTGAAGAAATCAATGTGATCACTTATGAAATCGTTATGCAAGCAAATCGTTGTGATCACCTCAAGAAATTGATGTGATCACTTATGAAATCGTTACGAGACCCAAATCGATGTGAAACTTATCAAATCGTTATAAGAATGAAATCGATATGAGGGCAAATCGTTGTGGCTATAAAAGGAATCGTTCTGAGATCGATTTCTTAACAACTCGTTATGGCCACTTAGTGAATCGTTCTGAGATCGATTTCTTAACAAATCGTTAAGGCCACTTAGCGAATCGTTCTGAGATCGATTTCTTAACAAATCGTTATGGCCATTTAGCGAAGTCGTTGTAGCGCTTATTAATTTTGGCACTTGAACTGAAATCGATGTATATTGATTAAACATCGATTTTATCATTTTAGTGCACCATATTGCATCAATGTGAGACTCAGCATTTTGCTATGAGATTGATGCAACTCAGATGAAACAAAATATTCAATAGTATTTAATCAACAAAGATATATATGAAATCATCATAAGTTTTGTTATCACCAAAATATAAGGACAACCATAAAGTGGTTCAACAATCTCCCTTTTTTGGTGATGACAAAATTTATGTGAATTTTCTGATAAAAATATATAAAGCATAGAGATTTCAGAAAATTCATACAAACTCTCCCTCTTTTTGTCACAAACCAAAAAGGAAGGATCTTACCATGCATTTCTCTCCCCCTTTGAGAGAATTCTTACCATTGAGGGGTTCAACAATGATTGACAAAAATGAATAACTCCCCCTTAGTCTGTGCTCCCCCTGAATGAGAGACTCCACCTAAATGAAACTTTCAAATAATTGTTAGTAATAAAGACCAATTCAATTTTTGTGACTACTCTTTCTTCAGATGAGATTTGAATGAAGAGTCTGTAGTCACTCCTGCCTTGAGCATCCTTGGTTTTTGATGCTCCAAGCTAACCTGCAAGAAAATTACTCAAAGGTAGGTACCCAAATCCTTTTGGGTCCTTGATGGTTAGAAGCATGAAAATATCCTTTAGGGATCCAAACTAAGTGCCTTGTTGTGCAGGCGTTTACAGTGTGTCCTAGTTTATTGCAATGAGAACAATAATGAATATAGATTGTTTTGTTGTTCTTATTTTCTTTGTGCTGAGTTTTTAGAACGTGATTTTTGTAGACTTTTTCTTTTACAGGGGCCTTTTTCTGGGGCATCTTGGTTTCTTTTACAAATTTTGGTAGGGGATATTTTTTTGGAATCATGGCTTGTTTTCCTTTTTCTGGAGGTATGTATCCAAGCCCTTGTTTGTTATTTCCATATTTTGATCCTTTTAAGCATAGAGCTAAAGAAGTTTTTCCTTTTGTTAATTTTCTAACTGATTCTTTTAGGTAGAGATTTTCTTCAGTTAGAGTTTTTAATTTTTCTTCTAACTCTAACTTTTCATTTTTTCTTTTCAAATCTTCATTCAAAAGATGATTATTTTCTTTACTATCTTTTAATTCTCTTTCTAATTGCTCCATTTCTGATGTGAGATCAGAATTAGTATTTTCCAAACAGGTAAGGTTGTTCTTGAGATTTTTTAGTTCTTTTACAACAACCTTGTGTTTATCATAAAGTTCATTAAAAACATGATCTAAATCTTCAGATTCTGATCCTGAATCTATGCAAGAATCAAAAGATGAGTTAGGACGTACCTCATCTAGTCCTACCATGAGGACTAGATTTACCTGCTCTTTCTCTGATTCTGAGCTTGATGATTCTGAGCATGTGGTCTCTTCATTTTCCCAAGCAGCCGCCATGGCTTTTCTTTTGAATTTCTTGTGCTTTATTTTGGACTTTTATGGTTGACCAGTCTTCTTTAGTCTAGGACAATCTGGTCTTAGATGTCCAGGTTTTCTGCATTCATAGCAGACTGGTTCTTTTTCTTTTTTCTCTTTCTTTTGAACCCCTCTTGATCCATTTTTCTTCTTCTTGAGAATTTTCTGAAGCTTGGACAGTACATCATCTACATCACTGTCTTCAGAATCTGCATCTTTTGAACTAGAAGAAGAAGAAGTGGAAGGAGCAGCTGCAACTTTAAAAGCATTAGTACATTTTTTCTTTAATGAGCTTTCAGATAGTCACTCCATATTAATTTCATGTGCCATGAGAGAACCTATTAAATTATCAATCGACAATTTGGTTAAATCATGGGCCTCTTCAATAGCAGTTACTTTAGGTGTCCATGAAATAGTTAAGAACCTAAGTATTTTTCTAACGGTTTCTTCATTAGAAAGAATTTTTCCAAGAGAATTTAAACCTACTACTATGCTTGAAAATCTATTATACATAGTAGTGATATTTTCGTTTTGAAGCATTTTAAATTGTTCATATTGTGAAACAAGAATATCTATCCTAGTTTGTTTCACTTTATCTGTTCCTTCATAAGTTATCTGCAGCTTATCCCATATTTCTTTGGCAGATTTACAAGCAGATACTCTACTAAATTCCTTTTTAGATAAAGCACAACATAAAAAGTTCTTAGCTTTAAAATTTAGGGATAATTTGTGCTTATCTGCTGCTGTAATAGCAGTAGTGCCTTCAGCAGGAATAATAACAAAATCACCTACCTCGATTACCTGCCACAGATCAAAGTCTGTGCCTCGAATGAAGCATTCCATTCTCATCTTCCAATATTGGTAGTCCTCTCCATCAAAGAATGGAGGTCTGGTGATTGAATGACCTTCAGCATATCCTAGAGCTACCATGGATCTTCTCTAAGATCGTTAGATCTTCTTGATTGATCAGAGAACCTCGGTCTGATACCACTTGTTGGCCCTTTTGGTACAGCAGCAAGCTAACCTAGAGGGGGGGTGAATAGGTTTTTCTGAAATCTGACATAGAAACTTAAACACAGAAAATTAACACTTCAAAGTTTGGTTAGTTTAGTGTGATAAAGAGTAGCAATGCGGAAGCAAAAGAACAATCACACAAAAGGACACAGGAGATTTATCCTGGTTCGGCCCTTCCCACATGGAAGTCCTACGTCCAGTCCCCAAGCAAACTCTTAGGATTTCACTAACCGAAGGTACAGTCTCCTTCAAGGACACTACAACACCCTGGATATCCCATCAGGTCTTCTTCTCTTTCCCGGGCAAGAAGGCAGCCCACTTCTTTTCTAGGCTCAGAAGCAAACCTAGTTCTTTTACAGGTTCAGAAGTAAACCTCCTGGAACAAACCCCAGTGCGGTTCTGCTAGACTTAAACCCCCAGCTAGGTCCTGTTGGTACAAACCCCAACAAGGTTCTTCTAGATACTAACCTCTAGCTAGGTTACACACTGTATACAGTCCTACAGCTGGACAGAAATCTTTCTTAGAAAAGAAAGATCAGACTGAGAGCTATTACAAGATGAACACTCAGGACTTAGCTCACAGTCACAGACTCTCCCCCAAGATTACAATGAGCACAGGGAGAATGGAAGAGAAGAAGGCTTGAAGGCGATGAAGACTTCTGCTTTGAAAGCTTCTGAAGATTTTTTTTTTTGCTCGAGCTCTTCTCTCTTTCTCTGAGTGTTTATGGCGTGAAGGTTCTTCTCACAGTTGTACACTCCTTCAAAGATCTTCAGAAAAGCTCTACTTTTCTTCTTCAGCCTTGCTTCATCTTTTATATGAGAGGCTTTGAATAGATGCGTTGAAGAGATCCGTTGGAGCTCTTCTAGTCGTTGCTGATCTTCTCTTTATTTGTCTTAATCAACCTCTGGTGGTCTTCGAGGTCTGTAAGCATAGAAGAGAGTGTTAGCATAAAAGAGTGTTTACAAGATAACAGTGCATGCTACTGTGCTTCTGCTTACATGATAAAAATAGCAGTTCATATCTTTTTCTGACAAGACTCTGAAATATGCATGCAGCCTTTTTGTCAGAAGATATTTGACTTTTCATTTAAGCGCTAAAAACACTTGAACATACAAGAAAAATCGATGTGAATATGACTTATAAAATCATTGTTTATTTATAAGAAAATCATTGTAAGATTATGAACAAATCGATGTGATCACTTATGAAATCGTTATGCAAGCAAATCGTTGTGATCACCTGAAGAAATCGATGTGATCACTTATGAAATCGTTACGAGACCCAAATCGATGTGAAACTTATCAAATCGTTATGAGAACGAAATCGATATGAGGGAAAATCGTTGTGGCTATAAAAGGAATTGTTCTGAGATCGATTTCTTAACAACTCGTTATGGCCACTTAGCGAATCGTTCTGAGATCGATTTCTTAACAAATCGTTAAGGCCACTTAGTGAATCGTTCTGAGATCGATTTCTTAACAAATCGTTATGGCCATTTAGCGAAGTCGTTGTAGTGCTTATTAATTTTGGAACTTGAACTGAAATCGATGTATATTGATTAAACATCGATTTTATCATTTTAGTGCACCATATTGCATCAATGTGAGACTCAGCATTTTGCTATGAGATTGATGCGACTCAGATGAAACAAAATATTCAATAGTATTTAATCAACAAAGATATATATGAAATCATCATAAGTTTTGTTATCACCAAAATATAAGGACAACCATAAAGTGGTTCAACAGTTAGGACAGTGGCGTTGAGTCGCTTGTAGAGCTCTCGTGGTTGGACTGGGATGCTGAGGTCAGTTTTTGGAGTTCTTCCCGACGCAGTCCAGCTAGTCCTTTTCTCACTGCCTCACTCTTTGCGGCCCTGGAACCGCTTAGAGAGGCCAGGCGTGGGACCGTAGTCTGGCCAGACTACGGCGGTTACTGTTGTGTTACTTGCGTCCTACCTCGCTCTGACGAGACGTGAGGGTCAGGACCCGGGTCGAGGATAAGACGTTGGTGGATGCACCTGACCTTGACTAGTGGTAGTGCTTTCCGTAGCTAATGTTCCTTGTCCAGGCGGAGTTCCCTCCGTCTGTGTTTACTAGTCGTGTGGTGGTCACGACGAGCAGTCGTACGGAGTTTTTGATCGTGTGTACCTTTCGTACCGTGCTAGTTGTAGTTTCGCTTCCGCACTTCCATTTGTAGGTAGAAGATATCAACTGTTGTCATTCATTTGATATTTATATTCTCCTGCCTGTTTAGAGCCAGTAGGAGATTGGTAATCCCTACTGAGCTTCTATTGTGAAGCTCATCCCTTCTTTTCCCAGGTGAAACTTCTCAGCAATGGCAAGGCGCGCGCCGGGCGAAGGAGACGGGGCGGTAGTCGGAGTCCCCGTAGCTAGCAGTGGTTCCCCTTTTTTTTTCTGTGTACGTCACCCTCGGGATATGCCCCTAATGAACTTGTTCTTCCTCTGCCTTTTACTTATACTAGCGTGCGTGTGTTGGGACTGTACTTAGAGCAGTACGTGGTGGTCTCACTCTCTTTTCTATTTCTGCACGTACACTTCTAGATTAGCAGTTGACGTTTACTTTCGTTACATATCCTGTTAGATGTAGATTATAGCCCTTCCGGGTCCCCAGATCCGTGGGCGGCGACCGCGAAAATTGGGTCCTCAACGTGGGCCGAGGGTCGGGTTCTTGGGTCATTGCAAAAGGACCTTCGGTAACATAAATGATAATTTGCTCAAGTATGAAGAGGAGGCAACGGGGAGAAACAAGATGCTTTTGATGCTGATCCCTCTCCTGAGAACCGAACAGCAATGGGTGCTGCTAATGCGAATCTGAGTAGAGCTATCAATTGTGTGGAACTTTTCTGGGCCCAAAAGGCTCGTATGCAATGGTTGGATAATGGTGACAAGAACATGGCTTTCTACCACGCTGTCGTCCAAGGAAACAGGAGGTGGAACACCATATCTCGGCTACAGGTGGATGGAGTTTGGAATGAGGACCAGAAGGTCCTTAAGCAGAATGTAGTTAATTATTTTATGTCTCTTCTTCAAACATCAGATCATACTATTGATGACTCTCTTCTGCATGTTATTCCCACTATTGTTTCAGAAGTCCAGAATTCGGAGCTGACTGCAACTTCTAAGGAGGAGATCAAGGTGGCTGTTTGGAGCTTGAATCCTAATAGCGCCCCTGGCCCTGATGGTTTCACTGGCTATTTCTTTACCTCTTGTTGGGATATAATTCATCAGGATGTTATTGCGACGGTTGTGAGTTTTTTCCAGGGTTTTCCTTTGCCAAGAGGGGTGACTTCTTCTTTGATTGCTCTGGTACCAAAGACTGATAATCCTGCGTCTTATGGGGACTATAGACTGGTTAGTCTGTGTAACTTTTGCTACAAAATTGTCTCTAGAATTCTGTGTGACAGGTTGATAAATATTCTTCCAATGATAATTTCTGAAGAACAAGGTGCTTTTGTTAAAGGCAGATATATCCTTGATAATGTCTCCCTTTCTAGACAACTTGTTAGAGATATTGGTAGGAAGGTTAGGGGGCATAATGTTATGTTCAAGCTTGACATCAGGAAAGCCTATGATAGTGTGGAGTGGGATTTCCTTTTTGTGGTCCTTAAAAAGTTTGGTTTTTCCCACAAATTCACTTCTTATATTGGCATGTTGATAACCAATTGCTGGTTCTCTGTTCTATTCAATGGCTCTTCTACTGGCTATTTTCATTCTACCCGAGGTCTTAGACAAGGTGACCCGAGTACCCCGGCTCTTTTCATCATTATGGAGGAAGCTCTTAGCAGAGGCATCATGAATATGGTTCACACTGGTTATCTTCATCCTTATGCTGGGCCAAGAGGATGCACTCCTATATCCCACCTTCTTTATGCAGATGATACTCTCATATTTCTCAATGGGGGGATTCATAATGTGAAGAGACTGATGGATTTTCTAAATAAATATTTGAATTCCTCAGGTCAGTTCATCAATCCTTCCAAAAGTTGTTTCATGATATCTCACAAGGCGCCTACTCAAACAGTTGCAAGGATTAAAAGGGTGACAGGGTTCAAAAGACAAAGTGGTTCCATGGTCTACCTGGGTGTTCCGTTGAGACCTGGCAGGGTATTTGTCTCAGATTTCTCTCCGCTTATTGAGAAGATTAACAACAAGTTAGCCTCCTGGAAGCCTAAACTCATTTTGTAGGCAGGAAGAATTACGCTCATTAACTTTGTGCTAGCGTCCCTCCTGGTGTACTTGGCTGCTTCATCCACTATCCCCTGCAGTCTTATTCGTTATATTGATAAAAGTTGTGCAGCTTTTTTTCTGGAATGGATCGGATGGTGTTCGTCGTCGTCAGTGGGTAGCCTGGTCCACCATTCAACGTCCAATTGCTGAGGGTGGTCTGGGTGTTCGTAGCATCAAGAAAGTGCATTTGGCGCTGGCTATTAAATCACTGTGGAATATTCAACATGGCTCCTCATTCTGGGCGCAGTACGTAAGGAGACAATATCTGTCTGGCAGATATGCCAATCTTCTAGGTATGTCCTCCAAAATTCGAGAAGCTGCTCATCAAGTTATTCAGGTCAACACTAAGTGGATTCATGGGAGAGGCAATAAAATTGATTTCCTTTCTGATGTTTAGCTTGGAGAAAGGCCGCTATCTGAGCAGCTCAGCGCTCCATATGATGGTGAAAGGATTGTAGTGCAGGAGGTTATTGAGAATAATCAGCATCCAATAAGATCTCTTCTACCAAGTGGATTCTTCAGGGGATTGTTCTTAATGAGATGGAGGATAAGTGTGTATGGGGGGCCACTCAGGATGGCTGCTTTACCACTAAGTCGGCTTACAATATGGTTAGATCTGCTGGTGTGAGGCGACCTGTTCTCACTAAAATTTGGCATAGCTCCTTTTATAGGAGAGCATCGTTATTCTGCTGGAAAATTCTAAATAGAGTTGTCCCTGTTGATCAGAGAATTTCTGAAAGCAGTATTCAGCTTGCATCGTACTGCTCATGTTGTAGGAGTCTGAGCTATGTGGATTATAATCATCTTTTAATTCATGGTGATTTGGCCGCCTCTCTATGGAACTGGTTCTTCCCTCTAATATGTCCTAAAATTAACCTGCACAGCCAAATCACAGCTAGAGTTTGGAGTTTCCTGTTAGTAACTAATGTTTCTTCTCCTTTTAGATTTGTTTCTCTTCACTGCCTTATTCTTTTTCTCTGGGAGATATGGAAGGGGAGATGCATGGCCAGGTTCGATTCTAAGTGGTATTCAGTTGCAGTGGTGATTAACAATATCAAGTTCATGATATCCAACTCTCTTGCTAAAATGAAATTTAAGGAAGCTCCTTCGAATTATGAGTTGCTTGTTCTTCAACAGCTTGGATTTTGTCCTAATGCCTCCATTAAACAACTCAAGCTTATTCGTTGGATCCCTCCAATTACAGATTTCTGTTTGAATGTGGATGGAGCGAGCAAGGGAAACCCGGGTGACAGTGGGGGTGGTGGTTGTATCCGTGATATGCATGGTGCAATTAGGGTGGCTTTCGCCCACTACTATGGTCATGGAACAGTATGATCGCAGAAATAAGGGCTCTGTAAGATGGAATCCGTTTGGCTAATTACCTTGGGCTTCGGCTTTCAATAGTTAACACAGATTCAAGTGCCCTTCGTGGCAAGCATATCACTGGTGGTGGGAAGCTTATGCTATTATTAACAGAAATTCTTATATGATTAGCCATGTATTCCAGGAGACTAACCAGGTAGCAGATGCTTTGGTGAAACATGGATGTAAAATTAGGGAGAACAAGGTCTTTTGGGGGTCTAGCAGCGTCCCCTAAAGCTGTAAAGGTTCTGTTGTTTTAGATAAAACTGGTCTTTTTCATGTTAGATTATCTTGACCAAGATATCTTGGTGTACTACAGTTTCGTCATTATATATACTCATCCCAGGCGTTTCTCTAGTGGAGTGAGAACATTCTCCCCCTCTGGGGGCAGATGCACTCTCCTAGACTAAGCTCCTGAGGACCGCTTTTATCAAAAAAAGAAGAAGAAGAAGAAGAAGGACGATAGAGGAGATGTCGAAAAGGTTCACAAAGGCTCAATAACCTACCTTTCTTCAAAGAAATGGAGAGATTCTACATAATCTTCGAAGACGGTTCCGTCGGGGTGAAGAACACGCGCGGGAACCAGGAGTAAGACGACATGAGAGTCGAAGATGTTTCAAAAGGGTGATTTGGAATGGGAGAAGAAAAGGTCTTAATAAAGAAAGGGAAAATATGTAATGGGCCATAGATGAGGAGATGAACGGCTGTGATTAAATGAGTGAACGGTTACAATTAATTACCCTTCAATAGAATCTTAAATAAAACCCATTTAAAAAAAAAAAAAACATAGACTCCGACTTCATAAGAGTCGTAGTGGACAACTCCGACTTCATGAGAGTCGCAGTATCGGACTCTAACTTCATGAGAGTCGCAGTGCCGAAACTCTGACTTCACAAGAGTCGAAGTCTCAAGACTTAGAAATAATTGCGATGAAATAAGCATAAAGTGTAGTAAAGAGTACATTTCTAATCAGGATTGCACATACCTATTTCTCTTCTTATAGACGTAAATCTATCTTCAGGAAGAGGTTTAGTGAATATATCAGCTAATTGATTATCTGCAGAGACAAATTCAAGTAAAATATCTCCATTACTTACATGGTCCCTGATGAAATGATGTCTGACCTCAATGTGCTTAGTTCTTGAATGTTGAATTGGATTCTTGGTTAGGTTTGCGCTTGTGTCGTCACACAACATTGGAATTTCATGAAGTGTATGACCATAGTCTTCCAGTTGATGTTTGATCCACAACAGTTGAGTGCAGCAACTTCCAGCTGCAATGTACTCTGCTTCTGTTGTGGACAAGGCTACTGAATTCTGCTTTCTGGAAGACCATGAAATTAAGCATCTTGCAAGAATTTGACAAGTACCACTGGTACTTTTTCTATCTATTTTGCATCCAGCATAGTCAGCATCACTATATCCAAGCAGTTTAAATTCAGAACATCTGGTATACCATAAACCTAATTTACTTATATTTATAAAATATCTAAAGATTCTTTTATCAACATTAACATGAGATTCTTTAGGATCAGCATGAAATCTACCACACAAATATACACTGAACATTATATCTGGTCTACTAGCACTAAGATAGAGTAATGACACAATCATGCTCTATAGATCTTTTGATCTACTTTCTTACCAAGTAGATCACTATCTAACTTAATACCTGAGCTCATGGGTGTTCCTAAGGGCTTACACTTGTCAAAACCATATTTAGATAGCAAGTCTGAAACGTATTTGGTTTGACAAATGTGAGTACCTTCCTTGGTCTGCTTGATTTGCAACCCAAGAAAATAATTAAGCTCGCCCATCATGCTCATCTCAAACTCACTTTGCATAAGGTTTTCAAAGAATTTGCAAAGTGATTCATACCTTTTATTCTTACTCTGTCTTGAGGATCACCTATAATATTTTCTCTTAGATGATCTATGTGATACCTCAATTCTCTAGGTAGTCCTTGTAACAACCTGAATTTAAAAAAAACAAAAACTTAATAATATTAAAAAATTAAGTCAATTGGAAAATCAAAGGAAAGAGAATTAATTAAAACCCACTAAATGAAAAGAAGTAATGGGCTTTGTTAAATGGACCCTCTAAAATTTAGTGGGCCAAAATAAGGATTTTAAAAGGTGGAATAATAGGAAAATACCCTAAATTCATGACTTAAATATTACTTAAATGGAAAAATGGGTAATAAAGCATTAAAATAAGTAGATTGAGTTGGAATTGGATTCCTACACTCTACCCTAATGGCTTGGCCATGCATTTAGCTCCCATCCTAACCCAAATAGGAAGTGGAAAGCTTGGAAGGTGGAATTAAATAAAGAAAACTCGGAATTTAATAGGGGTTAGAATCCTATTAGGAAATAGAAATAAAGGAGACATAAATACTCTCCAATCTCTCCATGGCCGGCCCTAACATGTTGTTGGGGCTTACTGGACCTGGAGGAGAGGCCAAGGAGGAGGAGATCTCATGGGGAGAAGGCTGCTCAAGTCCACAACCCTCGTTCTTCAAGTTCTAAGCCCTAGAAGATTAAACGAGCCAAAAGTAGGCATTCTCATGAGCAAAAATCATAAAACTTCGTCTGTAGATTGTTCCAATCATCAGAAACAAAAGCCCTCTAATTTCATAGTTTTCCATCTAGCCAATCTTTTCTTCTTGATTTTTGAAGTTCTGCAACTAACATGACCCCAAACCCTCTTCTTAATTCTTGTTCTCCATGTAGACTCAACCCCATGCTCTCAAATTTTAACTGGAGATACTGATGATAGTTAGGCTTCGTTTGCCCTGAAAGACCTAATTATCATCCACCATGTTGCTCGAATTAAATCTTTCATCTCAACTGTACACTGTTCTATGTTCTTCGTGAATACACTTGATTGAACCTTGTCGAAACCATGTTTGTTTTCAAATTCCTATTTACTGTAACTACTCTTGCCTGTCTAGAGTCATTTAAAATTGGTTTCATGAATTTTCATCATCTATACTATTTGTTCTTAATTTTTGAACAACCCTTTGTCAAAACAAGGAAGGTTTGGACTGCAATCCCATGCACTATCCTTTTCCCGCTCAACTCAGGCACATGACCTGAGAACGTGACGACCCGATAGGCCGCATTCTCAGGGCCCATCACGATGTAGTCTCTGTCGCATTCTGAACGCGACAGACAGTACTGTCGCGATTTGAATTCCTGTCCTGATAGCCCTATCTCGATCCATGAACAGCCCTGTCGCGTTCTGTACTTGACCTATCGCGACCCTTACTGGGGTACGTCCTGATCTGTGGTTTTTGCATGAATACCCATAATTTGTGATGCTCTAACTCTTTACAGTATCTATATTCCTTGTTAACAGTCACCAACGCAGTAAATAAAACTGTTATAAATCAACATGAGTTTAATTGTTTAAAAACCATACACTTGATCTTGTCATATCTATGATTTCTTATCACATGTGCACACACTTTGAACCATCTATCATGGCTTAACTTGGCATGAAAATATCTCATAATACATCGGGTAATTTATTGCAATTATATATTTAAATTGCCCTATTTTAAATGAACTTGTCTTCGTTTCTCATGATGTTTTGGGAATACCGTTACCGACGCTCCACTGTTCTAGAATTTCTCTACAACATCGAGCATTTGTTTTCTCTACACACTTTTCTCTTGACTTGGACGAACTCTCCGTCGGATACTCCTTCTGTCGGACTAGTGAATCCTTGTTCAAGGCCTCCGTATGTCTCCTCTGTTCATGGGTTCCCACATGGTCGATGAGCTGGTTGTACCCTTACACCTATGATACCCTTTAGGGATCAATATGATCCAAACGACTATTAGAAATTCGCTCTTATCTTAAATCACGCCGAACCTCTAGACCTGTGCTTAACATGGCCAGTGGAAGGTAGTGAATTCCACTTGACTGCCAACACCAATAGCGCATGTTGTGCAACTGTTACTATCGTTTGTTACTCGACGTTTTATGTGCTATAACCTGTAGTTCTCATCTATACTCTACTCGCTCATCTAATCACACTCTCTCTACTGTCTCGTCTATTCATATAGTACTCTCATCTATTTCTTAGTACTCTCTATTGGCCATTGACTGATTGTCTAAAAATAAACAATATAACCAATGCCTGGTAATATATAAAGGGCCTGGTCTGGTCCTGGGATGTGCGTCCGAAAGTGCTATTTGCCATGGGAGTTAAATGACTAGAGTGTTTGGCATTACACTCGAGTGCTATCTATCTCGACTATCTAAATGACAATCAAAGTGCTATATTCTCTCGTTGTCTACATGACAATCAAAAGTGCTATACTATACTCGCTGTGCTATTGATATACTTGTGCTATTTGTGCTATGGCCATCCTGCTGTTTGTGCTATACTTGACGCTTGTGCTATATTGGAAAACTTGTGCTATTTCAATCACATGCTATCATGCTATCTCTTACATTACTTGACTCTCTCGCTCTATCACTAGTTGCTCTGCCCTTTTAATACATTAATCATTTAAAGTCTGCTTGATCCTGAGATTTAAGTCCTACTGGGCGTTATCGCTCACCTTGCGTTATTTGTCGTTGTGTTCTCAGGTGAGACCGAGGAAGAGACTTACACTCAAGAGGATGGGAATGACCAAGAGTGAAGTCAAGAGTACCCTAGCGTCTTAGTATTATGTTAGAGTCTTAAGTTCAATCTTTTTCTTTTATTTCAATGTAATTGGGCCCTATAGAATGGCTCTGATATTTAGTGGTTGTAACTAGACATTTGGAAGTTATTAATGAAAAGAATATGCTTTAGTGTTTATTTCTTGTTCTATTGTATGATGTCTAGTACTCGCTCTGTATCCATTTACTTGCAACTGCCTCACGTTCCGATATCTGCGTCGGGGCATGACAGTCCTTCTTGTGGTTCCTCTTGTTGTTGAAGCTCTTCCAATGATGGATCTTCTTTCTCTTCTTCTTTTTCTTCAAGAGATGTCTATTCTAGATCCCTACACAAATCTTCAACAACTTCTTCTTCTTCTATTTTCTTAATAGAAGGGTTAGTTTCATCAAATAGAATATGAATTGATTGTTCTACAATTAAAGTCCTTCTGTTAATATTTATATCCTCAGGTTTGAGATGTATACTAGTAGAAAACCTTCATCACTTTTAGCATCTAATTTTTCTAAATTATCTTTACCATTATTCAAAATAAAACACTTACAACCAAAGGGTCGAAGGTGACTGATGTTTGGCTTTTTCTCCTTGTATAGCTCATATGGTGTCTTCTTCAAAATTGGTCTGATCATAAACCTGTTGATAATATAGAAGGCTGTGTTGACTGCCTCTGCCCAGAAGTATCTTGGTAGATTGTATTTTGTGAGCATTGTTCTCGCCATATCCAGCAGTGTTCTGTTATTCCTTTCTGCTACTCCATTTTGTTGAGGTGTTCTTGGTGTAGAGAAATTGTGTTCTATGTCATTTTCTTCACAAAATTTGACAAATTTTTCATTCTTGAATTCTCCACCATGATCAGATCTAATACTGATTATTTGAAATTTCTAGTTCTTCTGTGCTAATTTATTGAACTTCAGAAAGCTGAAAATATTTCTGATTTGGCTTCCAAAAATGATACCAAGCGTACCTTGAATAATCATCCACAATTACATAGCCATAAACTTTTCCTCCAACACTTACTGTTCTTATAGGTCCAACAAATCCTTGTGAATGAGTTCCAAAGGCTTGGAAGTTGTTACCATTGTTTTGGACTAAAATGATGTCTTGGTTCGCTTTCCTTTTACCCATGCTATACAGATTCCAGAATTCTTCAGTTTAAGCTTTGGAAGACCTTCAACTAGATCATGCTTGATTAATTTCTTAATCACTGATGTGCTTGCATGTCCTAGTCTTCTGTGCCATAAGTCAGTCTTCTCACTCTTTGTAGTTGCAAGACATATGTTAACTTCTTTCAATTCTGCTAATTGTAGAGTGTATAGATTTTTTACTCTTAGTGCTTCAAAGACTGTTTTTCCATCCTTTTGAATAATGCACTTATCATTCTGAAATCTTACCAAGTGACCTTTTTCACACAGTTGACAGATGCTAATAAGATTATGCTTTAATCCTTCTACATGCATAACTTCTTCTATAAAATTCTTTTCTTTTGTTCCTACTATTCCACATCCTAACACTTTGCCTTTTTCATTATCTCCATAAGTGACTTGACCAACCTCATCTCTAAAACTTGTAAATAGCTTTCTATCACCTGTCATATGCCTTGAGCACCCACTATCCAAATACCATTTGGATGCTCTCAGGTGGACCCTGCAAATAAATTTAAGTTGTAACTTTTGGTACCCAAATTTTCTTGGGTCCTTGATGGTTAGTCTTTGGAATCCAATGCAAGTGCCTAGTTGTGCAGGTGTTAGATGTGTGTCCTAGTTGATTACAATGACTACAACATAAATCATATACATTTCTTGCATGTGTAGTGTTATTAGATTTCATTTTTTGTTTGTAAATACTGATTGACCTTTCTAGGATTTTTAATTTTTTCCTATCAAAATTTAGGAGTTGGATATTTTTCAGGATACACAATTTCGTCTACATTATCAGGAGGTGTATATCCTACTCCATATTTCTTTTTACCTTTCTAGCACCTTTCAGTTTTACAACTAAGGATGCTTTATAACTTTGTGATCCTATCTATGGTAGCTCTTAGATAGTTATTTTTTTCTCTTAATTTTCTTCATCTTTCAATTCTTTTATATTGATTCAATTTTCATGATTTTACTATTTTTAATTTTTAAATCTTCACACAGTAGTTCATTTGATCTTTTTGTTTCAGTTAATTTTGTCATAATCTTTCTACTTCATTTTTTAGAAAAGTGTTGGCTTTTTCTTGATTTAGAAAATTTAACTTAACTATTTTCATCTATTTAACTACTATTTTATACTTCTCATACAATTCATTAAATGCATCTTCTAAACTATCAGAATCAGATTCAAAATATGATGTAAATGAGGTTTCAGAATTTACCTGATTCAGTCCTGCCATGAGGGCTAGGCTAGCTTTTTCTTCTTCTTCTGATTCTGAGCTTGAAGAGTCTGAACTTGTGACTTCTTCATTATCCCATGCTGCTGCCATTGCCTTCTTTTTGTACTTTCTGAACTTACTTTCTTTAGGTAAAGACACTCCTCATACCGGTACGATTATACCAATCCCCATCAGTATAAAGAGCGTCGTCACAGTGGGATAATAACCCAACACTAGCCGATAGGTTGAAAAGTACGTGGATAGCAATTGATAACAGCGGAAATAAAAATAATTACTCAACGTTTATTCCATCACCATCACACATTCCACTGTCTATATAGTGAAATAAATGACAATGTCCACCTTATTACATGATAAAAGAACTACATTGTCCAATATTGTCCATACAATTACTTTATTCAAGCTATGAAAAAGAAAAGTACAACTGATAATCGCTCCTCAAAAGCTACTCCTCCAAGAGATCAACCTTCGCTAAGCCTTCCTCCAAAAGTGAATACCTGTCTCACCTGTACGCTGAAGCAAGAGTGAGTTCAAAGACTCAGCAAGTAAAACAAAGACTTAATCTTAAACACATCACAATTCATGTTAAGCTATTAAACACTAAAGAATACATACTATCATTTAAACTACCAGACACATGGAACATACTCTTAATTATCAACACATTTTTAAATCACCTAGACATGCTTTATTCTATCACCTGGTTATTCTAAATCATGGATACTATATTATACACTTGTACATATTCTCTACACCTAACATGTAACATGATTCATTCATTCACACATTAATCCATTTTATGACATAATTCTACAACTTGAACATAGAATTAGGCATAAAGAAATGAACCACCTAACATGATGACTATTCACTTTTCACAAGCACTTTTCATATTTAATTTCACATTTTACTTGTTGTTTTAATGTAAATAAATCTCATACACATGGTTTCATATTTTATAGCATGAATTGAAAAGTCTAGAACATAGTCAAGTTGATTGGCAATACTAAACAATTTAAACATGGAACTCTATACTAAGTACCCATCACATCTAGCATGGAACCTAAACATTCTTTCTTATATTTATCACATTCATAACTATATTTTACTTGCTGTTTTGACATGGAATAAACTCAATTACATAGAATTAGATCCATTTACACATTATTTTATTGCTTTAGCAAATTCACATGTCCATCTTTTTGTGTTGCATAATCTGCATGTTTACACATATATGCTCACATACATTATTACAAGAAGATTAATGAATACATGATATGATACAAACATGATATTGCAATTAAGGTAACTAATACATGAAATTATATGAACATTGCATTAACATATTAGTTTTCACATGCAAGCACATTCTTTTTAACATTAACTTTCCCTTACTTATCTTTTCACATAATCTTCATATCACTTACTCTTTTATTTTCACTTATCACATATCATGTCATTTGCACTCATCACATGCCACATTCACATATTATCTTACACTTTATTCATATTCCAATAACTTAAAATGCCATGATACATAGTCCTAACTACCTATTAGAGGACACAAACCAATATCTCATAACTCAAACTCATCGCATCACATAACACATAACTCATAACACAACTCATATCACATATCCACCACCTATGCAATGTAGTGGTGAATCTTGGTAACTACGCAGACCGGGAGAAGCCCTCTCCACCCTATCCAGTGGTACTTGTCCACCTCCAGGTGTTTCCTAATGCCCTTAGGTCATACTTTTCACACATTGAGCTTTCCATAGGGACTTTTCTATGTACAGCTCTCGAAGTCTCTAGGGCAGCAGTGTCATTCTTGGCCCAATCATTACACATTCTTACATTTTATTTACATTGTTCACATATACTAATTGACCACTTTACATATCTTATTTGTCAATTGCACATGTCTCAATTAGCCTAATCATGATACTACTGTTTTCAAAATAAAACAACTTACATTATAGTCATAAACATGTTGTACATTTACTGGATTACACAAGATCAAATTCAACACATCTAATATGAGCAATCTCCACGGTTTAACTAGCAGTTATATTTACTGTCATAAATTTAGTTCTAAATTTTTATCACAGGTTATTATCAGTAAGTAATTCACATATGAAATTTTCTAGATTTTTCGGACAGTAAACATAATTTCTACAATTAAATCTAGATTTTAGACATATTTATCAAATAACATTAAGCATGGTACACATCAACATGTTTGGGTGTTAACATATCATAAATCTAATACTAGTATTCAATCTATCATGGAAAAATTATGAAATTTAATTTGCAACAAAATTCATTTATACTAGATTTAAACATGTTCATATCATGCTCATAACTCAGTCAATGAATTTTAATAATTAACATGGTTCATAGAAAATTTAGGCATCCTCATAATATGAACTACTGACAGCATACAATCACCCATAAAATTTTCAGCATGTATCTACAACGAGAAATCATTTAAACAGCTTAAAAAGGATCAAAAAGCACAATTTCAGGTCACTGAAGAAGTAGACGTCAAGGGATGTTGCCTTTTACTTTCAACTGTAGCATCCCTTGCCGTCAACTGAAGAACTTGACTGCAACCTATGTTGCCGCCAACCTGCTCCCAGCAGCACACACAGACTGCACTTCATACAACGGTGAATTTGGGGTTCCAGGACACGAGGAAAAATCCGTAAAAATCCTAAGACTTAAGGGGACATGTATAATATCAAGATCTAGGTTTACTTGCCTCTAAAAAATCTATGAAGATCGAAATATGCCGATGAAGCCTTCCTCGCCCTGCCAAGAAGGTGCTCAAACTCCGCTTAGATCTCCTTCTCCTGTCGATGTAGATGGCTCCTCGGAGTTGGGATCTCTTCTCCTATGCATAGGCTATCCTCCAGTTGGTGTAGCTCCTCGGGGAACACCTCCAGTCGACGGATCCGGCCCTCCAAAAATCAGCTTTTCCTCATATCGGGTCCAAGGGCTTCACCAATTCTA
Organism: Colocasia esculenta; assembly: GCA_014218235.1. NCBI lineage: Eukaryota > Viridiplantae > Streptophyta > Magnoliopsida > Alismatales > Araceae > Colocasia > Colocasia esculenta. The sequence continues at coordinate 57,457,947 of CM024757.1, read as the reverse complement.
AAAACCTTCTCCTCGACCTAGGATGGGCATTTTATAGGCTTGGGGGTCGGGGTATGCAATAGGGTAGGTTTCCTACGCATTAGGATGGGTTTCCTAATCTGGAACCGGCCAAAACGCGAGCATTAACAAATCTGGAACCATTATGCAGGAGGATATTGACGTCAACATCGGTTGTAGTCAACCTGGCAGTTGACGTAAAGGGTCTGGCCGCCAACTGTGTGTTGGCGTCCAGGGGGTGGCCGCCAACAGTGCCTTGGCGTCCAGGGATGTGGAGGCCAAGCCCACTGTGCAACACTTGGTCAAAACACCAGCATACATTCAAAGTAAATGCGTAAATACACCCAAATAATTTAATATATGTAAAATAATTATACAAATCTTCACCACACAAAATTCATGCATTACATACTATTGATTTAAATATAACTCACATTAATCATAATTAAGGATAATATGCATCAATAACATACATATATGCACATATACATACACACTACATGATTACATAATTCATGTATGAACCTATGACTGAAATGTATTCCTCATTAGTTAATTACTACATGCACATTATCATTCAAGCACCTTACGCATCATAAATAATTTAGCATGCTTAAAGTAGATAGATTTCATTTAAACAAGAATAACATAGTATGTATATATATACACACCATAGTTACTTACAACATACATAAAATAATTAAATACAAGAGGCACACAATAATAAATAATTCATATACATTTAAATATATATTGCATGCTCGGAATTAAACTCATGATTATTTACAAATATATGATAATGATTTCTTACTATGTGCACAGCACGTACAATATGCATGAGATCTACATACATTGATAGCTAGATAATGCATGCACATTTATATATATATATATACTTATATAAAAATAATTTCCTGTACTTACATGGCCTATAGTATTACTTACCTATCACATGCACAATGTTATTTAAGTACTATTCATATACTATAGATGATTTGATGTACATAGGATTAGATAGATAGATATCACATGCATAAGATAACATACATATATACATTTATACTTCATATACTTACACACAATATCCATGGAATAGGTAGTATAATATGCATTTCAAGATTTAGATAGTACTGTATAGTGTTATTAAGATGCAATATGAAGTAAGTTAACTAAGAATACTCTATACAACAAAATAATTCTTGCATGCACACACTTGAATTGACATATGTATAAATACGCACACAAGTATACAACATAAATATATATATTATGCATAAAATAGATAAATGCAACATGCATATCGGTAATTAGATTAAACATGCGTGATATTACTTAAGTATTATATGCCTAGGATTTTAGTATACATAATATACACAAAATCAGCTAATTGCTTTTTCTCACCTAAAATACCATGTATATACATGCATGTGTTCATGAGAAGTATAGAATTATAATATGCACAATTGAATACACATGTTATACACGCAACAAGTAAAGACACATGCACAATATAAAAGAAAGAAAATTTCGGGGTATCACACTCTCCCCCCCTTGAAAAAGATCTTCGTCCTCGAAGATCGAATCGAGTACCTGTGGTGACGTTGCCGAGGTCATCTTCGTCTAATCCTTGCTCCTTTATTGCTATTGATGAAACATCTCTTGAAATGAACTTCGTCTTCAGGTTCGGACACTCCCTAAGCCGATGATCCTTGCTGCCACATCTAAGACACCTTCCTTCCTTTCGCCAACATGCGTTCCCACCATGACGCTTCCTACAATGAATGCACTTGGGTTTCCCACTGCCTGATGCCACAGTTGATTGCTGACCTTCCAGGAGTTTCTTCATCTTTCTAGCTTGCCTTTGGAATGGCTTTGGTGCTTCCTCCTTCTGAGCTTCATTTCCCCCTTGATATGATTCACTTTATTCTCTTGCTTATTTGCCACGCCAAGAACTTCTTCCAAACTATGGGGATCAAGCTCCAGAAGCCTAGCTTTCAACGAAGGTTTGAGCCCTTTCACGAACTTCTTTATCTTGTGGTTCTGCACATACCTCCTAACTGAGCACTACGTCTACCACGTCTAGCCATTTCCTGCAAAATAATCAATCTAGTTAGAATCTAGGTTACTAAATCCTAACTATTTTCATTGATTATCTTCTATTCATTATTAGTAATTTCTGCATATATGGACAATTTCCTATAAAGACTTTGCAATATTGTGGTGTTGATGGTCTATCCATGTACAATATCAACCTTGAGCTTTGATACCATCTCTGTAACGACCCTCCTCATACCAATACGATTATACCAATCTCCATCGGTATAAAGAGCGCCGTCACAGTGGGATAATAACCCAACACTAGCCGATGGGTTGAAAAGTACGTGGATAGCAATTAATAACAGCGGAAATAAAAATAATTACTCAACATTTATTCCATCACCATCACACATTCCACAGTCTATATAGTGAAATAAAATGACAATGTCCACCTTATTACATGATAAAAGAACTACATTGTCCAATATTGTCCATACTATTACTTTATTCAAGCTATGAAAAAGAAAAGTACAACTGATAATTGCTCCTCAAAAGCTACTCCTCCAAGAGATCAACCTTCGCTAAGCCTTCCTCCAAAAGTGAATACCTGTCTCACCTGTACGCCGAAGCAAGAGTGAGTCAAAGACTCAGCAAGTAAAACAAAGACTTAATCTTAAACACTCACATTCATGTTAAGCTATTAAACACTAAAAATACATACTATCATTTAAATTACCAGACATATAGAACATACTCTTAATTATCAACACATTTTTAAATCACCTAGACATGCTTTATTCTATCACCTGGTTATTCTAAATCATGGATACCATATTATACACTTGTACATATTCTCTACACCTAACATGTAACATGATTCATTCATTCACACATTAATCCATTTATGCATAATTCTAAACTTGAATATAGAATTAGGCATAAAGAAATGAACACCTAACATGATGACTATTCACTTTCACAAGCACTTTTCATATTTAATTTCACATTTTGCTTGTTGTTTTAATGTAAATAAATCTCATACACATGGTTTCATATTTTATAGCATGAATTGAAAAGTCTAGAACATAGTCAAGTTGATTGGCAATACTAAACAATTTAAACATGGAACTCTATACTAAGTACCCATCACATCTAGCATGGAACCTAAACATTCTTTCTTATATTTATCACATTCATAACTATATTTTACTTGCTGTTTTGACATGGAATAAACTCAATTACATAGAATTAGATCCATTTACACTTTATTTTATTCCAAATTCACATGTCCATCTTTTTGTGTTGCATAATCCGCATGTTTACACATATATGCTCACATACATTATTACAAGAAGATTAATGAATACATGATATGATACTAAACATGATATTGCAATTAAGGTAACTAATACATGAAATTATATGAACATATTGCATTAACATATTAGTTTTCACATGCAAGCACATTCTTTTTAACATTAACTTTCCCTTACTTATCTTTTCACATAATCTTCATATCACTACTCTTTTATTTTCACTTATCACGTATCATGTCATTTGCACTCATCACATGCCACATTCACATATTATCTTACACTTTATTCATATTCCAATAACTTAAACTGCAATGACACATAGTCCTAACTACCTATTAGAGGACACAAACCAATATCTCATAACTCAAACTCATCGCATCGCATAACACATAACTCATAACACAACTCATATCACATATCCACCACCTAGGCAATGTAGTGGTGAATCTTGGTAACTGCGCAGACCTGGAGAAGCCCTCTCCACCCTATCCAGTGGTACTTATCCACCTCCAGGTTTTTCCTAATGCCCTTAGGTCATACTTTTCACACATAGAGCTTTCCATAGGGACTTTTCTATGTACAGCTCTCGAAGCCTCTAGGGTAGCAGTGTCATTCTTGGCCTAATCATTACACATTCACTTTGACATAGTCTTACACTTTATTACATTGTTCACATATACTAATTGATCACTTTATATATCTTATTTCTCAATTGCACATGTCTCAATTAACCTAATCATGATAATACTGTTTTCAAAATAAAACAACTTACATTATAGTCATAAACATGTTGTACATTTACTGGATTACACAAGATCAAATTCAACACATCTAATATGAGCAATCTCCGCGGTTTAACTAGCAGTTATATTTACTGTCATAAATTTAGTTCTAAATTTTATCACAGGTTATTATCGGTAAGTAATTCACATATGAAATTTTCTAGATTTTTCGGACAGTAAACATAATTTCTACAATTAAATCTAGATTTCAGACATATTTATCGAAAAACATTAAGCATGGTACACATCAACATGTTTGGGCGTTAACATATTAAAATTCTAATACCAGTATTCAATCTATCATGGAAAAATTATGAAATTTAATTCACAACAAAATTCATTTATACTAGATTTAAACATGTTCATATCATGCTCATAACTCAGTCACTGAATTTTAATAATTAACATGGTTCATAGAAAATTTAGGCATCCTCATGATATGACCTACTGACAGCATACAATCACCCATAAAATTTTCAGCATGTATCTACATCGAGAAATCATTTAAACAGCTTAAAAAGGATCAAAAAGCACAATTTCAGGTCACTGAAGAAGTAGACGTCAAGGGATGTTGCCGTTTACTTTCAACTGCAGCATCCCTTGCCGTCAACTGAAGAACTTGACTGCAACCTATGTTGCCGCCAACCTGCTCCCAGCAGCACACACAGACTGCACTTCATACAAGGGTGAATTTAGGGTTCTAGGACTCGAGGAAAAATCCGTAAAAATCCTAAGACTTAAGGGGACATGTATAAGATCAAGATCTAGGTTTACTTGCCTCTAAAAAATCTACGAAGATCGAAATATTCTGATGAAGCCCTCCTCGGCCCTACCAAGAAGGTGTTCAAACTCCGCTTAGATCTCCTTCTCCTGTCGATGTAGATGGCTCCTCAGAGTTGGGATCTCTTCTCCTATGCATAGGCTATCCTCCAGTTGGTGTAGCTCCTCGGGGAACACCTCCAGTCGACGGATCCGGCCCTCCAAAGATCAGATTTTCCTCATATCGGGTCCAAGGGTTTCACCAAATTCTAAAAACCTTCTCCTCGACCTAGGATGGGTATTTTATAGGCTTCGGGGTCGGGGTACGCAATAGGGTAGGTTTCCTACGTATTAGGATGGGTTTCCTAATCTGGAACCGGCCAAAACGCGAGCATTAACAAATCTGGAACCGTTATGCAGGAGGATATTGACGTCAACATCGGTTGTAGTCAACCTGGCAGTTGACGTCAAGGGTCTGGCCGCCAACTGTGTGTTGGCGTCCAGGGGGTGGCCGCCAACAGTGCCTTGGCGTCCAGGGATGTGGAGGCCAAGCCCACTGTGCAACACTTGGTCAAAACACCGGCATACATTCAAAGTAAATGCGTAAATACACCAACTAATTTAATATATGCAAAATAATTATACAAATCTTCACCACATAAAATTCATGCATTACATACTATTGATTTAAATATAACTCACATTAATCATAATAAGGATAATATGCATCAATAACATACATATATGCATATATACATACACACTACATGATTACATAATTCATGTATGAACCTATGACTGAAATGTGTTCCTCATTAGTTAATTACTACATGTACATTATCATTCAAGCACCTTACGCATCATAAATAATTTAGCAGCTTAAAGTAGATAGATTTCATTTAAACAAGAATAACATAGTATGTATACATATACACACCATAGTTACTTACAACATACATAAAATAATTAAATACAAGAGGTACATCAATAATTAAATAATTCATATACATTTAATATATATTGCATGCTCGGAATTAAACTAATGATTATTTACAAAATATATGATAATGATTTCTTACTATGTACACAACACGTACAATATGCATGAGATCTGCATACATTGATAGCTAGATAATACATGCACATTTATATATATATATATATATATATATATATATATATATATATAATATACTTATACAAAATAACTTTCATGTACTTACATGGCCTATAGTATTACTTACCTATCACATGCACAATGTTATTTAAGTACTATTCATATACTATAGATGATTTGATGTACATAGGATTAGATAGATAGATATCACATGCATAAGATAACATACATAATACATTTATACTTCATATACTTACACACAATATCCATGAAATAGGTAGTATAATATGCACTTCAAGATTTAGATAGTACATGTATAGTGTTATTAAGATGCAATATGAAGTAAGTTAACTAAGAATATTCTATACAACAAAATAATTCTTGCATGCACACACTTGAATTGACATATGTATAAATACGCACACAAGTATACAACATAAAATATATATTATGCATAAAATAGATAAATACAACATGCATATCGGTAATTAGATTAAACATGCGTGATATTACTTAAGTATTATATGCCTAGGATTTAGTATACACAAAATCAGCTAATTGCTTATTCTCACCTAAAATACCATGTATATACATGCATGTGTTCATGAGAAGTATAGAATTATAATATGCACAATTGAATACACATGTCATACACGTAACAAGTAAAGACACATGCACAATATAAAAGAAAGAAAATTTCGGGGTATCACACTTTACCTTTCTTTTTCTCATATTTTTCAGCTGGATCTTTCTTCTTGAGCTTAGGACATTCTGATTTGTAATGTCCAGGCTGATTGCATTCATAGTAAGTTGGTTCTTTCATCTTTTCCTTTTTGAAGTATCTCTTCGAACCAAACTTCTTCTTCTTGGCAAGAATCCTTTAGAGTTTTCTTGGCAAGAATGATTTTTAATTAAAATTTTGTTAGGTGAAAATTAACCCAAAATCATTAAGTCAACTTAGTGGAATACATCAGTCCAAAAATAATATCAACTTTTAATGGTCACATATCATAATATGAAATTGAGGTGTTACAAGACTTCTGACCCACAACACCCACACAACATGCTAACACCCAAAACATAACACCAAGGCCACATATTGGCCCATGAACCAATCAAACAAAGTTCGAACGACCACAACATTACATTACTATCACCTAAAAAAAAATTTGTCCTCAAAATTCTGAAAGAAGCTACATCATAAAGCTCATAATTAATCAGTCACTTAACTATCACCTAAAAAGAATTAAAGGCTTACTCAAACAAGTATGGATACATTTTTTACATTTCTTTTGCCAATTCCCAAGTGTCTTCACCTCCTTGTCTATTTTCCCATTTGATTTTTACTAATTCAATTTCTTTGTTTCTTAATTTATGTGTTCTTCCTATAATCTGAACTGGATATTCTTGCATAGACATATCTGGTTTCAGATCATCGCGAGTGTAGCTAACTATTTGTGAAGGATTCTGTAAACATGCTAAATTTTACATCATTGTGAGCATATTTCAGGTTACACTATAATGTCACAATTTGCCTTTTGAGAGTCTATTTCCCAATCATTTTGGGTCTCCTCCCATTTTTGGGTGTTTCTCCCTTATTTTCCTAGCTTGTTGGAGGTGTTGATCAAGATTCATTATTCACGACGGGTCCGCTAGTCGCGTTTTAAACATCGATTGTTGAAGTCCACATCGATTGCATTATTCGCGATGGGTCCACTAGTCGCGTTTTAAACATCGATTGCTGAAGTCTACATCGATTACCTGATTTGCGTCGATTCAATTCATCACGTTTTAAACATCGATTGCTGAAGTCTACATCGACTGCTTGATTCTTGTCATTTCAATCCGTCGTGTTTCAAACCTCGATTGGTGATGACTGAATCGATTGAACTCCTCTTCCGATTGGTGAAGCTTTTACATCGATTGCCTTATTCGCGATGAGTCATCTCAATGTGGTTTATTTTATCAGTTCCTTCATAGGTTACTTGTAGTTTATCTCACATTTCTTTAGCAGTTCTACAAGCAGATAATCTGTTGAACTCTCTTTTGGATAAAGCACAACATAGAAATTCTTAGCTTTATAGTTTAGGGACATGTTTCTTTTATCAGCTATAGGTAATGCAGCAGGTCCTTCAGCAAGTATAGTAAAATCACCTTGTTCTATTACCTGCCACAGATCAAAATCTGTGCCTCGAATGAAGCATTCCCCAATACTGGTAATCCTCACCATCGAACAATGGTGGCCTTGTAACAGACTGTCCTTCATAGTTGTGGCCTTCAGTTGCCATCTCTTCTCAAATCTTTCGATTGTTCTAAGAAGACCTCACTCTGATACCACTTGTTGGATCGAGATGACACTACAGATGTCCTAGAGGGGGGTGAATATGACTACTTGAGCTTTTAAAAATTATCTGAAAATAGATGACACTAAATAAAGTTGTTAGTATTGATTGTGGTGTGTGTGAAATAAATGAAAAACTTGGCGGAAACAATCACACAATTGCATAAGATATTTTATCCTGGTTCCGCCCTTCCCAATAGAAGTCCTACATCCAGTCCCCAAGTAACCTCTTGGGATTTCACTAACTGCCAAGAGAACTTGGCCTTCTCTCACCCTGAGAGGTATTACAAACCCACTTGGTCCCAAGCAAGTCTTCCCTTTACCAAGGGGTACAAAGACTACCTACACCAGTAGGTCTTCCCTACATAAAAGGGGCACTGCAATGAACAAACCTCCTGCAGGTTATCTAACACAGAGATGAACAACACTTGTGTGTCTACTCAGAAGAATGAGCAAACATAGAGAATCATAAAGAGATACAAGTAAGCATTATAGCTCTAACTCTTTCTGAATCTAAGAGGGTGGATTGAAAGGAACTACAATTATAGAATTCCACCCTAAAGAAAAAAGACTTCTAAAAAGGATAGCTTGGAAGTCGAGGGTTGAAGCAGCAGCTCTCTTTCTCTTTTCAGTAGAAGCCTTGTGGTGACTCTTGCAATTTCATATTGGAGTTCAGTGTGACTAGTGTATTGGTGTTCATTCTGCTTTTGATTCAAACTTCAGCTTCTATATATAAGCTTTAGATGCTTGATGTTGCCCAGCTAGCTAGCCCAGAGGGGGGGTGAATGGGTTATTAAATTTGATCTTGATTAAAAACCTGTTCACTAAAAAGATTACACAACAACTTAAACAGTAGTTAGAGTTAGAGGAAAGAGAATAGCAAACGCACAAAAACCCTCCACACGACACAAGGAATTTTATCCTGGTTCGGAACTCCTCTCCACAGGAGACCTACGTCCAGTCCCTGAGCAATACCTCAGGGTTTTACTAACAAGGGTACTATCCCCCTCACGGATCCTTACACCCAGTCTCAACTGGTCTTCCTTCAACCTGAAGGGAAAACAATCACCCTGGATACCACCAGGTCTTCCTTCGTCCAGAAGGGTACAACCAATGAAAGGAGGATTGAAGAACACACTTCAGACCCTAGCTAAACTAGCTACAAGCTGAAGCAGACAAGCCTTAAGAGAGAAAAGGATTTAGCAGGGTTTCTCTCCAAAGACAACACAGGCTCTCACACAAGAGAATCTTCTATGAACACTAAGAGCAATAGAGCTGCAGGAAACAATTGGAAAGAACGCTTGGCTCTCGTCTGAACTCTGAAGACTCGTAAATTTGAGTTGCTTGCTCTGTGAATGATGTGCACTTTCGTTCTACGTCTCATACACTGCTTCTCCGTCTTGAGTCTTGTATATAAGCTTCCATTTGAAATTTGAACGTTAAGGTACCGTTGTCTCTCATCCAGGTGTATGTTAGACTGAGGAAGGTTGGGTCTTGGAAACTTTCAGTCAGTAATCTTTGAACACGTTGAACACGTAAGGAGAAAAGATCTCCTAGATATCTTTTGTCTTCTATTTGAGGTAGCGTTGCAAAGAGGAAATGAATCTGTTACCTGCACGCTTATCAAACTCATATAGCCAACAGCTAAGCTATCTTGACGTCAGTCAACGATAAAAGAATAGCATGGAAATAGTAAGACCGAGTAGCTGACTCTAAAAGACGTTTGCAGAATAGGCATGATTATGGACGATATCTTCTGCATGCATGCAGAGATACGTTAGGTCATATCACATGCGGGTGTGTCAGAGATAAGTAAAAGTGGACTTTGACTAGTCAACACAGATAAAGTCAAGTTGATGACAGATATACAAGTCGATGGCTCAATGACTTATGAAATCGTTATGAGTCACAGCAAGTCGTTCTATAATAGATGATATAAGAAATCGTTATGAATTATGGCAAGTCATTCTGATTCTGAAGAAATCGATGTGAAACACTTAAGAAATCGTTATGAGATGCAAGTCGTTGTGTTTCTAAAGAAATCGTTGTGAAACACTTAAGAAATCGTTATGAGATGCAAGTCGTTGTGTTTCTAAGAAATCGTGTGAAACACTTAAGAAATCGTTATGAGATGCAAGTCGTTGTGTTTCTAAAGAAATCGTTGTGAAACACTTAAGAAATCGTTATGAGATGCAAGTCGTTGTGTTTCTAAAAGAATCGTGCGAAAGAAACAAAGAAATCGAACGCCTTACAAAGTCGTTACGAGTCTAAAGAAATCGTTAAGCTAGAAGTCGTTGCGAGTTCTGAGAATCGTTACGGCTAGAAGTCGTTGCGAGTCGAAGAAATCGTTACGGCTAGAAGTCGTTGTGAGTTCTGAAGAAATCGTTACGGCTAGAAGTCGTTGCGAGTAGAAATCGTTACGGCTAGAAGTCGTTGCGAGTTCTGAAGAAATCGTTACGGCTAAAAGTCGTTGCGAGTTCTGAAGAAATCGTTGTGAGTTCTGAAGAAATCGTTACGGCTAGAAGTCGTTGCGAGTTCTGAAGAAATCGTTACGGCTAGAAGTCGTTGCGAGTTCTGAAGAAATCGTACGCTAGAAGTCGTTGTGAGTCTGAAGAAGAAATGTTACGGCTAGAAGTCGTTGCGAGTCTGAAGAAATCGTTACGGATTCTAAAAGAAATCATTACGAGATTTAAGGAACGTTGCGGCATCGATTTGTTTGAAACTGTTCGGTCAGAAAGGAAATCGTTCTGCTTATCAAAGAATTGATGTGAAGTCTGAAGTAGTCGATATGAGGACTTAGACAAAATGTGAGATGAGACTTACCTGATTTGTCCTGAATTTTCATTTTCCTTTCACTACTGTTCTCAAAGCTCAGGTAACTCATTAGTACTATTTTGGCATCAAAAACCATTAGTAATATTTTGTTAATCATCAAAAGTTGTTAGTATATTTGTTAATCATCAAAAGTTTGGTCATCAATCTCCCCTTTTTGATGATGACAAAATATACTAAACATCATACTACAAACAAACATGATTTGAGAAAAGCTTTAGTTTTCTCCCATAAGTATGTTTCAGATATCTTTAGTTTTCTCCCCCATTTTGTCACTAAGCAAAAAGGTGATCGATGAGACAAAGAAGAGAGAAAGTTTTATATTAAGATAGAGGAAGATAGTACAGAGGTGATAACAAGGAGGCATGCTGTGAGATAACAGCCCATGCCTTGATCTCAAGATCCTAAAAAATTTGCTGAAAAACTCCAAAGCAACTGAGAAGGAGGGTCCCATGGAGGGAATGTTCCTCTGAATGTAGAGTTGCCTTTGCTGCTCTAAGAATTCTCCATACTGAGTTTGTCCAATATGAATCTGTAGAATGTACTCTTGCCAAAACTGGCCCTATGGAGAAATCCGTCCAAGGAAATGGGATAGTGAATCTTTTGATCTAGAAGATCCTGCTTCATAGCATAGAAAGCAGAATATCTAGCTGCCCATACAACATAGATCTCTTGTATGGGGGTGATGGAGTTGAGATCCAAAAAGGTTTCTGCAGAAAGAGTAGGCTTCCTCTGACTAACTAAATCTTTATTGATAGCTTCCAATTGCTGATGAGAGGCTGATAGAGAATCTCCCATTCAGATGAAGTGAGTCTTTCACACTCAGAAATGAGTGGAGCTAAGGTCTGAGAAGAAATGCGGCCAGAGTGGTATTCTCTGAAGATGAACCGCAAAAAGAAGGTGATCTGCCTGCTTGGCTGACATCCTGCCCATCTGTCTTGCAAACATATCTAGAGCATGAGACCCAGCATCTGAATCAAATACTAAAGAGTGTAGCTTCGGCAGAAGAACTGGAAAATCAACCTTGAAGGTGACAAAATCCACCTTAAGAGGAAGGTTGAGAGGGGAGTTCTGATTTCAGCACAATGATCTTCGAATGGAACTGGCAAAACTGAACTTCTGGTAATTTATTCAGGTATCAGAAGTCACTGTACAGCTGAAAAGACCTGGCAATACGAATCTCCTTAAAATGAGGGATCCCCAGAGTTCTTATGCTGGATGATAAACCACTCAGAGAAGTGAGTGGGTGAGAGATGATTCGGCCCTGGCAGTCAAGTATTTTTCATACTGAGCCTTATTTCCTTTGACAGCTGCCCACTGATCCTCAGTCTTGAACTCAGTGCCCTCAAGGATTTTGGATTTGTAAGCTTTGGGTATCTGAGTAAAAGGAGAAGAACAATGTCCAGGTGTTCGGATAGGTTGAGAAAAGGAATACCATAAATGGTAGAAGAATGCATTTTTGGAGGTAGTCTTTGTAGATAGGTCTTCTCTTAGGATCAAGGGTAAGAGAATACCATAGAGGAGGGTATAGAGGAACAGAAGGAATGCTTAGAGATGAGGAGGTTTTCCTCTTTTTCTTGGCAGGACTGGGAGGGTCAGTCCTGTGAATATGAGAGGCTGTGGAGAGAATGGTGAGGAGGGTGTTCCTTTCAAAATTGTCTGGTATATTGGTGTCAAAGACACCAAGAGGCAGAGGTTTATCTGGAGGAAAGATAACAGAATTAGGAGGAGTAGGAGGATAGAAAAGATGTTTAGGATTAAAGGAGGAAGTTGGTTGAAGTGGAGATGTTTGAATTTTAGAAGGTGAAAGTTTGGGAGTTAATGAGGATGGAGCTGAGATGTGAGATGGAGTAGGAGAGAAAGAAGGTTGAGATGAAATAGAGGATGAGGAAGGTTGGGTGCGAGGCATGGGATGTTTTATGGTTGGTGGAGCAGGAGGTGCAGTAGAAGGAGATGAAGGTGTGAAGAGGGTTGGAGTGGCAAGAGATGAAGTATCAGGGGCCTTGGAAACTGACACTGGCTCTTTCCCTTTGGCCTGACTCTCTCTGACTGCTGGGGAGGGTCCTGAAGACCCTGAGGCTGCCACTGGTCCGGGTGACCTCACGACTGATGGCCCTGATGGCCAAGGAGCAGCTGGTCTGCCCGGAGACATCCCACTGGACCTTGACAATACACCCAGCAAAGTCTTCATGTCAGACATCTCTTTATTGAAATACCTCATGCATTTCTTATTGAAGATACGTCTGAGGAAGTTGAAGCTTGATTAGCAACAATGCCTTGTATGCTAGACTGGACTGATGCCAAGATCTCTCCTTGGGCCTTTAACAAAGCCATAACAGGCTTCAAGTTCACTTTTCTATGGCCCTTCCTTGACCTCTGTGTGAGCAACTCTCTTCTGCTTACCTTGTTGAGTGACAGGCTCTCAAGATTTACAGTTGTACTTGGGCCTTCACTAACATCAACCTTGGCTGGAGCTGGAATTTCCTGAGTAGGTGCAGCTTTCTCAGGAATAGCTTCATTCTCTGGCTTCTCAATCCCAGCTTGCTCCCCCTGAATGGGAGCAGGGACTTCAATACTTAATTGCTCCCCCCGAGCAGGAGCATCCTCCATAACCACATCTTGTTGAGTACCTGCTTGTACCTCAACATCTGCAACCGATTCAGACTGAACTTCAGTATGGCCTGCTGCCATAACTTCTTCATCAGGTCCACCTGCCTTAGAGGAGGCTGAGGTGGAGGGAATGGAATCCAATACCTCTCTTAAAATAGAGGCGACTAAGGTGGTGGGCAAGGAATCTGCCACACCAGCTGCACCCTCTTCCAATTGAGCTTCGGATTGGCATTCCACAACTGGTACTTCTACTGCTGCTGGCTCTACTGGTTCTTGTTCTGCTGCTGCCGCTGCTACTGCCACTGCCTGTTCTACTGCTGCTGCTACTTGTTCTGCTGCTGCTGATGTACTTGTTCTGCGCTGCTTGCTCTGCTGGTTCTGTTCTGCTGCTTCTTGAGCTTCTTGGATATCTCCAATGATTGCCTCTCCCTCAGCCACAGAAGTCTTTGAACACAATCCATCTACCACTGAGAATCCACTTTTCTTCAGATTTCTGGACCTTATTGACTGGCCCATCTTCTCAGCTACTGCACCTGACATATCTACTTCAAAGTGCTTGAATATCTTGGTCAGTAGATGAGCATACGGTAGGGAAACATTCAACTTGCTCTTTGTTTCCCATATCTGAGCATGTGCAAACATCATTCGCTCAATCATCACTGCGGCCAGGTTTATCTCTTTGTTCTGGATTGCCCAGAACATTATGTCCGAATCTGCCCTAGTGCATGAAGAAAAGGTAGCACTACGAGGTACTATGATTGGCAGACTATAAAGTGAAGCAATCTATTAAATGCGAACATCTGATTAATATCAAGCTTCCCGTCCTTCAGCTTAAACCCTGGACCAATAATCCCGAGACCTTTGACTTCATCATTCACAGAGTGAATGCCACTAAATCCAGAGGTCTTCACTCCAAACAAATCACGCAAAAGCTCATGGGTTATTCTGATTTGGATGCCCTTGACAGAGGAGACAAGGGACCATCTGCTTCCGATTTCAGACAAATGTAGAAGGCTTTCACCAAGTCTGGGTAGCTTACCTCATTGAAAGTAACTACATCCATCCACTGCAATCTTCTCAGGGCTTCGACTAGCCTGGCCATGCCACTCTTCTCAAGATTCTGAACATCCACTGCCTTATTTCCGCAATCTTCGTCTTCACAAACGTAAACCTCTCTTGCTCCTTGGGGACAAATACTCAGCACTGTAGCCCCCAACACTCCCGGCGATCATCGGAGCGGCCATGGGTGCAGAGGAGAAAAGGTTCTGGGAAAGGAGGATGATGGAAGGGGATGGAAGCTCTCGAAGGGATTCTCGCGGGAAGAAGAGGGAAAGCTTCGAAAGATGCAGAGAGTCGATGGTGGAGTCGTTAGGGCATCGGCTTGGGTGAACAGATAAAGGATAAAGAAAAGGGTAAAGGTAGAAGACAGGTCGTTCTCAGAACGATTTGAATAAAATAATATTACTTTACTGAAAAGAGGAGCGCCAAAGGCGGTAAAGATAGAAAGCGACGAAAAGGTTTGACAAGTCAAACAACTTTCTACACAGAAGCGGTCAAAGCATATAGATAACTGAGTTTTGCTTAATTTTAACGGAGAGAAAATTTCATTTAATCTGAAAAATTTATATGTCATAAAATCACAGAGATCTTTCACAAATTGCACATCCCTAATTCCCTTCTAAGAGATGTAAATCTCTCTTCAGGTAGGGCTTTTGTGAAGATATCTGCAAATTGACCATTTGTATCTATAAACGAAATTTCTAAATTACCACAAGCTACATGATCTCGAATAAAATGATATCTTACCTCAATGTGCTTCGTCCTTGAGTGTTGAACTGGATTTTTGGTGAGATTGATGGCACTTGTATTATCACACAATAGAGGAATTGATTTGATGTGAATGCCGAAATCTTCAAGTTGTTGCTTTATCCAAAGAAGTGTGTACAGCAGCTTCCAGCAGCAACATATTCTGCCTCAGCTGTTGATAGAGCTACTGAATTTTGTTTCTTGGATGTCCATGATATAAGCATCCTGCAAGAAACTGACAACAACCACTGGTGCTCTTTCTATCTACTTTGCAACCAGCATAATCAGCATCTGAATATCCTATTAGTTTTATTTCACATGATCTAGGATACCAGAGACCTAAGTCATGAGTTCTAGCTAAATATCTAAATATTCTTTTTACAGAAATTAAGTGAGACTCTCTAGGGTCTGCCTGATACCTAGCACATGCAAACACTAAACAAGATATCTGGTCTACTTGCAGTTAAATAAAGTAATGACCCTATCATACCTCGATAATTCTTTTGATCTACCTTTTTACCTTTTGGATCACTGTCCATTCTGGTTGATGTGCTCATTGGAGTTGACAGTGGCTTTGCATCTTCAAATCCAAACTTCTTTAACAGCTCTTTGGTGTACTTGGCTTGACAGATATGAGTGCCATCCTTCCCTTGCTTGATTTGCAATCCAAGGAAGTAGCTCAGCTCCCCCATCAAGCTCATTTCGAATTCTCCCTGCATAAGCTTTTCAAAGTACTTGCAAAGAGATTCATCAGTAGATCCAAAAATGATATCATCTACATATATTGCACAAGAAGTATGTGCTTAACCCTAGATTTATAAATAATGTACTATCTACTTTACCTCTAGTAAAACCATGTTCTAATAAGAAAGTACTGAGCCTTTCATACCAGGCTCTAGGTGCTTGCTTTAAGCCATATAGCGCCTTATGCAATTTGAATACATGATTTGGAAATTCGGTATCATCAAAACCTGGAGGTGTTCAACATAAACTTCCTCCTTGATAAAACCATTAAAAAGGCTGATTTGACATCCATTTGAAAAAGTTTTAAATCAAATGCAGATGCATAAGCAAGTAGAATCCTAATAGCCTCAAGTCTAGCTACAGGTGCATAGGTTTCATCGAAGTCTATGCCTTCCTCTTGGGAGTAGCCTTGAGCTACCAGTCTGGCCTTGTTCCTTAAAATTATTCCAGACTCATCCAGTTTATTTCTGAAACCCACTTGGTGCCAATAACTGAATGATTGGATGGTCTAGGAACAAGTGACCATACTTGGTTTCTCTTGAACTGATTTAGTTCATCTTGCATGGCTAATATCCAAGATTCATCAGATAAAGCTTCATTGACTGTCTTAGGCTCTATTTGAGAAACAAATGCTAAATAATCACATGGAATTACATTACCTCTAGTTCTTACCCTACAGATGGATCACCAATAATGTTTTCAGGAGGGTGATCTTTCTGATGTCTCCATTCCTTTGGAAGATCTTCATGTTGGATTTCTGTTTGCTGCAGTTCTTCCAGAGTTGGATCTTCCTTGTCCTTAATTGAGGTATTCTTTAATTTTGGACAAGTTATCTGCATCATCAATGTCATTGATTTCTTCCTTTTTCAAGGAAGGGTTAGATTCATCAAAAATAACATGCACAGACTGTTCAATTAATAATGAATGTTTATTGAAAATTCTATAGCCTTTGGGTTTAGAAGTGTACCCCATAAAGATGCCTTCATCTGATTTGGCATCTAACTTACCAATGTTCCTTTTTCCATTGTTGTGGATGAAGCAAGGACATCCGAAGATTCTGAAGTGGCTGATCTTTGGCTTCTTTCCTTTGTAAAGTTCATACGCTGTCTTCTTCAGAATCGGCTGATCATCACTCTGTTAATGATGTAGCATGCAGTGTTGATGGCTTCGGCCCAAAAGTACCTTGGCAAATCATATTCTGATAACATAGTTCTTGCCATATCCAAAAGAGTTCTGTTTTTCCTCTCAGCAATTCCATTCTGTTGAGGTGTCCTTGGAGCTGAGAAGTTGTGCTCAATTCCTTGATCATCACAGAACTTTGCAAACTTATCATTCTGAAACTCACCACCATGATCTGATCTGATAGACACAATTGTGAATTTCTGATCTTTCTGAACTTTCTTACTAAAGCTGACAAAGTGATCAAATGTATCATCTTTGTGCTCCAGAAAGGATACCCAAGTGAATCTTGAATAATCATCAACTATTACATATCCAAAATTCTTTCTCCTAGACTGGTAGTCCTCATTGGCCCAAATAGATCCATATGCAGTAGTTCTAAGGGCTTTGAGGTGGTTACTACAGTCTTTGATTTGAAAGAGCTCTTGGTGTGCTTTCCTTTGCACAAGGTCTGCAAATGCTGTCCAATCTGAAATTTACCTTTGGCAGTCCTTCCACTAGCTTTTCTTTTCTGAGCTGTTCAAACCGTCCAAGCTGCAGTGGCCCAATCTTCTGTGCCACAACTCAGTTGATTGATCTTTACTAGCTGCCAAACACACATCTTGATCCTTGAGTTCCTCGAGATATAGAACATACAAATTTCTTTCTCTGTAGGCTTCAAATATGACTGCACCATCTTTAAGATACTGCATTTTGATTCTTGAAACTGAATTTGATGGCCTTTGTCACACAACTGGCTGATGCTGATAAGATTGTGCTTTAACCCTTTGACCAGCATAACATTTCAATTACTGATTTTCCTTTGATGTTCACGGATCCACTTCCTATTACAACTCCTTTTCCATTATCTCCATATGTGACTGTACCTTCTTCAGCTTGGAGATCAACGAAAAACTTCTTGTTGCCTGACATGTGCCTCGAGCATCCACTGTCCAATACCATTTGGATGCTCTTGACTTTCCCTGAAATTAAAACACTAAATTTAGGTACCGAAGTTCTTTGGGTCCTGATGGGTTAGTATCATTGTTTTTCTTTAATTATCCATTTTTTGTTCTTGTTAGGACAGGTTCTTTGTTATGTCCAAGTCTATTACAATGAGTACAGCAGGTTATTCTA
Organism: Colocasia esculenta; assembly: GCA_014218235.1. Taxonomy (NCBI): domain Eukaryota; kingdom Viridiplantae; phylum Streptophyta; class Magnoliopsida; order Alismatales; family Araceae; genus Colocasia; species Colocasia esculenta. The sequence goes on along the minus strand of CM024757.1, from coordinate 57,439,311 downwards.
GTTACTCTTTCAACTGGAGTGTGTTTAAATTTTTTATGTTCTTTATTCTTTTCAGATATAAATTTAGGAGTTGGATAAGTTTCGGAAAGACTTTTGTTTCTTCATTTTCTGAGGGAGTATATCCAAAACCATATTCTTTTTAGTTGATCTTTTAGCTCCATTTATCATTAGGAGTGGTTTATTATTTGTGAACTTATTTATAGTGTTTGTCAGGTGTTCATTTTCTTTATTTAGTCTTTCTATTTCTGTTTGAGTTCACTTAAGTCTTCTTGTTTTTCTAGGTTAGTTATTTTTCTGTTTTTCTCTTTTAAATCTTCACAATAATTCATTTCTTCTTTTGTGTTCAGTTATTTGTTTTTCAAGTTCTTCATTTTCTGTTTTTAGGTCTGAGTTTGTATTTTCTAAACAGACTAGATTTTTCTACTATTTTAAGTAATTTAGATACTTCTTTATATTTTTCATAGAGTTCATTAAAAGCACTCTCTAGGTTATCAGAATCTAACTCATTGCATGAATCAAAGGAAGAGTCAGAAGTTACCTTATCTTCGGTGTTGGCCATGAGGGCCAAGTTTGCTTCTTCTCCTTCACTGCTCGAGCTTGACTCACTATCTGAGTCACTGCTGTTCTCCCAAGCAGCTGCCATTGCTTTCTTTTGTACTTCTTAAATCTTCTGAAGTTGTCCTTCTTCTTGTGATCACTCTTTGATCATGGGACAATCTGCCTTGATGTGTCCCGGCTTCTTACATTCATAGCATATTACTTCTCCTTTCTTTGGATCTTTTACTTCTGGCTTTCTGAAGTCTTTGTTCCTCTTGAAAAATCTTCTTCCAGACTGATGCTTCTTCTTCTTTGCTAGTATTCTCTGAAGTCTTCGAGACAACATGGCTTCTTCATCATCACTGTCTTTGCTACTGTCACTGTATCCAAGGATTCCTCTGATATATCATCATTTATCTTGAGAGCATTTGACTGCTTCCTTCTGCTTGAGGATTCTCCTAATCTCTCCATATTTATCTCATGAGCCATGAGAGATCCTATTAGCTTTTCCAATGACATTTGCTTTAGATCATTTGCTTCCTCAATGGCTGTAACTTTGGAGTCCATGATGATGGGAGTGATCTGAGGATCTTTCTGACCATATCTGGTACATTATAAACTTTTCCTAGACCAGCTAATCCATTTGTAATATATGTGAATCTATTAAACATCTGAGTTATAGATTCACCTGATTGCATCTGGAACCTTTCATACTGAGTCACAAGAATATCAATTCTTGTCTCCTTTACCTTGTCTGTCCTTCATATGTAATTCTAAGTTTTTCCCACATCTCCATAGCGGATTTGCAGGCTGAAACTCTGTTGAATTCTTTCTTGCTTAGGGCACAACAAAGGATGCTCTTGGCCTTGCAGTTCAGAGATATTCTTCTTCTGTCGTCATCTGTCCACTGCGCCTTAGCATTAGTGACTAGAAGATCACCTTCTTCTACAATGGACCAAATTGTATAATCATGGCCTTGTAGGAAGTATTCCATTCTTGTCTTCCAGTAGGTGTAATCTTCTCCATCGAACAAGGGAGGTCTGTTGACTGACTGACCTTCGAAGTTGCTTTGGGCTGCCATTGATCTTTGCTCTTCAGATCGTTGGATCTTCTTCTTTGTCGAAGAGATCTGCTCTGATACCACTTGTTGCCCAGCTAGCTAGCCAGAGAGGGGGGTGAATGGGTTATTAAAATTTGATCTTGATTAAAAACCTGTTCACTAAAAAGATTACACAACAACTTAAACAGTAGTTAGAGTTAGAGGAAAGAGAATAGCAAACGCACAAAACACCCACACGACACAAGGAATTTTATCCTGGTTCGGAACTCCTCTCCACAGGAGACCTACGTCCAGTCCCTGAGCAATACCTCAGGTTTTACTAACAAGGGTACTATCCCCCTCACGGATCCTTACACCCAGTCTCAACTGGTCTTCCTTCAACCTGAAGGGAAAACAATCACCCTGGATACCACCAGGTCTTCCTTCGTCCAGAAGGGTACAACCAATGAAAGGAGGATTGAAGAACACACTTCAGACCCTAGCTAAACTAGCTACAAGCTGAAGCAGACAAGCCTTAAGAGAGAAAAGGATTTAGCAAGGGTTTCTCTCCAAAGACAACACAGGCTCTCACACAAGAGAATCTTCTATGAACACTAAGAGCAATAGAGCTGCAGGAAACAATTGGAAAGAACGCTTGGCTCTCGTCTGAACTCTGAAGACTCGTAAAATTTGAGTTGCTTGCTCTGTGAATGATGTGCACTTTCGTTCTACGTCTCATACACCTGCTTCTCCGTCTTGAGTCTTGTATATAAGCTTCCATTTGAAATTTGAACGTTAAGGTACCGTTGTCTCTCATCCAGGTGTACGTTAGACTGAGAGAAGGTTGGGTCTTGGAAACTTCAGTCAGTAATCTTTGAACACGTTGAACAGTAAGGAGAAAAGATCTCCTAGATATCTTTGTCTTCTATTTGAGGTAGCGTTGCAAAGAGGAAATGAATCTGTTACCTGCACGCTTATCAAACTCATATAGCCAACAGCTAAGCTATCTTGACGTCAGTCAACGATAAAAGAATAGCATGGAAATAGTAAGACCGAGTAGCTGACTCTAAAAGACGTTTGCAGAATAGGCATGATTATGGACGATATCTTCTGCATGCATGCAGAGATACGTTAGGTCATATCACATGCGGGTGTGTCAGAGATAAGTAAAAGTGGACTTTGACTAGTCAACACAGATAAAGTCAAGTTGATGACAGATATACAAGTCGATGGCTCAATGACTTATGAAATCGTTATGAGTCACAGCAAGTCGTTCTATAATAGATGATATAAGAAATCGTTATGAATTATGGCAAGTCGTTCTGATTCTGAAGAAATCGATGTGAAACACTTAAGAAATCGTTATGAATGCAAGTCGTTGTGTTTCTAAAGAAATCGTTGTGAAACACTTAAGAAATCGTTATGAGATGCAAGTCGTTGTGTTTCTAAAGAATCGTTGTGAAACACTTAAGAAATCGTTATGAGATGCAAGTCGTTGTGTTTCTAAAGAAATCGTGTGTGAAACACTAAGAAATCGTTATGAGATGCAAGTCGTCGTTGTTTCTAAAGAAATCGTTGTGAACACTTAAGAAATCGTTATGAGATGCAAGTCGTTGTGTTTCTAAAGAATCATTGCGAGAAACAAAGAAATCGATACGCCTTACAAAGTCGTTACGAGTTCTAAAGAAATCGTTATGGCTAGAAGTCGTTGCGAGTTCTGAAGAAATCGTTACGGCTAGAAGTCGTTGCGAGTTCTGAAGAAATCGTTACGGCTAGAAGTCGTTGCGAGTTCTGAAGAAATCGTTCGGCTAGAAGCGTTGCGAGTTCTGAAGAAATCGTTACGGATTCTAAAAGAAATCGTTACGAGATTTAAAGGAATCGTTGCGGCATCGATTTGTTTGAAACTGTTCGGTCAGAAAGGAAATCGTTCTGCTTATCAAAGAAATTGATGTGAAGTCTGAAGGAGTCGATATGAGGACTTAGACAAAATGTGAGATGAGACTTACCTGATTTGTCCTGAATTTTCATTTTCCTTTCACTACCTGTTCTCAAAGCTCAGGTAACTCATTAGTACTATTTTGGCATCAAAAACCATTAGTAATATTTTGTTAATCATCAAAAGTTTGTTAGTATTATTTTGTTAATCATCAAAAGTTTGGTCATCACTTGTATCTTGTCGTTTAAAACTATCAGTTGGAAAACTAGTTGTTTAAAGAATAGTCGTTGATCCTTGGATATTTGACATCTTGAGACTTCTGTTATATCCATCAGTCCTTCAGCTTTTGGAGTCCCAATGTCTTCAGGCTATGTAGGTTGCTTCATGGCTTTATCAAAATAGCTTATAAAAGGACTGCAAGCTCCAGCAGGTAGCTAACTGTCTGTAAGGTAAGGGAGCACAAGTACCTTTGTCCTTTCGGAGGTAGGTGAGATAGAAATATATATAAAGTATAAAGAACCTCGGATGGACAGATGTTAAGTGCATTAAAGAACAGACAGACAGTTGCATCCTTAAAATAAGGAATGTTCTAACAAAAAGAGATCTGGTAGGTGGGTTCTGACAGATACCCCATGATTCTTATACCTACCAATGCATATCATCTGTCAAATAGAAAAGAACTAAAGTTCTGACAGAAAGCAAGAGACCAATTTGTATAATTCTTTCAAATATTTGCAAGAATATTTTATTATGAATATTTTGAATATAATTTTTCTTGTCTAACAGAATATTTAAATGGTGACACCAAGAAGAACATTATTTTGTAAGACCTATAAGTGTTATTCATTTAGTAAAGGATCCCTTTGAGATTAACAAAATATAGAAGTGAACAAGATTAATATTTCATGGATTCTGTGGAATGACAAGTTCATACAAATATTATTTAAGTACAAATACACAGAAGTTGATATATGATACTTCGACTTTTCTGGAGTCAGAGTCAAGGACTAGATACATATAGAACTTCGACTATATAGAAGTCACAGTGAGACATTAATCACAGACTTCGACTTTGAGTCGGAGTAATAGATGTCATACTTTGACTTCTAGGGAGTCGGAGTGCAAGCAATAATAGACTTCGACTTTTAGAAGTCGGAGTAAGGTTCAAGTACATCAAATTTTGACTTTGATACAGTCGGAGTTAGAAGACTTCGACTTTTAAAGAGTCGGAGTGAAAGTTCATTTGATAAGCAATGGATGACATACTTTGACTTTTTAGAAGTCGGAGTCCTGATAGACTTCGACTTTTAAGGAGTCGAAGTCCAGCTAGACTTCAACTATTCAGGAGTCAGAGTCCTATCAGACTTTGACTTTTTAGAAGTCGGAGTACTGCTAGACTTCAAATTTTTAGAAGTCGGAGTACTACATGGTTCATCAAATGGTACAACACTTCGACTTTTCTAGAGTCGGAGTCCAAAGTCGGAGTTAGTATGGTACATAGTATACGCTGTGGACTTAGAGAAATTTTGCGTCAGTGTTGATACTTAGATTTTATGTGCACATGTTTTGACTGAAGTATTATACAATGTTATAGATGTATGTCTTAGCATGTCATATTTCTTTTTATACAAAATAGCTTGTGGTATATTCTAATAGATTTGTTTGTAGAAAGTCTTAAAAGATTTTATCATAGCAAAAACACAATGCTTAAAAAATGATTAACAATATTTTAAGGGATAGTTGCTCAACACATAATCTTTTATTCTCTTTTTAATCAACACCCACACACGACATACATGCATGCAACCACCTAATTTAGGGGTTTTAAAAGCCAACACAAACAAGGTGTGTTCTTTTCCATTTTCTGCATGTTTATTTCACCGTGAAGAATTGATACTGCACATTCTTGGCTAATCCACATTATCTTTCTATTATCTTTGTTATTTTCAGGATAATCAATAATTGAAGAACCTTCTACCACGGTTGGCCGTGCTTGTAGAAGAAGAGAATGAACCCTCTCTCTCCCACACATCTCGCCGCTCTTAGAAGGTATTTTTCGTGATCACTCCTTCATATTCTTATTTATTTATACTCCTTCAACCCCTACGTGTATCTGGCCATCACGTACACATCCAGAAGTTGTGCTCCATCTTCCTCTTTATTTTCTCATATTTTCTTTGTGGAGACTTGAGCCTTTTTAAGATGAGAGTTGACATCCACAGATCCTAGATCTATCTTCTCAACATTGAGACATGGAATACATCATGAGCATCTGTGAAATCTCCTTGAAGTCCTATTAAGTAAATTGTTTCTCCAATTCTTTCTAAAATCTAAAATGGGCCTACATATCTCAAACTTAGTTGACCCTTTTTGCTAAATCTTAGAACACCTTTAGTGGGAGAAACCCTTAGGAACACATAATCTCCAACTTCAAATTGCAATGCCCTACGTCTTCAATATGCCTAACTTTTCTACCTACTCATTTATGAGTCTAACTATTTCTGCACATTGTTATATTAATTATGGTTCCATAACTTGCCTTTCTCCTACCTCATGTCAATTCAAGGGTGTCTTACATGGTCTTTATAACCCAAGAATTCGATATTTAGAAACCCTCCAAGTATCCAACCTTTGGACCACCAACCATGGATCTGAAGACCCGGAAGGTTAAGACAACATGTATAATGAGATATACAACAAGTTAAATAGCTAAGCAATTAAAAAATACATTTATGGAATATAAAATATACACAATGTCTCAGATAATAATGCAAGTGAAAAGAAGACAAGCATTGACTCCCACAAGATCAAACTTGGAAGGAACTAAGGGGGATGAGCTTCACGAACGAAGCCCAGTAGGGAGTACCAATCCCTTACTAGTTCGAACAGTGAAAACAAGAATAGCGCAACTAAACTACGTAGGAGAAACAGTAGTACTAAAGTAACCAAACTAAGTACACTAAGCAAGAAGGTGATGGTAACTCAAGTAAACAGATCTACTAACTCAGCAGGTAACATAACAAAATAATAATTGTGTAGGTACTAAAATAAATAGTCAGAAAGATATGCGGATCTACAAACACTGCAAACTCAGCGCAACTACACATGGTCTCAACTCAGTAAGTGTGCTCTGTGAACACCATGAGGCTTCTCACACACACAGAAAACCCTCGTCTGAACAACAAGCACTAGCGACAGACCAACCTCTACTAGTCAGTGGTCAGGTGCGCCCACTGGCATCTTATCGCTCGACCACAAGTCTAGGTCTCCCCTCCCGTCTAAGTGAGACCCTTGGACAATGCACAATCCATAGTTTGGATGAACTACGGTCCCACGCTTGTCCTCCCAGCACTGTTTCGGAACCGTTAAGGGTGAGGTAGTGAGAATGGACTAGCTAGACCGCATCGTGACCCTCCAAACTCTGCGGTACCCGAACCAACTAAGAGAGCTTTGCAAATGATTTGATGCCGCTATCCAACACCGTTTTCCTCTCAGCTCAGAGAACCTCAATGAGCCCACTCGTAGTCTAGAGCACTCCCTCAATGGAACTTACGAGGATGGGGGTTCCGGGAAATGACAACAACCTAAAAAGCACATCGTGTGCTGGGACTGTTGACTCTTTTATCTCCACGTCTATGTATTTTGGTGACAACAAAACTCAAAAGATTATTTCCTTAATCATGACTATATCTTTCATACTTATTATTTCATAATACTTAGTTTTAATATGATTAACATATTCTTGTTCCATTAAGTCAATCAACAGGTCAAATAAGTCTTTTCATGACTCCAAGGATCATCACTGTAAGTATTCCAAGAAACTCAATTTAATTCCTTAGCATTCTTTGTAGAAATCTTCTAAGTCCACATCGATTGGAATGTTTGTATCTTGAGCAATCGAAGTCCCACTTCGTCATATACGAAGCTCACTTCGTCATATCTGAAGTCTCACTTTGTCATATGTAAAGCTCATTTCGTCATATATGAAGTCCCACTTTGACTGACTACATGTATTTTGATCTAGTCAAAGCACCAACTGAAGTTTCACTTCATCATGCACAATTTTGTTCTATTCAGTCGAAGTTACCAGTCCACTTCGATTGTCAGTGTTATTTTTGTAGACCAGTCGAAGTCCTACTTCGACTGACTACTTGTACTTCGATCCAATAGAATTATAGAAGCACCATCCGAAGTTTTCATCAATATATGACGTATCATTTGAAGCTTCATTTCATTAATATTCGAAGTCTCACTTTGACTGACTACATGTACTTTGGTCCAGTCGAAGTACCACTTCATCACATTCAGAGTGTCTACTTGTTTTATACGAAGTTCCACTTTGACTGTCAGTTATTTTTGTTCTTAATTAGTCGAAGTTCCACTTTGACTGTCAGTGTTATTTGCGTGGACCAGCCGTAGTTCCACTTCGACTAACTACTTGATTGTCTTAATCAATCAAAGTTTCACATCGATTGATGTCACTTTCTTTTGATTGATGTTGTATATGCTTTATCCTATCGATTGGTGTTCCGATTAAGTTTATAAATATCACAAGTCGAAGTCCCATATCGATTGGTGAACAAATGACTTGTTTCTATCATTACTATTATTTTTCTTCCGATTGTTGAAAGGAATATTAAAATAAATCAATTGGTATTATAAGGCCTTCAGTACTCATATTTCGGCATCGATCATTTATCAGTCACGTTTATGGAATACCAATTGTTATGTAAGACCATTCAAATTAACTTATACATCTTATGTATTGGTCTTTGTAATTATATTATTGTTTGCCATAGTTTAATATTCACAAAAATCTTGACCGCCCTAATTGTTTAGTAAATATCCTTTTGTGCCCAAAAATGCTTCAATTCAAATTTGGTTTCATGCCTTGACAAAAGATCTCACGCATATCTCTACATTAAATGCTCAATAAACTTTTTAGACTCAAGTTGTATGTTCACATCTCAAACATGTTACTAATAGTCTTTCTTTCTTATTAGACAAAAAGGGAGCTCCTTGAATAGAAATCTGTCAGCAGAGTTTTTGGACTTTTGTTGCAGAGGTATGGGGTCTAATTGACACATGATATCTCACCTAACATCTTCGTCTCTATGCATTAAATGTTTGTAGGTACCAACATGCATCCAAACCAAATACGTCGGAAACATACAAACCAGAGGACTCAAGAATAGCTAATGAATAGAAAAGCCTACAAGAACCTCTATTGAATATCAAATGGCTATTGAAGATGAGTCTAATGGATGGCTTACACAGAGGCAACGGGAAGATCTGTTGTATAACAATGGAAGAGCATAAGAGAAGGAGAAGAAGCTAAAGCTAAAGACTCAAAGGCTATCTTCTGCCAACAGTCTATAAAAGAAAAGAAGGGTGCAGTCACAAATAGATAGATGATACAAAGAGAGATCCACCCAACAAAAAGCATCCAAAAAGGTTTTCAGAACACACCAACGCCTACATCCTTCCTGAACCAAAAGAGAGAGCAAGAGCTGTTGAAGCCATTTTTGTTTTTAGTCTCTCTCTCTCTCTCTCTCTCTCTCTCTCCTCTCTCTCCTCTCTCTCTCTCTCTCCTCTCTCCTCTCTCTCTCTCCATGTTGCTTTCTAATCACTTGTCTGAAAGAGAGACCGAGTTATTTACATCAGGGAGAAGTATTCATTGTTCTTATTTTCTCTATTGGGCACTGTCTCAGATCAAGTATTGCTTCAGTAAGCTTGGTCTAGAGACCTTAGCATTTCTTGAGATATTTGTTGTACCTCTTCATTTAAAGAGAAGGCTTGTTGAGCAAGCATTCACATTGTAGAAGGGAAGACTAGTGAGGAGCTAGGTGTATTGCCCCTTGTGGAGAAGGGAAGACCAACAGAGAGCTGGGTGTATTGTCCCTTATGGAGAAGGTAAGACCAACGGGTGTGCTAGGTGTTGTATGCCCCTTGTTTAAGGGAAGACAAAGGTGTGCTTGGTGGTTTATTGAAATCTCAAGAGTTTGCTTGAGGACTGAATGTAGAACTTTCTTTTGGAAGGGTTGAACCAGGATAAATTTCCTTGTGTTATGTGTGAGATTGTTTCTATTTATTTCTGTTGCACATTAACTAACAGTACTAATATTCTTGCTTAGTGCCTGTGGTTTTAGGATTTTAGAAATATTTCAAAATAGCCCATTCACCCCCTCCCCCTTTGGGCTTGCCATCTGGGACTACAAGTGGTATCAGAGCGGAGTGTCTCAAGAAATCTGAAGATCAAACAATCTGAAGAGTAAAGATAAATGGCAGCACAATGATACTCTGAAGGGCAATTTGTCAACAGACCATCTCTATTCGATGTGGTGAAGACTGCAACTACTAGAAGACAAGATGAAATTCTTCCTTCAGGGATTCAAACTCTGCGCACATGTTCCATTATATAAACATTACCAAGGTAAACATATTAACTACTCCGAAAGATAATCATTTTCACATTTTATTTCTGCAATATAGTTTCTAACAGTTGGATCACTACTGCATGAGAAATTCATAGTATCCCATGCTATCACAATCCACCTATTAAACATAGTATTAGAACCACTACAGGTAAGTTCCACCAACTTAGAAATGCAAGAAATGTGTAATAATCCATGAGAATATCTATAAACTCCTTCATAGCATGATTCCTCTAGACAACAATGCAGAACATCCAAGATAAACTACCATCTACAACACAAAACTGCCTAAATGAGTGAGGGAAGTGGCATCCCTACCAACAGCAATAGGATCTGCTGGCATCCGCAACGGCAGTGGTGGCTAGCTCCACAGGCCCCAGACAGCGGCTCCCCCTCCTCAGAGGTGGCGGTGTTGTAGGTCTTCCCCACGGCGATGGCCTGCTATGGCTGCGATGGTAGTGCGGTGGCACTCTTTCCCTCCTCGGTGCAGCACAAGCAGGGGAAGGAGAAAGGGAGATGATGGAGTGGCGGTGGCAAGATAGAAGCGGCAGTAGTGGCACTCCTCCCCTCCTCCTCAGTGCAACACAGGTAAGGGAAGGAGAGAGGGAGGCAGTGAGGAGGCAACAGCAAGTGGCGGTAGGTAGCTGCGGAGGCACTCCTCTCCTCCTCCTCGGTACAGCACAGGTGGGGGAAGCAGAGAGGGAGGTGGCAGCGAGGCAGCAGCAAGTGGTGGCAAGTAGCAGGCCCAGTGGTGACGGCGATGAATAGCGGCCACAAGGCGATGACAGTAGCGGCGACTTGATCCCCTCAAGGAGGCAGCGGCAGTGACCTGTTGGGGAAACTAACGGGGAGGAAGATGAAGAAGGGAGGAAGAAGAGGAGGATGGGGGTTGCGGCGGCTCCACCTCTCCCGAGGGGGGGTTTCTTGGGGAAGAAGAAAAGAAAAAGAAGGAAGAGATGGGGTTGGGCGGGGTTGCATGCAAGGAGGGGGATGGGAAAAGTAGGAGGGATCCCATCCCAAGGTCAAAAAGTGGGAGCCCCTCTATAGCAACTGGAAATTTTAAATGTGTAATAAATTTTAAATTAAAAGTAAAGTGGGATTAAATTAAACCCATTAAGTTAAATAAGGTAATAGGTTACACTAATGGTCCCTACATGAGTTAATGGGCCTAAAAGGGAAGCGCCCAAGTTGGATGGGAGATAATTAAGTGTAAATTCATACCTAAAATATTAATAAATGGAAAATGGTTAATATAATGATTATTTTAACTCTTAAATATCTCTAAAAGAGTCTTAGACCTACCCAAACCCTTTGCCCATGAAATTAGACTTCTCCCCAATCCTATTAGGTAGATAAAGACTAGAAAATGGGTGATAAATGAGGAAATTCGGAGTTTTAAGTGAACAAGGAGACTTAAAACATACAAAACCCTTTCATTTCGTACCAACCCAACCCTAGATCATTTCTGGAGCTTGGAGAACGAGGAAGAGGAGGTCTTGGATGTGAGAAGCAAGAAGGAGAAGGCTAGGAACAAGGGGATTTCGCCATCTTCAACCTTTCTGCCCTAGGATTTTCAAAGCGTTAAAGGTAGGCAATCTCTCAAGCAAAACCTAATTAACTTCGACCCTAGGTAGACCATGATTCCCTCTTGCAAAGCCCCATGTTTTCTCCAACTTTTACTATGCCATTTGGAAGTATTTCATGCTCCAATTCCTATCATGAACATGTACCCGAACCAACATGTTTGCCTTCAATCCATGTATACATTTGATCTCGTGCCTTGCAAGTTTTATCAAACATGCTCCATGATGTTAGGGTTTGAATGATCCTATTTTCCCCAATGTCTATCATGTAACATCTTCAAATTAAATCGGATTCTATCACTGTGTATGATTTTAGGTCACTGAGATGTAACCTAATCATAGCATGTCTATACCATGTCTATTCTCTAATTAATTATTATTGTAGATACTTCTACATGTCTAGTTTCATTTAAAACTATTTTCGTTATTTTTTGACATGTGTACGATTTTATATGTTTTTTCAAAAAGCCATGTATCATCATGGCAAGGATGGGACCGAAACCCAAGGTGGATTGTTTCACCTTCGGGGCTCGGCCTAACCTTCTGAGAACGCGACGGCCTGACCCGTTGTGATTCTCAGAAGGTCGCGATAGAAGGGAACGTCATGACATGAACGCGACGGCCCGACTCGTCGCGTTCTTCACACCATGATCCGATTGGCCTTAACGCGACAGACCGACACGTCGCGTTCTGGACCGTTTGATCAAATCGCGACCGGCCACCCCGTCGTGATTACAGCATCAATCGATTGCCTGACCCAGCTCTTGAGAATGCGACTGACCTAACCTTCATGATTTGAAATGCGACAGGCACTCTCGTCGTGATTTCACTGTGTCAAACAGAACACTAATCCCACATGCAAACCCTTGTTAATCATGCCATTTAATCACTGTTAACCCTTCAATTGTACTGTTATGAACATAACGACCTGTTTAATAATAATGGGTAATATTATCATGATTTCCCATTAAATAAAAGCCATGTGCACAACTATCTCTTGCTATCATGATTATCTTACACTTGCACACACTATACATAAATGTTTGCCATGAAACCCTGCCAAATTTATTGAATAATATATCTGGTAACTAAGTGCAATTATTCTTATAATTTCCCTATTATTTTAAATGAACTTGTCTTCATTTTATCCGTGTGTTGTATACCGCTATCCCGTCCCTCTGCCTTCGAGCACTCGAGGCAAGACGGACAACGTTTCATTACACACTTCTATCTTGGCTTGGACGACCTCTCCATTGGGAATACTCTTGACAGGATCAGGAACTCCTTGTCAAGGCCTCCGTAAGTCTCCTTGCTTTTGGCGGACGTCCATTTTCGACGAGCAGGTTGTACCATTAAAACCTATTATACCCTCAGGGATCAGCATGATCCAATGGCCTTAGTTTGTTCTCTCTTACCTTGATCACTCACTCCCGGACCTCTGGCATGTGTTCACACACGGCTATTGGGCAGTTGTGACTTCAACCGAACTGCTGACACACGACCATGGTTGTGCAATGTTATTATCGTCTGGTTATCGTTGTTTTATGAATATGACCTTGTTCTCATCTACTATCTCTATACTCTCATTTGTTCACATTCTCTCTATACTCTCATCTATTCGTCTGCTACTACTCTCATCTATTCTTGGTACTCAATTTGGCCATACACTTGATTGTCTAAGATAATAAACATAACTAATGCCAGGTAATAGGGCCCGATCTGGTCCTGAGAGGTGCGCCCAAAAAGTGCTATTTGCCCGCGGAAGTTCAATATCAGGATGTCGGCATTACATCCAGTGCCATTTATAGTATCAAGATTTAATCTATGACAATCAATCACTATACTATGTTCTCTCGGTTGACAAGAAGCTCGACCAAAAGTGCTATCTCTACTAGTGCACCTTTGTGCAAATGTTACATGCTATTTCGTTATATGGCCAATCCGTTATCATGCTTGTTGTGCTATACTCTCATGAAAAGTACTATTATTTTTCGTTATCATGCGACATTACTCTCTTGACTATACTTGATCGTTCTTTTTAGTTAGCATGCGTGACAAGACATTAATCACTTAAAGCATGCCTGTTTATATGAGATATTAAGTCCTACTGGGCATTTATCGCTCATCCTGCGCTATTTATTTCATGTGTTTCAGCTGATGGGGACTACCACACTCACAAGGAAGGGGACGAGGATGTTCAAGAGTGACCAGTTTTTACGACAACCATTGTTTTAGTAGTTTGTTAGTTGTTAGTTAATCCTTTGTAATGGCTTGGATTTGAATAAAGTACTCTGGGCCCTAGTTTTGGCTCTGATTAGTGAATGTAATAGTTGATTTGAGGTATTATTAATGAAGTTGGATTTTATTTGGCGTTATTCCAAATTGTGCAATGGTTTGAATATATTTCTCGCTCCATACTATTTAATTAACTGTATTTACCGCTCCATATTCCACATCGGGGCGTTATAGTTTTGTGGTATCAGAGCCTAGGTTATTCTTAGTATAGGATTCTCTAGTTGACTTGCCTTGCTAAAAGTCTAATTCCAACCTATGTGAGAGATGGTTAGACCATGGGTATAAGTTAAAATAACTCTCACCGCACAAACATAGTGCAACCTCAATATCTTACTTAAATTCTCTTTTGAAGGAACTTAGAACATCAACAATGGCAGAGGAGCGTGCACAACTCCATGATATGCAGTAGACTCTACAAGACTTGACTAGAGCTCTGGTACAAGCCGCTTAGGGCAGTGGTAACAGAGGAGCTGGGGAACTGCACAGAAATTTCCGCAGCATGAACCCGCCTAGGTTCAGCAGAACAACTGATCCAGATGAGGTCGAGCATTGGCTGAAGGAGATCGAACGTATTTTCCGCGTCATGCAATGCGTGGATGGGGACAAACTGCTGCTTGCCACTTTCAACTTAAGAGAGATCCGTGCGTGGTGGGAGTCCATAGAAGCCACTCGGTCGGATGCACAATTTACCTGGAATGAGTTTAAGGAGCATTTCAACTCCAAATATTTTTCTGAAAGAGTTTAGGAGAGAAAGGCCTCTGAATTTGTGACATTGAAGCAAAGGAACCTCTCAGTTGCTGAGTATGAAGCTCAATTTTCACGGTTGGCACGATATGCCAATCACCTTGTCGGCACTGAGAGAATGAAGGCAAGGCATTTTCTCAACGGGCTCAAGCCCGCATACATCACACAACTTGCACCGCTCAACATCCAGACCTATGCAGAAATGGTCAAGAAGGTCCAGTTACTGGAGGATGCGACCGACCTCACCGATCGCATCAAGGGTAGAATGGTCAAGAAGGAACAAACATCAGGATCCTCGAGAAAACCCACCAACGGAAAGAAAAGGTCGTTCAACAACACCGATGGGCCAAGCCAAGAGCGGAAGCCCAAGGTCTTCACCCCCTCTACCTCAAACAAGCCTAAATACAAGCACTATGACAAGCTTGGTCACACTGCCGAAAAATGCTGGAGGAAGGTAGGTGCATGCCTACGCTGTGGGAGTCGAGAGCATCGCATTGCCGACTGCCCCTTACTCAAAGAGAATGGGAAGCGTCCTATTGGACAAAAGAAGCCAGGCAGATTACAAGCTGTGCAGGAAGCAAAAACCACTGAAGAGGGTGGAGTCATGGAAGGTACTTTACCAGTCTTTTCTCAATTAGCATTTGTTTTGTTTGATACTGGCACTACACATTTGTTCATCTCACAAGCATTTGTTGATACCTTAAATGTTAAAACCCGCATCCATGAGTTTTGAATTACCTATTACTACACCACTAGGGAAGAAAGCTCAATTGAACAAATATTTTCCATTAGCTGATGTAAAGATTGGTGAACTCAATCTAAAGACCGACCTGGTTTGTATGCCCATGGAAGGCTATGATGTTATATTGGGAGCCGATTGGCTATCCACTTATGGGCTATTGTCGATTGTAGAAGAGGGAAAATTTCCTTTAGTGAATTCCCTAAGTTGACTTTTACGGGACGTAGACACAAGAGGCACTTGTCTCTCGTCTCTGCTATTCGGGCACAGAGCATGATTAGGAAGGGATGTGTGGCATTCCTTGCTGCTATAGTGGTTGAAAAGAAAGCATCCAAGATATCAGACATACACATAGTGCAAGAATACTCTGACATTTTCCCCGATGAGCTGCCAGGAATACTAATTGAACGAGATGTAAATTTCTTAATCGATCTAACTCCTGGAGCGGCACCGGTGTCACGTCAACTCTACAGAATGTATCCTGCTGAATTGAAGGAATTGAAGGAGCAATTAATGGAGTTGCAGGAAAAAGGTTTTATTAGACCGAGTACTTCTCCTTGGGGAGCACCTGTGTTGTTTGTCAAGAAGAAGGATGGATCTATGAGGTTGTGCATTGACTACAGGCAGTTGAATCAACTGACTATCAAGAATAAATACCCTCTACCTCGTGTCGATGAATTATTTGATCAAATATCAGGCGCCAAATATTTTTCTAAGATTGGCCTTAGATCAGGATATCATCAAATGAAAATTAAAGATGCGGATATTTATAAGACAACTTTTAGGAGCAGGTACGGATATTATGAATTTGTAGTTATGCCTTTTGGACTAACCAATGCTCCTGTAGCGTTCATGCAATTATGAACAACATCTATCGACCATACCTCAACAAATTCGTCATGGTATTTATTGATGATATTCTCATATACTCCAAACCAAGGAAGAGCATGAGAGCATTTGAGGATCGCTCTACAGATCTAGCGACAACAGCTATATGCAAAGTTGAGCAAGTTTGAGTTCTGGCTCGAGGATGTGTCATTTCTAGGCCATGTTATATCCAAGGATGGTATCGCTGTTGATCCTTCCAAGGTCAAAGCTGTCCTAAATTGGGAAAGACCAACTAATGTCATTGAGATTAGAAGCTTTCTTGGTCTGGCTGGCTATTATAGGCAGTTCATAAAAGACTACTCCAAGATAGCTGTACCTCTTACTCACCTTACGCAAAAGGAGAACCCCTATGTCTGGAGCAAGGAATGTGAGAAGAGCTTTTAGACACTAAAGAAATGCCTGACATCTGCACCTGTCCTCGCGTTACCAGTCGAGGGTGAAGGATTCTCAGTCTGATGCATCGGGAATCAGTCTAGGCTGTGTTTTAATGCAAAATGAAAAGGTGATAGCTTACACATCTAGACAACTGAAGCCTCATGAAGTCAATTACCATGTCCATGACTTAGAACTAGCTGCAGTTATGTTTGCACTCAAGATCTGGAAGCACTATCTCTATGGAGAGCAATTTATTGTCTACTCCGATCACAAGAATCTGAAGTATCTATTTTCCCAAAAGGAGCTCAATATGCAGCAAAGGAGATGGCTGGAATATCTGAAGGATTTTGATTTCAACATTCAATATCACCCTGGCAAAGGTAATGTTGTAGCAGATGCACTCGGTAGGAAGCCTGTGGCATCCTTATCTTGCTTAGTTATGGGCGAGATGCGATTGTTAGAATAATTCGCCAGTTTGAATTTAAATATTGAGCAAAGAAGTGATCAAGTGCTAGTTGCCAACCTTAGAGCACAACCCGACATCTTTGTCAAGATCAGGGAACAACAAGCTAATGTCCCATTTCTAATCCGAGTCAAGGAAACAATAGCTGACAGACCTGATTTCTCCATCACGGAAGATGGGAGATTGTTATTTCAAGGAAGAACATGTGTGCCTGATAATGAATTATTGAAGAGGAAACTAATGGATGAAGCCCACAAGACTAGGTACACAATTCACCTAGGAGCAACCAAGATGTACCAGGACATGAAAACGTCATTTTAGTGGCCCAACATGAAGCGTGAGGTTGTTGAGCATGCTGCGCACACCCTCACTTGTCAACAGGTTAAAGCAGAACACCGACGTCCTACGGGTGTACTCAGACCCCTGGACATACCAGAATGGAAGTGGGAGAGTATTGGCATGGACTTCATCATGGGCTTACCCGAACTCATGGTGGACTCGATGCCATTTGGGTCATTGTGGACCGACTGACTAAGTCCGCACATTTCTTATCAATCAAAAGTACCTGGAGTGCTAATGTACTATATGAACCTTCTCTATAGACTTATCAGACTCTACTAAACTCATCGAAGCTAAATATGCTACACATCCCGCATTAATCAACTTTCTAGCTCTAAGTGCAGAAATAATAAACTTGGAGTATAAAACGGCATACCTTGAAATTCTAACACTGCTCCACTGGGATGACAAAATCTAACTCTTTTTTTTCTACAATCAACTACTACCTCGTAAGCCTCTAACCAATCCATACCCAAAACCACATTATACTCTTTCAACTGCAAAGCATATAATCTGACTGGCAACTGATTTAACTGAATCACTAGGAACTTCATCTAAATAACTAGAGGTAAGCATATAACCACCTGAAGGGATTTCCACAATCAATTCACAATATTTTTCTTCTAAAGGATGTACCATACTATCCATAAAATCTTTAGAAATAAACGAATGAGACGCATCAAGACCTATCAATACTCTTTTAGTAAATTCAAAAATAGGTAATATACCTTCAATTAAATTTGATGCCTCAGTTTACGCTCTGGTAATTTCCATAACCCGTCCTCGACTTCTCTGGAAAGGTGGACCTCTACCTCGATCTGCTGATGGCTACTGAGGCTACTATTGTTGTGGTGATGCTCTACCATAACCATACTCTCTGGGATAAGGACAATTTCTGATCAGGTGTCTTGGCTGCCACACATATAGCATTTATAACCTGGAGGGACCAAAAGGATGTCTAGTTGTGTGCTGTGCTGGGACTCCTCTGGCTCTGGCCTGAATCCCCTGCCTTGGTGAAATGACTGCTGCTTTCCACCTTCTCTACCTCTAAATACTTTCTTCAATTTGGAACCCCACTAGGAAATCCTGAAGATGATGCTCTTGATGGTGCTTTACCTTTACTAATACCTGGGGAGCACTGGGGAACTCAAAAACTACCTGACTCACCTAAATGTCTAGCCTGAACAATCCTCTCTAAAATAGCCGTCTACTGAGCTGCTTCTTCCACAATCCTACACATAAGGGGTATCACTGTATCTTGCAACTTTGGCCTTATTCCTCTGATAAAGTACTCCACCATCATTACATTATCTATAACCACGTATGGTGCATACCTACTTAGCATCATAAACTACATTTGATATTCAAGTATTGAAAAGTTTCCTTGCCGCAATGTTATAAATTGCTCCCTCTTCGCTAATTGGATATGAACTGGAAAAAAAATGTATCATTAAATACCCTAAGAAACTCTGGCCAAGTAATTGAGTCTTCAGTCTTTCCTGCAAAAATTGTCTGCATCTTAAGCCTCCACCACTCTTGTGCAAAGTAGCGCAACTGATATGTAGCCAAGATTATCTTATCTGCCGACAGACACCTCATAGTAACAAAGACCCTTTTGATCTCATGCACCCAATGCTTAGTTGTGTTTGGATTCGGACCTCCTGAGTATGTGGGTAGCTACAACCTTAAAAACCTCTCTACTAACGTTGTAGGCTCCTCTAAAGCAATTGGACGTACCGGTGCTACTAGGGGTATAAGTACAACTAGTAGCATTGCTACTCCTGGTGGGGTGGTACCACAAGTACTACCTCCTCTCCTACTGGGGCTCTGCTACTGCTGGCTGAATCGACACCTGCTAATCAAATCCAACCTCGTTCAAATTTTTGTAATAATCTACCACAACCTCTCTACCAGCTGATGTGTAGACTCCTCTAGTTCATCTCCTCCACCTCTCCTGTCTCTCCTCTCAACCATTTCAAATCCTGCAACTATCATCCTTCTAGACCACACAACATGATAACAAATCAATACGAAACCTAGTGCGAACTACCAGCAGTGGACTTAAGTAGAGATCAAGGCTATGCAGATCATCCTGTCCTTTTATATTCACATAGACCTTGCTCTGATTCCAACTATAGTGGTCCTCATCCTTCGAACCCATTAACCTAGTAACGAGCTTGATTTGACTCCACCTCCCACGAATAGGCCGAAGCCTCGCAAAGGATACCATTACTCAAGTCCGTGAAAACATAAAATAAACATTTAAACACACATAAGATTGCAAGTTGTTATATAGTCTCACACATATTTACATGAAATTTACATAGCCATATCTCAACTGTAGTCAATAGAAAGTGAAAGTATAGCATTCTGGGGCATACCTCGAGGTGAAAACGAAAGGAAATTACCCTATGATGGAGTGGGGTCGCCTCCGCTATGGTGTGATCTAGAACTAGAAAAGGAATGGGAACTCTCATGCTCTTCTTCACCTGAAAGGGGGGAAAGTAGTCATGTGAGCCTAACAAGTCACTAGCTCAGTAGGGAAACTCCCCCAAAATCGACACAACACAAATCACACGATAAGCAGGAGTGAACAATTAGCAGGTAAACTCTTAACAAAGTTAAATATATAAAGAACTATGCACTGCACATAAATAAACATGTAAATAAACTACCAGTACTGAGAATTAATAAATAAACAGTAAACCACGCATAGGGGTACAAGCTAAAGAGGAACGATGACACACTAGGTCACAAAGTATGGTTCGCGACACTAGCTATTGACCCGGACAAGCCACATAGGTCTACCTCTCGATCTCACAACCACGGATGAAAGGTCCAACTGCGGCTCCACCTCTGCAATTACAAAAAACTGTGGAGTCTAACCAATACTACATGCCAGCTACCAAG
This sequence comes from Colocasia esculenta, assembly GCA_014218235.1. Taxonomy (NCBI): domain Eukaryota; kingdom Viridiplantae; phylum Streptophyta; class Magnoliopsida; order Alismatales; family Araceae; genus Colocasia; species Colocasia esculenta. Next base: position 57,419,029 of record CM024757.1, on the reverse strand, counting down.
CTGCAGACCCACACCTGACACACCTCTAGGGATTCCGGAGTCCCTAGAGTGAGGATGTGGAACACGGGACTAGCTAGGGACCAATACGTGTACTAGTGTTCATCTCCCAACCACGAGCGTGCTACAAGCAACCGAACAGAAAGTCAACCACACTACAAGTCACTGCCCCACTGTTGTCTTTCCCTCAGTCAGACGTACAACTCAGCAAATGAGTAAGGTGTCCAAGAAGATGACACAGATCTCTACGGTACACACAGTACTGAGACAAACCCTAAGCACTAATGTGTCTGGTTCACAGAGAACTTGGGGTACCCGACTCGAGAGGCAACCATGGTAAGCGTCATACCACTAAGCTCGCCCACACACACAAACCATGTAGTCTCAATGTCCATTAATCTTAAAACATATTCATAAGCTTTCATGAATAATTAAACATCTTAAAATATGGTCCAAAAGACCCACATTCCATAAAAACAACTCGTAAGCTTCGGGAACCAGAACGTGTTAAGGTCGGATGTCGCATTAAGAACGTAACGCCCCGATGCGACGCGATCTGAGTGTGAACGCGTCGGGGTGGTCTGTTGCGTTCACAGACAGAACACCCAACTTGAAACCCTCAATCGGAAATCACCCAAAACATCCATCTCACACTCACAACACCACTGAAAAGAGGTAAACAGATACCCTAGTATGCATGCCACTGAAAAGGAGCTATTTCATGTATCAAACCATTCAAATCCCATATGAACGAAGGTAAACGAGAGAGAATCTCCCTATCCTCATGAAGAACAACGTTCCAATGGCATTTCCCACACTCCAAGCAACTTCCTTGCTTTGAAACCATGCCGAATCACGAGCCACAAGATCGAAATCACCATAAATGCCCTAAAAAACTCCTCCATCGCCCAAATAAAGCTCCCTACTCTGTTTGGCCGACCAACAGTGACTATAAGCCTCGCAATGAAGAATGAGACACAGGTGGCTGTCTCATTCATAAAGCGACGCATTCGACCGTTGCGTTCATGAACTTGACGCCATGCGACAACCAGGCATGCGCCATGCGTCGACATGCGGTTGAAAGACCAAAATAAGTGGTGCGGAGAACACGACGTAGGAGGAGGACATGTTCTGAATGCAACACTTTTCCCCGTCACATTCTCAAATAGAGAACTAGTGGGTTATTTGGGCCCAGACTTCCGACCCACAACACCCACACAGCTAATGACCAAAACACAACACCAAGGCCACACATTGGCCTATGAACTAGTCAAACCAACGTCTGAATGACCACAACATTATAGGAAGAGACTTACCAAGTGAGGTCGCTCACCATCTTCCATGTGAAGGAAGTTGCTGCTCTTCTCATGTAGGAACTTGAAATTCTAAAAAGGAAATTAAAGGTAAATTTTGTGGAAATATGAGTATCATTATAAAAGCACATATAATAAAGGTTATAGGTGTAATTTCAACGAAAAGATGAAAAGATATTATAAGAATATAAAGGTGTAGGTAGAAACTGAAATTTAGTGTTGGTCTTGTCAGTTGCGTGCATACAGTCAGCAAGGAAAGTCTTAGATGGTATCCCTTGCAGAAATGCATCGGCCACTTGAACTTGGGGTGAAAGATTGAGAAGTAAGATAATAAGGGAATATTAAAATATTGTGGAAATGTCACCTAGGAGTTCTAATTGGCATCATTATAGTAATGAGTTGGATCTGCAAGATAAAGAAAATAATAATAAAATATCATCGCTAGCACAACTCTGGTAATCATCTAAACCCTAACCCTAAATTTATAAATACCAATTAGGGTGAACTCCATCTGCTTGCTTGTGCGTGGAGTTCATAGAAGCTGTAGAGAAGAAGATTGCAGAGTAGAGCTTGTTAGTTCTTGGAGCCTGCTAGATCTCATAGGGTTAGCAACAAAGGTAAAGGTAGGTACTTCTGAACATGCTGACCATCATGCTTATTCTAACCTTGTTTACCAGATTTCTCTTGTTGTTAGCTTCATTATTACCATTATTGTTGATATTGTTCATGGTAAAAGACCTTTCTCATATCACCTTTTTCTTCTATAAAGTTCTTTAAGTTATACTTCCTAGTAGACCTAGCACTAGGAGGGTTATTTCTGAGGTCTTCTTGTAAGATTCAGAGTTCTAGAGCCTGATTCTATAAGTTTATAGGTTTGAACTCTTTTCTTAGATTTTCTCTAGTCAGAGTTGTTTTTGGATCATTGGACCTTGACCTCTTGATTTGTTCTTGAACTGGAGTTGTTTATAGGTTGAGGTGTATTAAAGAGTTAGTTTGTTATTAGTTTAAGTGGTATGAGTTTGTTGTTCTTGAAGTAGGGTTGGAATCTTTTAATAGACAGGTTCTCAATTGAACTTCCTTCATCCTTAGTTGGAGTACCAAGTTTTAAATGTGGTTTTCATATTACATGTGCTTAATAATCTTCTAATGATTGTTTAATCCCTTTTAGGACAAGATTGACCCTTTGATGGTAGCGTTTCCTTCGTGTATGACGAAGTTCTGCTTCACATATGTCGAAGCATTACTTCGCATATGACGAAGTTACAATGTCAGTTGAAGTGTTTCTTCTTTGTTAGTTGAAGCCAGATTTCTTCTTCGTTAGTTAAAGTTAGATTTCTTCTTTATCTGTTGAAGTCAGATTTCTTCTTTATCAGTTGAAGTCATATTTCTTCTTTGACCGTCGGAGTCAAATTTCTTCTTCGTCAGTCGAAGTCAAATTTCTTCTTCATTAGTTGAAATCAGATTTCTTCCTTGTCAGTTGAAATTAGATTTCTTCTTTGTCAGTCGAAGTCAGATTTCTCCTTCATCAGTCGAAGTCAAATTTCTTCTTCATCAGTCGAAGTCAAATTTCTTTTTCGTCAGCTGAAGTCAGATTTCTTCTTTGTCAGTTGAAGTCAGATTTCTTCTTCATCAGTTAAAGTCAGATTTCTTCTTCATCAGTTGAGGTTAGATTTCTTATTTGTTAGTTGAAGTTACATTTCTTCTTCGTCAGTTGAAGTCAGATTTCTTCTTTGTCAGTCAGAGTGTTACTTCGTATATGACGAAGTGTTACTTCATATATGTTGAAACTTTCTTGACTCTAGATTTCTTCCTTGTATGATGAAGCTATCCTTGACTCTAGTATTCTTCTTCTTATTATGATGAAGTTCTGTTTGTGTATCGTATAATAAAGATTTGACTCTTTTATTGCCAAATTACCATGGATAACTTGAGAACTGTCATGAAAGTAATATAATGGGTCTTAGACTCTACTTGAAAACTTTACCTGTGTCACTGGGGCCCAAGATCCGGTTCTGTGAGGAGCACCTGAATACTTTAAATGGGTCATAGAAAAGCAGTGATCAGGTGTCTTTTGGCAAGACACCCCTACAAGTACCTGAACATTAATTGCTTGAATGACAGTTTGGCTTGTTAAATTAATGCTTGACTATTCCTGTACATAAAAATTCTTGTTACATGTTTGTGTTGTACATTTGGCCATAATATGTTACAAGCTTAATGATCTTATTTTTTCACTTGAGATATCTTACACTATAAGGGAAAGCAGATTTACTGAGATCTTATTTTTTCACTTGAGATATCTTACACTATAAGGGAAAGCAGATTTACTGATGGAAATTTTAGACGGAAATTTTCCATTGCTAAATCCGTCAGACTTTCCGATGGATATATTTCCGTCGAAAATATCCGTTTGAATTTTCGACAGAACATATTCTGTCGGAAATTCAGTTGGTATTTTCGACAAAAAAATATCCATCAGAAACTTCGTCGGTAATACCAATGGAATTTCTGACGGAAATAATTCTGTCAGAAAATTCCAATTTCCCCCACCCCCTATTCCTAAATCTCTCTCTCTCTCTCTCTCTCTCTCTCTCTCTCTCTCTCTCTCTCTCTCTCTCTCTCTCTCTCTCTCTCTCTAGTGTGGAGCACCGCCGCCGTCGTAACCCCGCGCGCTGCCTCCGTCGTGATCCTGCACCACCGCCTCTGCCATTGCAGGTGAGTCTGGGAACCCCCTCCCGGCGAACCCCACCCCCACCCTTTCCCACTCCCGTTGCTAGCCCCCTCTCCCACCCACTCCCATATCTAGCCCCCACTCTTGCCAGACCCCCTCCCCCTCTTGGAGACCCCCACCCCCACTCCCTCCCCCTCCTACTCCCGGCCCCCCACCCCTGCCAGCCCCCCTGCCCCTCCCGGCCCCCTATCGACAAACCCCACCCCCACCCTCTCCCCCTCCCCCTTCCGACGACTATCCCCCCTCCTCCGCACAGTCCTCCCCTCCCCATACACAATCCCCCCTCCTCCCCCCCTCCCCTTCCTGATGACTTCCCCCCCCCCCCTACCCTCCACAGTCCCCCTCTCACAACAATCCTCCCCCTGCACAATCCCCCCCTCCTCCTCCCGACAACCCTCCCCCTCCATAGTGCCCCCACACCCTCATCTAGGCCACACCCACTCCACCCCCTCCACAGTGCCCCCACTCCCCCTCTCAGCCCCCCCTCCCACTCCCAGCCCCCTCCCGGTGACCCCCTCCCCCTCCACTGCTCCCCCTCCTGGCCTGGCGACCCCCTTACCATCTACTGCTCCCCTCTCGACCCGGCGACCCCCTCCCCCTCCACTGCTCCCTTTCCACAGTGCCCCCACCCCCCCCCCCCCCCCTCCACAGTGCCCCACTCCCCCTCCAAAATTTTGGTGCATTATTGTAATGTCAATTTTTTTCACATTATGTTTATAACTGGACTCAGTGAAGATTTCGAGTTCACAAAATTCTTAGAATTTTTTGTTAGGTTATCAGAATTTAAAATTTATCCCACTAACAAGATTTGTGAGCTTACAAATGATTATGGACAACACTCCATCAATTGAGTTGAGCATATATATTTAAGAACGAATATATATATACATATATAGATAGATAGATTAAACCCCACTTGTAGCACGATCTTAAAATCTTAATGTATAGTTGCCTAATTAGATTAAATAATCATCTATACAGAGAGAAAATCACAAGATTATGAGGGGGAAAAAACTTGTAAAACATATAACAGGTTCTAGAAGAGAAAAGAAAAATGTGTAATTGAACATTCTAACCATCTAAAAATATTAGTCCAGACTTCAAAGTCATGGCTGAATATGCTAAATAAGGTATAATTACAAATTTTTGAATCTTTATATATATAACTAGAAATCTAAATGGATAATATCTGGTTTCAGGAATGACAAATCATGTAAGGACATTATAGTTACTAAATAAATTGGTTGCCTACTTTCATATTAACTTAATACATCAAATAGGACCTTATTTCAAATTTTTACACATTCTAGGTAAAACCAAAAAGTTCAGTCCAAAATTTTAAGTAAATGGAGTATAGTAGTAATTCAGAACATGATAATTATTTTCAATTAATCTATAATTTCAAATTTAACGCCTTCTCAAGGTCCTAAGATAAGTCACACAAAAAATCACAAGAAAATAGTCTAAAACATCAAAAAAATGTCACAAGAAAGTAGTCTAAAACATCAACAAAAAAATCACAAGAAAATAGTCTAAAACATCAACAAAAAAATCACAAGAAAATAGTCTAAAACATCAACACTCGCTTAATAGAGGACATGTTCATATATAGAATAATGATTGTTGTCATGCATTACAACAAAACTGAGCTACACCTATATTAAGAACTGTAGATTTTGACCCCCAAACTTATACTTTCGAATTTGCTTGTGGTTTGGATCCGTCGGTAATGTTATCATGGTTAAAAGGTTTTACTATGTAAAGGCAAATCGTGGGTACGAACTAGTCTAGAATAGTAGGAAGCGTGCAGCAGAAACTACAAATATTGATGTATTACTTCAGCCATAAAAACTATCATTTTACCTCCTTATGAAACTGGAAGCATTTCTTTTAATATTTTTTTCCTATTACACCGTTCTAAAAACCATAGGTACAGGTTAGGCTTACAAATTTTTGAAATCTAAGTGTTTAAATAATGTTAAGTGTTGTTATTACCACATAATATGTATAGTTTTCTAAAACTATATGTGCTTAAATAATGTTAAATGTTGCTATTATCTCATATAATATATAACATGTACAATTACTATAATCTTTTATCGAATAACGAAGACATATCAATGCATTACACCCACTATAAGCAAAATGGTAAAAGTTGCACATTCTCAATAAGAATAACATTCACATGAAAAAACTTCCAAACAAATGACAAGTCCATTTCAATAAACTGAACAGTTCGACCCTTCTTTTGTGTTAAAGGAAATAATAATTTGGGTAATTATAAGGGTATCATAAAGATATGTCTAACTTCTACTCTTCTATTTCATGAGTCCTAAAAAATTGTTTGCAACCTTGTGAAACGTTAAAACAAAAATATTCAAATATTGGATATAAAAATTTGGGAAAAAGAAGATGAACTAGAAGGACAACAATATACCTCCATCAGAAGCTATTGGGTTTCATCTCGATTTAACGCTCCTTCAAAACCCATGCTAAATATTCCTGGCTTTATCTCAATCTATATATGCTACTCTTGAAGCCATATGCTTCTCCAACTTTTCATGTATATTATACACACACCTTGTTTCCAAAATTCAACTCCAAGTACTTACTCTCGTATATACTTTCTTACGGGGAGTCACACTTTGGATAACTCCATACGTGCTTGACAGATCATGGTAAAAATGATCATTAAGAAAAAATATCTTAAAATTATATGTCCATTGGTCTTTAAAAGGGTCCCAAATAAGACTGTTAAAACCCCTTTTCTCATATGAGGAAATCAATGCGAAAGGGGCTTTATCCTCAAACAACTCTTATAAACAGAAATCACATATGCTTACATATTGAAACATGGGATGTAAAGAAGCCAAATGGAAACACCAATGAGGTATATATCCCAATTTAGGAGAAAAAAAATTGAGTACAAACTCTTCCTTCTACACATTAGATTCTTAATTCGAATTTAATTCAATAGGACACTATTATATGGATTGCTTTTAATTATTTATTTTCAGTTTAGTGATTAATATTGCACTTCTTACTTTAATGTAATTAATTTACATATATGTGTGAATTTGGTTTAATATTGCACTTGTTCGCATGTAATATTTTGTTTTCATTTTCCTTTCATATTTATGTGGTTTTTAAATTTGATCTATGTATGCATAGCAATTTATCACTGCACACACCTCACGAGAGCGTATTAAGACCGTGTCAATGAACCTTCCCATTCAAGACTTTGGGATTGATGTGTACGAGTCTTATTTTCAATGATGAGAATGTGTATATCTAACTCAAAGTCTTGAATTGTCTCGTTTTGGACAGTCTATGAATGTTTGATCGCAATTAGGTGGTTATTTACTATATGTGTTTGTACAGTTGTTGAAAATTTTGGTTGCGTCTTCTCACTCCTCTCTGGCATACCTTTATTGATTTTGAATATTTGCTTAGCCACTTAGAAATAAGTGTTTAAGAAAAATTCTTAATCAATAAATATTTTTGGTATATCGAAGAGGTGTGGGGAGATGCTGCCGAAATTTTCAGAAAAATATACAAACATCAATGACCATGTAACACCCGGAATTTAAATAATAATAAAATATTGAACATTATAAAAGATATTGATTACCATAAAAGATACAAGAACATGATTACAGTTGAATCTTGAATCCTTTCACATAATTTATGTGATTCCAATACTGACTTCAGATGTGCGCATCCCGACATGGCGACATTGAAATTCAGTAACAAAAGTAAAATCTAACACCACCATAATTACCAGAAAAATGTACTGATCTCAAAAATATAAATATCCTGATTTATTGATGCACAGATATCAAGATTAAGCCGACATAATAATGTTTTAGAGCAATTTCCACCTGACGGAAAATTAATCCAAAAAATTAAATAAAATTACCATAATTTTGATTATATCTCAATTAGCTTATGTTTGAAATTTCATCTCAATTGGATGTCATTTAAGTATAAAACCAGTGGCCCAAAGAACCTAAACGAATTAAATCTGAATTATGTAACCATTTACGTAAGATGGGTGACGTAGGTGTGGGGAGGCTATGTGTTGGCTGTGGGCGATCCTTATCCAAGGATAGTTGTGGGAGGATAAGGATCCTCCTCCATTTTATAAACCCCTGCCATTCTTTCTTCTTCTTCATCATCTTCTTCTTCTTCTTCCGGCGTCTTCTTCTGCTTCTTCCACTTTTTGTTCTTCTTCTACTTCTTCTGCTACTTCCTCTTCTTCTTTGTCTTCTTCATACCACTTCTTCTTCTTCTTCACCGCTTCTTCCTCCTACCACCATACAAAAGAAAGAGAAAGAGAGAGCAGTAGGTGTAGAAGAAAGAAGAAGAGAGAGAGTAGGTGCAGAGGCAAGGAAGAGAGAGAGAAGGAGGCTACAGTGCTTGAAGGAGAGAGAAAGAAGAGAGATGATGTGATGATCAGTCCATCTCCATATAATTAGTTCTTTATTATATGTATTTTTGGTGATTAACAAAACCCTGAAAATTATTGACTAACATTATTTTCTGAAGTTTATCAACAGGTATCAAATTAAACAAACTCAGTAAGTCATCTAAACTCACTGTTACTTGAAGTTCATTGCATATGATTTGTCTAAGTATACATTGACTTCCATTAACAGCTCACAATGATTACTGTTTTCCTGAAACATCGATTTCACTTAAGTATCGACTTCATATTTAAAACATCGATTTTAGAAAGAGCATCGATTTCACTTAAGTATCTACTTCATATTTAAAACATCAAGTTTAGAAAGAACATCAATTTCACTTAAGTATCGACTTCATATTTAGAACATCAATTTCGGTTCTATATCGACTTCATATCTAGAACATCAATTTCGGTTCTACATTGACTTCATATTAAAACATCGATTTCAGTTCTACATCGACTACATATTAAGAACATCGATTTCGCTTCAAACATCGATTTCATTTCTACAACGATTTCATCTAAACATCGATTTCATGTAGAACATCGACTTCACTTAAAACATCGATTTCAGTTCTACATCGATTTCATATGGAACAACGACTTCGTTTCAAACATCGATTTCACTTGAACAACGATTCTGGTTCAACAACGATTTCACTAAAAACATCGATTTCGGTGGAACATCGATTTCATATGGAACATCGGCTTTACTTGAACAACGACTTCATTCCAAACAACGATTTCATTTGAACATCGAATTTAGATAAACAACGACTTTAGTTCAACAATGATTTCATACAGAACATTGATTTCACTACATCTATACATGGATCATGTACACACCAATTTTATGCCAACATGGATTACATCTCAACATAGATTATGGTTATAACTCAACATCAATTTCACATGTACATCGACTCTCATTGTACACAGACTGTCTCTAAGCATCAACTCTCTTTTATATCAATTATGTTTTAGACAGTTGTTGAATATCTTTATTATAATCATTCTAGATAATTTTGAATTTATTTCATTCTTTATATTATTCAATATATTCAAATCTATGTGGATTTCAAGTCTTCCCTCGAACCATGTTGTCTCCTGTATACTCAAACATTTATGTGTGTGTTACAACATCTCTGCATGATATATCTTCTGTTTACCATACTCATGTCACATAAAGTAAAGCTTTCTAGGATGATAGAATGGAGTTTCCTTTCTAGTATATCTTCATAAAGCACGACTACTAACGTTGACTAATAGCTTAGACAAAGATAAGTTGTTTATGCTTCAACATTTATTGTATGCAGGGTTCCGGTAGGAACACACGCTACAACGTTGGACCTGTCAACCTGACAGAAGTAAGAAGAGATTCAAACAATCTTCCTCTGTGTATGTGTCTATCCCAGCATTAAATGGCTGCAGGTTCTCTTGCTCCCTACATCGGACCAGACACATCTAACGTGCATGAAGATGAGAGACAATGGATACTTCAACGTTCAAATCTTTCAGAGAAGATAAATAGAAGACTGGTGACTCCATGCAAAACAACTTTTTGAACAGCTTGAACACCTTAGTCACCTTGAAAGAAAAAGAAAGAAGAGCTTGCTCCTCCATTCGAATCAGTCTTCAACTCTAGCTCTCCATAGCAACCTGTTCTAGTCTTTGAGAGCCTGTGTAGATCTGAGAGACCCTCATTCTGTGTAAACCTTGGTCTCTCATATTCAGCCTCAGATCAAGCAATCTCTATAAGCTTGGTCTAGGGGCCATCCACTCTTTACTAGTTTTTCTTGAGCGTTCCTCTTCGTGTATGTGAAGAGTAGACCTACTGTGAAGTGGGTGTTTGTTCCCTTTGGTAAGAAGGAAGACATGTTGCATCAGGTGGTGTAGTGCCTCTTCGTGTAGAGAAGAGAAGGTCAGCTGCGGCTGGATGTGTAAGTGTCCTTAAGGGAGACTGGACATAGGACCCCTTGTGACAAGAGATCTGAACCAGGATAAAATCCTTGTTGTCTATGTGCGTGTGATTTTATTGTGTCTTTGTTTTAGACTAACTCTAGCCATCGAACTTAGTGTCTTCTGTCAAAACGTTTTATTTACAAGAATATTCTAAAGGAAATTTTAGCAATCCATTCACACCCCCCCCCTCTGGGCTTGCAACCTGGTCAACATGAGGAGCTTAGGAAGCTCATCCCCACCCGACGGCCATGCCCAATTGATAAGTAGGTTCCTCTCTATCCTTCTTGATTGTTCACTTCTATTCCAAGCATATTTGGACCGTGTGATTCGAGTTTTGATGATTCTGGTTTTTACCAGAATCGGTCGACCGACTTGGTCATTTCGGTCGATCGATCCCACAGTCCCAACCCAGAAAACCAGTCCTGGCTAGGTCGGTCAACCGATTTCATTATTTCGGTCGACCGATTCTTCCTCTGAAACCCAGCAACTAGCACTGGCTAGGTCGATCGACCGACTTTCCCATTTCAGTCGACCGATTTTGCTATTCTGGTCGACCGATTTTGCTATTTTGGTCGACCGATTCCACAGTTGAAACCTAGATTCCAGCACTGGCTAGGTCGGTCGACCGACCCTGCCATTCCAGTCGACCTATTTTACAATTTTTCAGACAGAACTTGAAGTGACCCTGGATATTTATGTCCGATAAGGCTCTATATCTAGGTCCGCCTCCCATAATCGGACTGGAGTCTCACAAGGGATTATTAACACAAGTGTCTAGTGAAAATATAAAAGACAACCACAATAGTATAATATACAAGAAAGTACATGTATCTATACTCATTCACAACACATTACACTGTCCCAATACATTATTACATGTCCAAGAGAAAAGTACAACTACTTGGGGAGAGAGCAAAGCTTACACAACACTAACTACTACTTAACTGCTAGTGGTATAAGTCTGCCACAACACTGCTGCAACCAAATACATGGCAAGCCCTGAAAAGAACTGTAGGGAAGTGAGCCTCAACAAGTCACTGGCTCAGCAGGGACCTCCCAAAAACAACACCTAAAAAGGAAGATACCTCAACCACAAAGGGTCTCACTGGAAACACTGATGGCCAAACCATAACATAGTCGCATTAGACATAATTGAATTGCAATTAAACAAAATTCACTATCTAGCACAATCTGCAAAAACTACAGAAACCAAGAGGGCTAGTACCGAAACACCAGACCACAACAACAACAGCAATGCCTAAGCCACAAGCCTCACAAGCAGACCACCACAGCAACTGAACGCCTATGCTACAAGCCTCACAGGCAACCTACCCATATAGGGTAACAGGACTGGCATCAGCAAGCCAATTCATGACACATTAAACCACACTCTGATGCTTACCCAAAGAAGGGTAAAACATAGTGAGTGGAAGGTCACACCACATGACCTCCACGAAACACAAATTTACCTCAACACCTGAAGAGGCTAATACACGACGTACCACAACAAAAAGCTACCCACGAAGGGTAAGGGTACCTACCACCACGTGGTACCACCACAGAGCTACAACCACAACGGTAAAACCTCAACCAGCGAGTCACTACACACAAGCCACAACCAGTGGCAAAGCACGAGTTGGAAAGAACGACGCCACCACATGGGTACAGACAACTGGTTCATGATGCCAGTATCCAACCCAGACAACACAACATAAGAACTACCTCTCAGTCTCGCAGTCACAAATGAAAGGTCCAACTGCCGCTCCACAACCACACAGTAAAGCCAAAGAACAGTAGAGTCCAACCAACACCACACCTGCAGACCATGCATAACTGCAAGACCATGCCTGGCACCTTTAGGGACTCTAGCCTAAGCTCCCTAAAGTGAGGCACTAGAAAATAGGACTAGCTGGGGACCAGTGACGTCTACTGGTGTCCGTAACCCCAACCACAAGCACGCTACAAGCGACTGCACACCCACAAACATGAGTCGCTGCCCTCTATCGTCTTTCCCTCAGCCGGATGTACAACTCAAACACAAGAGTGGGGGTGTCCAGGAAGACGACACAGACCTCAATGGTACACACAGTACCAGGATGAACCCCGAGCACTAACGTGCCTAGCTCACACAAAACCTAGGGTAACTGACTAGAGAGGCATTCCGGAATAGGCGCCGGACCACCAAGCTCGGCAAACACACAAACCATATCAATCACTTAACATCACGATAAGACTTATACCCCAATACATTTAACATAATTGGCTCATCACTAGTCACCACGTGACCTCCAAGCAACAACACACCATTAAACACGTGATCCACACTGTAACCTTGCCTGTCATTGGCCATCTCATGGCCTCCATGGCAACACATCACTATGCACATAGACCACACATATGAATCGCATAACCTTTTAAACATGCTTAACATAATTAACATAATCATTAACCTCAACATGCTTTATTAATCAATAATCAACTCAAAACAACTTAAAGTACCCTAAACGATCTGAGCTAGGTCCACATAGGACCCTCATTGCCCAAGGCTTAACAATTTACCTAGGACAGAAGAACGCGAAGAGGGTCAATGTTGCGTTAAAAACACAACAGCCCGACAAACCGCAATCGCACACCAAAACGCCACAGCATCTACCGTCGTGTTAAGAATGTGACGGCCCGACAGGCCGCGTTCACAAACCAGAATGCGACAGAGCCAATGGTCGCGACCTGAACGCGACAGCCTGACCCATCGCCTTCTCAGACAGAAGCCCTATACTGCGGGGCTCACACAAAAACCAGCTCAAATCCTCATTTCTATGCACACCAAGTGTCACGTCCCAACAGTTACGCAGCGGATATAAATAACGATGCGGAATAATTCGAGTCGATATCCCAAGACGTGAACAGTCGGCAAATAAGCCTCTAACTAGCACGCACTGAATGTATAACAACATACATCATCATAGGGCCCAAATATTGAACTCAACTAATCTTTTATTCAAATCTCATATTTGTCTCAAAATAACTAATACAGGATTAAGACTCAATAAAAAGGGAAATTACATTTATTCCTCACTTCCTACTACACGTTCTAACACTCAAAATAAACTAACTATAGATAGACTCATAGTTGGAACCCTCATCACTCGGACGCATTCCCATCCTCGACTTGCTCCTCCTCTTGAACATCATAGTCACCTAGATTGGGTAAAAGTAGGGGATGAGCAAACTAGCCCAGTAGGATTTATATCTCAATGTGCGGGCAATGATATAAGTGATTAACATTTTAGAACTAGGTAAGCACGATGAATGTCATGATATGCATGTGCGAATAAAACTCATTAAAACATGATACCTGGACAAGCTAGATAGAGTGATCACGATAGAACAAGATTTTTGAACAAGATGACAAGATAGAACTAGCAATAGATCACTTTGTACAAGCACGCATGATCTCACTTGATGTCAAGAACGTAAGATATCACTAATTGCATTAAATGCAGGATGGCCATATCACGTAAGCAAGCAAGCACGCACGAGCACGATCATGTTACACTAATCAGGCACGTAGATACTAATGTACACCAAGAAAAGATCCATCAAGAATGTACACTAGGACACGTGTATGTGGTTATTGTATCTATCATTCAATATGCACCCACGACTCCCAGCGCAGATGCAACGCCAGTAATCATTATACCCCATGGTTAACAGTATATTTATGACTCTCCGTCATTGGGGCTAGGTTGGAGCCCTTGGACACTCACCGTGCTCGGTCAGCATCTCACTTAAGTTTTAAATGTAGATACCCACAGTCATTAATAATGGCCAATGATAGTTTCAATAAGTAAGCATGTGTAATGTCATGTTCATGATGATGTTGAGAACAAGTAATAAGTAAATTGAACATGATTTCATGATAACAATGGTCAAGAGATAAATTTGGCAGCATAACGGTACGATTTATACTTTAGTTCAATCTTTACATTAATGGCTTTAGTCTAGATTGTCAACCACACTCACGAGAACAAGAAGAGAGAGGAAGTGCACGCTATCTTCGGGGAACTTCAATGGTACAACCAACTCGGCCTCCATGTGGGAATCCATGGAGAGCGGAGATTTACGGAGGTCTTAGAGAAAAGGTCACTAGTCTACCGATTCGGAATGACCGATAGAGAGCTTCCAAATCCCCAAGAAAGGGCTGCCTAGAAGTGCAAGTGTGTAGTGATGTGCGCGTCTCAATTCACAATCCATCGGTCTCAAACTCACGGAAAGCACTTAACAAGATGACATGCAATGAACAATGCATTTAACTACACATGAGTTTGCAAGATTTTAAGATAACAATTATCATTTAAACATGGTAGAATAATAGGAAGATTAAATCACAAGTTGCATGAATGGATCATAACATTTAAGGAGCAATTAGAATAACATTTACGTAATTAAAGATTTTAAATGGGTTAACCACTTTTACGCCATTAAATAACCATCATGTATTGACCAGACCCAAGACATGCAATTTACACCTCAAACACCATGTTAAACAGACCTCGGTATAGCGATAAGTTTTGCAAAAGAAATAAGTGGGGCTTCACAAAAAATTCTGAGAATGCGACGCGCCCGAGTAAGGGTCGCGACGGGGTCGGGACAGAACGCGACAAGGGTATGTACAGAACGCGACAAGGCAGTCAGATCAGGTAGAGAGATAGCGACGGCGCACTCGTCGCATTCATAACGCGACGGGTTTGCTGTCACGACAAGACCTCAGAACGCGGCCTATCGGGCCATCGCGTTCACAGGGTCTGCACCTGAATCTGACAGAGAAAAGACATGTTCTTGGATTGCGGTCCAAGACTGCCTTATATTGACCCAGGGTGCTTCGAAAATAGATAACAAATTGTATAGTGCATGAAAAATCACAAAACCAATTTTAAACCAACCTAGACGTGCAAGGGTGCTTCCAGTAAATCGGAATTAGAAAACACTGATGGTTTCGATAGGCTTTAATCAAGTCTGACATGAGGTATAAAAGACTAAGAACAATCAAATGCAAAATTTACTTTGCAAGGTATGATACCGAAATAATTAGGGCTTTTAGGACAACATTCTCATCATGAAAGTTGTTGGGAACATGGAATAGATGCATACTATGATTTTTAAATAATTTTAAACGACCTTAAGATGCATGATAATTTGACACAAATGTAAAAGCCAAGTGCAACCTGAAAATGCAGTATCATGCAGTGACCCTCTTTCCACGCTTATAACTCTCTAACTGTTGACATTTAGACAAAACATGACGAGAACAACTAGTAGAAAAATGTTTATGTTGTGTGTTTGCTCTAATTCGATCTTGAATCGCATGCAGCATATAAAGAACGGGAAAAGCCCTGACAGTGCGCGACATTGGGAAAACGCTTATAATTCAAAATCTACTCATTGGAATTTGATGAAACTAGTGGGAAACGAATGTTAACTTGATTCTCTACACATTGGTATAGGATATGTTAAGGTTTGGCCCTAGAAAACCTATCTTCTGGGTTGAAGAAGTCCCATTTTTTCCAGAAAACCTGTGTTCAGACCACTTGGAGGAAAATGCTTAATACTCCGTGTATACTGCATGGAATTTGGGCATTCCACTTGGGTTAGAACGTATACTTGACTCTCTTTCCAGGGGTATAGGCCTTGCAATGTTTGGTTATGGTTTGACTCACCTTTGGTCGACTTCAAGTGGACGGTGTGTGCAGGTCGCAGCAGACGAGAAGGGGAAGAAGAACGGCTTGGTGTGGACTATCTCCTGCTCCCCAGCCGCCAAGAACTCCTCCACACGACCCCAACAAGATGTAAACTCATCCCCAAGTTTTTGGTGAAGAGTATTTAAGCATCCATGGTGTTTAGGAGTCCTATTGTAACTAGGAAAGAAGAGTTGCGGTTTTGACATACTAGTTTCCTATTTTGAGGATTTCTTCCTCCATTAGAGTGTGTGAGGCTTTAGGAAACCTCCCACCCTAGTTAAGCACGAATTTGGGTTGCCAAGAATACATGTTTCTATCTCAATTCAACTCAAATTGCCTCTTTCTAATTTCAGCCTATTTAGAGTTACGAATTTCCATACATTTTCTAGCTTTATTTGATTTTTAGGCCAAATGTTGTCCATTGGCCCAATTATGATAATGAGTTATAAATATATAATGTTGGAAGTCTCCCCAACATTTTTATTTAATTTATGGTTGTGTCGTATTTCCGTGTTAACAGTTTTCTGACTTGTTTCTAAATTTGGATAATCGATCACAATAACTCTTAAACCTAGCCCAAATGATTTTTATTGACCCAAATTTCTTGATGGGTCATTAGAGGATATTATTTGAAGTTCGTATATGATTTTTATTTAATTTTCTGACTCAACCGAGTACGTGTGATAATGATTTTTCGACTTATTCATGAATTGCGATAATAAGTCGCGAAACACTTTAAACTTAGCTAATCTAATTTTTCTTGGCACAAATTTCTTTGTGAAACATTTAGTAATAATATTTAGGGTTTCTTTATAATTTTTATAGAATTTTATGATGTGTTTGAGCACATACGATAATGATACGTATGTTTTAAATACTACGATATTATGGAAATTATTTATTTCCATTTATTTGAGTTTTTATGTAATTAAAATTTCTGGGGTGCTACACCCTCCCCCACTTAAGAGAATTTGGTCCCCAAATTCATTGATCATTAATTGGCTTTTGAAAGTTATGATCCTTGAGGTCGTTTCGGATTTAATTCCTCTAACTTGTTTCCACATCGTAAATGCTAATCCAACATCTACACCTATGGCCACATGTACTATTCATTTGGTTCCTTCCACTCATGTTTTCCTTCCACGGTTGTTATAACTCCATCTTAATCCACCAGATGAACTATGGTATAATTACTAGATTATTCCTAATCTCTTCTTAATGATCTCCCCCACTTAGAAATGTACTAATAAGAAAAACATCATAAGATCAGTCTAGGGGTTTAACAATCATACCTCCTTCCGGAAGCTCCGCTTGCATCATTGCATTCACCTGTCCCTGACGCTTTACCACTCTTTGGTTCCTTCCAGCTTGGTCTTTTAGCATGGGACAGTTCGGTATACGATGTTCATGACTCCCACATCGCAAGCAAGCCCTGGCCTTCTTCTAGCACTTGTCCGCTTGGTGCCCAGGCTTGTTGCAAAATTTACACTACTCTACCGTCATTGTTTCTTCTACTTTGATCTTTTTCTCCATGCCATAGTCCTTCCCAGTGGTTGGCCTTTTGTTGTTGTTATTATTATTATTGGGGAAAGTTCTAGTTGTATCGATTGCTCCCCTTTTTGTAAAGGTCGGCTTTGAGATGTCCTTTCCCCTCATGCCTTCCACCTTAGCCATAGTATATTCTACCAGTTGAGCTCTTTGGACCATCTCAGTGTAGGTTTGGATGTTGTGTGGTTCGAGATTTTCAATGAACATGGGCCTGAGCCCATCCATGAAACGGTTAGCCTTTAGTCTTTCAGTTCCCACCAGGTGTGGGGCATACACAGCCAGACGCGCGAACTAAGCCTCATACTCAGCCACGGACATTCCTTTCTATTTTAGTGCGGAAAACTCCACTGCCTTCTTCTCCTTCACTCTTTCAGAGAAATATTTTCCCCGGAATATCTCCAGGAATCCAGCCCATTGTAGTTTGCCAACATTAGGCAGGTGGGCCGATGTGGCCTTCCACCATGCTCGGGCATCCTTAGTGAATTGAAAAGTGGCCAGTACCACCTTCTCCCTGTTCGTGCATTGCATGACTTGGAAGATCCTTTCTATCTCCTCCTGCCAGTTTTCTGCCTCATCTGGATCAAGGGATCCAGAGAAACGAGGGGGGTTCAAACTCCTAAAGTTGCAGTGTAAATCACCCGCTCCATTCCTAGCAGTAGCATCAGCTTGATTTCCATCCTGAACCACATTTTGTAAAGCTTGAGTCAATCCAGCCACGGTTTCTTGCATAGCTTGCCACTGGTTGCAAGCCATTACAGTTGAGTGCAAGAGTTATGAGGGTTCCTGAGAAAAGGATGGAAACCAATTAATGTCTCTAGATACATTATCAGAGTCAATGGGTAGGAGTGTTTTGTTCTTTCTATCATATTCCTAGTCTCTACACATTCTCACCAGGTACTATATTTAATTTCCGTGACCTAGGTTCCATAGGTATCTCCTAATCCTGAGACATATATCCTATTTGGTATTCCTAAGCTCTGATACCACTAAACTGTCACGTCCCGAGTGTTACGTAGCAGATATAAATAATGATGTGGAATAATTCGAGTCGATATCCCGAGACGTGAACAGTCGGCAAATAAGCCTCTAGCTAGCACGCATTGAATGTATAACAACATACATCATCATAGGGCCCAAATATTGAACTCAACTAATCTTTTATTCAAATCTCATATTTGTCTCAAAATAACTAATACAGGACCAAGACTCAATAAAAAGGGAAATTACATTTATTCCTCACTTCCTACTACACGTTCTAACACTCAAAATAAACTAACTATAGATAGTCTCATAGTTGGAACCCTCATCACTCGGACGCATTCCCATCCTCGACTTGCTCCTCCTCTTGAACATCATAGTCACCTAGATTGGGTAAAAGTAGGGGATGAGCAAACTAGCCCAGTAGGATTTATATCTCAATGTGCGGGCAATGATATAAGTGATTAACATTTTAGAACTAGGTAAGCACGATGAATGTCATGATATGCATGTGCGAATAAAACTCATTAAAACATGATACCTGGACAAGCTAGATAGAGTGATCACGATAGAACAAGATTTTGAACAAGATGACAAGATAGAACTAGCAATAGATCACTTTGTACAAGCACGCATGATCTCACTTGATGTCAAGAACGTAAGATATCACTAATTGCATTAAATGCAGGATGGCCATATCACGTAAGCAAGCAAGCACGCACGAGCACAATCATGTTACACTAATCAGGCACGTAGATACTAATGTACACCAAGAAAAGATCCATCAAGAATGTACACTAGGACACGTGTATGTGGTTATTGTATCTATCATTCAATATGCACCCACGACTCCCAGCGCAGATGCAACACCAGTAATCATTATACCCCATTGTTAACAGTATATTTATGACTCTCCGTCATTGGGGCTAGGTTGGAGCCCTTGGACACTCACCGTGCTCGGTCAGCATCTCACTTAAGTTTTAAATGTAGATACCCACAGTCATTAATAATGGCCAATGATAGTTTCAATAAGTAAGCATGTGTAATGTCATGTTCATGATGATGTTGAGAACAAGTAATAAGTAAATTGAACATGATTTCATGATAACAATGGTCAAGAGATAAATTTGGCAGCATAACGGTACGATTTATACTTTAGTTCAATCTTTACATTAATGGCTTTAGTCTAGATTGTCAACCACACTCACGAGAACAAGAAGAGAGAGGAAGTGCACGCTATCTTCGGGGAACTTCAATGGTACAACCAACTCGGCCTCCATGTGGGAATCCACGGAGAGCGGAGATTTACGGAGGTCTTAGAGAAAAGGTCACTAGTCTACCGATTCAGAATGACCGATAGAGAACTTCCAAATCTCCAAGAAAGGGCTGCCTAGAAGTGCAAGTGTGTAGTGATGTGCGCGTCTCAATTCACAATCCATCGGTCTCAAACTCACAGAAAGCACTTAACAAGATGACATGCAATGAACAATGCATTTAACTACACATGAGTTTGCAAGATTTTAAGATAACAATTATCATTTAAACATGGTAGAATAATAGGAAGATTAAATCACAAGTTGCATGAATGGATCATAACATTTAAGGAGCAATTAGAATAACATTTACGTAATTAAAGATTTTAAATGGGTTAACCACTTTTACGACATTAAATAACCATCATGTATTGACCAGACCCAAGACATGCAATTTACACCTCAAACACCATGTTAAACAGACCTCGGTATAGCGATAAGTTTTGCAAAAGAAATAAGTGGGGCTTCACATAAAATTCTGAGAACGCGACGCGCCCGAGTAGGGGTCGTGATGGGGTCGGGACAGAACGCGACAAGAGTATGTACAGAACGCGACAAGGCAGTCAGATCAGGTAGAGAGATAGCTACGGCACGCTCATAACGTGACGGGTTTTCTGTCATGACAAGACCTCAGAACGCGGCCGATCCGGCCATCGCGTTCACAGGGTCTGCACTTGAATCCGATAGAGAAAAGACATGTTCTTGGATTGCGGTCCAGGACTGCCTTATATTGACCCAAGGTGCTTCAAAAATAGAGAACAAATTGTACAGTGCATGAAAAATCACAAAACCAGTTTTAAACCAACCTATACATGCAAGGGTGCTTCCAGTAAATCGGAATTAGAAAACACTGATGGTTTCGATAGGCTTTAATCAACTCTAACATGAGGTATAGAAGACTGAGAACAATCAAATGCAAGATTTACTTTGCAAGGTGTGGTACCGAAATAATTAGGGCTTTTAGGACAAAAGTCTCATCATGAAAGTTGTTGGGAAGGAACATGGAATAGATGTAGACTATGATTTTTAAATAATTTTAAACGACCTTGAGATGCATGATAATTTGACACAAACGTAAAAGCCAAGTGCAACCCAAAAATGCAGTATCATGCAGCGACCCTCTTACCACGCTTATAACTCTCTAACTGTTGACATTTAGACAAAATGTTCAACACAAAACATGACGAGGACAACTAGTAGAAAAATGGTCATGTTGTGTGTTTGCTCTAATTCAGTCTTGAATCACATGCAACATATAAAGAACAGGAAAAGCCCTGACAGTGCGCGACTTGAGGAAAACGCTTATAATTCAAACTCTACTCATTGGAATTCAATGAAACCAGTGGGAAACGAAATTTAACTTGATGCTCTACACATTGCTATAGGATATGTTAAGGTTTGGCCCAAGAAAACCTACCTTCTGGGTTGAAGAAGTCTCATTTTTCCAGAAAACCTGTGTTCAGACCACTTGGAGGAAAATGCTTAATACTCCGTGTATACTACATGGAATTTGGGAATTCCACTTGGGTTAGAATTTAGACTTGACCCTATTTCCAGGGGTATGGGCCTTGCAAGGTTTGGTTATGGTTTGACTCACCTTTGGTCGACTTCAAGTGGATGGTTTGTGTAGGTCGCAACAGACAAGAAGGGGAAGAAGAACGGCTTGGTGTGGACGATCTTCTGCTCCCCAGCCGCCAAGAACTCATCCACACGACCCCAACAAGATGTAAACTCATCCCCAAGGGTTTGGTGAAGAGTATTTAAGCATCCATGGTGTTTAGGAGTCCTATTGTAACTAGGAAAGAAGAGTTGCGGTTTTGACATACTAGTTTCCTATTTTAAGGATTTCTTCCTCCATTAGAGTGTGTGAGGCTTTAGGAAACCTCCCACCCTAGTTAAACATGAATTTGGGTTTCCAAGAATGCATGTTTCTATCCCAATTCAACTCAAATTGCCTCTTTCTAATTTCAACCTATTTAGAGTTACGAATTTCCATATATTTTCTAGCTTTATTTGATTTTTGGGTCAAATTTGTCCATTGGCCCAATTATGATAATGGGTCATCAATATATATGTTGGAAGTCTCCCCAACATTTTTATTTAATTTATGGTTGCGTCGTATTTCCGTGTTAACGGTTTTCTGACTTATTTCCTAACTTGGATAATCGGTCACAATAACTCTTAAACCTAGCCCAAATGATTTTTATTGACCCAAATTTATTGATGGGTCATTAGAGGATATTATTAGAAGTTCGTATATGATTTTTATTTAATTTTCTAACTCAACCGAGTACGTGTGATAATGATTTTTTGACTTATTCATGAATTACGATAATAAGTCGTGAAACACTTTAAACTTGGCTAATCCAATTTTTCTTGGCACAAATTTCTTTGTGAAACATTTAGTAATAATGTTTAGGGTTGATTTATAATTTTTACGGAATTTTACGATGTGTTTGAGCACATACGATAATGATACGTATGTTTTAAATACTACGATATTATGGAAATTATTTATTTTCATTTATTTGAGTTTTTATGTAATTAAAATTTCCGGGGTGCTACACCAAGCTTCTACAAATCAATTACACTATACTGGAAACACAACCACACATCGATACATATTAAACATGCTTTAGATCAATCAAATACCGTAAATAAGATAAGGAAAGTCCCTACCAACTAGAAGAACTCGCAGAACGAGGCTCAATCAGTGTTCTCCACGCTCCGAACAGCATCTACGTACAAAAACCACGTCAAGACACAAGCTTCCATGCCGACATTGCCGGAAATCGCCGTAGCAACCCTCTCCTCGGTCGAATAGAGCTTCCTGCTCTTGGCCGGAGGGCCAAACTTATCCCAACCAGAAACAAGAACGCGAGGTAGCTTCCTGTTGCTTTCAGAACGCGACACACCTAACTGTCGCCTTCTCAAAACTCGCCATGCCACACGTCACAAAGGTGGTGTGTAACGGCCCTGGATATCTATGCCCAACAAGGCTCCATATCTAAGTCCGCCTCTCGTGATTGAACCGAAGTCTCGCAAGGGATTGCTCGTACACGTGTCAATCGATCACACACTTAAACCACAATCAAAAGCTTATTTAAAGAAAGGTAAAACACGACGAGTGGAAGATCTCACTACACGACCTCCACGGAGCACAGCTCCACCTCAACACCTGAAAAGGCTGGTACACCACGTACTACGAGAAACAGATACCCATAAAGGGTATAGGTACCTACCGCCACGAGGTACCACCACAAAGTCTCAGTACAACTGTGCCTCCTACTAGGCACACCACAACGGGTCGAACCACAACCGAAGAGTCACTGTACACAGCCCACAACCAGCGACAAAGCACGAGTCGGAAAGAACGACGCCACCACATGGGAATGGACTACTGGTTCATGACGCCAGTATCCAACCCGGACAACACAACACAAGAACCACCTCTCAGTCTCGCAGTCACGGACGAAAGGTCCAATTGCAGCTCCACAACCATAAGCCAAAGAACAGTGGAGACCAACCAACACCACACCTACAGACCACATAGCTGCAGGTCCATGCCTGGCACCTTTAGGGACTCCGGCCCGAGCTCCCTAAAGTGAGGCACTGAAAACACAGGACTAGCTGGGGACCAGTACGTCTACTGGTGTCCGTCCCCCCAACCACGAGTGCACTACAAGTGACTGCACACCCACAAACACAAGTCGCTGCCCCCAGTCATCTTTCCCTCAGCCAGACATACAACTCAAACATAGGAGTGAGGGTGTCCAGGAAGACGACACAGACCTCAACTGTACACACAGTACCAGGACAAACCCCGAGCACTAATGTGCCTAGCTCACATAAAACCTGGGGTACCGACTGAAGAGGTATTCCGGAATAGGCGCCGGACCACCAAACTCGGCAATGCACAAACCAAGGTATATACATATATAATCTTTATTACAAACCACGGTACAAATGTCGGGAATAGCTTGTCCCTGGTCACTATGTGACCTACAAGCTAGCTTATACAGACACATACATGGACTACATTAAAAAATAATAACTTGGCATGTCATTGATCATCTCATGATCTCCATTGCCATATTAACCACAATACATATTAACCACTTAGTAACCATACACTAACTCTTAACCCTACACATGCTTTACTACTTAAACCATCTTAAATAACCTATAAAAGACATCAAAGGACAAAGGCTAGGTTCACGCAGGAACCTCACTGCCCAATCGCCATAAGCCACATACACACCGCTCAAACCATGTAAACACCACGTGAACAGCATGCTCAAGGAGTGCTACAGGTGTCAATGCACCACTTACCAAAACCATACACAACACATAACGACAATCTGATAACGATATAACCATGCACAAACATATAGCCCCCAGGAACCTTAATGCGATAGGATCTTTGGTCGCCTTCAGAACGCGGCCCTTTGATATGTCACGTTCAAAAACAGAACGTGACGGGTCGGGCTGTCGCGTTCTGAACGCGACACCCTGGTCTATCGCCTTCACAGGTGAAACCCTAATCCAGAAACCCTTCTCTGGATCTCCCACACAAACCATATAAAAAGTTGTAATGACCCATAATTCATGCCTTACCTGATACCCTAGCATGGTATATAACATCTATAAAGCGAATAACACACCAAACATGCAACACATGCAATCCACGCAGTAAAACGAGGTGAAATCTCCCTACCTTCGTAAAGAACACGAAAACCACCCACGACATGGCGTCTCCCCCGATCCATGCGATGACCTCGTGGCGAGACAATGCCGAAAACGACTCCCAAATGCCAAATCACCCAAGAACCCCGCAGCAGTTCCTCCCCCTGGTCAAACAGAGCTTGTCGAGCTCTATCTGGCCAACCTAGGTTAAGAACTGTTCGCGGTTAAGAATGCAACGTAGGCCTCTGTCGCTACCTGAATGCGACGAAGTAGGGTGTCACCTTCTTAAGGCTGACGTCAGCATGCCGCTGAGCACGTGACACGTGGTGCACATGCAGATGAGGGCCGCTCCTCGGCGGCAACTAGAACAAGACCACCAGGGCCGTCGCGTTCAGAACGCGACGCACAACCCTATCGCGTTCACAGATAGAAAACCTGTGAGCGCTTTGGGCCTAACCTGCCGGCCCACAAGGCCTCACAACCTACGAGAACACTTGAAACACAGACTAATGGGCCACACACTAGCCACCAAACCCGTTAAGCAAAGATCCACGAAGATTCGAAAAATGTGCAACGTTACACAGTGCGGAGAACGCGACGTAGTTGACCGTCACATTCAAAACACGACGTCCTGCTCTGTCACGTTCACAACCAGTGAAGCTGTGGGCTGTTTGAGCTATAACCTCCGGCCCACAACACCCACACAACGCACAGAGATCACGACCAAGGCTCAATGACCCCACATTCGTCATGAGCACCACACCAGAACCAATAAACAAAAATGTGAACGACCACGACGTTACAAGACTGCTTCTTCCAAAAGTGTCAGTAGAAACCCTGCGAGACTGTAAACTCATACCTTATTTACATTCCATATCATTTAAGTAAATGAAAACATCAAATTATAACATTTACTTAAGATATTATATGTAAATAAGGAAGTACCCCCCATTTGAATCCAATAAAAATATCATAAAAATTATATCCCTTACCAATAAAAAGTCAACTCTTCCACCGAAGAAGAAAAATGCGATTTTGGCGACTCCATCAAAATAGCGTCTTAGCAATCTCTCATAATTTGGCCTACCTGAAAGTCTCATAATTCAAATAAACCTAGTAGAATGCTAAAAATTCAAGGTCCGACGAAAAATGATAAACACGCATATGACTTCTCTAAGGGAGCCCTTTCCTACTGAAATAGAAGTCAAACCTGCTCATCCCTTATTTTACGTTAATATGACTTTTACATTGATATGATATTATCTCCAACTCTAAATAAGAATTAGTAAATGAATGGTTCGATCGATCATATTGATTTCATGACTATCCTCATGATGTATTCTTCCATTGACATTTCGATAAAAGGTTTAAGATTTAATATGTTAAGTAAGCCTAAGTACCATATTACAGAGCTATTCTCTAAAGCCTAAAAAGGAGTAGAAAATGCTACATGATATCTCCCAAACTTGTAAGACCGTCTTGTAACTACGACCAATGTTCTGACATGGTAATATCGTTTGGAAAGTCTGTTTAGAATCTGATTCGCAAACCGACTTGATACATCGACTCCTGATTGACTTATGAAAGTCCAATCACGGCTATGAATTACACCTCGAATTTGGTTCACTATCATAAATCTCTCATATTGCATAACTGTATTATCCCTTGAAACTCCAATCATTTCCAACTCTTTTGAGATTCTTATACAGTCTTTCACATGTGACTTATCCTTGAAACTCCAAAGTGCTGCATAACTATCTGGGAACATAGCAATAATGAATGTGTACTTACTGTTCTGTTCTTCGGACTCTACTGGATCAAGATGCTTATTGGGGCAAGTCCAAGTCCTTGGGAGGAACGTCGAACTCGGCCACTGAATCGAACATGATTTGAATATACCCGTCGTGAATGGATCTTCCAAACCCGGCCACTGAATCGGTATATTCGAATATACCCATCGATAATGGATCTTCTAAACTCGGCCACTGAATTGGTCTATTCGAATATACCAGTCGAGAATGGATCTTCCAAACCCAGCCACTGAATCGGTCTATTCGAATATGTCCCGCCGAGAATGGACCTACTGAGTGTCTCAGCATCTAACACTACCTACTGCTTGATTGATGAATTATATGTTATTGTTTCCCATCAGCATGACATAACTGAGTTGCACTTACTGTCAGTACGTGTTCAATGGACTGCTAGATAGTAATTACACATTTGATAATGATCGTATGTCATTATGTGCCTGACACTCGTTGTTTTGATTCAGTTCATTAATGTATCGGTTTAATCTTGTGTGATTCAATATTGTACATCTTGATTTGCATTATTCTTCCTTTTCTTGAACACCGTTAATTGCTATCCTCGTATGCAACAAATTTTCCTTGATTTCAATATCTATTTCTTTGTTATTAGAGGATAAATCCTACTTGGCAAGACTACTCATACCTACTCTTTTTCAAGGTATACATCAGTTCTAGAAGGCTGGGCAATGGGAATTGTGTGCTGAGAGATCAACACTTGTCATGTCTGACCTTTGAATTACGGTTTGAGAATCATGTAAATACCTCAATTTTGAGGAACGACTATTAAATCTATATTTTTATGTTAAGTCATGACCCCGAGCAATTCCTGCTCGAAAAATTTTAAACTTGTTCTCGATTTCTTGTTTGATTGCATCTCGACATTTATGGAAATATTAAATGATGGGACGTGATAGACCATCTAAGTGCGATCAAATATTCATAGATGGGTAAAAAGTGATAATCTAATTAATATGTCCTACCTATTCATTTTAACTTACTCGAACGATGTGAGGGTAGGTTGGGTTTTAACTCAACAAATGGCCAACAAAGGATTTTATGGTGAATCTCTTAAGTTATTATACAATTTTTAGTGATGCTCGTGAGATGACATTTAATCTATGTAGGAAAATGTCGTATGAGAATCGGTCATGGATGTACCGTGGAATAGTTAATGGAGTTATGATAGAGGAGTTTAAAGATGGAGTTGACGGTTTCATTCAGTTTGCATTGAGGAATTCATCAGTAGCAGTTGATCCGATAGGTAACATCTGATGTCCCTGTTCGGCTTGTAATACAGATTAAGGAAGTGTGTCAATGGTTGAAGCAATTGAGATTTCTGGATGGATATGTCTCGAATATTGCCTGTTATGTAAATGTCAACGAGGGGAAAATATACGGAATGAAGAGTCATGACTGTCATGTTTTCATGCAAAGATTGATTCCAATTGCTTTTCTTGAGTTGTTTCCAAAGCAGATATGGGGAGCAATGACCATGTTGAGTCAAGTCTTTAGGATTTTATGTGCATCACAACTCAGACTTCATGACTTGCAAAATATCGAGCAAAATATAGTACAGACAGTCTATAAATTAGAGAAGATATTTCCTCCAGGATTCTTTGATTCAATGGAGCACCTGATCATCCATTTTCTATATGAGGCTAGAGTCGGAGGACCAGTACAATTTCTATGGATGTATCCGTTTGAGAGGTATATTCCTATGTCTCAATTTATTCACATTACGATGATCTTCATATTTCATACGTATTCATTTGAATTGTTGTTGTAGGTGCATGCATGATCTTAAGATGAAGGTCCGCAACAAAGCACAAGTTGAGGGCTCCATTACCTAGGCGTACCTTATTGAAGAGATATCGAACTTTTGTTCTGTGTCTAAATATTTTGATGCATAAGTGTTATGTTCTTATGCATAAGTTGTTCATAGTTGTCATTGTTTGTTTCTTTTTTTAACATAGGTTGAACAAGGCTTTATTACTGATTCAAGAGTGCAAGCGATCAGTTATGGGCCCTCGAAGATTGTATGTGTCTATCTAGGCTACATTGTGAATGGATACCTATTTCACATGAGAGATTATGAACGGAATAAGTCTACAATGAACAACGGTGTATGTGTGAAGGGAAGTGCCTACAATGAAAATGAAGCAGACTATTATGGCATTCTCAAAGAAGCCATTGAACTACAATTTTTAGGACAAGGCAACCATGTATTTTTCTTCAAGTGTCATTGTTCGATCCGACTTCTATTCGTAATGACACAACATATGAGATCGTCGATGTCAAACATAAGTCCAAGTTGAGTACGTATGAGCCATTCATTCTGGCGGCACAAGCCCAACAAGTTTATTATTCGAACTATTCATCTCTCAAATTGAGAGATTGGTGGGCTGCTTGTAGAGTGAAAACAAGGCTATTCTCTGAGTATGAGCTTCTTCCGACTGATATAGAACTCGAAGATGTTAATGACAATTTTTTCCAATTAGACCGGAGTGACGTACGAGAGTTGGCTCCTTCTACGCAGTTTAGTATAGATGATATACATGAACCAATTTGCTTATATAAGGATAACAAAGAGGAAGAAGTTGACCCAAATGCCCTTGACGATCATGTTGTTGAGCGGGAGGTGGAGTCTGATGAGGAGGAAGAGTGGACCAATGATGAGGACGAAGAGGATGACGAAGATGACGTTGAATTAGACATATCTTCAGCATCTGATGAGGAATATAGATAATATTACAAAATTTTGTAAGAACTGAGTGTTGTTTCTAGTTATATGTTATTAAATAGCTACTTCAAATTTGAGTGTTGATGACATGTTATATCTTTATTGTTCTCAATAGAGATATGGTGCGTGGAGGATGTAGTGGGAGGGGGTCCACCTCGTCCGGTGCACCCTCTACTTCTGTAGGCCGAGGGTCTACGGCGATAGGTATATATGTACTCAACTCAATTCTTTTAGTTTACTATGTATATTAACTTTATATTTTCTAACGTGCAAATAATTTTGCAGGGTCCACCTCCCCGACTATGCCGGTTGTCCCAGCGACAGGTATATATATATATATATATATATATATATATATATATATATGTACCCAAACACAAAACTCTATATATTATTGTTCATATTAACTTTATATTTTCTAACGTGCATATAGTTTTGAAGGATCCACATCACGCTCAGTAGTGTCACCTATCCCATCCCATTCAGCAGCAGGTACATGCATGTTTCCATACTTTAGTACATTTCTTGTCTTCCAATTTTTTTAATAATAGTGTACTTAATTTTTACAACAAAGGTAGAGAGCCATCATCATCCAACGACGGAGGAGGTGGCTCAGCAAGCTGGACTCTAGCCATGCTGCATTTCTGGGTAAAGTTAATCACTTCAAACTTATTGTATTTGTTATTTACATTATATGGTTCATGTAGAAAATTAATGTGCAATTATAGAGGGAAGATAGATCCAAGATCTGCTTCCCACTATATTACATCGTTGTTGCACGCACACGTTCCAAGAGTAGTGGACTCATCGAAAGAGTTCCCCCTATCAATCCAGGATTTGTTATTTGACATGTTCACAGTATTATTAGTTTTTACTCATTTGAAGTCATTTCTTTAAAACTCTCTCTGTAGGATATGCGGAACTATCTAAGACAGTAATCTAGAAGGGGGGTTGAATAGATTACTACCAATTAACAACACTATGGCCTTCTTTTTGATCCAACACTAACTTATCGAAAACTTAAACAGATTTATATATAATTCGAACTATGATGTGTGTGTTTATTGTGAGTAGACCGAACAACAACCTATCTAGCGTGTGAGTAATCAACGTGCCTACCAAACATCTACCGTGAAACGTTCAAACCACAGGACACGGCGATTTAAGGTGGTTCGGAGTACACAACTTGTGTATCCTATGTCCACCGTCCACACACACACGCAGAACAACTGCTTATGAGCGAGTTCAACTCTACAAACACACACACTCAGGTTGTCTAATGCAAACAAGCAATCAGAACAACCATCCACACGTAAATCAAGTACAAGGGTCACTTGAATCACTGCCATACACACAAAGATGTAAAAAATAGAAGAAGAGAAGAGTTCTGAGTTTTAGAAACAAATCCAGATGAAGAACTCTTCTTGGTGGTCGTCCAGAAGGACTCCAAGCTTCGTGTAGATGATGGAGAAGCTTGAATCGTGGACGAATTGGCTTCAACTCCGTTCGTGAGATGGATCTTCCATGAATTGGACGGAGGGTTGAAGCAGAGCAGCAGGGAGAAGCTTTTCTCTTGGGTTTTGCTTAGGTTTTTGGTATGGTGGCTTCTTGCTGCGAAAATACCTTCATATGATCTATATATATGGCTGTCCAAGTATGGAGAGTCGTGCTTGAAGGGATAACCCCAATACATATCATATCCTGACCATCAGATCTGACTTTCTCTTCGTCTGTCGACAGGCACTTCATGGCTGTCGACAGCTACTACAGACTTTTGGTGTCCAGAAACATGATGTTGCTGGAAAGGTGAATCTGTCGACATGTGATTTCAGGTTGTCAATAGGTATCCTATATCTGTCGACAGGTGAGATGCAGCTGTCGACACATACTGTTGTAGTTGTGTTTCCTGTAGCCTTTATGTTCTGGATTGGTCTATCTGTCGACACATGCATTGTGGGCTGTCGACACATGACCAGTTGAAGTATTTTTCTTGGTCTTTTGCACTTGTCTTTGGTTACTTGTCTTGTATATATTCACACCTACATCAAAAGACATTACAAATGAGACACAATGAATACATAGGTAATTAATAAAAGTATCATGTTCATTTATCCATTTCTTCATCTCTTTGTCATTTGTTATCATGTCTCAAACATCAATTCACCATCAATTAATCCACACATCATCAAAAATATTTATGCACATGTCATCATACACATTGTAACCCAACACTCTCTCTCTCTGTTAGTGCACTAACTTGAGTAATTTAATTTTTAAATAGCGGAGGTACATGTTCACGAGAGAGGAGGATCTCCCTCGAGCACGAGCCCGTCTGGAAGTTACTACCCAGACTAATTTCAAAAAGTCACTGTGGGAGGCCCGAGACAAGGTGGCGAAAATCGCAGGCAGCTAGGATCCCACGGCTTGGGTGGATTATGGCCCGGTGTGGATGAGGAGGGACTATTGGGAGTCCCTTTGTCATCGTTGGGCTACTGGACCATGGCAGGAGAGGTCACAGGCGGCTAAACGCAATCGGGTAGCTCATACGGAAAAGAATGTGCATACTAGTGGGTTGGTGTTTTATGCGGCCCACAGCCAGAAATTGGTAAGTATATTAAGTTTCAATTGCTTAATACATTAATTATTATTGTGAAACTAACTACTTTTGTTGAATTGTAAGCATCACGAGCTCGAGCATGCCCCTACATTTCGCGAGTTATTTGATCAGACTCATAAGCGGAAGGGGACAGATGACTATGTCAGCGAGAGTGCTCGCACGATTTCCATAAGTCAAAATATAATTTTTCTATTCAATTTAGAGATTAAATAAATATGTAATAAATAATACATTTATAATTTGTTCTGCAGGAGACCTATGACAGGACGATGGCGGATCGCTATGCAGAGGGCACTCCCTAGCCAGACTTGGATCCGGAGGCCTGGGTCGACGTAGTGGGAAGGCTGAGGAAGGGCCGAGTGTACGGCTTTGAGGTAGCCTAGATACTACTCCAGTGTTGTCCTCATATGCGAGTTCAGTCACTCCTCCGGCCTACGAGAGTTCATCTGCTGTGACGCCCGGTAGTGGTGGAGACGACATCAGAACCCTCATTCGGGAAGAGCTATCGTAGCAGCTGCCAGTGCACCTTGGCGCCATGGTCGAGCAGCTGGTGGCGGCCATCAGAGGAGTAGGCACCTCACAGTAAGGCCTTCAGGTCAGTATTACTTTTAATTTCATGTAGTTTAAATGAAATCAAACCACTAATCTAAACTGTTAGAACACGCAAACCACTAATCTAAAAAAAAACCCAAATGTAAAGGGTTAGAACATGCAAGTTCACTCCGACACGACTGGGTGGGTGAGAGTGATGTGTGGGAACTAACGGAATCCTAATCGGATTCCCGGTTTGGGTTCGGCGCACAAACCACTAATCTTAAAAAAAAAAAAACCAAATGAAAAGGATCAGAACACGCAAGCTGGGGTCTAAAATTTGAAATAGAGATCTGATGGCATGTCGTTCACTCCGACACGACCGAGTGGGTGAGAGTGACGTGTGGAAACAGACAGAATCCTAATCGGATTCCAGATTTGGGTTCGGCGCTCAAACCAAAAATCTTAAAAAAAAAACTCAAATGAAAAGGGTTAGAACACACAAGCTGAGGGTCCAAAATCTGAAATAGGGATCCAATCAGCGTGACATTTGCTCTGCACGACCGGGTGGGTGAGAGTGACATGTGGGAACTGACGGAATCCTAATCGGATTCCAGGTTTGGGTTCGGCGCTCAAACCACTAATCTTAAAAAAAAACCCAAATGAAAAGGATCAGAACACGCAAGTCGGGGTCCAAAATCTGAAATAGTGCTCCAATTGGCGTGTCATTCACTCCGACACGACCGGGTGGGTGAGAGTGATGTGTGGAAACTGACAAAATCCTAATCAGATTCCCAGTTTGGATTTGGCGCTCAAACCACTAATCTTAAAAAATGTCAAATGAAAAGGGTTAGAACACGCAAGTCGGGGTCCAAAATCTGAAATAGGGATCCGATCGGTGTGTCGTTCACTCTGACACGATCGGGTGGGTGAGAGTGATGTGTGGACCTTAGGGGTGAACATGGTCCGGTTTGGTTCGGTTCACCCCATTTTTTGGGTGAACCGAAACCGAACCAAAATATTGTTCCATTGGTTTAAACCGAAGTTTAATGCCATATGATATACAACTGCATGCTTGGCTTAGTGCTTAAGCCATCGACTCTTCTACCTATGGGTTTGGGGTTCAAATCCCATTTTGGAAAAAAAACAATCTGACTTTTGGCACATGTTTTTCATAAAAAAAACCTGTTAGAGGAGGGAGGTATCCAACTCCTACCACCGCAGTAGGTGCAGATGACTACGGCCTTACGGTAGCCAACTGGCCTACTTATTTTTTGAGTAAATAATGCACATAATATATATATATATCCACAATGTGAAATCGAACCAAACCAATTGAATGTCCAACTCAAACCGAATCGGTCGGTTCGGTTCGATTTTTCGGGTTGGACCAAATTGTGAACACCCCTACGTGTGGGAACTGACGAAATCCTAATCGGATTACTGGTTTGGGTTCGGAGCTCAAACCACTAATCTTAAATAAAAAAAATTAAATGAAAAGGATCAGAACACGCAAGTCGGGGATCCAAAATTTGAAATAAGGATCTAATCGGTGTGTCGTTCACTTCGACACGACCGGGTGGGTGAGAGTGACGTGTAGGAACTGACGGAATCCTAATCGGATTCTCGATTTGGGTTCGGCGCTCAAACCACTAATCTTAAAAAAACTCAAATGAAAAGGGTTAGAACATGCAAGCCAGAGGTCCAAAATCTGAAATAGGGATCCGATCGACGTGCCATTCACTCCGACACGATCGGGTGCGTGGGAGTGACGTGTGGGAACTGACAGAATCCTAATCAGATTCTTAGTTTGGGTTCGGCGCTCAAACCACTATTCTTAAAAAGACTCAAATGAAAAGGATTAGAACACACAAGTCGGGGGTCCAAAATCTGAAATAGGGATCCGATCGGCGTGTCGTTCACTCTAACACGACCGGGTGGGTGAGAGTGACGTGTGGGAACTGACGGAATCCTAATCGGATTCTCAGTTTGGGTTCGGCACTCAAACAACTAATCTTAAAAAAACCCAAATGAAAAGGGTCAAAACACACAAGCCGAGGGTCCAAAATCTAAAATAGGGATCTGATCGGTGTGTCGTTCACTCCGACACGACCGGGTGGGTGAGAGTGACGTGTGGGAACTGACGGAATCCTAATCGGATTCCCGGTTTGGGTTCGGCACTCAAACCACTAATCTTAAAAAAACTCAAATGAAAAGGGTTAGAACACGCAAGCCGAGGGTCTAAAATCTGAAATAGGGATCCGATCGGCATGTCGTTTGCTCCGATACGACCGGGTGGGTGAGAGTGATGTGTGGGAACTGACAAAATCCTAATCGGATTCCTGGTTTCGGTTCTGTGCTCAAACCACTAATCTTAAAAAAACCCAAATGAAAAGGGTTAGAACACGCAAGTCGGGGGTCCAAAATCTAAATAGGGATCCGATCGATGTGTCGTTCACTCCGACACGACCGGGTGGGTGAGAGTGATGTGTGGAAACTGACAGAATCCTAATCGAATTCCCGGTTTGGGTTCGGCGCTCAAACCACTAATCTTAAAAAAATCAAATGAAAAGGGTTAGAACACGCAAGCCGAGAGTCCAAAATCTGAAATAGGGATCTGATCGGCATGTTGTTTGCTCCGATATGACCGGGTGGGTGAGAGTGATGTGTGGGAACTAACGGAATCCTAATCGGATTCCTGGTTTGGGTTCGGTGCTCAAACCACTAATCTTAAAAGTACCCAAATGAAAAGGATCAGAACACGCAAGTCGGGGGTCCAAAATCTGAGATAGGGATCCGATCGGCATGTCGTTTGCTCTGACATACCGAGTGGGTGAGAGTAACATGTGGGAACTGACGGAATCCTAATCGGATTCCCGATTTGGGTTCGGCGCTCAAACCACTAATCTTAAAACATCCAAATGAAAAGGGTTAGAACACGCAAGTCAGGGGTCCAAAATCTAAAATAAGGATCCGATCGGCGTGTCGTTCACTCCGACACGACCGGGTGGGTGAGAATGACGTGTGGGAACTAACGGAATCCTAATCGGATTCTCGGTTTGGGTCCAGCGCTCAAACCATTAATCTTAAAAAAATCCGAGTGTAATGGATCAGAAATATTTTCTAATTACACTTAGTGATTATTCATATATTTTGAATTTAAATTTTGAAAAATAATGTGTGTATATTACTTTTATTTAGGAGAGTATTTATACTTCCTATGTTTCTATTTCCTAATAGGACTCTAACTCCTATTTAATTCTGAGATTTCTTTATTTAATTCCACCTTTTATGCTTTCCACTTCCTATTTGGGTTAAGATGGGAACTAAATCCATGGCCAACCCATTAGGGTGGGTTTAGGAATCTAATTACAACTTAAATTAGCTATTTTACTTATTTAATAACCATTTTTCTATTTAGGTAATATTTAAGTTACGAATTTAAGGTATTTTCTTATTATTCATCTTTTAAAAATTCTATTTTGACCCAATAAATTCTAGAGGGTCCATTTAACAAAACCCATTATTTATTGGAATTTATCTTATGGGATTTCCCTTTTTAATTAGGGAATAATAGAGTTACGGATTTTTATTGCATTTCTTTACTTGAATTTATTCATGGGCCATGAGAGGTCCATTGGTCCAATTCCGATAATGGGTAATCATGTCATGATGTTGGAAGTCTCTCCAATATGTTGTTTGATTTATGGGCGTGTTATCTTTCCGTGTTAACGGTTTTTCGACTTAGTTTCCTAATTTGGATAATTAGTCACGTTATGACATACGCTTGGCCACTCGGATTTTTTGTTGCTTGAATTTCTTAGTAGAACACTTAGGAATAATGTTTGGGGTTGATTTATAATTTTTAAATAATTTTCCAATGTATTCTTGCACATACGATAATGGTATGTATGTTTCTATTATTCCGTTTTTATAGAAATTTATTATTTTGAATTTTTAAATACTGAATTTTATGGGTTGCTACAGAACCAAAAGCAAAAGAAGGAAAAGTACATGACTGACAAAGCAAATCTATTGAAAAGAAAAACCAGATGACCCCACACTAAATCCTAAACTCTCTAAACATCGTCATTCCCAGGAGCAGTAGGATGACGGAACTCGTGAAACTTAGTAGAGAGCCAGGTGAGCCGATGCTGAATTTGCACGTGGGAGTCAGCAAGTGCATCCATTCTGGTGTTGACATGCTCTTCCAGCGGATCAAGGCGGACATTTAACTGATCAAAGCTAGTGGTAATTTGTTGCTGCATTTGAGTCAGGCGACCAGCTAGAAAGTCCCGAAGAGAGGGTGCTTGAGCCGGTGGAGCTTGGTCTTCAGGAACATCATCATCATCATCAACATCATCTCCCTGAGCATCCATGGGCTCTGGTTGGGAGTCGTCATCACCCGCTTCATCATCACCAGATTCTTCGTCAACTTCTTGCGCCTTACCCTTGAGAGTCCTGGTGACTCTCCCATCCACAAGCTTGTAACCCATTCGATGTGCCGCAGTGAGATCAAATGAACTACAGGACTTGAGAGTTGTGCATTCAGAATCGGAGATAGGAATGCCAATGAAGGATAGGAGGGATGTAAGGTGGCAGGCATACGGCATTGACCGATGTAGCAACCCGAGAACTTCAATAATTGGAAATAAATAGAAAATATGACCACTTAATAATTTAAAACTAGTTAAATGCGTACGCACCATTATCCAAGATGTAAAAACACATCTAAAAATTTCGTACAAATCATAGTTAGACTTTAAATATTATTCTCTAGTGACCCATAAAGAAATTTGGGCCAATAAAAATCTTTTGGATTGAATTTAAGAATTTTTGTGACTTATTATCTTAATTAAGGAATAAGTCGAAAAACCATTATCACATATACATAAAGGGGTCATAAATTAAAATAAAAATTATGGTTAGACTTCAAACAATGGGTATTGACAATCCAATGAAAGAAATGGGCCGAAAGATGTCCTTTGGACCACAAATAAATTCATGCTAGGAAAATGATCCGAAATTCAAAAATATTCGCTAATGGACCATGATAGGGTAAATTCTCACCCTATAGACCATCATTAGACTTCAAACCAAGCCCAAATTCGTGGTTACCACCTAAGGTAAGCTTCCATACCATTTCCATCATGAATTGGGGAGAGAAATCTCCAAGTTGAGGAAAGGTATACCCAAATTCGTGCCTAAAGGTTTCCTAATTTAATTAGGCAACTAAAGGCCCCTCTCTCTATAAATAAAGCATCTCTCTCCCATGGGACGACCCCTAGGGTTATTGGAGGTGTTCTTGGAGGCAATGGGGGCTGGAGATCTCAAGGAGAAGGCTGGAGCAAGGAGGAATCTCGTGCTCTTCCCAACTCAGATCTGCAACGACCTGCACTTGAGTCCCTTCAAGATCATCACCAAAGATTAGTGAAACCTTGACCAAACTGTGCAAACCATACATCCTTGGAAAGCTCTTCGAGTCTAGTTTCTTATGACACTATTTTGCACAATTTTTACCCAGTAGATCGTGAGTATTAAGCGTTCTCCTACGACTGGTCGAAACTAGGGTTTTCGGGGAGCACAACTTTTTTTCACCTAAAAGGTAGGTCATCTCTATGCCAAACTCTAATTAAACTCGTCATGCTTGCATATATATGTATAGATCATGTTCTTACTGTTTTCCCCAATTTTTATCTTGAGAGTTTCATGAATTAAATCTTGCATGATCTTGTCGTTGTACAGTCATGATTTAACCTTATCTTGTCTTATGAGTTCTATACCTCTCTGTGGAGTCATTTTTAGACCCAGTGTTCAACATAGAACTTGTTACCCTATGAGTTTACTTTCATTTGGCACTGGTTTCCCTAATTTGAGTTGACCGTACCAAGAGTATTAGCTTGAAGATGAACACTATGTCAGATTCACATAGTTAGTCCCAATACATTTCATTACCCAGTCAAACGACCTTTGTTTCTCAATTATTTGCTATTGTATAAAATATTAGAAATAATCTAACTAACAAAGGTGGTTTCATACGATTTGGATCACCCTAACATTTGTTTTGATTTTTCAAACCCACAGGTGTCAAACCCAATCCAAGTCAGAGTTGGAAATAGGTAGAAAAAGCAACCCAAACGTCATATTCAGGTGGCGACAGGTCAACACGTCGCTACCAGAATGCGACAACATCATGGTCGCAACACATACCAAAAATCAGATAGTTTCGTGGTCTTCTTCAGAAGGCGACAAGATGATGGTCGCCTTCATGTTCAGAAGGCGACATGCAAGGTGTCGCCTTCTACCTATGTCCACTCCATTGGCCATAACG
The DNA here is from genome assembly GCA_014218235.1 of Colocasia esculenta. NCBI lineage: Eukaryota > Viridiplantae > Streptophyta > Magnoliopsida > Alismatales > Araceae > Colocasia > Colocasia esculenta. The sequence goes on along the minus strand of CM024757.1, from coordinate 57,380,268 downwards.
TTTTCTATAGACCTCGGATTGACGAGCCGTTTTCTTTGCTGGATTCCTCATTCAAAGGTCTTCAATATGATATATTCAAGTGTGATATTTGAATAAAAAATCGATGAGTTATGACCTAAGGAAGTGAAGGGATGGGACTGCATTTGCCTTCTAAGGGGCATACATCTCGATTTTCGTTGTTTTGTGTCGTTCCTTGCATGTGTGAGTTTGATCTATTCTAGGAAGGTTATAGAAAGTATTATCATGCATTTAACAACCCATATGAAATTTAAAACATGTTCACATAATTTTTAATTTATCTTAAGTTCATGATCATGCTCTCTACCTACCGATTATTCACATTCTTGCCTTGTTATCAAACTTGCCAAAACACATAGTTACTTGCTAAAATTGGTCATGCATGATTAGTACTTCATGATTTAGCACTCATGATACTTGCCATAAATGGAGTTTCTATAAATGAAGTTTCCATAATCGGATTCTCATACACGCACTCGAGCGATTCTCATGCGCGCCATGCGCACACACTCTAGCATAGTAAGAAAGCCCTTCTTGACTTGTGGTGAACTCTCCGTCGGATATTCCTTCTGCCGAACTAGTGACCCCTTGACCAAGGCCTCCGTAAGTCTCCTCTGACCATGGATTCCCACATGGCCGACGAGCAGGTTGTACCAATGAAGTACCCGGAAGTTAGTGTGCACGTATCTCTTCTCTTTTGGCATTCTTGATAAGATCTTTCTCTTCTCATCTTGACTTTCCCAGAGTGATTGAGTATAACACATGAAACCAAGTTATTAAAGATATAATCTATGTAAATGTGTCGTTATGCTTCCGGATTGAACTCTTGACCTGATATTCCCAACGTACCCTTGAACTCTATATCATTATTGACATGACACTCAATAATCATTACTATTGACATGATAGTCCTGAACTTTCTCGACCAGTCTATCCTTATTGATACACATTGCCTTCTTGTGATACGTTCTTGATTACATTAATCATATTGGAATCATGGACTCAAAACTCGTTCTTGTTACCCATGAGTCGACGGGCTCATTGGGACACATGCCAGTGTTGCGCAATACGAACCTGACTGAGGGCCCATATCTGGTCCTGGAGATTCTGGCAAAGTCCTGTTACCTATGGGTGTGATTGTCGGATTCGCCCCCGAAAAAGTCTTGTTTACCCCAAGGTGTTGATTGCCCAGTTTTCCCAAAGATGTTCGTTACCCCAGGAGTTGATTGTTAGGTTGATCCCCTAACAAAGTTGTGTGCCTGATGTGGTGCGGAATCATGATTGGTGCTTGGCATGGCACGTACTTGTTACACGTGATAAACTTACTTGCTTGTTACCTGCTACTATGTGCTGGTCCTTAACCCGAGTGGCCGAAGGACGTACTTGCATGAGGTACCAGTAGATCCTGCGTGATATTCTTGTGGAGTGCTTCGAGTGGGTTACTCAAAATGCTTGCTAGTGAAATGGCCATCTTGTTACATGCTATCTTGCTCTTGTTCATGAAGTTACCATCTTGCTAGATCATTGTTCACAATATCTTGAACTCTTGAATACAACCTTGTTGCTAGATTGATCATTACAATCTCTTGATCATACTATCTTGCATGATACATTGTACACGTGCTACTATCGACGTTTTAATTGCATTGTACATATCATGTTCGTACCTTCTACCTTTTAAAATGTAAATACTTATATCATTGCTGGAAGATGTAAATCCTACTGGACGAGTGCGCTCATACCTGCTCTCTTTAACATTTCAGGTAGTGAAGGTAAAGCTAAGTGATGGGACTTGTGCGCCGAGCGTGAAGTACACTTAGAGAGTCCATTCTTATTTTTATTTAGATTGGTCATGAATGTAATTTCCCTTTTCTTTGAGAGATAGATAGATTGGTGAGCAAGGAGTGTTTCATTTGACGTTGGAGTTTGTAATATTTATTTTGATAAATAAAGGAAGAAAAATTGATTATTGCATTGTGGGCCCTATTTGTAAAAGCTATTGGTCTATAACTTCTGAATGCTTGCTTGTTCGTCGCGTCTCCCAATTTATTCCGCTGCTAAAATAAAATTGGGGGCGTGACAGAGTGGTATCAGAGCCTAGGCTTTCTAAAGTCCTAGGATACATTAGAGGCTAAGTTATGAAACTACATTAAAGCATCATGTTGTAAGGATCTAGGTTCTTACGCTATTTGTGTTTAGCACAAAGCTAGGTTTCTTGTTAGTACCTAGTGAGACGGGTAGAGCCCGTGGTTAGAATAGTTCAAAAGTTAATAAATTCATATTCACATAGAATAACTTAGACTATAACTAACTATTAATCTTCTCTAAAGATCCCAAACATTCTTGGAGATGGCAGCCAGGCGTGGCCAATGGCGCGATACACATAACACAATACAGGAGTTGGCACAGGCCTTGCAACAAGTCGTACAGGTAGAGCTCGGGTCAGGGCAGGAGAGTTACATAGGAATTTTCGAGGAATGGATCCTCCTAAGTTTGATGGATCTCCTGACCTCGAGGAGGCTGAAAACTGGATGCAAGAGATAGAACGGATGTTCAATGTAATGCAGTAGCATGGACCAAGAGAGGGTCCTACTGGCCACTTTTCAACTAGAACGTGATGCAAGGACCTGGTGGGAGGCCACCAAAGCTACATTGCCTGATAATCCTATTACATGGGTTGAATTCCTAGAACACTTCAATAATAAATATTTCTCAGAAAGGATTCGTGAGAAGTAAGCTGCGGAATTTGCTGCTCTTAAGCAAGAAGGGTTACTAGTGGCAGAGTACGAAGCCCAATTCGCTAGACTGTCCCACTATGCACCACACTTAGTTGGGACAGAGAAGATGAAGGCAAAAAGATTCTTAAATGGATTGAAGCCAGCATATATTCCCTTACTGGCGTCAATGGACATCCAAATTTATAATGATATAGTGAAACGCGCTCAATTAGTAGGAGACGCCATAGAGATGACCAAGGAAGATGATGGGAAGTCCACCCCAAAGGAGGGACAACCCATTAACTTCAAGGATTATCAACCCAAAAGCCCTAAGAAAAGGTTAAATAAAGACAAGTGTCACTTAAAGAATAAGAAGCCTAAGAGAGAAGATCAACCACAGAACGCAATCCAACCATTCAAGGAGAAGTGTTGGCACTGCAGTCGAATGGGACATAAGGCTGATGAGTGTTGGAGAAAGATGGAGGCTTGTCTACGATGCGGAAGTATGGGCCACCAGATCAGTGGTTGCTCTCAATTGAAGAAGATGGCATCTCAACATCAAGGCCGACTTCAAGTAACAACAGGAAAGGAACACTCTAGGAAGAATAGAAAGGGCGGAATGGCATGGTTCATCTTGTGACATCATAATATCATTGGTTTGTTGATGTACTTAAGTACTTTCATGTTGCATATCATTTGATTTATCTTTGCAATTCATAGATTGACTGGCCACATTGCAATCTTGCTAAAATGAACATCGGATGTTCGCTTTTGATCGCAATTAGCCGAAGCATAGACATCAAATGTATAGTTTTCTTCTCTATCGGTCGAAGTCAAACTTTGTCATATACGAAGATGGACTTCAGATATGTATACGAAGCTAAGCTTCGGATATGACGAAGTCACTTCGAATGATCATGATATATTTAACATTGTAACTTTGGATGTTCTATTTTGTTCTTTGTCAGTCGAAGCAGAACCTCATCATATGCGAAGTTAGACTTCGGATATGACGAAGTGAAACTTCGTCATATACCAAGCTAAGCTTCGGATATGATGAAGTCACTTCAACTAATCAAGGCACATTTGTCACTGTGACTTCAGATGTACTCATTTGTTCTTTATCAGACGAAGTGTAACTTCGTCATATACGAAGCTGGACTTCGGATATGACGGTGGAACTTTGTCATATATGAAGCTAAGCTTTGGATATGACAAGTCACTTCGACTGATGAAGACCATTTTGAGTGTGTCTTTGGATGTTCACTTTTACACTTGGTCAGTCGAAGCCATGAGCTTCATACATTCATGTTATAATTATGACAGTCGACCCTCTAACAATAGATGTTATGACAGTTGACTCTTTGGCAGTCGGTCAAACATCGATTATCTCATGGCAGACATTGATTGCTTCTTGTTTAAACATCGATTGTCTACACATCGATTACCTTATGTTAGACATTGATTATCTCATGTTTAAATACCGATTGTCTACACATCGATTGTTTCATGTTCTAACATTGATTAGCTTATGTTTAAACATCGATTGTCATAACATGGATTGTCAACAACTTAAACATGAATTACCTTATGTTTGAGATCGATTGTCATAACATCAATTACCTTTTTCTCTGAACACTTAAAGATACCTTCTATGCAGGACATCATGTGATTTGCACGTGTCACTTAAGGGTTTTGGGTACACGCAACCTTAAGTACGAGGTTTAGACATTTGGGTATAAATAGGTCCTTGTCTTTTGTGAAAGGTGAGGCTAAAAAGGAGAAGTGTCCAGAAGCGGCGGCAAAACAGAGGTGTGTGGAAAGGAGCGGGAAAACACATAGCCTAAAAAGAGGAGTAGAGCAGTGCCGCCAAGAAGAAGAAGAAGAAGAAGAAGAAGAAGAAGAAGAGGAGAAGAAGCTCGTGAATCCTTTGTTCTTCTTCCTGATCTGGAGATCCAATCTCAGAGGAGAAGTGTCCAGATCTTCGAAATTCATTGAAGTCTAGTTGTTCTCTAATAGAGGAGAGCACATGCAAAGGTTGTTCATATGTGTGTGTGTTTCTGAGAGTTGATTGATTTGCACAAGCGTTCTGTGTAGATTAATCTCTATCAGAGAGTGTGTTTGATCGTGTGTGTGTGCCTTCAGTGGTTTGCTCAAGTGTGTGGACTGAGTCGTAGTGCTCTTAAGTGTGTGTGTTGTATCTCTTTTACGAGATAGTGTGTGGTTTTAATCCTTACAGTGGTGAGGGGTGGATGTAGGAATCACTAATTGTGATCTTCGAACCACCTTAAAAATCTCTGTGCATTGTGGTTTGTTTAATTGTCTCTTCGATAGATGTATGCATAGGGATCGCTCACACACTATTTGTCTAATTGTCTCACACATCAACTGCGCACACTCACATCAGATCAGTATGAGTTTTCACTGAATTATGTTACAATCTGAAGTAATTCTTAAATTACTCAAGCTTCCGTTGTGATTGGTGTTAGATCTATTCAACCTCCCCTTCTAGATCTATTCACCCTGCTCATTCGATCCTACACACTCTTGTTTGTACATTGCACATGCTCACTTCAATAATTACTTAAACAATCGGAATCAAGAACGCGACGTAGCAGGCCATCGCGTTAAAAACGAGACGTGCCTGGCTGACGTGTTTTGGAAATCGACATCACATGTCAGTCATGCATGCGACTGAAAATCCAAAATAGTTGCGGTGAGAACGGGACACAGATAGGGGACACATTATGAATGTGACACACACCCCCATTGTGTTCTCAAACATAGAACTAGTGGATTTGTTGGGTCCGAATTTTGACCCACAACACCCACACAATCTGCCAAAATTCAAAACTCCACATTAGACTATACACACCAGCCCACAAGCCAACCAAATTACGATCTAAACGATCCTGATGTTACATATGTGTATGTGAAAACATCCTAATAAGATCCTAAGGATACCATCTAATGTTCCTTGAGTCTTCTTTGTCCTCTATAAACCTAGAAAGTAGCTCTTTTGGGGCGATATCTCTCATTTTTCTCTCTTTCTTTATTTTCATGCATAGTCGTTCTTTCATGCATGCTTTTGAACTCAAGCACAAAAAACACACCCACGTTTTTCCCTGGAAAGTTTCCACCATATTTTTTATGTTGATTCTTTTAAGAACCGATATACTACACAAAATTTCTAAATGTTTTCTTTGCTTTCTTTGTTCTTGGCAGGAGCGTTAAAATGTGGACAAGATGAGGTTTTCATCCCTTGGCCAACTTAGGTGAGAGAGAAAGGAAGAAAATATAGTCTCCTATTTCATAGGCAAAAGACATCAAAGGAGGCTAATGCGTTATAAAGGTGTCCCATGAGAGTGACATGTCCTAACACAGGTATGCTTTCTATTTTTTTTTCAATTTACAGGGTAATTACCTTTCATACATCTCCTTATCTTCTGGAGTTTCTCTGGCGGTGATCGCGATCTTTATATATTTATTTCTTATATTATTTTTTAGGTCAATTTCCTATCTACCTATAGCTCTCCACATTTCGTACCTCTCAATATGTAGTAATATGATTTTTTTTCTAATAGCTATAATTATATCAAGGGTAATGAATTGTTAGCGTGAGCCATAGCTTAGGTACCTTTTCTAATAGCTATAATTATACCATCATGTTGACACAAAACTATAATGCACAGCCAAGAGGGAATGTGACTAGGGTGTTAAAATTTAGGATTTTTTTAGTCCTTATAAATAAGCATATTTCTTAATTAGTCCATCAAATATTGTCACGCCCCGCCAATTTATCAGCGGAATAAATCGGGGAGATGTGAGCAAAGTGCATAGTAGAGTAAATTGCACCACAGTTAAGTAATTCAGAGCATCTAATGAACAATAATTGGAATAAACTTTTTATTTCATTATAAATTTCACTAAGACTATTACAACCACTAATCTAGAGCCACTACATTGAGCTCAATGACGTCATTACATTGAAAAGAAGTCTAAAACAATAACTGCTAGACTCCATGGTACTAGGGTAACTTCTTGACTTGACTCCAGATCGATCATCACTCGGGTCCTGCCCCATTGGTGTGAGTAACGTCATCTAGCTTACCTGAGACACAATAACAAATAACGAAGGGTCAGCGATAATGCCCAGTAGGACTTAAATCTTAGGATCAAGCAGGCTTTAAATAATTAATGCTTTAAAAGGGCAGAGTAACAAAAGATAGCAGGAGTCATGTAAACTCGAGAAAGTAATGGCACAAGTAACAAGATTCAACTAACAGCAGAATCAAGTATAGCACAATGGATATGGTTAAAAGCAAGTCACGATAGAAAGTGATGACAACACGATAACAAGTAACATTAGTGTCAAGCAATAGCAGGTATCATATATAGCAAGGAGAGAAGTTGGCCATATAGAGAGTAAATTGCACTTTGATTGATTTTCATCAATCGAAATAGTATAGCACTTTTGATTAACTTTCATCAATAGAGATAGTAATTGCACTTTGGTTATCCGTAGATAGCCGAGATAGAATATAGTACTTTTGTTGTCAATAGACAACGAGAGAATACATCACTTTGTTTTGTTTGTCAAATGGTACTTTGTTGTCAAAGGACAACGAGAGAACATAGCACTTTGTTTTGTTTATTAAATGGCACTTGGATGTAATGCCGACATCCTGATCATGTTAACTCCCATGGGAAAATGGCACTTTTTGGGCGCTCCTCCGAGGACTAGATCGGGGCCCTATTGCGCTGGCATTGGTTATTTTGTTTATCTTCAGACAATTAGTTAATGGCCAATAGAGAGTACCAAGAAATAGATGAGAGCACTAGATGAATAGATGAGATAGTAGAGAGAGAGTGTGAACAGACGAGGGAGTCGGGTATAGATGAGAACTTAGGGTCGATGCACATAAAACGTCGAGTAAACGGGCGATAGTAACAGTTGCGCAACACGCGTAATTGGTGTTGGTAGTCATGTGGAATTCACTACCCTTCCAATGGCCATGTTATACACAGGTTCAGAGGTCCGGCGTGATTCAAGATAAGAGCGAGAGCAAACTAAGGCCGTTTGGATCTTACTGATCCCTAAAGGGTGTCATAGGTGTGAGGGTACAACCAGCTCGCCGACCATGTGGGAATCCATGGACAGAGGAGACTTACGAAGGCCTTGAACAAGGATTCACTAGTCCAGAAGGAGTATCCGACGGAGAGTTCGTCCAAGTCAAGAAAAAGTGTGTATAGAGAAACAAGTGCTCGACGTTCTAGAGGAATTCTAGAACAGTGGAGCGTCGTTAACGGTATTCCCAAACATCGCATGAAAATGCAGACAAGTTCATTAAAATAGGGCAATTAAAATACATAATTGGAATCAAATTACCAGATGTATTATGAGATATTTTCATGCCAAGTTAAGCCATAACGGATGGTTCAAAGTGTGTGCACATGTGACAAGAAATCATAGATGGGATAGAATCATGTGAATGACTTTCAGTTAAAAATCACATAGCTACGTTTAACAGTGTTGTTACTGTGTGTAGGACAATTAATATGGCACAAAATTACTGTAGGAAGTCAAGTTGAGCAAAAATGTAGGGTTTAGGTGAAAAACTACAGAACGCGACGTACTGGTGTAAGGGTCGCGACAGGGACGGTTTAAAACGCGACAGGGTCGTCTGAGGATCGCGACAGGTCGGTCAGGTCAGGTGGCCAGAACGCGACAGTGTGGCCTGTCGCGATCAGATCGCGACAGGTACTGTGTCGCGACGGCCCTGAGAATGCGGCCTATCGGGCCGTCGCGTTCTCAGGTTCTGCGCCTGAGCCCGAGCGGGAAAAAGGACAAGCCTTGGATTTCGGTCCAGCCTTCTGTAAGGCCCTTGAAATTCACCTTGTTTGTTAAGTATATGTATGTGCGTATAAGTGTATACTATTGATGTATGATTATTAGGTATAAGTATTTATTGATATAAATTGTATGGATGAGTATTGTTGAAATGTACTTAGTGTATTTAAGTATATATATATATATATATATATATATATATATATAGTGTGTAGTATTATAAATTCTGCAGAATTAAAGTAAGTTTTGTCGGCCAGTCGGCGTCCACATGGGCTGACGCTGACAAGGGGTAGGCGGCAACATCGATGGACGCCCATTTCTGGATAGGCGACCATGGATATGGACGCCAATATCCCAGATCTGTTACGTTTTCAGATCCGGAAACGCCTCCGGAAATTGAGCCTCTTGATTAGGAAACCCTTCCCAACGGCTCTGAGACTTGCCCCAGTAACCTATCCGACCCCAACCCTTTATAATATTCAGATTTCGGCCAGATCCATCCCTTTGGCTCTTGAGTCAAAAACCTCTCTTTTCTGTGCAAAAACCCTAACTTGAATCTGAAAGATCCGGCTTCGGGAGGCTTCGTCTGGCGATCTGCATCAACTGGTGTCGACCTTGAACATCCGGGAACGACTCCCCACGCTGGTGTGCTGTGAAGATCATCAGAAGATCCGAAGAAGGAGAGATTTGGAGACTCTTTGGCACAGGCCGAGGAGGGCTTCTCCGGCTTAAATCATCGTCGGTAGATTTTACAGAAGGCAAGTACCCCATACACATTAACCCTACATGTGTCTAGTATGTCCCAGGATTTTCTCAGATTTTTCTCGTGTCCTGGAACCCCCTGTTCAAGTGATTTATTGGCTTTCAGTCTGTGTTCTGCAGATAAGATATTAACGGCAAGATCCCTTGCCGCTAATATCATGTTGACGGCATCATCTAATGCCGTTAACCTATAGACGGCCACCCCTTGCCGTCGAGTTCTTCAGACTGCAACAGTGAGCAAGTCTGTCCTTATATGAACTAATTTTCGAGTTTTTCCGCATGAGGATATACGGTAAAAATTTTATATGATATGTAAATATATGTTTGGGTGTACTGTGAGTTTTTGTGCATTTTTGTAATGTTCACTAATTATTAGAATTTTTGGAATGTGTTACCAATAGAATGTAAATTCTTGGAAAATGTCGTTTATGAATTATGTGTAGAAATTTAGTGTCATAAATTTTCTGTACATTGTTCATAAGATCTGATGCATGATATAAAAATTTGAGCAATTTATAATATCTGTACAGTTTATTAAATTTTCTGGACTGAAAAATAGTTAACATGTCTATTCAATGCATAAAAGCTAAGAATTTTTGCGAAACTAGTTAAATCCCTGAATTTTGTGATAGAATTTGTACTGTCAGTATTCATGTATGAAATAAATTGTGAATCCGAATAATGAAAAATGGTATCAGTTTGACTATTTTTACTATTGATATCATCACTGTTAGAATTTTCAGAAAATATGTGTAACTCAGAAAAATGCAAAATTTGGTATGCATGATAGTTAAACTATGATGAATTTCTGGTTAAATTTCTGTACTGAACAGATGACAGTAGCTATATAAACTTGTTTTATGTTAAGTATTAATGGTTAATACATGCTAATATGATAAATGTTTAATTATGCAAAAATTTCAGCATGATTAGGATTGTTGTAAAAATCTGATTAATACTGAAAACAGTAGTACCATGCTAGGTAATACTGAAGAATGTAAATGTGTGAACATGAGATGAATGTGTGATTATGTTGTGTTTAGAATGTGTTAAAATTGAGAAAATGTATTAATGTGCCAATGTGTGACACTGCTACCTTAGAGGGCTGAGGAACTGTACTGTGGTAAAGTCCCCACGGGAAAGTTCAAAGTGTGTGATGTCCCATGGGCATTGGGATTAAATCCTGGAGGCGAACAAGTATCGCTGGTTAGGGTGGAGAGTGCTTCTCCCGGTTCTGCGCAGTAACTAAGATTGATCACTGGAATGCCTAGGTGATTGATATGTGATGTGATCAGTGTGTGTCCTTCTAAAGTGGTTTGGGCTATGTGTCACGGCATTAAGTGAAAGTGAAATTGTGTTTAAGTGAAAGTGAAAATGTGTAAATTGTGAACCTGTGTAAGTGAATATGTGTCATAAAATTTTATGAAAGCATGCAAAATGATAAGTTTCTTATGAATGTGACATGATAGTAGTAAAACAGCGAGCTTTTCACTAATATGAATATGTTATCTATGTGTACAATTGCCTTAGAATTCATGTTAAATTAATTGTTATGAAATGTGTAAATATTGTGTAAAATGACCAACATGTGGCTTATGAATGAAATCAGTTTAGCATAGTGAAAAGTGTAGAAATCATGTGATAGGATTTGCTTATTGTATATAAAAACCAAATCCTCTGTGAAAAATGTGTAGAAATCATGAATAGACTTTTATTTGAGAAATTGTCACTTCCATGCATTATGTGTAAATGATGTAGCTTAAGAGTATGGATATTACTCGATGCATGTATGTTTAGTGTGCTGGTGTTACTTGTTGAGTTCTTTTGAACTCATTCTTGCTTCGGCGTACAGGTGCAGACGTTTCTACTTCTTCCGAGGAGATCGTTAGGAGCGACTCGGAGCGAGAGTAGGAGAGAGTGTTGTGGAGTTAGCATTGTACTTTTCCATTAATTCATAGTATGTAATAAAGACTCTGCGTAGTCTCATGTGGACAATGTATTTGTTGTATTTCAGTTATGAATAGTTAGCTCTCTTTCCTTCTATACGGACTGTGGATAGAATGTGGATGATGGAATAAAATTTCTTTTCAGTTCTTTAAATTCCGCTGTCATGAGATATAATATATATTTGTGTATGTTTCAGCCTATCGTACTAGTGTTGGGTAAATGTCCCACTGTAGTGATACCTTTTATATCGACGTGGGTTGGTGGAACCGTACCGATATGAGAGGGTCGTTACAGAGATTGGTATCAGAGAATCAGGCTGAAATTTTACATAAATATGCATATACCATCATCTTCATTGTATACTAAGTCAGTGTAGATTGTCCACATAGATAAGTAATTAGTTAGAATTTAGATGGTTTAGTTCTAAATGGTGATTAATCTGTTTTTACAGGATATGGCTTCGCGTGGTAGGCGTGGTGTTCCTGCTCGTGATGGCGAGCAGAGGAGAGATGAGCCTCGGCGTGAGGATCAGGGTGAGCAGCAGGCCCCGGCACCCCAGGGTCCTGTACTTCCTCCACCGCCACCAGTAGACTATGGAGTTTTCATGCAGGGTTTGGTGCAGGCCATGCAAACGCAGGCCCACACTCAGGCTGCACTCCAGGCCCAGTTGGAGGCTCAGGTTAGAATAATAAGATAAAGTAGTCTGTATTTTAAATGCATGATTGTTATGTTATATATGTTAATTTTGTTGCTTGTTGTAGCAGGCTCAGGTACCAGTTCCCCAGGCTGACCATGGTGGACCCTCCATCATGGAAAGGTTCAAGAGGATGTCGCCACCTTCTTTTAAGGGGGAGAGCGATCCATTATTGGCTGAGAACTGGATGAGGGAGATTGAGAAGATCTTCCGGGCCATTAGGTGTGCTGAGGATGACAAGGTTACCTTAGCCACCTATATGCTACAGGTATGTGTAATCTAAGCTATTGATTATTACTTTAAGTATAAATTAGGTTGGTTAGTTCTCATGGATGGTTTTGGCAGGAGAGAGCCGATGTATGGTGGTCCTCGTTGTTACGTACTCGGTTCGAGGATGGTGCCATGGAAGTCGGATGGGATGAGTTCGTGAGGTTTTTCCGAGCCAAGTTTGTTCCGGAGCACATCCAGGACAAGATGGAGCAAGAGTTCCTCTCGTTGACTCAGGGCTCCATGACGGTGTTGGAGTACGAGGCCAGGTTTGCCGAGCTATCAAAGTACGCCCCTCATATTGTAGCTGATGAGCGCAGGAAGGCGAAGAAATTCGTGATGGGTCTGAAACCATCACTGAGGACGAGATTGGTAGCTTTCGACCATCGTACTCTCGAGCAGGCGCTCAGCGCGGCGTGTCGGCAGGAGGGGGAGATGGAGCAGTATCTGGAGGAGAAGAAGGCTTCTCAGAAGAGGCCAGCTGTTCCTTTCCAGAGGCAGGAGAGGAAGAAGGCGACTTTCCAGTCACCGCAGCGTCCTGTGGCATCAGGCAGTGGTCAGGTATCCTCTCAACGTTCCCCTAGTGGTAAGAAGGAGTGTCCTCATTGCGGGAGGGCACATGGCGGTACGGAATGTTGGCTGATAGCAGGAAAGTGCTTAAAGTGCGGGAGCAGTGATCATAAGATTAAGGATTGTCCGAGGCTTCAACAGGGAGCCCAGCGGGGCCAGCCCCAGTAGCAGCAGCAGCAGCGCCAGCGACAGGACGACCAGGGAGACCTCGAGCCCCAGCTCGAGTGTTTGCGTTAGCTCGTGAGGACGCCGAGCAGGCGGATCATGTCACCGAAGGTACGGTTTTGTTCTTAGGTGTGCATGCTCGGGTTTTGTTCGATACGGGTGCTACTCACTCGTTCATTTCCGAGCGTTTTGCTAGGCAGCTAGCTTTAGAGTCAGGGTTAGAGTCTGAGGATTTAGAAGTCCCTTTGTCTGTGCATACACCTGCGGGTACGGTATCGACTAGGAAGTGTATTCCGTCTTTACCGGTGTGCATTGAGGATAGAGTCCTAGAAGGGTGTTTCTTCTTGCTTAAGATGAAGGACTATGATGCTATTCTTGGTCTGGATTGGCTAGAGGAGCACTATGCATTGGTAGATTGTCGTGGGAAGAAGATTGTTTTCCGCATTCCTGGCGAGGATGAATTTTCTCATCCTTTGCCGAGGAACCTAGCGGGAAAGTTTGTCATCTCGGCCATGAGGGCAATGAGAATGGTGAACAAGGGTTGTGACGCATTTCTTGCCAGTGTGGTTTTAATACCCAAGGCTGATGAGTCACTTACTCTTGCCGAGATAGATGTAGTGCGGGAGTATCCAGATGTCTTTCCTGACGATTTATCTGGATTGCCACCAGCTAGAGAGATAGAGTTCACTCTAGAGTTGCTTCCAGGCATCTCTCCTATCTCGAAGGCACCTTATCGGATGGCACCTGCGGAATTAGCTGAATTAAGGAAGCAGTTGCAGGATTTGTTAGATAAGGGATTTATTCGCCCTAGCGTTTCCCCTTGGGGCGCACCTGTCTTGTTCGTCAAGAAGAAGGATGGGTCACTTCGGTTATGCATTGATTATAGGAAGCTAAACCAGGTGACGGTAAAGAACAGGTATCCCTTACCTCGGATTGATGATTTGTTTGATCAACTACAGAATGCATCGGTCTTTTCTAAGATTGATTTGCGTTCTGGCTATCATCAGTTGAGGATTAGGAGTGAGGATGTGTCCAAGACGGCATTTAGAACCCGTTATGGACATTATGAGTTTTTGGTCCTTCCGTTTGGTCTAACCAACGCACCTGCAGCGTTCATGGATCTCATGAACAGGGTGTTTAGACCCTATCTAGATAGTTTTGTTGTAGTCTTCATTGATGACGTGTTGGTTTACTCTCCGGATGAGGCCACACATCGTCAGCATTTGAGGATAGTGTTAGAAGTTCTCCGTGAGCACAAGCTGTATGCAAAATTCAGCAAGTGCGATTTTTGGATGCACGAGGTTCATTTCCTTGGGCATGTTATCTCTGGTGCTGGTGTAGCAGTGGACCCAGCGAAAGTCCAGGCTGTTATGGATTGGGAGAGTCCCAAGACTCCTTCAGAGATTCGGAGTTTTCTTGGTTTGGCGGGTTATTATCGGCGCTTTATTGAGGGATTTTCATCCATCGCCGCCCATTGACTCAGCTGACCAGGAAGGGAGTGAAGTTTGTCTGGTCCGAGGAGTGTGAGAGTAGTTTTCAATTATTGAAGACTAAACTCACATCGGCCCCTGTGTTAGTTCTACCGAGTGGTGTAGAGGATTTTGCTATCTACACGGATGCATCTCGGATTGGTCTTGGCTGTGTGTTGATGCAGCAAGGGAGGGTAGTAGCATATGCTTCGAGACAATTGAAGGAGCATGAGCGAAACTATCCAACTCATGATCTTGAGCTTGCGGCAGTGGTTCATGCACTGAAGATCTGGAGGCACTATCTTTATGGTGTCAGATTTGAGGTGTTCACTGATCACAAGAGCCTAAAGTATCTTTTCTCTCAAAAAGAATTAAACCTTAGACAGAGAAGATGGATTGAATTCCTGAAGGACTATGACTTCGATCTCCAGTATCATCCTGGAAAGGCGAATGTCGTAGCAGATGCCCTTAGTAGAAAGAGGTCGTCTCTCCAGCAGGACTGGAAGATGTTGGAGGATGCAGCGTGCTCGATGACCGAGTTGGAGCCATCTCTATGCCGAGCTTTTGTGGCTCAGCTGTCCATTAGGTCATCGGTGTTAGATGAAGTGATAGAGTATCAGAAGGCCGACCCTAGACTCCAAGAGCTAGTGGGCAAAGCGGGTATTGCTCGTGATGAGGATGGTGTGATTAGATTCCATCATCGTGTCTGTGTTCCAGATGTTGTAGGTGTTCGTGAGCATGTTTTATCAGAAGCTCATAGATCTAGATTCTCTATTCATCCGGGTAACACTAAGATGTACCAGGATTTAAAGAGATCATTTTGGTGGTCTGGCATGAAGAAAGATGTAGCCGAGTTTGTGTCTAGATGTCTAGTATGCCAGCAAGTGAAGGCCGAGCGGCAGCGACCATCTGGTCTTATGCAGAAGATGGAGATCCCAGTTTGGAAGTGGGAAGCTGTCACTATGGATTTTGTTACGGGTTTGCCTCGGTCTAGACGAGGAAATGACTCGATTTGGGTAGTGATAGATCGTTTCTCGAAGACTGCGCATTTCTTGCCTATGAAGAAGAAGCAGTCAGTAGAGAGTTTAGCTAGACTGTATGTTAGTAGTATTATTAGATTGCATGGAGTACCGAAGTCTATTATTTCGGATCGAGATCCGAGATTTACTTCGAGGCTGTGGAAGGGTCTTCAGGATGCGTTAGGTTCGGAGCTGAAGCTCAGTTCAGCATTTCATCCCCAGACAGATGGACAGTCCGAGAGGACTATCCAGACGCTTGAGGATATGTTGAGGGCTTGTGTGCTGGATTGGAAGGATGATTGGGAGCGCCATTTACCTCTAGTGGAGTTTGCATATAACAACAGTTTTCATGCGAGCATTGGCATGGCTCCATTTGAGGCTTTATATGGTAGGCCTTGCAGATCTCCTTTATGTTGGGAGGAGACCGGTGATAGGCAGTTGATCGGTCCGGAGTTAGTTCAGGAGACTTCGGATAAGGTCCAGCTCATTAGGAAGAGACTTGTTGCGGCACAGGATAGGCAAAAGAGTTATGCCGACAACAGGAGGAAGGATCTAGAGTTCGAAGTAGGTGAGCATGTCTTTTTGAAGATTTCGCCTACGCGAGGTGTAGTTAGATTTGGCAGGCATAGTAAGTTGAGCCCTAGGTTCATTGGCCCGTATGAGATTCTCCGACGATTGGGCAACGTGGCATATGAGCTAGCTTTACCTCCAGCTTTGGCTAGCGTTCATCCTGTTTTCCACGTATCTATGCTCAGGAAGTATGTCAGAGATCCGTCTCATGTTATTAGCCATGAGCCAGTGGAGATCCAGCCAGATCTTTCTTATGTAGAGCAACCAGTAGCTATTCTTGATCGGAAGGTTCAACATCTCCGAAACAAGAGCATTGCGTCAGTAAAAGTCTTATGGCGTAACTTCTCGCGAGAGGAGGCTACTTGGGAGCTTGAGGATGCAATGAAAAAGAAATATCCTCAGTTGTTTGAGTAGTGTCAGTCTAACTTCGAGGACGAAGTTTCTTTAAGGGGGAGAGGGTGTAAGGCCCTTGAAATTCACCTTGTTTGTTAAGTATATGTATGTGCGTATAAGTGTATACTATTGATGTATGATTATTAGGTATAAGTATTTATTGATATAAATTGTATGGATGAGTATTGTTGAAATGTACTTAGTGTATTTAAGTATATATATATATATATAGTGTGTAGTATTATAAATTCTGCAGAATTAAAGTAAGTTTTGTCGGCCAGTCGGCGTCCACATGGGCTGACGCTGACAAGGGGTAGGCGGCAACATCGATGGACGCCCATTTCTGGATAGGCGACCATGGATATGGACGCCAATATCCCAGATCTGTTACGTTTTCAGATCCGGAAACGCCTCCGGAAATTGAGCCTCTTGATTAGGAAACCCTTCCAACGGCTCTGAGACTTGCCCCAGTAACCTATCCGACCCCAACCCTTTATAATATTCAGTTTTCGGCCAGATCCATCCCTTTGGCTCTTGAGTCAAAAACCTCCCTTTTCTGTGCAAAAACCCTAACTTGAATCTGAAAGATCCGGCTTCGGGAGGCTTCGTCTGGCGATCTGCATCAACTGGTGTCGACCTTGAACATCCGGGAACGACTCCCCACGCTGGTGTGCTGTGAAGATCATCAGAAGATCCGAAGAAGGAGAGATTTGGAGACTCTTTGGCACAGGCCGAGGAGGGCTTCTCCGGCTTAAATCATCGTCGGTAGATTTTACAGAAGGCAAGTACCCCATACACATTAACCCTACATGTGTCTAGTATGTCCCAGGATTTTCTCAGATTTTTCTCGTGTCCTGGAACCCCCTGTTCAAGTGATTTATTGGCTTTCAGTCTGTGTTCTGCAGATAAGATATTAACGGCAAGATCCCTTGCCGCTAATATCATGTTGACGGCATCATCTAATGCCGTTAACTATAGACGGCCACCCCTTGCCGTCGAGTTCTTCAGACTGCAACAGTGAGCAAGTCTGTCCTTATATGAACTAATTTTCGAGTTTTTCCGCATGAGGATATACGGTAAAAATTTTATATGATATGTAAATATATGTTTGGGTGTACTGTGAGTTTTTGTGCATTTTTGTAATGTTCACTAATTATTAGAATTTTTGGAATGTGTTACCAATAGAATGTAAATTCTTGGAAAATGTCGTTTATGAATTATGTGTAGAAATTTAGTGTCATAAATTTTCTGTACATTGTTCATAAGATCTGATGCATGATATAAAAATTTGAGCAATTTATAATATCTGTACAGTTTATTAAATTTTCTGGACTGAAAAATAGTTAACATGTCTATTCAATGCATAAAAGCTAAGAATTTTTGCGAAACTAGTTAAATCCCTGAATTTTGTGATAGAATTTGTACTGTCAGTATTCATGTATGAAATAAATTGTGAATCCGAATAATGAAAAATGGTATCAGTTTGACTATTTTTACTATTGATATCATCACTGTTAGAATTTTCAGAAAATATGTGTAACTCAGAAAAATGCAAATTTGGTATGCATGATAGTTAAACTATGATGAATTTTGGTTAAATTTCTGTACTGAACAGATGACAGTAGCTATATAAACTTGTTTTATGTTAAGTATTAATGGTTAATACATGCTAATATGATAAATGTTTAATTATGCAAAAATTTCAGCATGATTAGGATTGTTGTAAAAATCTGATTAATACTGAAAACAGTAGTACCATGCTAGGTAATACTGAAGAATGTAAATGTGTGAACATGAGATGAATGTGTGATTATGTTGTGTTTAGAATGTGTTAAAATTGAGAAAATGTATTAATGTGCCAATGTGTGACACTGCTACCTTAGAGGGCTGAGGAACTGTACTGTGGTAAAGTCCCCACGGGAAAGTTCAAAGTGTGTGATGTCCCATGGGCATTGGGATTAAATCCTGGAGGCGAACAAGTATCGCTGGTTAGGGTGGAGAGTGCTTCTCCCGGTTCTGCGCAGTAACTAAGATTGATCACTGGAATGCCTAGGTGATTGATATGTGATGTGATCAGTGTGTGTCCTTCTAAAGTGGTTTGGGCTATGTGTCACGGCATTAAGTGAAAGTGAAATTGTGTTTAAGTGAAAGTGAAAATGTGTAAATTGTGAACCTGTGTAAGTGAATATGTGTTCATAAAATTTTTATGAAAGCATGCAAAATGATAAGTTTCTTATGAATGTGACATGATAGTAGTAAAACAGCGAGCTTTTCACTAATATGAATATGTTATCTATGTGTACAATTGCCTTAGAATTCATGTTAAATTAATTGTTATGAAATGTGTAAATATTGTGTAAAATGACCAACATGTGGCTTATGAATGAAATCAGTTTAGCATAGTGAAAAGTGTAGAAATCATGTGATAGGATTTGCTTATTGTATATAAAAACCAAATCCTCTGTGAAAAATGTGTAGAAATCATGAATAGACTTTTATTTGAGAAATTGTCACTTCCATGCATTATGTGTAAATGATGTAGCTTAAGAGTATGGATATTACTCGATGCATGTATGTTTAGTGTGCTGGTGTTACTTGTTGAGTTCTTTTGAACTCATTCTTGCTTCGGCGTACAGGTGCAGACGTTTCTACTTCTTCCGAGGAGATCGTTAGGAGCGACTCGGAGCGAGAGTAGGAGAGAGTGTTGTGGAGTTAGCATTGTACTTTTCCATTAATTCATAGTATGTAATAAAGACTCTGCGTAGTCTCATGTGGACAATGTATTTGTTGTATTTCAGTTATGAATAGTTAGCTCTCTTTCCTTCTATACGGACTGTGGATAGAATGTGGATGATGGAATAAAATTTCTTTTCAGTTCTTTAAATTCCGCTGTCATGAGATATAATATATATTGTGTATGTTTCAGCCTATCGTACTAGTGTTGGGTAAATGTCCCACTGTAGTGATACCTTTTATATCGACGTGGGTTGGTGGAACCGTACCGATATGAGAGGGTCGTTACACCTTCTCTATTTTGACATAAGATGATTCAAAAATTCATAACTAAATGTACAGTCGACAAAAAATTATGAAATCACCTGCAAACTGATCTAGACATACGAGGGTACTTACAGTAAATCGAAATTTGAAAGCATACATGGTTTCGACATGCTTTAGTCATGAGTATTCAAGAAGAACAGAGAACAGTGATCTGTCGAGGTAAAAGAATTAATTTGCGAAGTAGGGTGGAAGAAAATTAGGGCTTTCAGGGGCGAAAGATTCCTAACAATCATTAGTATCACCAGTAAAAATTTCACAGCATGGGATAGAGTATTTAAAGAGATATAAAATAAACATAAAGGTTCGGGATCGAAGGGTTTTCAAGACTTCAAAAATCAAGAACGAAATATAGTGTGAACGAAAAATTGTGAAATGAAAGGGGTTTTGATCCTGATGCATGGAGCAATCTACAAAAAGTTTAATTAGGTTTTGCTCGTGAGAATGCCTACCTTTGACTCTTTTTCTCTTCTAAGGCTAGAACTTGAAGAACACGGGATGAAGCTTGATCAAGCCTTCTCCCCACGAATTCCTCTGCTCCTTGGCCTCCTCTCCACGTCCAGCAAGCCCCAGCAATGTGTTAGGGCCAGCCATGGAGGGTTTAAGGAGTATTTAAGCTTGTTGGGTTTCTATTTCCTAATAGAACTCTAGCTCCTATTTAATTCCGAGATTTCCATATTTCTTTCCTCCTTCCAAGCTTGCCAACTCCTAATTGGGTTAGGATAAGATCTAAATTGGTGGCCAAGCAATTGGGGTAGGTTTAGGAATCCAATTCTAACTCAAATTACTTATTTTAATACTTAATACCCCTTTTCTATTTAGGTAATATTTAAGTTACGAATTTAGGGTATTTTTTATTATTCTCCTTTTTAAAATGCTTATTTTGGCCCAATAATTTTTAGAGGGTCTGTTTATTAAAACCTATTATTAATGGAATTTAACTTATGAGAATTTCCCCTTTTAATTAGGGAATAATAGTGTTTCGGATTTATTATATTTTTCCTTACTTGAATTTATTCATGGGCTATGGGAGATCCATTGGTCCAATTCCGATAATGGATCATCAATGCATGATGTTGGAAGTCTTTTTGACATGTTCATTTAATTTATGAGCACGTTATATTTATGTGTTAACAGTTTTCTGACTTAGTTTCCTAATTTGGATAATTAGTCACATTGTGACGTACACTTGGCCAATCGTATTTTTTGTTGCATGAATTTCTTAGTGGAATACTTAGGAATAATGTTTTGGGGTTGATTTATAATTTTTACGGAATTTTTCGATGTATTCTTGCACATACGATAGTGGTACGTATGTTTCTATTATTTCGATTTTAAAGAAATTATTATTTCAAATTTTTAAGTATTTAGATTTTCCGGGTTGCTACATCCTCCCCCACTTAAAAAGAATTTGGTCCCCAAATTCCACGACTACTTCAGTTAGATATAAATTCTCACTCTATGCTAAAGGTAGTAATCAGGGTAAGTTTAGAGTTACCTTCCACGACTCCACCCTGCTCGGTGGCCTCAACTTCCTGCATAGCTTGAAGTCGACCATGCTTCTTTTGCCCAGTTGGGCGTTTCTCTTTCTCCTGCTCCTTAAGTATAGGGCACTTGGAAATGCGATGAATGCGATTCTCACAGCGTAAGCAAGCGCCTGCTTTCCTCCATCATTCCTCCTATATGTGGCCTATCTTATTGCAGTTCTCGCACCGTCCTTTGCGAATAAGGGCTAATTGTATGTCGTTCTTCTTACTTTTCTTTCTTTTTATTTTATCAACGTTTGGTTGGTTCCCTCTTGTCGTGAAATTGAGATCTTTTGTGTTAGTTGGTGGTTCCCTTAGAAGAGGGTAGTCTCGCATTTGATGCTCCAGATCGCCACAATGTAGACATGCACCAACGCTTCGCCAACACTCTTTGGCCGCATGACCTGGCTTGTGACAATGGAGGCAAATGATTCTAAAAATCTCATCGTTACGTTTCATTGGCTGGTTTGCCTTCTTGCCATGGTTATATCTTCTCTTTCCATTCTTGTTGGTCACCTTTTTAATCTTCTTAGTCACTTCCAGAGCTCTTTCTAGCAGTTGGGCGGCTTGTTGACATGCCAGAACTAGCCTCTGAGTTGGTCTCATGTCGACGTCCATTAAAAGTTCCTTCAAGAATAAGGTTGGCATTAGGATGCTAAGTAATATTAAGTTGATACATTCGTATAGATAAATGTATTCAGATCTTAACCATGGTTCTACCCAATCCTCACATAGGTATGGTGGTTGTCTTAGACACGTGTCATGGCAGTTCAACTAGAACATCCTAGGACCTAAAATATCCAAATAAGGACATCGTAGGCTCTGATACCAACTGTCACGCCCCGCCAATTTAGCAGCGGAATAAATCGGAGAGACGTGAGCAAAATGTATAGTAGAGTAAATTGCACCACAGTTAAGTAATTCAGAGCATCTAATGAACAATAATTGGAATAAGCTCTTTATTTCATTATAAATTTCACTAAGACTATTACAACCACTAATCCAGAGCCACTACATTGAGCTCAATGCCGTCATTACATTGAAAAGAAGTCTAAAGCCATAACTGCTAGACTCTATGGTACTAGGGTAACTTCTTGACTTGACTCCAGATCGCTCATCACTCGGGTCCTGCCCCATTGGTGTGAGTAACGTCATCTAGCTTACCTGAGACACAATAACAAATAACGAAGGGTGAGCGATAACGCCCAGTATGACTTAAATCTCAGGATCAGGTAGGCTTTTAAATAATTAATGCTTTAAAAGGGCAAAGTAATTAAAGATAGCAGGAGTCATGTAAATTTGAGAAAGTAATGGCACAAGTAACAAGATTCAACTAACAATGGAATCAAGTATAGCACAATGGATATGGTTAAAAGCAAGTCACGATAGAAAGTGATGACAACACAATAACAAGTAACATTAGTGTCAAGCAATAGCAGGTATCATGTATAGCAAGGAGAGTAGTTGGCCATATAGAGAGTAAATTGCACTTTGATTGATTTTCATCAATCGAAATAGTATAACACTTTTGATTAACTTTCGTCAATCGAGATAGTAATTACACTTTGGTTATCCATAGATAGCCGAGAGAGAATATAGCACTTTTGTTGTCAATAGACAACGAGAGAATAGATCACTTTGTTTTGTTTGTTAAATGACACTTTGTTGTCAAAGGACAACAAGAGAACATAGCACTTTGTTTTGTTTGTTAAATGGCACTTGGATGTAATGCCGACATCCTGGTCATGTTAACTCCCATGGGCAAATGGCACTTTTCGGGCGCTCCTCCCAGGACCAGATCGGGGCCCTATTGCGCTGGCATTGGTTATTTTGTTTATCTTCAGACAATCAGTTAATGGCCAATAGAGAGTACCAAGAAATAGATGAGAGCACTAGATGAATAGACAAGATAGTAGAGAGAGTGTGTGAACAGACGAGCGAGTCGAGTATAGATGAGAACTTAGGGTCGATGCACATAAAACGTCGAGTAAATAGGTGATAGTAACAGTTGCTCAACACGTGTAATTGGTGTTGGCAGTTAGGTGGAATTCACTACCCTTCCAATGGCCATGTTATGCACAGGTCCAGAGATCCGGCGTGATTCAAGATAAGAGCGAGAGCAAACTAAGGCTGTTTGGATCTTACTGATCCCTAAAGGGTGTCATAGGTGTGAGGGTACAACCAGCTCGTCGACTGTGTGGGAATCCATGGACAGAGGAGACTTACGGAGGCCTTGAACAAGGATTCACTAGTCCGGCAGAAGGAGTATCCGACGGAGAGTTCGTCCAAATCAAGAAAAAGTGTGTATAGAGAAACAAGTGCTCGACGTTCTAGAGGAATTCTAGAACAGTGGAGCGTCGTTAACGGTATTTCCAAACATCGCATGAAAACGCAGACAAGTTCATTAAAATAGGGCAATTAAAATACATAATTGGAATCAAATTACCAAATGTATTATGAGATATTTTCATGCCAAGTTAAGCCATAACGGATGGTTCAAAGTGTGTGCACATGTGACAAGAAATCATAGGTGGGATAGAATCATGTGAATGACTTTTAGTTAAAAATCACATAACCATGTTTAACAGTGTTGTTACTGTGTGTAGGATAATTAATATGGCACAAAATTACTGTAGGAAGTCAAGTTGAGCAAAAATGTAGGGTTTAGGTGAAAAACTACAAAACGCGAGGTACTAGTGTAAGGGTTGTGATAGAGACGGTTTAGAACGCGACAGGGTCATCTGAGGATCGCGATAGGTCGTTCAGGTCAGGCGGCCAGAACGCGACAATGTGGCATGTTGTGATCACATCGCGATAGTGTGGCCTGTCACGATCAGATCGCGACAGGTACTGTGTTGCGACAGCCCTGAGAACACAGCCTATCGGGCCGTCGCATTCTTAGGTTCTGCGCCTGAGCCCGAGCGGGAAAAAAGACAAGCCTTGGATTGCGGTCCAAGCCTTCCCTATTTTGACATAGGGTTATTCAAAAATTCATAACTAAATGTACGGTCGATGGAAAATTACGAAATCACCTGCAAACTGATCTAGACATACGAGGGTACTTACAGTAGATCGAAATTTGAAAGCATACATGGTTTCAACATGCTTTAGTCATGAGTATTCAAGAAGAATAGAGAACAGTGATTTGTCGAGGTAAAAGAATTAATTTGCGAAGTAGGGTGGAAGAAAATTAGGGCTTTCAGGGGCGAAAGATTCCTAACAATCATCAGTATCACCAGTAAAAATTTCACAGCATGGGATAGAGTATTTAAAGAGATATAAAATAAACATAAAGGTTCGGGATTGAAGGGTTTGCAGGACATCAAAAATCAAGAACGAAATATAGAGTGAACAAAAAATAGTGAAACGAAAGGGGGTTTGATCCTGATGCATAGAGCAATCTATAGAAAAGTTTAATTAGGTTTTGCTCGTGAGAATGCCTACCTTTGACTCTTTTTCTCTTCTAAGGCTAGAACTTGAAGAACACGGAATGAAGCTTGATCAAGCCTTCTCCCCACGAATTCCTCTGCTCCTTGGCCTCCTCTCCACGTCCAGCAAGCCCCAGCAACGTGTTAGGCCCAGCCATGGAGGGTTTAAGGAGTATTTAAGCTTGTTGGGTTTCTATTTCCTAATAGAACTCTAACTTCTATTTAATTCCGAGATTTCTATATTTCTTTCCTCCTTCCAAGCTTGCCAACTCCTAATTGGGTTAGGATGGGATCTAAATTTTTGGCCAGGAAATTGGGGTAGGTTTAGGAATCCAATTCTAACTCAAATTACTTATTTTAATGCTTTATTACCCCTTTTCTATTTAGGTAATATTTAAGTTACGAATTTAGGGTATTTTTCTATTATTCTCCTTTTTAAAATGTCTATTTTGGCCTAATAATTTTTAGAGGGTCCATTTATTAAAACCCATTATTTAATGGAATTTAACTTATGGGAATTTCCCCTTTTAATTAGGGAATAATAGTGTTTCGGATTTATTATATTTTTCCTTACTTGAATTTATTCATGGGCTATGGGAGGTCCATTGGTCCAATTCCGATAATGGGTCATCAATGCATGATGTTGGAAGTCTTTCCGACATGTTCATTTAATTTATGAGCACGTTATACTTTCGTGTTAACAGTTTTCCGACTTAGTTTCCTAATGTGGATAATTAGTCACATTGTGACGTACATTTGGCCAATCATATTTTTCGTTGCATGAATTTCTTAGTGGAATACTTAGGAATAATGTTTTTGGGTTGATTTATAAATTTACGGAATTTTCCGATGTATTCTTGCACATATGATAGTGGTACGTATGTTTCTATTATTTCGATTTTAAAGAAATTATTATTTCGAATTTTTAAATATTTAGATTTTCCGAGTTGCTACAAATATAACTATTATTTTTGTAATATTTGAAAACTTCTAACTCTTACGTAAAAGTCCATCTAGGATGGAGATATTTTAAAAAAATCGAATATGCTAGAGTATATTCCATCTAGAGGTAATGATAGGATGGAAATTCCTAAAAGACCCTAGCTTATTTGATTTTAAAAAAATGTTAGAAATCCCCACCGATCCCTTGAGGGAGAAAATAGAGGAGAAGGTTCCATCTGCGTGTTGATGAAGGAAAGCTACTGCAAGTCCTGCAACAATTAGTGACTTCCCCTACTGAGCATCCGCGAGACGATGGTGTTTTGGAAGCTTGCAGAGGGGGCAAGGTTGGACGATGCATAGGACCTGCATGCTATGACCCCCTCTGCTTGTATCCTCACTAGCTCTTTGTGAAGAACCAACGTCGAGCGATGAGCACCCCTAGTGCATGTTCTTTGCGATGCTCACCACATAGTCAGTAGTTCGCAGGACTTCCCCACTGCCCCCTGCAAAAAGACTACCTAATCACCTTGTCTTCACATAGCCGCTTCACCTCATGGCCATCTGTGTCGCCTTCCACGCCCGACATTGACATGATCCTAATTTTCTTATTCCTCTGGTTGCAACCTGTAAGGCCCTCGAATTTCCGTCGCTTTATTTGTATTTATGTGTGTATGTTGGTGCTTGTGTATGTATGTACATATTTACGTACGTATTAATTAGTATAATTACGTGTGCATGTGTTTATGTTAGATGTAAATAATGTACGTATTGCATGGTGATAGTATGGATATAATACCATATACATATTGCATGTATATATGCATGGTATGCATGTTTTCTGCATATTTTAGAGTTCTGGTCGAAGGCCACCTTGGCATCAAGCCCAGGCCGTTTAGCTGGTGTCAGCGTCCAGACATGGACGCCAACACTAATCCTGGCGTCCAGCGACATGGACGCCAATCTCTCTGGCCTGCATGCGCAGCAGAGCTGCAAGCTTCTGAAACAAGGCAAGCCAACCATTGGGGGATGTCCCCCAACGGCTCTGAAGACTGTCAAATCAGCATGGTGAGTGGGAGAGAGTCCTTATGTCTGAACCCGAAATGGCCTCTCCCCACTCCTCCCTTCACCTTGCAAGAGGAGAAAAAGTGAGAAGAAAAACCCTAGAGAGAAAAACTGAGAGAAAACCCACTTTGGAACCCAAGAATCCATCAACCTGAGGATCTGCTCCGGAGATCTACTGCTTCAAGAAGGTAGCTGGATCAAAGGAGGAGGCTTCCCCGACATCCCCTCGGCGTGGAGATCATCCAGGAGCCCGGAGGAGAGATCGTTTGGAGGGAGTTCTGCACTTCTTAGGACAGCCCAAGGAGGGCTTCACCAGCACCCTAAACCCTTTGGAAGAATTTTTAAAAGGCAAGTGACCTATCCATGGTATTCCCGTATGTGTCTAGGTCGTTTCTATTATTTTTATGGATTTTTCCTCGAGTCCTAGACCCTCCCATTCACCCAAGTTTGAGAGCTCGGGTCTGTGTTTCTGCACAGACCTGGCTTGACGGCAAGGTCCCTGGACGCCCAGATCATGCTTGGCGTCCATCGGCCATGCCGCTGACCCTGAGTCAGCGGCCAGAGACCGCCGCCAAGTTCCTCTGGACAGAACAGTGAACTGCTCTGCCCTTCCTTTACATTAATTTCGGTATGGTTTCGTGATGAGGATATATGGTAATCTTATACTCTATGTATATAGTCAATTGTGGTGTGTGGATGATTGTGGTGTGTGATGGTGAATGTAGGAAATATTGTATCCTATGAATTGTGAGCATGACTTGTTAATGAACTTGTCAAATTTATGTTTCATGATTAGGATTAGTATTAATGCCTTGGTTTTGGTCTGATCATGAAGGTTAGTGGGTCAGTATATGTGTTTGCAATTTTGGTAAATTATTCATGCTTGTGTAATTTGCTAATAAATCCGGTTCGGTAAAATAAAAGCATACAAGAAAGATTGTGATGATTAATCTATAGAGGTATGATTTAGGGTAATCTTGTATTCTCAAATCATGCATATGTTAGTAGCCTCTGTTTAAAACAGTAAGTGGCAAATTGCAAGACGTGTTAAACCCCATGTTAGCTTAAGTTGTGAATAGTATGCTAATTAGGTGTTTTATTTTCTGTAAATTCTATTTAGCTCAGAAAAATCTGAAAATTTGAGTGTATGATCTTGAACCCGAAAACAGCATGTGGTTAAAATTTCAGGTCATTTGGATCAGTAAAAAAAAATTATGTATTTTCATGTAAATGTGATAATCTACGTGTATTATCGTAATGCGATTAGTTATTGTCTAAAACCAACTTGATCGGTGAAATTACTGTGTGCTAAGCTCTTGAAATTCTGTAGTACCATGTTAGGAAAAACAGAGATATTTATGTGAGTGAGAAAGTGAATGTGATGAAAAGTGTGAAGTGTAAAACCATGTGTAAAACGGTAAATGTGTAAATGTGTAACTGTGTCAATGTGACACTGCTTCCGTAGAGGGCAGTGGAGCTGTATCAGGGAAAAGTCCCCCTGAGAAAGTTCAATGTGTAAGTGACCCTAAGGGCATTAGGGGGAAATCCTGGAGGTGGACAAGTACCACTGGTTAGGGTGGAGACTTGTTCTCCCGGTCTGCGCAGTCCAAGAGTCGCCATTGGAATGCCTAGATGGCGTCTATGTGTAATGTGATGTGTATATGTCCTTCTTTGGTGGTTTGGACTATGTGTCACGGCACCTAAAATGTGTAATGTGAAATGTGTATGTGTCCATGTGTAAATGTGTAAGTGACAATGTGAATGTGTATGTGTAAAGTGAACCATGTGAAAGAGAAAACTTGTGTAAAGAAAATGGGAAACTAAAGATGTGAAAATGTGTTATTGAAAACCATGTGAGACAAATCTGAAATCATGTGAAATCAGTGAATTTATGTTATTATCATCATGTTATTATGTGCAAAGATGTTTAGAATCCATGTTAGGGATAATTGGTGATAACGGGCAAAAGATAGCATGATTGTTTGAACACATGATATGTTTTATGCAATATTGTAGCTTTCATGTATAGGTTTACAGCCGTTAAACCATGTGAAATCAGCAACCTAAAGCATGTGAAAAGGGTTATGTATGTACTTAAGGACATGTGAAATCCATGCTAGTTGTGTTCCCCTTTCATGTATGTAAAATGTTCATATTGGTAGCTCTCATGTTTTAGCTTTTAAAGATTAAAGTTTCATGAGTAAATTGAATAGAGAGCATGTGATAGGTGAATTTTATTTTTAGAAATCTGAAAGCATGATTCATGTATAAAATTGTAAAACTCTCATGATAGGTTGAGACTTGAATTGACTAGCATGCTATGTGTTGTAAATTGTAAATGTGCATGTAGAAACCACTAGGACTTGTACGTGTATATCATGAGTAGTGTTGCTTGCTGAGTCCTTGGACTCACTCCTTGCTTCGGCGTACAGGTATAGTTGGTGACACGGCACCGTTGGAGGAGACAGTGGAGACGGACTCCGAGCGCGGAGACTAGCTTTGGAGTTTCTTGAGATTTGTGTATTTCATAAGTATGTAATTTGAACATTGTATTAGAGTATTATGAAAAGGATGTATAAATGTGGACAATTTGTATTTTATTTCAGCAATTTAAATTATGTGGACCTTTAGTTGTTTTATGTTAAATTGCGAATTGCATGTATGTTTAATGTGGATGATGAATGAATGGAGACAGTTGTCTTTTACTTCCGCTACTCTGTTGTATATTCGCGTGTATCTCAGCTGTATGTATCGTTTGGGTAAATGTCCCACTGTGGCAGCGCTCGCTATACCGACGTGGGTTGGTATAACCGTACCGGTATAATGAGGGCCGTCACACAACCTCTCCCAGATAGTAAACCTAATGTGGACCTGGACTGGTTGTCCCAATTAGGAAGCCCCAACGGATGAGGTTATGGACAATAATTCTCTTTTTT
Source organism: Colocasia esculenta (assembly GCA_014218235.1). Classification (NCBI taxonomy): domain Eukaryota; kingdom Viridiplantae; phylum Streptophyta; class Magnoliopsida; order Alismatales; family Araceae; genus Colocasia; species Colocasia esculenta. Next base: position 57,350,875 of record CM024757.1, on the reverse strand, counting down.
GGCTCATAGAGAAGCTGATTACCTTGGCTATCAAGGGAATAGATAATGCGTACATCATGGAGACCCAACAAGGTTTGGGGGCCTGTTCGCCTTCGCCAACTGGTTGGGGGAGTACTTGTAGTGGGGGGACAAGGGTGGTTTGGTTTAGTAACATGTGGGGGTTCTCCTACAAGGCAAACTTCAGGTGGGGGAGGCCAATGTGGGTGGCCTGGGTAGGTTTTGATGTCGTATAGATGGGTGTCGACGTGGGGCTAATGGGAAGGAGGGAGGTGGCAACCACATGGAAGCACAGGTGATGTTGGAGGTGAAGGAGACGACCATGATCCAGTAAGACCTGGAGTTCCTCTCTCTACTTTCTGATCCTTTCCCTTTTCCGCTTTATGTGTCAGTGCAACCTTAGCCCCATCCCATCGCCACCACCTTTCCCCTCCCTCTCATGGCAGCTACTTGAAGAACCACTGCCTTGGGCCGTGGAAGCTGCATCGGAGGAGGAAGCCACATTGGAGAAGCTTGGCCACTGCCAACTTCTACGTCGAAGAAGCCTGGTTGTTGAAGGAGCCTGGCTACCGCCAGCTTCCTTTCCCCTCCTTGGTCACCTATGCTTTTGTAACAAGGAAGTTGCGTCGGAGGAGCTTGGGCCTCCACCACACCCCTGTAGCTTCCGCCTGTAATAATGCATACGAGGTGGAGGAAGAAGAGGAGGGCACAAAGCTTGTGGCATGTATACTCGACATAGGGGATCCAAAAGTGGGGATCCATGCAAGTAGGGCCGTGTAAGGGATTCAAAAGTGGGGGCCAGACTTGTGCATAACACAATGCCAGCATTGTTGACACCTAGTGTAGCAACTTGGATTTTTCAAAAATATATATATATATATATATATATATATTAATAAGAATAAATAATGATAAAGTTTAATAATTAGACAATTGAAGAAAAGAGAATTAAATAAAACCCATCAAATGAAAATAAGTAATGTGCTTTATTAAATGGACCCATTAAAAATTAGTGGGTTAAAATAGAGATTTTAAAAAGGGGAATAATAGAGAAATATCCAAAATTCGTAACTGAAATATTACTAAAATAGAAAAGAGATATTTAATACATTAAATAGCTAGTTTGAGTTAGAATTGGATTCCAAACCTACCCTAATTGATTGGCCACGAAATCCCCTCTCTCCCAACCCAAATAGGAGATCTCTTGCTTAAAAAGGGGAGAGGAAAATAGGAAATTCAGAATTTAATAGGAATTAGACTTAAACTAGGAAAGGGAATAGGGAGAAGGTTAAATACTTCTCTTAAACCCTCATGGCCGGCCCTAGCTCGTGCCAAGAGGTTCCTGGACCAAGAGGAGAGGCCAAGAGGAGGAGAATTCGTGGAGAGGAAGGATCTCTCAAGTTCTTCCCCAAGTTCTTCAAGTCTTAACCCTAGAAGAGGAAAATGATCAAAGGTAGACATTCTCACAAGCATAAACCATGAAACTTTTTCTATAGGATGTCTCGTCTATCAGGAACAAAAGCCCTTTGGTTTCATAATTTTCCATCGAGCATATCTTTCGTTCTTGATTGTTCATGTTCTGCAACTTACCTGACCCCGAACCCTCTTCTTAATACTTGATCTCCTTGTATACTCAACCCCATGCCACGAGATTTTTACTGTAGGAACTGATGCATGTTAGGCATCTTTTGCCCCTAAAAGCCCTAAATTTGATTCATCCTATCTGGCGAATTGAATCGTTGATCTCAATTATGTATTATATCATGTTCATCATGGATACCCGTGTTTAAAACATGTCTAAACCCTGATTGTTTTCCAATTCCTATTTAGTGTAAGTACCCATGCATGTCTAGGTCGTTTTGCAACTGGTTTCATGATTTTTCGTTGACTATACAATTAGTTGTGATTTTCTGAACCACCCTATATCAAATAGGGTAAGTTCTGGCCCGCAATCCAATGTAACATCCTTTCCCTGTCGCACTCAGGCGCAGACCCTGTGAACGCGACGGCCCGATAGGCCACATTCACAAGGGCCGTCGCAACAGTGCCCTCTGTTGTGATTTGATCGCGACAGGGCCTGTCGTCGCGATCTGCTGCCCGACCTGAGCAGGCCTGTCGCGACCTGTACCAAACCCCGTCGTGACCCTCATTAGGGTACGTCGCGATTTGGGTTTATGCAAGAAACCCCCTATCTCAGCAAATGCTTGATTATCTACAGTGTTTGTACTCTTGTTTAACAGTCATACATACAGAAAATAACTCTTGTTATAAATTAAACATTTATGTATGATTAAAATACTTGCACATGATCCTTTCTATCTACAATTTCACGATGTTTTGGGAACACCGATATCGACGCTCCACTGTTCTAGAACTTCTCTAGAACGTCGAGCACTTGTTTCTATATACACACTTTCTTGATTTGGACGAACTCTCCATCGGATACTCCTTCTGTCGGACTAGTAAGTCTTTGTTCAAGGCCTCCGTAAGTCTCCTCTGTCCATGGATTTCCACATGGTCGACAAGCCGGTTGTACCCTAACACCTATTACACCCTTTAGGGATCAATATGGTCCAAACGGCTATTAGAAATTCACTCTCATCATGAATCACGCCAGACCTCTGGACCTGTGCTTAACATGGCCAGTGGTAAGGTCGTGAGTTCCGCCTGACTGCCAACACCATGTGCGCGTGTTGTGCAACTGTTACTATCGCTCGTTACTCGACGTTTCATGTGCAAGGTCCACTAACTCTCATCTATAATCTGCTCGCTCATCTATTCACGTTCACTCTACTATCTCATCTATTCATCTAGTGCTCTCATCTACTTCTTGGTACTCTATATTGGCCATTGACAGATTGTCTAAAGATAAACAATATAACCAATGCCTGACAATATATAAAGGGCCCGATCTGGTCCTGGGATGTGCGCCCGAAAGTGCTAGTGCCCATGGGAGTTAAATGATCAGAGTGTTTGACATTACACTCAAGTGCTATCTATCTTGACTATCTAAATGACAATCAAAAGTGCTATGTTCTCTCATTGTCCATTGACAACAAAGTGCTATGCTATACTCGTTGTGCTATTTGTACTATGGACATCTTGCTATACTTGACCTTATGCTATCTTGCTATTATTGTGCTATTCCTGACAATTGTGCTATTTTTGGAAAGTCTGTATTTGGAAAGTCTTGCTATTTCATTCACGTACTGTCCTGCTATATTTTTACTTGACTCTCTCCCGTTCTATCATTAGTTACTCTGCCTTTAATGCATTAATTACTTAAAGCCTGCTTGAGCCTGAGATTTAAGTCCTACTGGGGATGTTCGCTCACCCTACATTATTTGTCGTTGTATTCTCAGGTGAGACCGAGGATGAACCATACACTTAAGAGGACGGGAAAACCTGGAGTGATGTCATGAGTACCCTAGCGTCCTATTTCTATATTTAGCGTTGTAGTAGTTAGGTTTGAAGTTTAGTCTTTTGCTTTATTTCAATGTAATTGGGCCTTATAGATTAGCTCTGATATTAGTGGTTGTAACTAGACATTGGAAAGTTATTAATGAAATAAATTCGCTTTAGCATTATTCACTGTGCAATGGTTTGATGTCTAGTACTCGCTCTATACCCTTTACTTGCAACTGCCTCGCGTTCTGATATTCTGCGTCAGGGCATGACAGTTTTATGGTATCAGAGCCTAGGTTATTCTTAAGTATAGGATGATCTAGGTTAACCTGCCTCGACTAGAGTCAATTATCCACCTATGTCAGTTGAGGTTAGAGCCAAGGGTAACTAGTTAAAATAAACTCACACAAGCACAAATTAAATTCCACATCGATATCATGACAATAAGTTATTTTGTAGGAACTAAGCAATCAAGATGACTGCCGAACGTGCTCAAATGAGGGGCATGCAACAAACCATCCAAGAACTGACACGCGCCATTGTGCAAGCTACTCAAGGAGGTGGCAATCGTGGTGCAGGAGACATGCATCGCAACTTCAGAAGTCTGAACCCACCTAGGTTCAGCGGATCCACGGTTCCGGATGAAGCTGAGCACTGGCTCCAAGAGATGGAAAGAATTTTTCGTGTCATGCAATGTGCAGCGGGGGACAAGCTGCTACTGGCCACGTTCCAACTGGAGAAGGACGCCCGCGCTTGGTGGGAGTCAGTGGAAGCTACTAGAGAGAATGGGCAATTCACCTGGAACGAGTTTAAAGAAGCGTTCAACTCTAAATACTTCTCCGAGCGTGTTCAAGAAAAGAAGGCTGTGGAATTCGCTGCTCTTAAACAGCGGAGCTTGACTGTGCTGAATATGAAGCCCAGTTCTCTAGACTGGCACGCTATGTTGTACATCTGGTGAACACTGAAAGGATGAAGGCTAAGCACTTTCTAAATGGCCTTAAGCCCCACTACATCACTCAACTCGCACCTCTCGACATTCAGACTTATGCCGAGATGGTAAAGATAGCCTAATTGTTGGAAGACGCTACGGACTTCACCGACCGTATCAATGGGAAGTTCGTCAAGAAGGAAGTGACCTCGGGTCAGTCATCTGCTAAGCCTACCAACGGAAAGAAGCGTCCTTTCAACATCACGGAGGGATCTAGCTAAGAAAGGAAACCCAAGGTTTTCGTACCCAACACTCCAACAAAGAGCCACTGCAAACACTGTGACAAGCCTGGTCACACGGCTGATGAATGCTGGAGGAAAGCCGGCGCGTGTCTGCGTTGCAGAAGTCGCGAGCACCGCATCCCCGAGTGCCCGCTACTGAAAGAGAATGAAAGGTGCCCTAATGCGCCTAAGAAACAGGGCCGACTGCAAGCCCTGCATGATGAGGAACCTGCTATGGAGGGTGGCATGGTAGAAGGTACCCTTCAAGTTGTCTCATTATCAGCATTTGTTTTATTTGATACTGGAGCGACTCATTCATTTATATCTCAAAACTTTGCTGATACTGTGAATGCTAAACCTATATCCATGGGTTGTGAGTTCTCTGTCACAACGCCACTAGGGGAAAAGGAGAAATTGAACAAATACTTTCCCTCTGCCGATGTAATGATCGGAAACCATAACCTAAAGGCCGACCTGGTGTGTATGCCCATGGAAGGCTATGATGTAATTTTGGGACCCGATTGGTTGTCCGCATATGGGGCAAGTGTCGACTGTAAGAAAGGGAAGGTTACCTTTAGTGACTTTCCTAGACTGGCATTCTCTGGGATTAGACATAAAAGACGGGTGTCTCTAGTCTCCGCCATAAAAGCCCACAATATGATGAGGAAAGACTGTATTGCTTTCCTAGCAGCCGTAGTAGTGGAAAAGAAGGGTTCCAAGATAGAAGACATACATATAGTACAGGACTACCCAGATGTATTCCCCGAAGACCTGCCAGGGATTCCCCCCTGAACGAGATGTCAACTTCGCCATTGAGCTGGTTCCTGGAGTCGTATCGGTATCGCGTCAACCGTACCGGATGTCACCTACCGAGCTAAAGGAATTGAAGGCGCAACTGATGGAGCTACTAGAAAAGGGGTTCATCAGACCAAGTACTTCCCCATGGGGAGCACCTGTGCTATTCGTAAAGAAGAAAGATGGATCGATGAGGCTGTGCATCGACTATCGACAACTCAATCAACTAACCATCAAGAACAAGTACCCTTTGCCCATAGTCGACGAAAATATCGGGAGCTCAATATTTCTCCAAGATCGATCTTCGATCTGGCTACCACCAAATGAGGATCAAGGAGGATGATATCTTCAAGATGGCTTTCAGGAGCAGGTATGGACATTATGAATTCGTCGTTATGCCTTTTGGGCTAACCAATGCTCCTGCAGCCTTTATGCAACTCATGAACAACATATATCGGCCCTACCTCGACAAGTTCGTGGTCGTCTTTATCGACGACATCCTATATACTCCAAGACCAAGGAAGAGATGAAGAACACCTGAAGACAGCACTACAAGTTTTGCGAGACAACAAGCTATACGTAAAGCTTAGCAAGTGTGAATTCTGGCTCGAAGAAGTATCCTTCTTGGGCCATGTCATCTCAAAGGACATCATCTCCATTGATCCCTCCAAAGTCGAAGTTGTGCTCAACTGAGAGAGACCAATCAACGTCACCGAAGTCAGAAGTTTCCTAGGACTGGCTGGCTATTACAGGCGATTCATCAAGGACTTCTCAAAGATCGTCGTTCCTCTCACGCGTCTGACACGAAAGGAGAATCCATACTCCTGGAGTAAAGAGTGTGAGAAAAGTTTCCAAACCCTCAAAGACTGTCTTACCTCAGCACCTGTTCTCGCTCTGCCAATAGGGGGAGAAGGTTTCTCTGTCTACACTGATGCCTCAGGAATCAGGCTAGGTTGTGTACTCATGCAAAAGGAGAAGGTCATCGCCTATTCTTCAAGACAACTGAAGACACATGAAGTCAACTACCCTGTACATGATCTCGAGCTGGCTGCCGTGGTCTTCACCTTGAAGATTTGGAGACACTATCTATATGGCGAGCAATTCACTGTCTACTCAGACCATAGAAGTCTAAAGTATTTATTCTCTCAGAAGGAACTCAACATGAGACAAAGGAGATGGCTGGAATACTTGAAAGATTTCGACTTCCACATCCAATACCACCCATGCAAGGGAAATGCCGTGGCTGATGCTCTTAGTCGGAAGTCAATAGCATTTGTCTCAAGTCTAGTCCTTGGCGAGATGCAACTACTAGAATAATTCTCAAGGTTAGACTTAAGTATCGAACATAGAGATGATCGAGTCTTGGTTGCCAATATCAAGATTCAATCTGATCTGCTAGAGGAGATCAAAGCTCAACAAGACGATGATCCATTCTTAGTTCACGTCAAAGAAACTCTAACTGAAAGATCGGACTTTGCAATGACTGAAGACGGAAGGCTTGTCTTTCAAGGAAGGACATGTGTTCCCGACAATGAAGAACTAAAGAGAAGACTAATGGATGAAGCTCACAAGACAAGGTATACTATTCATCCATAAGGTACCAAAATGTATCAAGATATGAAAAGAACGTTTTGGTGGCCGAACATGAAAAGAGAGGTAGCTGAACATGCCGCTCACTGCCTTACTTGCCAACAAGTAAAAGCGGAACACCTGCGCCCTGCCGGTGTACTCAGACCGCTAGATATTCCAGAATGGAAATGGGAAAGCATTGGCATGGACTTCATCATGGGTTTACCCAAGACTCGTGGTGGACTCGACGCCATATGGGTCATTGTGGACCGACTAACCAAATCCGCCCACTTTCTGCCTATAAAGAGTAAGTGGTCCGTGGAGGTACTAGCTGCCTTATATGTCAAGGAGATTGTAAGACTACATGGCATTCCATCATCTATTGTTTCGGATCGAGATCCGAGATTTACATCTCATTTTTGGAAAGGACTGCAAGGTGCACTGGGTACTAAACTCAACTTTAGTACCGCATTCCATCCTCAAACCGATGGGCAAACTGAAAGAACCAACCAAATAGTAGAAGACATGTTGAGAGCTTGCACCATAGATTTACAAGGGTATTGGAACAAACATCTATCTCTAATTGAGTTCGCCTATAACAACAGTTACCAGGCGAGTATCAAGATGACACCGTTCGAAGCACTCTACGGAAGGAATTGTAGATCCCTTGCATGCTGGAATGAGGTTGGAGAACAGCAATGGCTAGGCCCAGACATGGTGCAACGTACCACAAAGGACATTCAGGTAATCAGAGATCGGCTCAAGATTGCCCAATCCAAACAAAAGAGCTATGCCGACAAAAGAAGGCGAGACTTGAATTTCAAGTCGGTGATCATGTGTTCTTAAAAGTGTCACCTACTCGTGGCATCCAAAGATTCGGTGTAAAGGGGAAGGTCAGCCCTAGATTCATCGGTCCTTTTGAAGTACTCGAAAGGGTTGGTGAGGTTGCCTACCGGCTGGCGTTACCACCGGATATGTCATGTGTACACAATGTGTTCCATGTTTCTATGCTTAGGAAATATGTGTACGACCCCACGCACATCATTCGCCATGAGAAGTTGGTATTGAACAAGGATGTGACATACGAAGAGAAGCCAGTCAAGATACTGGAATGGAAGATACAACAACTCAGGAACCATCCCATCCATGTGGTTAAAGTCCTATGGAATAACCGTGGAGTGGAAGAAGCAACCTGGGAACCGGAAGGAACCATCAGCGGAACTACCCCGATCTTTTCGGTAAGACATTCCCTTCATTTCGATCATATGAATTTGGGGACCAAATTCTTTTTAAGAGGGGGAGGATGTAGCAACTTGGATTTTCAAAATAAAATATATATATAATAAATAAAAAAATAAAAGTTTAATAATTAGAAAATCGAAGAAAAGAGAATTAAATAAAACCCATCAAATGAAAATAAGTAATGGACTTTATTAAATGGACCCATTAGAAATTAGTGGGTTAAAATAGAGATTTTAAAAAGGGGAATAATAGAGAAATACCCAAAATTCGTAACTAAAATATTACTAAAATAGAAAAGAGATATTTAATACATTAAATAGCTAGTTTGAGTTAGAATTGGATTCCAAACCTACCCTAATTGATTGGCCACGAAATCCCCTCTCTCCCAACCCAAATAGGAGATCTCTTGCTTAAAAAGGGCAGAGGAAAATAGGAAATTCAGAATTTAATAGGAATTAGACTTAAACTAGGAAAGGGAATAGGGAGAAGCTTAAATACTTCTCTTAACCCTCATGGGGCCCTAGCTCATGCCAAGAGGTTCCTGGACCAGGAGGAGAGGCCAAGAGGAGGAGAATTCGTGGAGAGGAAGGATCTCTCAAGTTCTTCCCGAGTTCTTCAAGTCTTAACCCTAGAAGAGGAAAACGATCAAAGGTAGGCATTCTCACAAGCATAAACCATGAAACTTTTTCTGTAGGATGTCTCATCTATCAGGAACAAAAGCCCTTTGGTTTCATAATTTTCCATCGAGCATATCTTTCGTTCTTGATTTTCATGTTCTGCAACTTACTGACCCCGAACCCTCTTCTTAATACTTGATCTCCTTGTATACTCAACCCCATGCCACGAGATTTTTACTGTAGGAACTGATGCATGTTAGGCATCTTTTGCCCCTAAAAGCCCTAAATTTGATTCATCCTATCTGGCGAATTTAATCGTTGATCTCAACTATGTACTGTATCATGTTCATCATGGATACCCGTGTTTAAAACATGTCTAAATCCTGATTGTTTTCCAATTCCTATTTAGTGTAAGTACCCATGCATGTCTAGGTCGTTTTGCAACTGGTTTCATGATTTTTCGTTGACTATACAATTAGTTGTGATTTTCTGAACCACCCTATGTCAAATAGGGTAAGTTCTGGCCCGCAATCTAATGTAACATCCTTTCCCTGTCGCACTCGGGGTGCAGACCCTGTGAACGCGACGGCCCGATAGGCCGCGTTCACAAGGGCCGTCGCGATAGTGCCCTCTGTCGTGATTTGATCGCGACAACGCCTGTCGTCACGATCTGCTGCTCGACCTGACTAGGCCTGTCGCGACCTGTACCAGACCCCGTCGCGACCCTCATTAGGGTACGTCGCGATCTGAGTTTATGCAAGAAACCCCCTGTCTCAGCAAATGCTTGATTATCTATAGTGTTTGTACTCTTGTTTAACAGTCATACATAAAGAAAATAACTCTTGTTATAAATTAAACATTTATGTATGATTAAAATACTTGCACATGATCCTTTCTATCTACAATTTCATGACACTTACACACACTTTGAACCATCCAATTATGGCGTAATTTGGCATGAAATTATTCATAATACATCTGGTAAATTATGCAATTAAATTACCATGTTTTAAATATACTTGTCTATTATTTCTCGCGATGTTTTGGGAACGCCGATATCGACGCTCCACTGTTCTAGAACTCCTCTAGAACGTCGAACACTTGTTTCTATATACACACTTTCTTGACTTGGACGAACTCTTCGTCGGATACTCCTTCTGCCGGACTAGTAAGTCTTTGTTCAAGGCCTCCGTAAGTCTCCTCTGTCCATAGATTCCCACATGGTCGACAAGTCGGTTGTACCCTAACACCTATTACACCCTTTAGGGATCAATATGGTCCAAACGGCTATTAGAAATTCACTCTCGTCATGAATCACGCCGGACCTCTGGACCTGTGCTTAACATGGCCAGTGGTAAGGTCGTGAGTTCCGCCTGACTGCCAACACCATGTGCACGTGTTGTGCAACTGTTACTATCGCTCGTTACTCGACGTTTCATGTGCAAGGTCCACTAACTCTAATCTATACTCTACTCGCTCATCTATTCACGTTCACTCTACTATCTCGTCTATTCATCTAGTGCTCTCATCTACTTCTTGGTACTTTATATTGGCCATTGACGGATTGTCTAAAGATAAACAATATAACCAATGCCTGGCAATATATAAAGGGCCCGATCTGGTCCTGGGATGTGCGTCCGAAAGTGCTAGTGCCCATGGGAGTTAAATGATCAGAGTGTTTGGCATTACACTCAAGTGCTATCTATCTTGACTATCTAAATGACAATCAAAAGTGCTATGTTCTCTCGTTGTCCATTGACAACAAAGTGCTATGCTATACTCGTTGTGCTATGCTATACTCGTTGTGCTATTTGTACTATGGCCATCTTGCTATACTTGACCTTGTGCTATCTTGCTATTATTGTGCTATTCCCGACACTTGTGCTATTTTTGGAAAGTCTATATTTGAAAAGTCTTGCTATTTCGTTCACGTACTGTCCTGCTATATTTTTTACTTGACTCTCTCCTGTTCTATCATTAGTTACTATGCCTTTAATGCATTAATTACTTAAAGCCTGCTTAAGCCTGAGATTTAAGTCCTACTGGGCGATGTTCGCTCACCCTGCATTATTTGTCGTTGTATTCTCAGGTGAGACCGAGGATGAACCATACACTCAAGAGGACGGGAATGACCTGGAGTGATGTCATGAGTACCCTAGAGTCCTATTACTATATTTAGCGTTGTAGTAGTTAGGTTTGAAGTTTAGTCTTTTGCTTTATTTCAATATAATTGGGCCCTATAGATTGGCTCTGATATTAGTGGTTGTAACTAGACATTGAAAAGTTATTAATGAAATGAATTCACTTTAGTATTATTCACTGTGCAATGGTTTGATGTCTAGTACTCGCTCTATGCCCTTTATTTGCAAGTGCCTCGCGTTCCGATATTCCGCGTCGGGGCGTGACACCTAGGTCTCAACTTCACCTCTTTTATCGCTGACTCTATGGACAACTACTACATAGTCAGTGCTGTCAACACTAGTTTGTGCACGCGAGAGTGTGACTAACCAAGGGCAATATAGTCATTGACCTACTGCTTGATTAGTTTAACTAGGGTAGGGTTGCACTTTGGTTACGAAATCGAATGACAGTGCTTGATAATGACAATGATAAAGATTTTATAGACTAAAAAAATAATTATTATATTTGAAGGACTAAAAGAAAAATATATCTATTTGTAGGGACTAAACAATAAAAAGCTCTAAAAGTTAATCTATTGTATGTCAATAATTATAAAATTCACACAAACTACATCGCATTAAATACTGTGGGACTTCCGCCTTATATTTGAGATAACCGCCTTATATTTGGGATGAACATAAGACAGATAATCCCACATATGCAACAAGTTTTCTCACCATATGCAATAGAGGTAGAAGATACTTAAATAGTCACATTTTAGATCTGAGACGATTTTCTTAGTGGCTTAACCAAATATTAATATTTGTATATGTCCACGTAACTCTTGAATACTCTACAAAATAATAATTTAACATGATACTCATGGGCCATCAAATAAGGAAAAAAATAGAGAAAATTGAAAACCTAACTAACACGAGCTTACTTATATATAAATTGTTATATGAATGACATCAAAGAAAGAAAACAATGTTCGGTGTTTTTTTCTCTTAAGATTATCTACTATTTACAATATTTATGCTATACATCTTTTATCACATAAATCATATTCATATAACACACATAATTTCGTGGCATACAAAATCAGGGTCATGGATTCATGATACAAATTTTTACCATTACTTCGCAAGAAGGATATCTATGCATCAAAAATTTCAAAAGCCAGTGTTATTTAAAACCAAACTTTTTTTATCGGGGTAACAAAGAAAATTGCTCTCTATTGCAGACGCTGGGAGATCACCGCCAATGCAGTGTGTGATTCCGACACCGCGAAGCAACGAGACAGCGATGGTCTCCGAGGCGACGCAGCGGAGGCGGGGATTCGATTGTTAGCCGAGAGCCATCTCGTGTTCTGCGCCCGGTCTCCACTCCCCCCGTCGGCTACTCGGTTCTTTCAGGTGGAAGCTCGAGCAAAGTGATCACAGAAACCCTAGAAACAGACACCCCCGCCCGGGGTTGCTTGAAAGAACCTCCGCGTGTCCGCTCTCATCGCGTGGAGCCATGGGTTCTGGTGAGGGGTCTCATCCTTGCTGTATCCTTTGGTAATCTAGCTTTGATTCCGGGCCTTCGTTCATTTATGGGTTTTGATCCAGTTGCGACGTTCCTTTCCGATTTTTACTTCGGACGCTCCATCGTTGCTTCATTTTTTTTTTTTTTTTGGGGTTGAATTCAAAACACGCGCAATTCGTTTCTCCACTTCCTCACTGCGAGAAGATAATGCAGCTATTGCTTTCTTTACCTCGTTGTAATGCTAGTTACCTTGCCCGTTTTCTTGCCCATAATTTACTCTCTATAGGTACTGCAAATATTATTGTATCAGATTATGTCGGATATTTCAGAACTACCAGTGCCCCATTTCAAGGATAGTTTTTCCTCTCTCTCTCTCGCTCTTCCTCTCTTTTTGAATTTTGTTATGCTTCTTCCAGATGCCGATATGGAGGATTATGGGTTTGAGTACTCGGAGGAGGAACCCGAGGAACAAGACGTTGATATTGAGAACCAGTACTACAATTCCAAAGGTAATTATACTTGATCTTCGGTTCAAACCTTGACGCCTCTTCGTCCGCATCCTTGTCGACTACTTTTGATATATTATAGAGCTGACCGCAGTGCTGAAGAAACAAAAAGAATCTGGCTCTCAGGTGCAGCTCCAACGTGTATCCATCCATCCGTGCAACTTGTACTTTTTTAAAACCAAATTTCCTAGGGGTTGATAAACAGGAAAATGTGGAGCATTCTGTCAACAGTTTATGTTTATTTTTTCACCACTGTCGTGACAATCCTAAGCATTTCATCTTGGCAGCTGATTTGTGATTAGATGTGATTTGCATCATTTATAATCCTGAGGTTATTGCTACATTGCTTTCATCATGTCCCTTCTGTTAGGGTCTTGACTCTGCTGCCAATTTTAGAGCAGCTATCCCTAACAATTTGGAGTTTTACAAGTCATCGTTCAAAATGCGATGGTGTTGGCCGTAAAAATTATTTGTCCATAGAAATATAAAACGGACATTCGTTTGTTTTTACCATGAGAGCCAACTCTCCATGGACCAAAGGTATTAAACCATGTCCATGTGAGGCAAAGGGAAATGGCCCAAACATAGCCAAAAATCCCCAAACCCTTAAACCCCACAAATAGCCAAAAATCCCCAAACCCTTAAAACCCCACAAATAGCCAAAAAACCCCCAAACCTCAAACCCCACAAATGGCCCAAAACTCCAAGGCCCAAAAACCCCCATAAATGGCCCAAACTAAACAAAAAATTCCAGAAATCTCAAACCCTTCAAAACCCAAAATACCCACACAAAAAGCTCCTGGAACAAATCCAGAAAAATACCCAAAATTCCAAGGTTCCATAAAGGCCAAATTCCAGAACTGCCCCTGGAATAAATTCAGAAAATCTCCCCTTTAAACCCCAACTCCACAAAGTCCAAAGCCCAAAATCCACCCAAAATCCCCCAAATCCCAACCAAACAGATTTCCCAAAATCCCAAAATCCACCAAAATCCCCCAAGTCCCAACCAAACAATTCCCCACAATCCATCAAGTCCCAAACCCACCAAATTACATAAAAAACCCCAGGAAAACCGACCTTTTTGCAAAATACCTCAGAAAATTCCCCTTTGCAAAACTACCCCCTGAAAATCCAGAAAATGGCAAAAACTCTCCTCTCTTGTGCGTGAGATGGAGGTGGGGCATGAGGGCCCCTCCCTCTCCTTTTATAGAGAGGGCCCATGCCCCCCCCCCCCCCCCACCTCCGGTTGGACACTTGGACCCCAACCGGAGGTGGGGTACCTCCGGTTGCTTTGTGCAACTGGAGGTGGGGTGCCTCCGGTTCAGACCAACTGGAGGCACCCCCCCAGCCTCCACCCCCTCCGGTCTGGCCCAACCGGAGGGGGGCCTGGCTCCGGTCTCCCCCCTGTCAACCGGAGGGTCCGGTAGCCCCCCCCACCTCCAACCGGAGGGGGGGGTGTGCTCCGGTTCCCCCCACCTCCGACCGGAGGGGGGGGGGGGGGGGTTACGCCGGTCTCCCCCACCCCCCACTCTACACAGACCGGAAGGGGGGGGGGTGCTCCGGATCCCCCCCCTACACAGACCGGAGGGGGGGGGGTGCGCCGGTCCCCCCCCCCCCCCCCCCCCCACACACACACACACAGACCGGGGGGTGGGGGGTACCTCCGGTTGGACCCCCAACCGGAGGTACCCCACCTCCGGTCCCCTTCCTACCCCCCTACCCGGTTCCTATAAAAGGGGAGGGGGAGGCCAAGGTTGGGTGATCTCTGTTGGCCAAAAAAAAAAACAAAGGGGCTGTTAGCTGAAAACTGGGCTCCTACGGGCTGCTATTGGCTTTCTCCTCTTCCAGGAGTGAGTGGCCAACTCCTTCATCCGCTGGGTGGAGAAGAAATCTCCAAGTGTTCCCTGCTGAGTGTGGAAGGAGGAGTTGAGTTGGGCCAATTCCTTGGCCCATTTGCAGAAATTACAAGGAGTGGGCCTCTTTCAAGCCAAAGAAGATTCTGTCCAGTCATACAAACTGTGAAGGCCTGCTGCTCCAACACTGCTCCAGGTGAAGAAGACAGTGCCATGAAAGGGCCTCAACCCTTGGCACATTTTTAAGAAAGTCCTTCATTCTTTCTTAAATTGTAAATTGTAAACTTGGGGTAGAAAAGTGTTATAAACACCCCAAGGTGTCATGTCTTCCATGTTTTAGAAAAAATCATGTACCATGAGGAGGAAAATACTCTCATGGGATATTTCTGCCATGTACCTTTTTTTAATTGCAATTATACCCAGAAATGTTGGGGAATTGAATTTGTGTCCAAAAGGGTCCAAGGTGTAAATGTCATAGTTCTCATGTTTCAGAAATATCATGAATCATGGGAAAGTAAAATACTGATGAAATATTTCTGTCATGCACTTCTTTAAATTGCAATTATATCCAGAAATGTTGGGAAATTGCCTTTGTGTCTAGAAAAAGGTCCAAGGCATAAAGATTAAGTTTGTCTTCCCCTTTTCTAAACCAAATTTGGATTAAAGGGGAATATTAAAAACAAATCCCCATATGGGGCGTGAATTGTGGAGAAAAATGAAGTATATCATATTCCTAGAGCAATGTACTGTCATGTTATAGGTGAAGAAAGCGAGGCTGCAACTGTATGCTATCGAAGGTGTTCGAGTTATGCTCGATGTAAATAAACGTTGACTACGGTCAACGGGGAACGGTCCAGCACACGATACCCCAATTGTCTAATGAAATCGCGCGGAATGAATACTGTCCAATAAATGGACGAGTAAATACCCGCATTAAGTGAATTTCAAATTGTCTATTTTTATAGACTGGCACGCCCGCAATATATACGCACGTGCGTATGCACGTAGCGGCGGCATGTCGCGTATCTATCCCGAGAGGAAAGATACCAACCACGACGAAATTCGTCGATATGTCGTTTAAACAATAATATCCCCATGTCTTTCTCTCTTAATGCCAAAATTTCGCATCGTCAACAATCTGGCACGCCCGGTGGGACTGTTCCTGCCTTTCATACTTATGCTGAGAAGTCTCGCATCGTCACAAGTTATTTGACAGTACGTCGCTGCTTCAGGGTGAAAGCTGAGGCAGGATTTGAAGCAGGCTTCAACCTTTCTTCAAAGCTTGTTCGACGCCAACTTCAAAAAGTACTGAAATGGCCGCAGTCACTTACAGCCCCCTTGGCCGTAGTTACTTATGCTGAGAAGCCCTAATCCAAATATTGCAACAGCCTGGAGCTTATGAAGCCCAGGTAGCTAAACTCCGAGCTTAAGCTTACGAGGCACTCACAGCGAATGTCACCTTTACGGATAAGGACATGTTGCTGCCATCCTCGTGCCACAACCGTCCTTTATACATGCAAGGAAGGATAAATGGACATGAACTCAACTGGATCTTCGTTGACCCCGTGGCGTCTGTCAATATAATGCCATTAAAGACCTTCCAGGCTCTTTACCTTGTACCTTACTTGCAAAGGGTGGAAGATATAAGGATCGCTGGATTCAATCAAAATTCGGAAAGTGCTTTAGGCAGGGTCGAAGTAGAACTTTTGTTGGGCGATTTCGCCACACAAGCCGTCTTCTACATCATCAACGCCAACACTTCATATAAGGCGTTGCTGGGGCGATCATGGCTGCATGAAAATTGGGTTGTCCCTTCGACCCTCCACCAATGTATCAAATATGCAAAGGAGGGAAAGCAGTATACAGTCTTTGCCGATCGGGCGCCGTTCAGCCAAGCAAAGTGCAATTTGACAGACGCTCAGTTGTATTTCGGCGAATCCTTTGATCAATCTCCAGTCGATGTGAAGAGCAAAGGCAAACAAAAAGCTGATGAAATTACCCATGAAGATGGGGAGGCTGGAGAACTTTTCAGCTTAAATGAGGATCTCCTCGCGATCCATCAACTCACCCTCCGGACTAACTCAGTTGAAGTCAAAACTAACCGACCGGAGAGGCGGATCAACCTCCAGGCAAATTTCGTCGGTCGGGGTATCAATGAAAGCATCTCGCTCCCTCCGACGTGTATGCAACTTTCTTTCCTACGAGAGGAATGCGAAGTCGAGCGGTTGAAGACGTTCATCGTCACCTACCGTATTCAAACGACAAAACGAAAAGGGCAACCGACGAGGAATATTGTCTTCTATAAAGGGGATCTGGTCCCTTGAGCGCTTCCTCAGGATGACCTGGGTCTGAATGACAAGCCTAGGGGAGATCCCCAACTTGTTCAAGAAATGGAGGATTTGCCTCGACATATTAAAATGATGTGCCAAAAGCAGAAGATCTCGCAAGTGCAAGAGCCTGGCCGACGAGATTATTTCAACCAGTTATGGAATCCGTCGCAGGTCCAGGGACCGCCCCTTTTTCCAGAAAGGACACCAGAGGACTTGGGTATGACAGGAAACCAAGCTTCGAAATCTACCATATTGTCAATGCTATAGGGTTATTACCCCTCCCTGGCGGCCTACATCGTGAAGATGATCAATGTTCTACTGTAGAGGGACAATCTACCTCTACTAGCAAAGAGCAGCGGTCAGCCTTGTGCGGAAAGGAGGATGATCAAGATGAGCCGAGGTCTGATGCCAACCGTGAACTATACAAAGTCTATGTCGCTAACTCAGACGATGAAAAAGACTTCGTTGATCTACAGCCCGCTCCCCGGGAAATTGAAGACGGCGGGCAGGCTACTGTCGACGAACTGGTCGAGCTTAACCTTGGGGATCCAGACCCCCAACCAATCTTCGTCAGTGCCCTTCTCAGTCAGGAGGAAAGACAGTCATACAAACAACTCTTGCTTGAATACAAGGATTGTTTCGCCTGGACTTACAAAGAAATGCCTGGGCTAGATCCCTTTGTAGCAGAGCATGAACTGTCCATACACCCGACGGCTAAGCCTGTCAAACAGCCCCAAAGGCGTATGCGGGTACGAGTTAGAGCTTAAAGTTAATGCTGAGGTGGAACGACTCCTAGTAGTAGACTTCACAGAGCCTTGTAAATATCCAATTTGGCTCTCCAACATAGTGCCAGTAAAGAAGAAAAGTGGTCAAGTCCGAATTTGTATTGACTACAAAGATCTAAACAAGGCCTGCCCCAAAGACGTTTTTTCTGTCCCAATCACAGAAACCATGGTCGATATGACCACGAGACATGAATTATTGTCCTTCATGGATGGATTGTCTGGCTACAATCAGATCCGCATGGCTGTTAAAGACAAGGATCATACGGCGTTCCGGGACCCGAACAGGATCTTTAACTTCAAAAGAATGTTGTTTGGGCTAAAGAATGCTGGTTCAATCTATCAAAGAACAATGACTAGAATCTTTGACGAGATGCTCCATCATCAAGTCGAATGCTATGTTGATGACTTGGTGGTCAAATCCAAGAAAAAGGAAGACCACCTCACTGATCTGCGTCGGGTGTTCGAAAGGCTGCGGCAGTATCAGCTAAAGATGAACCCGATGAAGTGTGCATTTGGCGTGTCCAGCGGCAAATTTCTGGGTTTTGTGGTCAGATACTGAGGAATAGAAGTTGACCCGTACAAAATCAAAGCAATTCGGGAGTTGCGATCCCCAACAAACCTGACCGAGTTAAGGTCATTGCAAGGACAATTGGCGTATATCAAGCGTTTCATCTCCAACCTGTCAGGAAGATGTACCCCCCTTTAGCAAACTGACAAAGAAGGGAGCGCCGTTCATATGGGACCAGGAATGCCAAGCTGCACTTGAGCAAATCAAGGAGTATCTACTTACTCCTCCTGTCCTGGGGGCACCAGTGAAGGGGAAACCCCTCATCCTGTATATTACTGCCCTCGATGCCTCACTCGACGCCTTGCTCGCACAAATAAATGAAGAAGGCAAGGAACAACCATTGTACTATCTCAGCAGGAGGTTAGTCGGCCCAAAGCACCGTTATACACCTGTCGAGAAAATCTGCCTAGCACTGGTGTTTGCTGCAAAGAAATTGAGGCATTACCTACTATCCCACCGGATTTAGTTGATCTCAAGGGTGGACCCTTTAAAAATTCTCCTTAATCAGCCCGTGTTGTCCGGAAGATTAGGGAAATGGGCTTTACTCCTCATGGAATACGACATCACCTTTGTCTCGCGAAAGGCAATTATGGGACAGGGAATGACGGATTTCCTGGTAGCACATCCGCTTCCTGTGGATTCTCCTCTCAACTTCCAACTCCTAGAGGAGGAAATGCTCCCAGTTCAACAAAAACCTGAAAAGACAGCAGAGCAAACTTTTATGAGGGCAAGCGAGAGCGCTTTGCCCCTTAACTTGTCAAGCTGGGAGCTCTACTTCGATGGCGCTTCCCGAAGAACTAGACAAGCTGATGGCTCTATGAGCGCGGCCTTTGGGGTCGGCATCGTCCTGATGGCCCCACAGGGGGGCATTCTCCATAACTCATTTGCCCTCCTGGAGCCGTTGACCAACAATGAAACAGAATATGAAGCACTAATTCTGGGGTTCTAGTTGGCCTTGGAAATGGGCATTAAATGTATTAGGGCCTACGGTGATTCCCAGTTGGTTGTCCGCCAAGTCCTGGGGGATTATGATGTTCGGAAACCAGGGCTGGTCCCCTACCATTCCCTGGTAATGCAGCTCAAGCAAAAATTTTATCTGTTTGAAATAAATCACATCCCTAGAAGTCGGAATGCCCAAGCGGATCTCTGGCCAAACTTGCCTCGGCAATAAAGCTGTCGCCCGAAGGAGAACTTGATATAACTGTGAAGCGCAGAAGACTCATGGTCAGTATGCTAGATGAAGATTTCGCCCCTGTCAACGTAGAAAGCAATGTGGCCGAACATGATGACGCCATACAAGAAGATTGGCGTGAGCCCATTATCAATCTGAAGAAAGGCTGCTTGCCATTTGGGCGGGCAGAAAGAATCCAATTGGCCCGCAGGGCCGTATCGTATCAAATGGTGGGAGAACAACTCTACTGTCTGGTCCACGAAAAGGACAGATCTGCTCTCCTTCGATGTCTCTCCGAAAAGGAGGCCAAAGCCATAATGCAAGAAGTCCACTCCGGCTTGTGTGGTGCTCACCAAGCTAGCGACAAGATGAAGATCAACATCAAGCTCAAGGGCTTTTATTGGCCGACCATGTATGCAGACTGTATTTAGTATGCCCGCTATGTCATCAATGTCAGGCATTCGGAGCGATACCAAGGAAGCCCCCTAATCCGCTACATCCAACGGCCCCGATGTGGCCGTTTGCAGAATGGGGAATGGACATAATGGGACCCTTTCCACTGTCCTCCAAAGGCTGTAGGTTCATACTAGCAGCCATTGATTACTTCTCTCGCTGGGCCGAAGCACTCCCCTTAAAGGAAGTGACGGGGGAAATCGTCGCCAGATTTGTCAGACAACACATAATATACAGGTTTGGCACTCCGAACAGAATTATGTCAGATAATGGCACCCCATTCAAAAATCAGACGATATACAAATTGGCAGCTAAATTCCACATTGATTGGAGAACGTCAACGGTATATTATCCCCAAGCCAATGGTCTGGCCGAGGCCTTTAACAAGACACTCGGTAAACTGTTGGCCAAGATTGTCGGGAGCCAAAAAAGGGATTGGGAGGAGAAGATGCATGAAGCTCTCTGGGCATACCGTACGGTGTATAAAACTCCTACCGGGTGCTCACCCTTTTCCCTGGTATATGAGGCAGAGGCTGTGATCCCAATTGAAATAGAAATGGCCTCCTACCGAGTGGCCGCGCATTCAGGGCTACAACCCCAAGAACAAGACGAGATCGAAAGAAGGCTAGAAGAATTAGCTGGCCTCGAGGGAAAGCAGTTGGAGGCCTACAAGCATCTCCAAGCATACTAGGCTCGGGCAGGCATACTAGGCTCGGGCATACGAGAAACTAGTCAAACACCGGGTCTTCAAACAAGGGGATCTGGTCATGGTGAAAGAAAAGGGGGTTATGGCAGGTCGACCGAGCGGGAAGCTCCGCCCTAATTGGCACGGACCTTACATAGTTCACAAAGTGTATGAGGGGGGAAGCTATCAACTCATCGACCATAAAGGCGAAATCCCCTTTCCGCCGTTGAACGACAGACATTTGAAATAAATTCCGGTAGCAAATGTCCATCGATGTCAAAAAAAAATTAAAAAAAATAAAAGGGGCTTAAAATAGAGGTGCCCCGGCGGACTTAGCCGCCCCCGCTTTAAGGGTGGCTAAGGGCAAAAAGGCCTAAAAACTCGGTTGAGGCGAAAACCCGAAAGGGCGTCTCAAGCAAAAATGAGTAACCTCTCAACACGAAAACCCGCAAGGGCGTGTTGGAAAAAGCTAGAGGAGGCCAATTCTAGTGAAAACCCGAAGGGGCGCTGTGATTGGTAATGTGAAAAAAAGAGAGAAAAAAGAGAGTCCCATTAATGAATCCTTTTATTATGGGTATATCTCGCCTTGGCCGATAAACCATTAAGGAAGGCCAAACCCCAAAACCAAAACTCCAAACCCTAGCCAGCAAACCATCAAGGAAGGCCAAACCCCAAAACTCAAAACTCTAAACCCTACGCAGCAAACCACAAAGGTAGGCTAAACCAAAACTCAAAACCGAAATCCTAGCCAGCAAACCAAAAAGGTAGGCTAAACCAAAAACCCAAGATCCAAAACCCTAGCCAGTAAACCACAAAGGTAGGCTAAACCACAAACCCAAGATCCAAAACCCTAGCTAGCAAACCACAAAGGTAGGCCAAATCAAAATCAAAACTCCAAACCCTAATCAGCAAACCACAAAGGTAGGCTAAACAAAAAACTCAAACTCCAAAAACCTATCCAGCAAACCATAAAGGTAGGCTAAATCAAACCAAATTTTCGCCCCTGGCTAACAAACCACAAAGGTAAGTCAGAGTAACATCTAAATTCTAAAAGAATTCGGCCCCTGAGCCGTGAAGGTTGGCCGACCCCAAACATTTCCCAACTAGTAAGCAAAAATCTCAAACTCATGGCTATTTTACTAAAAAAAAAGAGAGAAAAAAAAGAAAAGGGGCTTAAAATAGAGGTGTCCTGATGGACTCGAGCACTCGGTTCTCCTGTATGCTCGAGGGTAAAAAATGTCCTAAAATCCGGCTGAGACGAAAATCCGAAAGGGCGTCTCAGGCGAAATCGGATAACCCCTCAGTGTGAAAATCCGAAAGGGCGCACTGAAAAAAGCTAGAGGGGGCCATCTTTGGCGAAAACCCGAAAGGACGCTTAAGGTGGTAAAGTGAAAAAAAAAGAAAAAAAAAGAAAGAAAAAGGAAAAGAAAAGCGAGGGAAGGTGAGCTCTCAGACTCGTGATCGGACAAGATCATGCCACCCCACCACCCCATTATAAGGGAGAACATACGAGTTGTCAATGACGAAATGCTCCCTGGGCTCACTCTAGTAGGTGGCCCAAAATATGGGACTACAACTGAGACAACGGTGACTATGTTCGCCCGCCTTGATGAGGTGTGTGGAGGCTCGTAGTCTGACATGAGAAGAAAAAATAAAAGTGCAGGAAATGTAAAACCAAGAAAAGAGATATGAGAAGAAGAACGAACCCATGTAATCTTTCTCTCTCTAAAAAACCTTCTTTATATGCATTGTATATCGGTGTGAGAAGCTCGAGAAAAGCCCCCGGGGTAGCAAAAAAGAGGAAAAGGAAAGAAGGCGTAGCAAAACACGGGGACAGGAAAGGGTTCAAAAGTACAAGAGCTGTCCCTAGAAGCGTCCAGGCTTCCTCCTTTGCAATGCCGCTAGCTTGGCCTC
The DNA here is from genome assembly GCA_014218235.1 of Colocasia esculenta. NCBI lineage: Eukaryota > Viridiplantae > Streptophyta > Magnoliopsida > Alismatales > Araceae > Colocasia > Colocasia esculenta. The sequence continues at coordinate 57,328,128 of CM024757.1, read as the reverse complement.
CTGGCGGCAATTTCAGCTTTGAGCTTCAAACTCTTCTCCGCCAAGCGGGTGACCTCGGCCTCTATGGCTTAGGCACGTTGAGCGGCATCGTCGGCAGAGATCGTCAACTCACTAATCTCCTTCAGTATCCCCTCAAGGGACTGTCGAAGATCCACCACCCTACGCCTATTGCTGGCCTCGCTGGAAATTAATGTGTTCCCCTGGGATCGAGCAATTTCCAGTTGGGCGTCAGAATCAGCGACCGTCTGCCTTAAAGAGGAGATCTCTTCCTCGAGCTGACAGATTTCCACCTGGATAGCTTCCCACATGGCCTTCTCATGTGACGTCCGGACCTCTTCCCAGAGAGAATCCAACATAGCCATCCAGCTAGTTCGAGCGAATGAGAAGCCATGGTATATTGCCGCATGTGTGTTCGCACCTCCTTAATGCAAGGGGGCTCTTCATGCTGAAAGGTGCTTCGGATCATCTTTGTAAATGTTTCCAGCAAAGTCTTGGCATTACGTATCGCCGTGGTTTAGGGATCCTCTGGCCAAAGGATACCATGAGGAGGGAAATCATACGGCGTCTCCGGTCTCACCACAAGAGCGCCAGTGTCGCGTCGGCTGACGTCAACGCCCTCTCCGGCGACCCTCTCCTCCAAGACGGTCGCAGTTAGCTCCAGGGGGTGACCCGCAGCTGGTCCTCCTATTATATCTGCTGTCATCATCCCCTCTGGGTGCCCTAAAAGAGCCAAGGTCAAAAAAGGGAACAAGAAAGAAAGCGACACGTGCATGTTCAAGCCGCAAATATCAGATATGGAAAGGCAATTTACGAAAAGGGGGGAAGAGAAAGAAAGATTCGCCCACCTTCCTCCTCGGGCTCTACGACCCTGGGGATTGCCGCGTCTCGGGGGATAGGATATTTGAAGACTCTGTGGTGGCGGAGATTATCACTGAAAAGGAAAAGAAGAGCATAAGAAATTCAACAACGAGACATCGAGTCTGTCATAATCAAGATGATAAACTCTCACTGGCACTATGGAACCCCCCTCCAGAAGCTGGGGCGGCCTCTTCGTGAGCTTTGGCGGCACCGAATATGGGAGCTTCCATTGTGGGTTCGCTGTCCAACAACCTATGAATCTCCTCCATGGTGGTCTCCATGTCTTCACCAGCCTCCGAAGATTCAAATGAATCGATTACACCCCGCTGCGACGGACCGGCTACGTCGCTAGGCATGTCTCCTAGAATGCTCCCCGTAGGAGCTACACCGACTAGCAGGCTGAGATGACCAGACGGCAAAATTTCCAGTGCTGGGAAATGATCATCATCCGACCCCTCTATATCAACCTCCTCGTCGCTACCTGCGTCGCGATGGGAGGTTTCGACAACAATCTCGCCTGAGGAAAAATGGTGATGATGAAAAGAAAAAGGGGGAAAAGAAAATGAACGATGAGAAGAAAAAAGGGGGGAGTTGATAATCATGAACGTGTGTACTCCGATCCAGAAGAGAAAAAAGAAGGAAATACGAGGAGATCCAGGAATGTAAATCCACCTGGCTCTGACTCTGGTGGGTTGGTCTCACGGGCTTCTCGTTGAGATGATTTCCGAGTCTTGGGGCCTTCATCAGATGGTTTCCTCTTCTTTGAGGTCGGGGCGCCCGACTTCTTCTTAACAACCTCCATGGGTGAAAAACTCATTGCAACCAAAGAATCAGCAAGAAGTCCACGAGATGCTCGCTCAGGGCGGAGAATGGAAGGCATATAAAGGAGAACAGGCCCAAGGGGGGAAAGAAAGAAATGGTCATATACCTTCTGGAGCGACTGAGAAAGAGGGTGGCAGGACCACCTGCTTTAGAGCGAGACTTATAACTCGCCCCGCCCTTGATACAGCTTCCCAAAGGTCGCCCAAAACAGTAGCATTCTCAACATGAGAGAGCAACGCTTGTGGGCCAACCCTCAATATGGAATGCATCAAATGTGCCTTCCACGACGACTACAAATTGCTAAAGCTTTCGGGAGGAAGCTCGCGATCCATCGGAGCATCTGACAGAAGTTGACAATCCGATAGGAGGTGCACCCACCATGAATATTTTTGTTCAACGGTGGGAGGCTTCCCGCTCTGCAAAGGCGCCCCAGAAGAACGTTTCAAAGGATCGATCATTCCTGTGTAGGGGCGACGGTCAACTGGCAAGCCATTATGCTGGGATTCCCATGATGCCCTGAACGCTATCGTTTCTTCGGCCAGTCCGGGAAATTGTGTGCGAAGGACAGATTCTTCAACAGCAAACGGAACCAGGTCCCTCCTCTCCAGGCGACTCTTCTCGACCTCATATAACACTCGGGGCGGTTCCCTGAAAACCTTGCTGCGTTTAAACCACCACCGAGCATAAAACATCTCCAGTTGGTCAACCCTTGTTCCTTCGGGTAAAATGCAGGTGTAATGTGAAGGGCCGCGAAAAAAGAAATCCCACCAGCTACTGGCAACCAGGTGAACATCGTGATTTCGGTATATGCGCCTGTCAATACCAAAGTCAGCATTGGGAGGAACCCCCTGGTCATATCCAAAATTCCTTGAAAAACGGTGAGGTAATAAGGCTCCAAGAAAGAGGAGCTGCCTTTCCGAAATATAAGAACGCTAGGTCGAATGCAACAGACCCAATCTTTGTAGAAAGTATCACTCTGTTCGCGGTGGTTAGGGAGACCGAAGACCAATCCGCCTTCGACAACAAAAGGGCGAAAGGCGAAGGAGCAGCGTGCTCAAGCCCTTCTCCTCGTGCATTGGCACCCAAGAAAGCAATCGCCAGGCATTAGCAAGGTCCGCGATGGCATCCTGATCTGGGCGATTCCTGAATAGAAAGATCAAAGGAGCCACCGGATTATCGAAGTTAAGTGTCTGGCACAAGGTTGGCATTAACAAGCCTGCCTAGGCACTCAAATAATGAGTAGCCATGAGAAGGCCTTTCTCGCGGGGCGAGCTGTGTGCGGTCAAGCTCCCCAGACCGTGATAAATATTCCCCAGAGCTGCTGGGGCAAGTGCCAACCACTGTCCGTCGGCGAGCAGGCAGGCTGGATATATCAGTTCCGAACGCACCAAGCCTTCCTCTCCATAGGGCACCACGAAGGTTGCAAGCCAATACACCAAATAGGCAGCCAGATACGTCTGGTCAAGAAAGTTCTGGGGATTCCATCCCCGATTTTCGGGTGCCGGCAAATAACGCTGTTTGTCTTGCAAATCTACCTTTAACTGGGGATATTCGCCTAGGGGGTGGTGATCCTCAGCAAATCTTTCATGAAAACAGAAGGGGCCATTGTAGAAATGTCGGACCCAGGCATTCAAGCTCACTCTCACGGCGCCATCTGCGGTTGAAGGCAATTTCTTCTTACCATGACGAGCCAGGTCCCGCCAAATCTTCATCAATTGCCGGAAACATAAGGGCAATGTGTAATCACCCGTCCCGGTGCTGGCATTGCATTGCAAATCATCAAGCACCACTTCTTCATAAGGTCGCCCGTGGATTGGGAGACCAGATATACGATGAAAGCTCCATAAATCAAAGCCTGTCTCTCCCTCAGCCGTCGCAAATGTGTTGAAGTGCCGGTTGAACCGTTTGGCTAAGGCCTGGAGCAGCCCGCTGTGACAAGGATATTTATATAATCCGGCAGTCACGGCATGCCGAATACCGACGTGCTCGAGCAATTTCCCGTAGTGGTGCAAAATCCCCATCAGCCACTCGATAGCTCCCAAATAAAGTCTGTGCGAAGGGATTACAGACCACTGACCATACTAGTTGGGCGTGGAACCATCCACTAGGCGATCTAGCATACAGAGCTTACTGTACCCCTCGGTAACAAAATCAATCCCAGATGGAGACAACAATAAACTCGGGGCAGCTAAGGAAATCACACTGTGCCGCCCAGGTACCTCCCAAGAGGCAGAAATGAAAACTCGCTCTTTCACATAACAATCTAGGTCAGTCCCGAAGAAACCTAGCTGTGAAGCTGTTGGGAACTGAATTTGATGAATGTGTCTCAGCGGAAAGCTGGGGAAAGATAAATGGCAGCTACCAAATAAACTGTCTCGGCCTTCTAAAATGGCTCTCTCCAGCTGGCACTCTCGCTGTTGCAGAGGGGTCCTGGTCATCTTGGTCTGCGGGCACAAAGCTTTGTATAAACGAAAACAAATGTACATCTGTTGGAAAGTGCTTGCGGTTTCCTCGGGCCGTTCATATCGGTAGAGGTTGTTCTCCTTCAAGATCAACGAACGGTCTACATGACCAGAGCCTGAGTCGCCATCCGGGAGTGGCCCAGAAGCTACCACACTTAATCCCCGGTCCAACAAAAGGAAGTTCTGTGGCGTCAATCGAGGCGGACCCAACGAAGGCATTCGTGTGCCCGGAACCACGGAGCTGCTACCACTGGCCTCACCTCGAGGCTTGCGGGCGACGTTCCTATCTTCGGAAGACATTGTCACCTGATAAAAAAGGAGGGAGGCAAAGAAAAGAAGCGTTCGTCAGAAGAGCAAGGAAAGAAGCCCATACTACACAAAGAAAGTTCGAATGAATAAAAATGTATTGAGCAAATTTGCACGGGACGTCCGCCTTCGCCGTCGGCTCCGACACATCCCGTGGGGGGCATTTGTTGGCTGTAAAAATTATTTGTCCGTAGAAATATAAAACGGACATTCGTTTGTTTTTACCATGAGAGCCAACTCTCCATGGACTAAAGGTATTAAACCATGCCCATGTGAGGCAAAGGGAAATGACCCAAACATAGCCAAAAAAATCCCCAACCCTTAAACCCACAAATAGCCAAAAATCCCCAAACCCTTAAACCCCACAAATGGCCCAAAACTCCAGGCCAAGGTTGGGTGATCTCTGTGGCCAAAAAAAAAACAAAGGGGCTGTTAGCTGAAAACTGGGTTCCTACGGGCTATTGGCTTTCTCCTCTTCCAGGAGTGAGTGGCCAACTCCTCCATCTGCTGGTGGAGAAGAAGACATCTCCAAGTGTTCCCTGCTGAGTGTGGAAGGAGGAGTTGAGTTGGGCCAATTCTTGGCCCATTTGCAGAAATTACAAGGAGTGGGCCTCTTTCAAGCCAAAGAAGATTCTGTCCAGTCATACAAACTGTGAAGGCCTGCTGCTCCAACACTGCTCCAGGTGAAGAAGACAGTGCCATGAAAGGGCCTCAACCCTTGGCACATTTTTAAGAAAGTCCTTCATTCTTTCTTAAATTGTAAATTGTAAACTTGGGGTAGAAAAGTGTTATAAACACCCCAAGGTGTCATGTCTTCCATGTTTTAGAAAAAATCATGTACCATGAGGAGGAAAATACTCTCATGGGATATTTCTGCCATGTACCTTTTTTTAATTGCATTATACCAGAAATGTTGGGGAATTGCATTTGTGTCCAAAAGGGTCCAAGGTGTAAATGTCATAGTTCTCATGTTTCAGAAATATCATGTATCATGGGAAAGAAAAATACTCTCATGAAATATTTCTGTCATGCACTTCTTTAAATTGCAATTATACCCAGAAATGTTGGGAAATTGCCTTTGTGTCTAGAAAAAGGTCCAAGGCATAAAGATTAAGTTTGTCTTCCCTTTTTCTAAACCAAATTTGGATTAAAGGGGATATTTAAAAACAAATCCCCATATGGGGCGTGAATTGTGGAGAAAAATGAAGTATATCATATTCCTGGAGCAATGTACTGTCATGTTATGGGTGAAGAAAGGAGGCTGCAACTGTACGGTATCAAAGGTGTTCGAGTTATGCCGATGTAAATACGTTGACTACGGTCAACGGGAATGGTCCAGCACAAGGATACCCCAATGTGTGAGAAATCGCGACGGAAGGAATACTGTCCAATAAATGGACGAGTAAATACCCACATAAGCGAATTTCAAATTCTATTTTTATAGAATGGCACGCTCGCAATATATACGCACGTGCGTATGCACGTAGCGGCATGGAAGGAAGAATCGCCGGGATCGAGCCAGAATCGCTCGATCCCGGATCGGATCGACCCCCCAAGGGTCGATTCCCCCTTGAAGAACCCCAAAACCCCAGATTTCCGGCTGGATCGACCCAACTCAGTAGGATCTGAGTTGGATCGCTCGAGTCGAACCGGGATCGATCGATCCCGGCTCGATTCAGTCGATCCGGCCCTGTTCAGTTCAAATTTGAACTTAAGGCGCCGGATCGACCCTTATCGGGTCGAATCGATCGATCCGGCGTCGATCCGACCCGATAAGGGTCGATCCCGATCGATCCGAGGTCGATCCCCTTATTTCGGCCCCTTCCCACCCGAGGACACCAAAAGATGCAGGTTTTGGTGTCCTAGGAAGGAGGAAGGTGCTCCCCCCCCCCCCCAGCTCGGGCTGCCTCCTCCACCGCCGCCGCCGGCCTCCTCCACCGCCGCCGGCCTCCTCCCCAGCCGGCCTCCTCCTCCTCCTCTTCTTTTCTTGTTCTTGTCTTCTTCTTCTTCTTCCTCTTCTCCTTCCTCTTACTTTTTCTTCTAAACCCTATCTTCTCTTTCAAGTTTGAAAGAGGTTAGAAGGAGCACATCCAAGGGAGATCTTCTTGAGTAGATCTCAAGAGATCTTACTCAAGCAAGGAAGAAGTTGTTCTTCTTAAGGTATATTCATTTTTTAATTTCGAAATTCAGTTATAAATTCTGAAAAAAATGAAAACACATGTACACATGTTTAATCTTCTTATATCTTCTTATTCTTCCCTTACATTTTGTCAATTAGACAAAATCTCCAAATTTCACCCTAATTGGCTAATTAGGGTTTGATATTTGGGGCTTATGTTGTATTAGCACAATTAGAGATCAATTAAGTGTTCCAATCACTTAATTGACTTAATCATGCCTTTCTATGATAATGGAACTATTTCATTTCGGGAAATTAGAGAAAATCTCTAAATTTCACCCTAATTAGGGTTAATATTAGATGTAATTATGTTTATAATTGTATACTTACACATGAATGTGTTTGTATTCTTAATTTGTTATAGGATTAGCAAGTATGGCTGATGAGGGACACGAGGAAGAGCAACCACAAGTAGACATTGGATGGAAACACGGTGTCCTTATTGATGCTGCCTCTAAGAGAGTGCGGTGTAACCACTGTGGTAAGGAAATGAATGGAGGTGTATACCGCCTAAAACAACACATTGCAGGCATGGAACAAATGTAGTAAAATGCAAGCATTGTCCACGGGAGTTAGTGAATGAGATGAAAGACTACATGGCTGGAAGACAACAACAAAGAGGCATACGTATTCAACATCAACAAGAACTGCATGAAGAGATTTCTGGGAAGGGAAAAAGTAAGGCAGCTACAAGAACTGTTGATGTTGAGGACTCAGATGATACAGATTATGAGGATCTCTCACCTAATGAGAGAGAATGGCGAGAAGGACTACGGCAGAGTCGGCGTGCTGCCATGTTGGAAGTGACATGCGGAGGTTCCATAGTACAAGAGAAGGATCATCATCAGGGGCTAGTGTCACACGGCCACCGGCACCACCTATCAGGAGAGGTGGTTCAATGAGGGGAACGGGACCAACTAGTGGGGTTGACACAATTTTGGGAAGGAAATCTTCATCAAAACAGCCTGGCATAAAGCATGCAATGAAAGGGGTAAAGGCCACAGCTGCTTCCGCTAAACATGCAGTTAAAAACATTGTAAAATGGTTTTGCATGCAGGGGTCCCAGCCCATACAGCATCTAGTCCTTATTTCCAAACGATGATAGATTCAGTTGGTGAGGCAGGCCCAGGTTTGAAAGCTCCTACACCAAAGGAGATTTATGGCAAATATCTTGAAGAGGAATTGACTGAGATAAAGGATTGGGTGGCGTCATTCAAAGATATATGGATGGCAAGAGGTTGTACTCTTATGTGTGATGGATGGACGGGAACAACAAGAAGGTCCATGATTAACTTTCTTGTATATTGCAGTGAGGGTACAGTGTTCATGAAATCTATAGATGCAAGTGGGCAAATAAAAAATGCAGATTACTTGTTTAGGCTCATGGATGAGATGATTGATGAAATTGGCGAGGAACATGTAGTCCAAGTTGTCACTGATAATGAAGCTAGTTACAAGGCAGCTGGAAGAAAATTGATGGCAAAACGACATCATCTTTATTGGGTCCCTTGTGCAGCCCACTCCTTAGACTTGATGATGGAGGATATTGGCAAAGACAAACATGTGCATGACTTGGTGTCCAAGGCGCAAATGATTACTACTTTTATTTATGGACACAATAGAATCTTACATATGATGAGAGAGTGCACAGATGGACATGACATAATTCGTCCTGGCCCAACAAGATTTGCCTCACAATTTATTGCATTGGAGAGTCTGCATCAGTTTAGACATGAGTTGGGCACTCTCATACACAGTTTGAGTACTTGGCACATGTGGCTACATTGAGAGAGGAATCCAGAGATGTCACATGAGATTTCTTGCTTGGTCAGTGACCATCGTTTTTGGGAGAAAATCCACTATTTTGAAGCTAATAGAGCCTCTAGTACAGGTGCTGAGGATGGTTGATGGAGAGGACAAGAATGACATGGGTTACTTATATGAGGCTATGGATAAAGCCAAGGAAAGGTTGAGAGAGAAGCATCCGCAAGCATATAAAAAATGGTGGAAGATTATTGATGCAAATGGGAGTCAACACTCCACCATGATTTACATGCAGCAGGTAAATGTATTATATCTTATTGTGCATATTTCTTATTAGCATGAGTTGAATTTCTAACTTACTACACATGTTTTGTACATATAGGGTATTTCTTTAACCCTAGGCATCAATATAGTGATTCCCCTCACAATGATGGTGAGGTGCTCCAGGGGACAATCAATGTCATCGGGAGATTATCTAGGAGCATGGACGAAAGAATAGATGCTATGATAGAGGTACGGCCAAGTTAAAAACTTCATTCCATTTTCATGTATTCAATATACTTTTGGAGTTACACTTAGCAACTGTATTATACTGTAGATGGACAGATTTAAACTGAAGTTGGACATCTACAGAGATTATGATGTTAAGAAGCAGTGACCAGAATGGGTCCGGGTAAGAACCTTCAGACTTAAGCTCATGCTTACTTCATAACAAAATGACAAATCACTTGTATTATGTGCTAATTCATTGTATGTTTTTTTTTTGTAGGTGAGTGGTGGGTTATGTTAGACTACAAGACTGGTCAAAGAAGTCCACTTGCAAGGATTGCTATTAGAGTACTCAGTCAGACCACTTCATCTAGCCAGTGTGAGAGAAATTGGAGCACTTTCTCACTTATTCACACAAAAGTGAGGAACAGGTTGAGTGCAACTAGGCTAGAGAAGTTGGTCTATTGCCACTACAATATGAGGTTGAAGCTGAAATGCATTAAAGATAGACAAAAGAAGAGCGAGGCAAGGCTAATGACTTTTGCAGGTAGTCATTGGGAGCAACGTTTTGCAGAGAGGGAAGCATTATCATCTCAAATTGATGTTGATGAGTTATTTGATGAGGAACACCCACTAAATGCATGGGTGGAAACAAGACAGGAAAGGGATGTTCCAGAATTTGACCCTCGTGATTGCTCATGGGCGGAAGGAGAATTGGATGGAGTAGAGGCTGGAGATCCAGAGCTTAGGGTAAGTGAGGACCAACCTCTCACCCTCGGTCCTCTCTTCTCTTTGCCACGACACTCAGCTATCTTGCCAGAGACATCTAGAGTGCCTCCCACTCAGCCTGCATTAAGAAGAGCTGCAAACAAAAAGAGAAGAGTTCAAAAGCCTTAGAGTTAGAAAAAATAACATATGCCAGGCAAAAAAAGAGGAAAGTGCAGCAACCAATTCGTAGTGATGACACCACACAAGATCAAAATGATGATGATGATGATGATGATGATGATGGGGCTGCCACTGGGGCCACAGGAGCTGGCCAGGGATATGCAGGAGCAGGATATACTGGGGCCACAGTGTAGGGCTTACTGAAAGTTATGTACCAGAAACAGAACATCAGGGAGGCGGAGGAGAAGGACAAGGGGGATATGAAGGACAACAACATCATGCAGCCTATGAGTGGCCACCTTGGGAGCCAAACTATAGTTCAGGGTCTACTCATATACCTGCATTTCAGCCTCCCATTTTACCGTACTCAGATATTAGTAGCTCACCTTATGGAGTACAAGGAGGATGGGGACCTTGGCCTTCACAAGAACAAGAGCCTAGTGGCCCTAGTGAAGCAACAAGTACATACAAACCGCTTGGTATATGGTGTCCAGCTCCATCACAATCTGGAGAAAGCTCAAGTCAACAATTTACACCAAGAGGGATTCAAATGGGTATGCATGATTTAGCAAATTCCCTCTTTGGTCATAGCTACCAAAACCCAAATGATGGTGGCTCATCTATGTCTGGAAGTGGATGGAAAGATTATTAGTCTTCTATCAAATGTAAGTTACATGTACAATGTCTTAAATTTCATGTTTTATGTACTATGAATGCATGTATAATTGATTTTTGATGCAAATCTTAGTTCTTTCAGGAGTTCAGATTTTTCTGTTTTTTCCTGAATTTTCTTTCCTGAATTTTTCTGATTTTTTGAATTTTCCTGCATTTTTCCAAAAAAATAAACATTTTATAGTCTGGCCGATCCAGGATCGGCCAGACTTCCCTGGGATCCAGAGGATCTTCGATCGATCCGATCCAGGATCGGATCGACCAGGGTCGATCCCGATCCCGATCCTGCCTTCCATGGTAGCGGCGGCAGTCGTTATCATCACGAGAGGAAAGATACCAACCACGACGGTATTGTCGATATGCCGTTTAAAACAAAATATCCCCATGTCTTTCTCTCTTAATGCCAAAATTCCTCGTCGTCAACAGATGGGTAATGAGATTCTTGCCGAATCTGTCTTTGCTGCTACTTGATTTACTGTTCTAGCAGCTGCAACTGAGAGTTTATTGGTGGACACATACTATGTCTTGATGACCCCACATTTTTCCGAATATTGTTACCTATTTTTTTCCCAAATATTCTCTCTTCGGAGAGTGGGTACACCACTTTACACTGGAACATCCCAAATGGCACCCTGTTCTGCTCACTTGATGTCTCTGTGATTGTTGACACTCAAATGAAATGATGAAGTGGAAAAGAAAAGGAACGCTTCCTTTGATTGTTGGTACTGTCTTGGGGTCATTATGTTGGTGTACAATTGACTCTTTTATTTGTTATATATGATATATATGTGCAATTTATGCAACAAAAGGTATATTGGCCTATGACATCTGACTTCTACTCCTTTGTATCATATGTGATGTTAGTCCATTTATGTGTTATGAAACTCCTTTTGACTTCTGCTACAGGTCTGGTGGAAACTGACCATGAGGGAGCACTGGCTGGTTTTGCTGAAGTGGTTCGCATGGAGCCTGAGAAAGCGGAATGGTAAGTCATATAGAATGTTATTCTGCAACAGTGATAGAACAGAGGTCATAGAGTGAATGTGGGAATATAACCTGTGACATTTTCTTTACTTTTTTCTACCCTACAAATACATTTCTTCAATGCAATTGCAGTGAATTTCTGGAGGTAGGTGGAGGTAAAACAGGACCAGTAGAGCCAGCTATTTCTTTTCATCTCTTTAGTTAAAATGATTAGTCGAGCTGGAGGATGTAGATGCATTAGTCTATTGATTTTTGAGGCCATTGGCTTATTTCTTATCAAGTTTGAAGATTCTGTCACTGTAGCTAAGAGGATTCTGTAAGGTATGGGGCATGCTTGTGTGTGTCTTGAAATCTATTTGGCGACCAGACTTGCCCTGCAAATATTTATTCTCTATTGCTTGAACTCATAACCTTGTTTGACCAGATGGTCCATACCTTATTCAGTTATGTCTTCCAAAAATGTGATAAATTACTATTAAAGGCCCGAACTCTAACCCAAAACTTAGGCATTCTGTTGAGGGAATCCTCCACATATATAGGGGTGAAACCATGGATGGCAAAGTCGGCCGACTCGGAGTGGAGTCGGCCGACTCTGAGTCGGGTCGGCCCCTGGCGACCCGTTGGGGGGGGGGGGGGTGAACAACGACCCACCCATGGGGCTAGGTGGAATCGGGGTGAGTCGACCGAAATCGGGTGGAGTCGGGCCGACTCAGCCCGACTCATCCCGACTCCACCCTGATTCCATTTGGTGTAGCCGATTCCCCAGGTACCTTCAGGATCCTCTTCAGGCAGGGTTGTCAGGATCTCTTATTTACCTGAATATCATTTAAGACTTAAGATATTACATGTAAATAAGGAAGTACCCCCCATTTGAATCCAATAAAAATATCAAAAAAATCATATCTCTTATCAATAAAAAGTCAACTTTCCCATCGAAGAAGAAAAATCGCGATTTCGGTGATTTTAGCGAAATGCTAACTTTCTAATCTCTCATAATTTAGCCTATCTAAAAATTTGTTAATTCAAATAAACCATATGGAACACTAAAAATCCAAAGTCCGGTAAAAAAAATCAAACGTGCATATGACTTCTCCAAGGGAGCCACTCTCCTACTGACAGCACTTAGTCTGCTTGTGACCTCTCAGGATTTGGTCAAACCTAAGCTATCATCACCTAAACTCATGAGATTTTTCACTTTTTAATTGAGAAATTTAAAAGTGATAATTCTCGTGACTTTGAGTGATGATAGCTTAGGTTTGACCAAATCCTAAGAGGTCTCAAGCAGACTAAGTGCTGTTAGTAGGAGAGTGGCTCCCTTGGAGAAGTCATATGCACGTTTGACTTTTTTTACCGGACTTTGAATTTTTAGTGTTCCATATGGTTTATTTGAATTATCAAATTTTTAGATAGGCCAAATTATAAGAGATTAGAAAGTTAGCATTTCGCTAAAATCATCGAAATCGTGATTTTCTTCTTCGATGGGAGAGTTGACTTTTTATGGTAAGAGATATAATTTTTTTGACATTTTTATTTGATTCAAATGGGGGGTACTTCTTTATTTACATGTAATATCTTAAGTAATAACATTTACTTAAATGATATTCAGGTAAATAAGGTATCATAGTTACCATTGCTCTGTATTGTAATATGAACATATGTGTAACTAAACTATGGATATACTCAATATGTTCTATTATTATATATTTTAAAATAATTTTTTTGTGATTTTTCCTGATTTTCTATGATTTTTTTCGGATTTTTCCTGATTTGTTTTCATTTTTTAACATTTTTTAAGCATGGCCGATCCAGGGTCGGCCAGACTCCATTGGAGTTGGCCGGATCCGACCCGACCCGGGTCGGGTCGGCTGGGTCCGACTCACCCAGACCCGACTCTGCCATCCTTGGGTGAAACTCCCATGGATTTCCAATATGAGACTAAACCACATCCCCCGAACCAACTTGTATGGGGCACAACATGGATAGGGACAAAATGTCCACATACGAAGAGACGATCCAATGGGTAAACTGGCTCTGATGCCATGTTAAAAGCCCAAACTCTAACCCAAAACTTAGGTGTTGAGTTGAGGGAATCCTCTAGATATATAGAGGTGAAACTCCCATGGATTTCTAATATTGGACTAGACCACAACACTTACGGAGATCTTTTTAATTTAATCTGATTGATCAGGGGTTTTAAAGCTCTAAAGCAAACAGTAAAGCTTTATTATCGCCTTGGAAAGTTTAAAGAGATGATGGAAGCTTATAGGGAAATGTTGACCTATATCAAATCAGCAGTTACACGGAACTACAGTGAGAAATGTATCAATAACATAATGGATTTTGTGTCTGGATCTGCGAGCCAAAACTTCAGTCTTCTACAGGAGTTCTATCAGACAACACTGAAGGCTTTGGAAGAGGCAAAGAATGAGGTTAGAACTCATCCTTATTATTGATGTTTTTTGATAGGTTCCTTGTTTTGATGTTGACCATTTTTGAATTGTATAATCTGAAAGCATAATGGGTCTTTTGGCAGAGGCTATGGTTCAAGACAAATCTTAAACTTTGCAAAATTTGGTTTGACATCGGTGAATATGGACGGATGAACAAGGTACTCTGCAATTGTTAATGTATGAGGGAACACATTTCTGGACTTGGACTTGTACAATTTTATGGTAACCCGTGGCATTTGATTCAGATATTGAAAGAGCTTCATAAATCTTGTCAAAAAGAAGATGGCTCTGATGACCAGAAAAAAGGCACTCAACTTCTGGAGGTCTATGCAATTGAGATCCAAATGTACACTGAGACGAAGAATAATAAAAGCTTAAGGTATAGGTCATGGTAATTTTGTAGTCATTTCTCTTTTTTTCCCCTAATTTTCTGTTGCTTGCAAATTTGTGTCATACTCAAGAATTCAATAATCATGCTTTTATATGCCTCAGCTTTGTTCTATCTGAAATTTTGGAAAGAATTGTAGTTAAAGATTGAAATGTGATCAATCAAACTATTACTTTCTGGGCCTTCCAGGGTGGGTTTAGGCAGATAGAAACTACAAGGAGTTTCTTATTCTGGGACCTAGGGAGGAGGCAAAAGGACTAAGAAAGCCTGTATCTTATCAAATGGAATTTGGTGCGTAAACCCAAATTCTAAGGTGCTCGTGGACTAGCTCCAATTGAATATTTTAATCAAGTGTTATTGGCTAAATGGAACCAAGGTTGCATATCGGATCTCGGCTCGTCTCGGGAGGGTGAGCGAGAGATCTCGGAGATGAGTCAGGATAATAAAGTGTGGATCACATAGGTTCACATGGAAATTCCTTAAAGAACATAGATAATACATACATCTCAAGCCTCAACCTATGTCACATATATCATACAACAAGAGTGTGAGATTGGACTTCGAAATGTGCATTTGATTTTTCTCTCCTTAGGATTCTAGTTTATTTCATTGAAAGTGAAAAATCTCATGAGTTTAGGTGATGATAGCTTAGTTTGACCAAATCCGAGAGGTCAAGCAGACTAAGTGCTGTCAGTAGGAGAGTGGCTCCTTGGAGAAGTCAATACACATTGACTTTTTTTACCGGACTTTAGATTTTAGTATTCTATTACGTTTATTGAATATGAAATTTTTAGATATGCCAATTATAACAAATTATGAAAGATTAGAAAGTCACTATTTGATTGGAACCATCGAAATCACGATTTCTTCTTGGATGGAGAGTTGACTTTTTATTTGTAAGAGATATGATTTTGATATTTTTATTGGATTCAAATGGGGGGTACTTCTTATTTACATGTAATATCTAAGTAAATGAAAACATTTACTTAAATGATATTCAGGTAAATAAGGAGTCTGACACCCTGCCTGAAGAGGATCCTAACTGACAACCTGCCTGAAACTGAAGACATCTCGGCCATCTCGTTTCCGGGGAGGGGCGAGACTGAGAATCTCGCGAGATTCTGCGAGATGCATACCATGAATGGAACTGGGTCTGGAGGTCGGGTGAAGAATATACTGCTATTTGGGCCGCCAGTTTTTTTTTTTTTTGAAATAAGGATAGTACCACAAAATATATTAATAAAAGGAAAAGGATGTACAAGTGTAGAGGTATAAACAACAAAACCTTCTATATAAAAGGAAGGCCTCACCAAAGGGTGATTAAAAGCACCTCAACTCCCCAAATGCAAAAGAGTGAGGAATTAGCACTCTACCACACCCAGATGTTTAGCCCAAAAAGAAACTCTATCTCTAACAAAATCAAGTCTGACTGTGCTTCTCTTCTGAATATTATACTGTTCCTTTCATTCCACAAGGTCCAGAGAGTAGCATGCAAGATGAGCCACCACACTATATGATCTCCCTTGAGCAACCATACCTGTGTTGGAGACACGACCAATCAAGGACCAAAGCCCTTTAGCATAAGAACAAGCTTTGAAAAGGTGGTCCAAATACTCCTCTTCATCCTCAGAAAGACAACATAGTGTAGGAATGTGTGATAGAAATTGAGCAAGCTTATCACAAGTTGGCAACCTTTCATGAGAGACCTTCCAAATGAAGACTTTCACCTTGAGAGGACTCTTGGGAGCCCAAATTTGACCTGAGGCATTGTGCTGACTCCTCCATCGGCGAGGATAAGATAGGCCTACCTAACTGAGAATCTTCCTGCCCTCTCTCATCTCCAGATCCATGACTCCTCCTTGGCTGGCAGCTGGCCTAAAGGCTAGAAGAGAAGAAAAGAGCTAAGCAAGTTGGCAAGTCTCTTCGCTAGAAAGGTTTCTCTAGAAAGTCAACGTCAGGTCCCACCAGACAGATGTGCCTCGAAAGTGTGTGCCACAAAGGCTCTAGGGAGACTAGATATGGCAAATAGGGTGGGAAAGGACTCTGCCAAAGAGAAATTGCCTCACCGCCTATCTTGCCAAGACGAACAATTCTGACCAACTGCCAAAGAGAGACTTTGACACTAGCTCTGATGAAGTCCACACATTGTAAGATGCCCTTCCAAATTAGAGAGACTTGATACTGCAGAGGGGGATGCAATTCCCAAACTCTAGAAGAGCCATAGTATCTCTGCCTAACGAGTTGCTGCCACATCCCCCCTTCTTCTATCCCAAGCCTCCACAACCATTTGCACAAAAGGGCCATATTGAAAGACCTAATGTTCCTTATTCCAAGGTCCCCTGCCTCCTTAGACTGACACACTCTGGCCCAAGGTATATCATGCCAACCTCTAACATTGCTTCCATTACCGTGCCAAAAGAATCTAGCTTGAATGGATTCCAATCTTTTTGCGATTGACTTCAGAATTCTGAAGATGGACAAATAATAGATGGGCAAATTGTCCAAGATGGAACTACGACCAAGCGACCACCGAGGGAAAGAGTCCTTCCCTTCCAACAACTAGCCTATTTTTGAACCTTTGTACAATCCTTCCAGTGACTGCACCATAAGAGACTTGGTGAAAAGGGAAGACCTGAATAAGAGAATGGGAACCAATCTACCTGATAGCCGAATAGGTCAGCTGCTCTTCTGGTTTCCATCTCGTTCAGATTGATCCCTGCGATGAGGCACTTGTTGTAATTAACCTTAAGCCCAGTGATATCTTGCACCACCTCCAACAACAATATGATATACACTAACTACTGCTCCTCATCAGAGATAAAGAGAATATTATTATCAGTGTATTGAAGATGAGTAATACTAAAAGAGGATTGCCTTGTATGGAAGCTAGAGAGAATCCCCATCGTCACGGCTCTGATCCAGAACCTACTAAAAATCTGCGCAACCAGGACAAACAAGAGGGGAGAGGAGGGATCCCCTTGGCGAAAACCTCTCCCGCAGGGGAAAAAGGGGTAAGGGTGGCCATTAATGAGCACTGCAAAAGAAGCAGAAGAGATGCACTCCCTAATCCAAACAATTCAAGTGTGATGAAAGCCCATTTTAGAGAGCACCTGAAGGAGGCAGCCCTAGCTGACTCTATCATAGGCTTTCTTAAAATCTAGCTTAAGTGCCAGACCCCTCTTCCTCTGTTGTTTCCAGGCAAAAAAAACATTCGTGTGCCACCAAAAAGTTATCCCGAATGTGCCTCCCTTTAATGAAAGCCCCTGAAATTCATCAATCAGCCCATCTAGCACCCTTTCTAGCCTATTGGCCAAAACTTTCTAGATTATTTTGTAAATACGGTTCAACAAATTGATTGATGAATGAGGACCAAGAAGGTTTTATTAATCCCCCTCAAATATGCTCTACCCTTCTGAAATTCTATTGACACAGTACAAAGGTCCCCTTTGATGATCTCCCAGCAATGGTGGAAGAAAAGCATAGGAAAGCCATTAGGACTTGGAGCCTTATCACCTGCAAGAGAGAAAACCATGCATCTAATCTCCTCCTCAAGGAACAAAATCACAAGAGCGTCACCCTGAGGTTGAGAAAGTCGAGGAAGCAAGTCTTCTCCAAAGTCTGGCCTCACCGCCTGCTCTTCTGAGAAGAGATTAGCATAAAACTCCCTAGCAACATCTCTGATATCTTTTTCTCTCTTCACTAAAGTATCCCCCTCCCTGATGGCAGCGATATGGTTTGTCCTCTTTCTTCCTGAAGCAATTCTATGAAAATATTTGGTGTTGCTATCCCTTCCCTGATGGCAGCGATATGGTTTGTCCTCTTTCTTTCTGAAGCAATTCTATGAAATATTTGGTGTTGCATCCCCTTCCCTGACCCATTTCTCTCTAGATCTTTGTTTCCATATTCTCCCTCAAGAGGATCTCATCCAACTGTGTTTGAAGCGAGGTTCGGCTCTATTTGTTGGGATCATCCATCAATCCTACCTCCTCTAGCTGATCAAGTCCTTGTAATTGTGGCAATATTTTGTCCTTCTCTTGTCTGCCTGGTGTCCTCTTTCTATCTCCATACACACCAAAACTTGAGCCAGGTGTTTTAGCTTAGTAATCAAGGTAGCCATTGCAGTAACCTGCTGTCCCTGGTTAGAACAGGCAGACTTGTCAATGTCTAAGAAATCTGTTTCCCTCAATCAGTACTTCCCCATCCTAAATTGCTTGGTCCTCGCTACGTGACGATTGGTCTGCAAGAGGATAGGTTTATGATATGATGTCTACCTAGGGAGGGAGGAGGCCTTGATATAAGGGAAATGCTCCTCCTAGTCCGTAGAAACCAAAAATCTGTCTAGACTAGAACAGGATGGTTCATCCCTCAAGTTAGACTAGGTGAATTGAGCATTCACCAGTCCTATATCAATGGGGGCAGCCTGATGGATAAACTCACAGAAATCTTTTGATTCATCCGAATGCAACTGAGCTTCCATCCTCTCTGAAGAAGCTGTAACTGCGCTGAAATCTCTAGCCCACACACAGGGACGACCAGAGGCAATATGAAGTCCAAGAAGAAGCTCCCATAGATCCTTTTCCCTTCTTGAGACTGGGGGCCATGAACTCCAGAGAAGTCTCAAGAAAAATCGTCCAACAAGCAGCGAAAGTGGATTGAGATAGCCCACCTCCTGACTTACCTGTCCGCCGTCACCTCCACCTCGAAAGGGTTCCATAAGATCATGATCCTACCTGCCCTCCTCACTGTTGGAGAAGATACCCCCTGTGACTATCTGCCTCCCCCTAACTCCCGTATCAAATCCTTATCGTCCCCTTCCCATTTTGTCTCTTGCAAGCAGAGAATGTCTTCCCTGCATCACCTCACCAACTCCTTAACCATCGTCCATCACAATCCTCCCCACCCCCACAATGCCTCTTACATTCCACGAGATGATCCTCATTGGATGGGTGAAATCCCTCATCTCTCTCCACATCTCCATCTCCATCACCACTCACCACCCCTCCTTCGCCACCTTGCTGTCCCCCTTAGGCTTCTTGATGATATTTTCCTTCTTTGATGACTTGACGAGGGTGATTAACCATCTTTTCTGATTGAGATTCAGGGATCCCCTTAATCCCTTCTTTACCCACTTTTAAGAAACTCCCAATTTGCCCACCAACTCCCTCAGGTGATCCTCGAAAATTCTCTCCACCACCGCCAGGAGCTCCCTCCCTTCATTTTTCCCGGGATACCCCCATCATCTGCCTCTATCTCAGAAGTAAAACCCCTAGAAGAAGGGGTCACCAGTGTAGCTTCCTTGGTCGGCAGGACGTGCAGAACCATATGCCTCGCAGATGATTGGGATGGCGAGAGGTTGGCCCATGTCCTCCATCTTCCTCTGCCATATCTCCCAGGAGTCGCCCAGGCCGAGTAGGTCTACCTCCTACAAAGCCGTACTCTTATCTGTTGAGCAACTATTCCTATCTTGTTTGCTAATTTATTACTAAACATTTATCATAATATTTTTG
Organism: Colocasia esculenta; assembly: GCA_014218235.1. Lineage (NCBI taxonomy): Eukaryota > Viridiplantae > Streptophyta > Magnoliopsida > Alismatales > Araceae > Colocasia > Colocasia esculenta. Next base: position 57,308,359 of record CM024757.1, on the reverse strand, counting down.
TTATGACAAAAACTTTTTAATATCTTCGCCTTTACCATTTATGAAAATCAAAAAGCTCTTATTTATACAAACATACGTTCTGTCAAAGACTATGCCTACACAGAACCTAAGTATCATCACAACGAAATTTTTCTAAGTCCACAACATACACTGTATATCACACTAACTCCGACTCCTGACTCCGACTCTTGTAAAGTCGAAGTCTAGTTGTACTCCGACTCTAGAGAAGTCGAAGTCGGGCAGTACTCCGACTCCTGAAAAGTCGAAGTCTGGCAGTATTCCGACTCCTGAAAAGTCGAAGTCTGGCAGTACTCTGACTCCTGAGAAGTCGAAGTCTGACTGTACTCCGACTCCTTGAAAGTCGAAGTTTTTTTACCGATTGATTATCTATTGAACCTCACTCCGACTCCTTGTAAGTCGAAGTTACCGTACTCCGACTTCATATAATCGAAGTCCGCTATCTATTAGTGCACTTCGACTTCCCAAGAAGTCGAAGCCATTGCTTTCTTACTCCGACTTCAATGAAGTCGAAGTAGCTGTACTGGAAGTCGAAGCCATTGCTTTCTTACTCCGACTTCAATGAGTCGAAGTAGCTGTACTCCTTCTGAAGTCGAAGTGTCTCTTATCAACTTCTGTATCTCTGTACTTAGATGTTATTTCAAGCCTCTATCAGTAAGTACAAATTAATTACATAAGTTTTACATTGAAATATCTTTTTACATTGAGACCGTTTCCTTAAAATCTTTTTTCCTCAGTTAAGTTCAATTATCTTTTTGGCGGGAAAAATATTTTATCAAAATTATTTATCTGAGAAGTATCCTTTTTGGGATCTATAATATATGAGATATATTGTTATCTCTTCACTGAAAAGAAGATAAGGTGATCTCTGGTTGACGGATGGTCAAGAATTAAATGCTTGATAAGTATAAGCTGTATGGCTATCTGTCAGAACCTACTGCTACTGTCAGATATCCCATGACTTTCAGAAAGAAATCTTGTGCAACTGTCTGTTCATTCTTTAAATGATCTGAACTTCTGTCTGAACTTTTTTCATACTTTATATCCTTTATCTCACCCACCTCTGAAGGTATGCATGGACTGAAGGTATGCATGGAGGCATATGCTTTTGTCTTGTCCTTTCAGGTTTGCAGAACATTTAATGAAGCATGCCTAGCCTTCAGCTTTGAGCATGAAGCTACAAAATATAGCCTAAAGACGTTGGGACTCATGGAGCTAAAGATTTGATGGACAAACCTAAGAAGATCAAAGCTTCCTCTCAACGGACATCCTTCAATGGCTAGCTTCCAACGGCTAAAACTCAAACGGTTAAATTTGAAGTTCATATATATATGAAGCTGAAGCTTAAAGTCATATACACAGATACAAGAAAAGAGACATAGAGCCACATACATAAAAGACTTAAAAGCTTACACTTCACTCCCATCCGAAAGCTAGAAGAGCCGCTCAAAGAGAAAGAGAGCCTCTCCTCAGTCTTAGATCTCATGCTCTACATTGGCAATTGAAAGTCTTCTTTGCTTGGTGGATTACTGCATTTCCGACCTTCTTCAGTCCACCTGTTTGATTCAGAAAGAGCTTGAGCTCCACTTTCTATTGTTTCTCTTTCTGAACCTCTGTGTTTGCTCATTGTTGTTGAGCAGACACACAAGTCTTTCATTCTCCTGTGTAAGGAAACCTGCAGGAGATTTGTATCCTGCTGTACCCCTCTTGTGAAGGGAAGATCTACAAGTGTAGATAGTCTTTGTACCCCTTGGTTAAGGGAAGATTTGCTGGGAAGCAAGTGGGCTTGTAATACCTCTCGGGTTTGAGAGAAGGCCAAGTATTCCTTAGCAGTTAGTGAAATCCCAAGTGGTTTTTTGGGGATTGGACGTAGGACTTTCATGTGGGAAGGGTCAAACCAGGATAAAATTCTTGTGCCGTCTTGTGTGATTGATTCCGCCAAGTTTTTCACTTGTTTCACACACACCTCACTAAGTACTAACAAAGTTATTTAGTGTTGTTTATCTTTTAGATATAAAATTTTTAAGCACAAGAAGCCCTATTCACCCCCCTCTAGGACAACTATTGTGCCATCTCGATCCAACATTATCAACTGGCAACAAGTTCCCCTCCTGCGTCTGCACCTTTCACCTCTCCGAACAAGGGGGTGACGGACTGGGCAGCTGGAAAGGTAGGTGAATAGTTCACGCGAGCCAGTGAAGTGTCCTAGGGATGCAATGCAGACAGGGGTCCCTTTATAGAGGATGAGAATGGGATCGGGAGATCCCCGGGTTGCCGTCGATGACCCCCGGCTGTCAAAACCTCTGGCACAAGCACAAAGCCATCGCATTGTCCAACTTCTTAGAGGAGACCTCGGGCGGGGAAGAAGACTGTTGTTGGGTCTGAGAGACTTGCTATCAATGATGGCACTGGAACTGGGTAAGTCCGAGTCTCATAAAATGACCCAGTTCGAACCCAAGGGAGGCTAACCCCTGACCCCCGGCCCTCCAACAAAACGGCCTGCCCCTGGAACCCCTGGGTTGATTGAGAATGAAGCATTGGGCTGGCTTCAACTCTAGGAAAGTAGACCGGTTGACCGGCAGGAGGTTTGGGAGCCAATCCAACATTTGAAATTCAACGGCTGCACACCCCATGTCCGTATGTCCCTAACCTCTTGAGTTGGCCTAGGATGTCTTAGCTCCTATGGCGGCTGATGAAGGGCGAGACACTACTCCTTTACCCAGAGGTGAATGACGAGCTGCTCACCATCTACGACGAATGTAACCACGTCTGGATCGACGACAGCAAAGGCACCCAAATGTCCACTACAACAGAGGTCCTGGAGCTGAAGGGGATTGAACTCCGGAGTTCCCTTAACTATTCCTACAAAGGAGCAGACCACAAAGGTAATGCCTTCCACGTCGCACAGTAGGAGAGGCACCCCCTCCAGCCTGCAAGAAGCCAACTCAGAGCCAGGGATAGTGCCCCAGTGCTTCGACCACCTAGAGATTCTAAGAAAGTAAGAAGCACTCTGTCCACCACTAACACCCCTACCTTTGCCATCTCCGCAACCACCTAATCCTCAAAGCCAACCACAGGGAAGAAGGTGGTGGACACCTTCAAGACATCCTAGGTGACTCTCGACAGGGCAAGGAGCTTCCGGCTCACATCCTCCGCCTGGACTCTGCCTTCTACAATGGACACACAGAGGCTTCTCCGGAGCCAGTTACCCTTCTTAATCAGGCAGTCTGCAGTGAAGACCCCTGCATCCACACACCTTTTGCTTCCCATCGTCGCTGGCTTCACTGCCGGAACACCCCTCACAACCTCCGCGAAGGACCTACCCCTGACACTCCCTACACCGTGGACAGGTGGCGGCGTCCGGGCAAGGCAGGAGCGGTGGAGGTGCCCTCTCCTGCCACACTGGAAACAGGTCGGAAGTCTCCTGGTTCTGGCTGGAAGTCCATTTCTGTGAAATCCACCTCCTCCCTAAGGGACACGGTTTGCTTCCGTCGGTCACCCCATTCTCAGAGTTTCTCTCACTAGAAAACTCTAGAGAGAGATGGTTCACAAGCATTTGGGCCATCATGGTTAGAATCAGGTACTTTAAAGGAAAGGGGAAGTGGGATTTCACACCAACTAATTACAGAGCTCTTTCTCCCATCTGGAAGAACATTCTCCTCTGTGAAGACACTGTGAAACGCTCCACAGATTTCACCATTGGTATGGGGATCAATTTCTGTTTCGGGAAGACCGCTGGTGCCCTGATGTGCCGTAGTCAAATACTTTTCAGAATATTTGCAGGTTGGATATCTTCAAAAGGAAAACTATGAAATTCATGTTTCAGGAAGCTAGCATTGGAAGTTGGTTTATTCAACTTGTGAGACAGTTGACAGAGAAGGAACTTAAGGAGTATGTGGAGCTACAAAAAATCTTGAGCAGTATTGAGATTTCAGTATCAAGACCAGATCAGAGAAGATGGAAGTGCAATCCCTCTATGGGATGGTGGCACAATAGTCCGGTGGCATAAGATGTCAGCGGATGTTCCTACAAAATTATTCTGTTTCTTTGGAAAATTGCGAATGGGATAGTCCCTACATCTGACAGAATACATGTTTTTCTGCCAGTTGAAAACTCAAACTGTCTTTTGTGGAATAATGGAGGAAAACAATGAACATTTGTTCTGTGCATGTGGGATTATCAGAGTGAGTTGGTTGATTTTATTCAAGTGCCTCAATATAATGGAACCAATGCCTAACAATGTTCAGGACTTCATATAAAATAAAACCACCTGACATCCACAAGGGAGAGTGGACTTATTTTTTCTGCGTGTATGTTTTTGCATCGTATGCCTCCTGGCTCAGGGGTGGGTGGGCGGCCTCTTGGGGGTTTTGTTGGGGATGCAGGGTGCTGGGGATTGGCAACTGGCACAGGATTAATCCTGGTATCATGGCAGCAGTCATGGCACTCCCCTCTACTTTTACTTTCTTGTACATTATTATCCTGCTATAACCCTGCCTCCAATGAGGCTTGGGCCGAGGCCCATGCACATCAACAGTGCATACGACAGGTGCCTACCACAAGATTGCAATCATGTGAGATAATTGTAAACATTGTTCTTGTTCGTTTATTAGTACAATAGTATTCTTCGGCTAGTGATTGACATGTTTGTATTTTATCCTTTTTTGTATTATGCATCATGGTTGCTACCAGAGTTGTGTTATTCTGGCTTTTGTATGCATGAATCTCATATTCATTTTTTAATTTGTTATGTTCCCTAGAGTAGTTCAGAGTTTGCAGGTTTTCTTCTTGTCTTTAAACTTTCTGAACTTCATGCCAAGTGTCATGTACATGTTCTTTCTTGCATTCCAAGGGTTTCTCTTGCATAAAGGTTACAGACAATATAATTGATCAGAAAATGAGAGGAAAATTGATTTGCTCGTGCTTCATTGAGAATGAGATAACACAACAAAAAGGAGAAGAGGCAGAAGAATAAAGATAAAAAAAACAACAACAAAAAGAGAGAATGAATTGAGAGAAGAGATCTAAAATTTCTTGCTCAAGTTTTTTTTTTCCTTTACCTTTACCTTTTTTTTTTTAAAATTTTGCCAATCTTGATCAGCCTGGGACTTGGGTTCCTTAGAAGGATTATCCACCAATCATCATCATCATGATGACCATGAGGCTTGTTTTATTTATTTATTTTTTTGAAATGTGGATGGTGCCACAAAGTATATTTATAAGACAAGAATGTACAAGTGTAGAGGTCTAACCACAAAAACCTCTATACAAGGTGCTCTTCCCCACAAAAGACAACCAGTAAAGGAGAGAACACCAAGCTAGTGTGTCCCCTTAATTCCCCAATAAGAAAAGGAGAGAAGAGTTCTGCCCATTCCTCCCCCCCCCAAATTACAATAATGCACTGCCCAAGAAGGCACTTTTTCACAAACAAAAGCCAAAACCCTCTCCTCTAACCTCGCTTCCCTTCTGAATATTCTGTTATTTCTCTCGGACCACAGGGTCCAAAGAATGGCATGAAGGGCGAGCCACCAAATAATTCTGTCCCCCTTAAGTCCTCACCTCCTATGCCACTTAGCCAATAGCTCCTGCACCGAACATAATTCCCCAAGAGGCTTCCAGATTCACTAGTCAATCCTTTCCCACAATGCTATGGCAAAAGGACAAGAAGTGAAGATATGGTCCAAATCATCTTCTGACTTCTCACACAAACAACACCGAGTGGGAATGTTTTGAAGAAATTGAGCCACCCTATCACAAGTAGGTAGCCGTCCATGAGATATCCTCCAAATGAGCACCTTCACCGTAAGTGGGCTTTTTGGTGCCCACATTTGAGAAAACTAAGGGTATCTCAAGCCACCATCTGAAAGGGCCTGGTTGGCTGACTGTACTGAGAACCTGCCTCCTTTTTCCCATCTCCATACCCAAGAATTGGACATACCAGCTTGAGGTCTGAAATCCAGCAGAAAAGGTAAAGAGGATCTGCAACTGCTTCATCTCTTATTATGCTGAAAGAGACCGCCTAAAGGTGGGGGCCTAAACACCCCCTGACAACCCTGCCTGCTATCACAAATAAAGATGGGAATGTCTCTGCAAGAGAACGACCCCCATGCCATCTATCCTGCCAAAACAAACATATCTGCCCATTCCTCAATTGCCACCTGACACTGGTTCTGACAAAATCTGCACTATGCAGTATACCTCTCTAGATAGGAGAAACAAGGTACAAGTGTGTAGGGAAAACATTCCACACCCCTGGCAGAACTGTAGTACCTCTGAGAGATAAGCTGGTCCGCCATCCTCTACCCCCCAACCTCCACAGCCACTTACTAAGCAATGCAAGGTTGAAACTTCTAATATTCTTGATACCCACCTCCTACTTCCTTGGCCTGACAAACTCTCTCCCAGGCGATATCATGCCAACCTCTTTCCCTGCTGCCATTACCATGCCAGAAAAATCTTGCCTGAATGCCCTCTAGCTTCCTCACCACTGTCTTCGAGATCTTGAAGATAGATAGGAAATAAATCAGCAAGTTATCAAGCACTGATCTACATAGAACCAATCGACCCCCATAAGAAAGGAGTTTAGCCTTTCATCCCACCAATCTGGACTCAAATCTACTAACCACCCCCTGCCAATCCCTGCAATGAATGCCTCCAAGAGAAAGAGGGAGGCCAAGGTAAAGGGAAGGGACCCAGTGTGACATCCGAACATATGGGCTGCTCTAGCAACTGCTGCCTCTGCCATGTTAATCTCAACCACCTGGCTCTTGTTGTAATTCACCCTTTAGCCCCATGATGTACTGTACCATCTCTAACACCAGTCTAGCATCAATGAGCTGCTGATCATCATTGGCCAGGAGTAAAATAGTGTCGTCCGCATACTGCAAATGAGAAATACTGATAGCCCAACCTATCTGGAAGCCACGAACAATGCCCTTTACCATGAGGCTTGTTTTATGAATCTGGGTTTTCCTAGATCTAATGAAGGATCCAATATTTCTAAGAAAGTTTTCCCCTCCTGGTTCTGATGTACCCAGTCGGATATTCTTCAGCAAGAGAGGATCTGCCAAAAGTCTAAGATAAAAATTACTCAGTTTATGCTCAGACAACCAAGAAGAGAGGGAAGGAGCGACCATCAAGTTTTCCCTTGTGTTACGAAAGGAGTTGCGAGAAAGTAGGAAGAAATATATTTGATATATGATCTTACAAAGGCAGAGAGCAACTCTCAGAATCTTCCCTAGGTCTTGAAAAGGAGTTGAGACAAAGTATGAAAGATATATATTTGAGATACATGATCTTCCAAAAGGCAGCTACCAATGGAAGAGTAATGCAGATACAATTCTACATGAATTGTCCAGTCATGGTTCATAGGTTAATTGGGTGTCTGATCTGATTTCCCAATTCTTCATCTGACTTGTAACTGTCTTTCTACAGGTACCTAAATTTGTAGTGTGACTCTCCAAGTTTGTGTTCATTTGTATGTATAGCTGATCCACTTGTGAACTTCTGGGATTGAATGATATATAATTGAAAGTTTTTAAATGTTTTTTCTTTTATCTGGGTTCAGAGAATTTAGGATCTTGGAACTTGGAATAGAAATTTCGGTGGTTGCTCTGGTTGATGAAAAATCTATTAAACTTGAACAGAAATTCTAGTCAAATCACTTAAATGAGATTTATCTCTGCACTTCATAATCCCTAAACCCTAAACTTGATTTTGTTATGATCCCTATAATTACATCAACCTGGCGAAGGAATGATAAAAGCATGTGGAGGCTTCATGAACTCCACAATGGAAACTTTTTCTATTGTCTTTGGGGCTGCCTCTGTACTATTGAGTCATTGACAGATAAGGAGTTCGTATTGGGATCCCTTATAAAAGTAGTGAAAAGATAGTTGGCGGTTTGGAAAGCAAGGAAGATCCAGAGGCAGAATCACTTTGTTAAAATCAGTCCCATCAAGCATTGCCCAAGACTCTATTTCTGTCTTTGTCACGTCATACACAGTCAAGGATTCAGGAAGATACTTGGATCATATGGAAAGAAACTTTCTTTGGCAAAGCACTAATGTTAATTCAGTTAGTGTTTCTCTGATGAAAGGGGATGTGATGTAGAATAAGGTTGCCATAGGAGTCAAACTTACAGCAGATGAACCTGGCTGCCCAGGGGACATGTGCCATATGGCTGTGGAGTTGTTGGCACTTGGCAGAGGTGTCCTATGAAGAGGAATCAACTGAAGCAGTGGAAGAATTATCACAAATTCTAATTGGAAAGAGGACATAATTGAGTGTCTCCTCTATGGAAAAGGTCTCTAACAACAGGGGATTTTGTAGAAAGTGTGTTAAAATCAAAGATGGCTTTGGTGAACAGACTTATTGCCGAATAAATGCGTTAATGTCTCTCGTCTAAAGGACAGGTTTCCTGGAATTCTCAATCTTTCTTGAACAAAATAAAGTACTGCCAGCGAATGTTAACAGCGGAAATAATGTACAATCAATTGGTATGTTGCATTAAGAAGACTTTGAAGAGGAAGGGGAGTACTTAACCTTATTTCAACTACTTCGTATCGCAAGGATGTGCTTGTTTTGAGGGAAAATTTACAGCAGTTTCTGTAAATCTGTTTATAGAGTCTTACAAGGAATCTCCCAGCTTAACTTGGGGAAGTTTGCAAGTTAAATCTCCCCTTAAGGTCTGGGCTTTCATGGGATTGGCCTTTGAAAAAGGAATTATCACCCAAGTGTACAGGCAAAAAGGGATAGATTATGTCCTTTTTATAGTATGGATAGTGAGGATGTAGGCCAATTGTTCATCAGCTGAATCACTGCCTTTTTAGTACAGAGGTCTGCAGGAGTTTTGGCAATTAAGCTTGCTTTCAGATCACTTTTCACACTGTTCAGGAAATGTGGACTGACTACAGAATTCTGAGGATCAAGTGTGAGAAAAGTAAAAGCTGCCTACTTGTCATTCAACATGCAATTTCCTCGGGCCTCAGGAGGTACAATAATGGTTATGCATTCCAGGGAATTAGGGTTTATATTCTTTAAGGCTTTTGATTTCTTTAAGAATTGGAGACAATTTATGCTAGGGATTTCAGTGGATATTTAATGGAAGGGGGAGGTGAGTAATCTACATTCACATCCTCTGTTTTTCGGTTTCAAGTCTTCATGCGGGGGATGGGGAACCTCTCCTATCCAAATTTGAATTTACTCCTCTTTTTTTCAGTCAATAAAATTTGTGGTGCAATGGGCAGTACCTTTTGGAAAAGACTTCAGTCTACAAAAGCTCCTTTTAAGGTTGTTCTTACTTGGAAGTTTCTAGTCTATTTATAGCAAAAATAATTGCTTTGTGTAGTTGCATGGTCTGGGTGAAGTTTGGAGGAAAAAAGAGGCAGAAAATTGCTTAAAAGGAAGTTTGCTTTAAGTCAGGACTTAAAACTTGTTATTCAAAGGCTGAATCTCATTCTTTCTGGTAGAAAAATGTGACTCCATTGAACAAGCTAGGACTTCTCAGATATGCATTGCTGACAGACAATAATTAGGAATGGGGGATCTCTTCCAAATTGCTGGTAAACAAAAATGATCCCAATTCTATTTTCTTTTCTTTGTGATGATCATGACACTAACTTTTATTCATATTTGAACATATTTAACCTTGTATTAGTGCCCTGCATACCTTGTGTTGCATTTCATTTGCAAACGTGTGATGTTGGTTTTTCACTAGCATACAAGATATTACCATTATTAATTCTTTTGTATTATTATTACCTGTGCAGTACTAATGCATTAAGGTACATGGTAAGAATTACAGTAAAACACTTGCAGAAAATATCTTTTTTGTAATTATATGATATTGTTCCTTAATGTCAATAGTTTATTGCTTGCTATGACTTTACCATTGTTCTCATTATCATTTTACGTTTCTTCACAGCAACTCTATCAGAAGGCACTTTCCATCAAGTCAGCAATACCTCATCCACGTATCATGGGAATAATTCATGAATGTGGTGGGAAGATGCATATGGCTGAAGGCCAGTGGACAGAGACTGCTACAGATTTCTTTGAAGCTTTTAAGAACTATGATGAGGCAGGGAACCAGCGACGCATACAGTGCTTAAAGTAAACATATAAATAAGCTTTTTCTCCATTTATGATGCATAGTTAGCAAATATTTTGGTGTACTATTCCAAATACTTTGACAGGCATTTCACTGTCACACTGTTTAATGTTTCAGATATTTAGTTCTGGCCAACATGCTACTGGAATCTGAAGTGAATCCCTTTGATGGGCAAGAGGCTAAGCCGTAAGTTTTCAAGACTTAATGTGAAAGAAGCCACTGTCTATATTTCAGATTTCTGATTATCAGGATTTAACTTGGCTGCAGTTATAAAAATGACCCAGAGATCTTGGCCATGACAAATTTAATTGCAGCATATCAACGGAATGACATACTAGAATTTGAGAAAATTTTGAAGGTTGCCGTCTCTGTGTTCTTTCTACAAATGAATATTTATTGAACCTCAGTTTTTTTTGTCTATTAGTAAACCACAACATTCTTTTCAGAGCAATAGAAGAACAATTATGGATGATCCATTTATCCGGAATTACATCGAGGATCTTCTGAAGAACATCAGAACTCAAGTTCTTCTGAAGCTCATTAAACCATATACCAGAATTCGAATCCCATTCATATCAAAGGTATCTAGGTGTCTATTCAGTGATGTTGATTATTTAGCTGTCCATACTGTACATATGGATCTGACTCCTTTTTATATGAAATGCTTTTGTTCCTTTTGTTACATGACCTTGTTATCCTGTAACTTTTTTGTCCATCACCATGAGAAACATGGCCATGTTCTGTCTCACATGGTAAATGTGCCAGGTTGAGTACTTTATTGCGTTTGATTCTGTTCAATGTCTTCATAAAGACCTAACTGTCGACTTAAAAAAGGTTTCTTGTCTGCTTTGGGAAAGGCATCCACTCTCTGCATGTTACCAAACACATTTCTGTCTCCAATTTAACAGTGGGTGTACTGTGATATGAGTTGCTTATCGTGTGCATGCCATCCTAAAATCCTTCTTTCTAACCCCGCCTCCCCAAACCTTTTCATTTCAGGAGTTGAATGTGCCTGAGAAAGATGTTGAACAGCTTTTGGTCTCTTTGATTCTGGATAACCGCATCAATGGTCACATTGATCAAGTCAATAGATTGTTAGAACACAGCGACAGGTTGACTGTCATTTTTTGGTTCTTCTAGTCATGCAGATGAATGTTTTCTGATGATATGTGTCTCCATGTACACAGGTCAAAGGGAACAAGGAAATATGGAGCCATTGATAAATGGAACACTCAGCTCCGCTCTCTTTACCAGACCATCACTAATAGAGTTGGCTAACGTGCTCAGAGATCTATCAGGTTATGCTTTTCGAAAGGATGGCGATTTTCCCCCCCTTCTTTTTGCCTCTAGTATCTAAGTAATGGTTGATGTGGGAACCTATGACTGCTTCATTGACTATCCCAAGGTCTGAGCAAATCATCCACAAAGCTGTGAATACCAAGCGGAAGAAAGAGGTCATGAGACTGTGCAACAGATTTTCATGTATTACAGGGGAAGCACCGCAAATAGAGAGTTGCTGGGTGTGTTCTCATGTGGATGCCATGTTCCAGATTATTTTACTTTGAAGTTTCCTTCTGTTTTGAGTACCACATATAACTAAATTTAGATATTTTACTTCTTCCCACTCCATACTTAGTGGCCTCACCTCAAATGAGTAACGCTTATTATTTGGGTGTTCATGTATCCATCTGCTGGGGGATGGGTGGTGCAACCTTCGGTGCCAAATGAATTGAGGACCTTTCTTATATTTAATTCCCTCATTTGATCCTTTTTATGATGCCTTTGCTGGGTGGACGCCGTTTGCTATTGATGCGCAGGTGTCAGTGCCGTCTATATCTGCTTTCAGAGTAGAGAAATCTGGAGATTCAATCAATCTTGTCTGCCTAGTTTGTCAAACGACCTTGCCAACCTACATGGCTGTCTCTAATCTTGTTGCAAGGATTTCTCATGCAATCTTTAGGTTCACTTTTGCAGAGAGAATACATTTTTCATGAGATTTTGGAAGTTTTAGTGCATTCCGTTTTGGATCTATTACAGTGAATGGAAATTAAGTGGACTTCGGAATTTCTGTGAGGCAGTCTACATTTGGACCGACATCAGTTCCCTGTACTTTCTTTTTCCTTTCCAAGGAATAGGGGCCAGAATCGTCTCATTTGGGATCCAATGCAGCCTCCTTGCACAAAACAAAAACATTTGCAAGTTCTGAGAGTGTATAGTTGTGGCCTTTTCTTTTGAAATCGACTGGACGGTTATTGACATACTTCGTTCACATTTCTCAGTATGATCCAGAAGTAAGGGGGTAAATGTCTCGGTGGATTACAGATTGAAAGCTTGCTCTAAACTGTCATCTGTTGTCAAATTCTGCATGACACGTTTTATCTTTTGTATGGTGAACAATCTCTTCTTGTTGGAATTTTGTGTGGCTTTACCAAAGCTGACATGAGAGAACCTTTTGTGTTCTTATCGACCCTCCCTGAACCATTTCGACTTGGGATACAAGTGTCTTTCTTACTTGAATCGTCGTATCTGTCGTTTCTGTTTTATGACGGAGAATATAATAGTGCAGTGATATTCGATAAATCAAACTAACTCCCAAATTTTATCCGACTTTTTCATTTTGGGGAAGGACTTGGGTTTCTAATGAGAGATCAAAAGAACATTTTCAATTTGCATTCGGAAAATGTAATATTATCTCTCTTGAAATATCATTAAGAAAATAAGGAATAGAAAGAAGAAATCCCCTCGCAACGAAGATGATGCGACATAAAGATGCTCCTGGCTTTAACATTTGTGGTCGGACGTACACTCGTGTCAAATACGTCATCTCTATCTCTTGTGCCTCCGACAAGCAATCCTCTCAATTTTAGTCGTCCATTGTTGATCCCCTATCACGTCTCCACCAAGAAAATAAAAGAAATTAACTTTTTTTTTTATATAAAAAATTCTCAAGCTAAGATCATATCACCTCTTGTAACTAATGCCATCCATTATAGTCCTCAACCACCAAATTGATGGGTGCGTGCCTGACTGATTAGAATTCCCCTTTAGACCTCCGTCCCTAACAGGCTGTTGTATGTGATTTCGCATGCAGGAACCCTAAGCCCATCTACCCACAGAGAATTGTGAGTACGAAGCTAGATTAGGTTTAGGGAAATCAGTGAAGAAAAAAGATGTCCGTGTACGATCATCTTAACCACTGCTCATGTACTCTTTGTCCTTTGATGTAATGGACGAAAAGACAAAAAGTCGCAGTCTTCAAAACCATAAAGCTCACCCC